>CP139752.1:10672500-11345000 GCA_034370585.1 Fragaria x ananassa
GCTTTTTAAAACCCAGGGGACAAGTATTGCCCGTTTTAGGTAGTAGGTACTAACATTTAACATGACATTGTAGCATGCCCAATTTTTATGGATCACCATTATAACATTGTTTTTTTCATGAATAGAATTGAGTGTAGACGATGACAATAGGAAACTAGAGCAAGTCATACCCTCAATTTAGAGTGAATGTCAAGACAAGCAAATTCCGGCATAGGTATTGAATCTATTTGAGCCGAGATCGACCGTATTTTGGTGTACCAACAACATCAAATTCTGGGCTAGACATTGCTCTACATGATACTTATTATGTTGTTGCAGTTCAAGCCACCAATGTTCTTTTGTTGAACACTTTCAAGTCTTTAACCCAAGTAAGGTACCTCTCTTTGATACTTTGGTTGGGGTTTAAGGTCATGTTATTTCATGATTGTGTTGTGTTAGCATCAAGTATTAGTTGGAACCTTGCCGAAAACTTATAAAACGTAATTAGTTGAGGGCTAAGGATGGGGACTATACTTGGGGCCAGTTTGTCTTTATGTCTTGCTAGTTTTGTTAATAATCCTAGTCCGGCCAAGTTATTTTCAATTTAAGGTGTTAGAAGACGGTTATTTGTAAGTTAGTTTTGTATGTAAACTAGTCCGATAAATTTATTAATAATAATATATTTACTCATATGAGTTGTATCTTTTCATATATCATATAACGATTCATAAATTTAAATTTCATGGTTAGAAAATCACGGTTAGTGTTTTCTAGTTGTCAACTTTGAGCAACTTTGTAACAGATGAGCTTTGGTTCTTCAATGTCAAGATGATGCAAGAGCCAAATTCCTAACATTCTTAATCCAAAGTATAAAATTTGAAACACAAAACAAGTAGAACAGTACTGTACTGTATGAATCATGTCACAACACATGCATGAATCAGAAAGGCAACAGTGATCCTTGATAATCCCGTGTAGTTGGTGTCATTTTCGGGTCATATTCTCAACACAATTTGTGAACACTTGTCGAACAAAAAAAACCCACACACAATTTGTGAACAAATGGGAAAACTCCTACTCTATAACTAAGCAGGCTCCACCATCTAAAGTGGTGAATTGTTGAGGTTTCCTTCGCGTATATACAGAGTTGGATAGTTGCATGAAGATGACAGAATTAAACATAATACAGGAACAAACGTCGTCCATGACTACCATTTTCTCTGATTTAATTTCAGTGCAACATTGCAAATTGTTTGGTCCAGCCTCGCATGTGCCAATAAATTTAAGTCACTATCTCATTAACAAGTAATGGGATTTGTAAGTGCAAGAGATTAACCCAAGAAGTTCGAGATTTTTAGTAGGGGTGTTCCATCGAATCACTTATTTCTGTTTGTTAATAAACCGAAGGAAAAAGTTTGGCGAATGATCGAGTTGGTTAGCATGAGAGAATTTGATTCGATTTTGAAAGGCTAAAATAAGCCTAGAAGACTAAAAAGTTTAAATCAGTTGCAATGAGCACCTAAAATCACATCAGAAGTGGCAATGGTTTCGATCGTAATTGAAAAGCTAGACTGTGCACTATGTTTTGCATCCGGGATTCTGCAATCCATGCACGAAGTAATGTCATATCGATCTCATCTACACCTTCGGTTTTAAGACTTGTTGGATCAAACTCTTAAACCAAAAAGTTCCTCAAAGAATGCCTAAAGCTAGCTTTACGGTTGATTGGAGAGCTCGAAAGATTGATCTGTGCTACTATAATGAAGGCTCTGGTTACTGAGGATGGAGATGTGGCTGAGGTTAGTACTATTCGTCTATTCTAGTTGATTGTGGTAATTACATAAAGGCTTATAATTTTGTAGGAGTGGGCGCTGTGCGGTATGGTGCGGTTTAAGGCCGAAACCGCAGTGCAGACTGCATTTTTGTTATTCTAATTTTGCAGACTGCAACTACTTTTAAATAATGCAAACTATATTTTCGGTTGAACTACATTTTCTGTGCAACTCGGTGCGGTTTGTTTCAAACCGCATTACATTCTTCATCTTGACAAAATGAGGGCAGTACATACACTTTGCACGACCTGACTTCCTCATACTCCTATCTACATTCTTTTCATCTTGACAAAATGATCCCACACCATCGAGTTGTTCTTCCTCTTGTTTGAACAACCTTCTTCTTCTTCTTTTGGAATAAGAAGAAGAGGTGGAAACGGTGGAACCTGTGAAGTAGCTACCGTCGGTGGAGGAGCTACCAGTAGAGGTGGAGGACTCAGTGAAGGGGTGATTCGACTGGTTCCGATGCTTTCAGAAGGTAAGGACGAGGTCGTGAAGGATAACATACCATTTAATGAGTGTCATTCTATAATCTGCAAAACACAAAAACCCCAAATCAATTTTCATACCCTAATTCAATTTGAACGAAATTGGAAACTCTAATTCATCTTTCAAAGAGAGAATAAGAGAAGATTAAGAAGACAATGAGAGGGATTGAGAGAAGAGAGAGGTAGCGACTAGAGACTAGAGACCATAGAGTGAGGGAAGAAAGAGATGTGGCTAGGGTGAGAGAAGAAAAGTCAAGAAAGAGATGTGAAAGTCAGAAAGTGGGAGATGCGGCTACGGTTAAAACTCTAACACTCCCTATATATATATAGTATAATAGTATATATACACCTACATATGGTAATAGAAGCAGGTCGGTGGGTTTAAAAGTGGGCGGTTTTGTACCCGGAACTGCAACTGCATCGGATTAAAAGGTGTCGGTGCAGTGTGTGAGCAAAACGACGTCGTTTTGCCTAAATTCGGTTAACCGCACCTAATATTTCGGTGTGGTGCGGGCGGTGACTGCATTTCGGGCTCAATATGCCCAAGCCTATAATTTTGTAATTATTCGTCACATTTTTAAGGAATCAAATGGTGTCGCAAATCGGTTTGCGTAAACTTGCTAGATCATCGCTTCTAGATGAGTTTTAGTGAGATGAAAGCAAATTTCGTCCGGAGTAAAGTCAGAAATGGGGTAAAAGAAAGACATGTGGCAATCAGGCAAATCCATATATAGAGGCATAGAGCTAAAGGTAGAGAAGGTATAGGGGTAAAACCCTCTTGGCGCACCTAAAACGTGGTCTTTGATATCTGGTATTCCGATGAATAAGAGCCTCAAGAATCGCTCTCCGATCTGGCCCACCGTTTTATGCATTGGATTTTGCGGCTCTATTTTCTTTCTCATCACAATACTTTGACCCTTCCCTACCCACCTATTTTACCGCAGTGGTTTCCAGAAGGTTGTTTTGGCTAAGGCAGTAATTTGCCCTTCATCTAATTGGTTTGCCTACTATATCCCTCACCCTTTTTATTTCATTTTCAATTATTTGCTAATTGTCCAACCATTCTCTTTTGGCTACTTTGAGGTGAATAAGCTAGTAAAAAGATTCACACGAAATTTAAAACATAAGAACAAAGATTTTCATTATCGATGTCAGTGATTCATATCTAAACTATCAACTTAATCAATAGTGTCATCTATATATTGATTGGTAAAAAAACATCGTATGTGAGATTGTTCTCTACAACTCAGAAATATGAAGTTAAAATTGCTAGTAATCGTGTAAAGTTTTTCGATGAAATCAAAACCCTCAACATACTTGATCATATGCAGATGTGAAAATTGATATAGCCCTCTTTCTAGTAGAAATAGAATACTATTCATTTCACCCTTTGTGAGGATTCCGACGAAATCGTTGAAACGAAAGAGATCCGAGTGAATATAAGTAATTTTAGACAATGGTGTTAACTAGATCATCTTGCGTATTAGATTCATGAAATTGTGCTCAATTCTTCTAAGATGTCTAATGGATAAAGCCAAACAATTCAATTGTAAAATAATTTTTTTTCATTGATAAGTTTATATAGTATAATTTCCGTAGACAATTACTAACCAGATAAATATTGTTACAGTTTCGAAATATACGGATGCAGAGGAAGTAGTGAATTTCGGACAAAAAAACATTTCTGGGGTATTATATTTTTTTGAAGGGTTTATGGGGGAATCATATAGATCGGTAAAACCCAAATATGGAAGGGCAAAAGAGTAAATGAGTAGAGTGAGCAACGTGATCCCCAAGGCCTCAGCTCTCTCATATTAAAGCCCTAATCCCATCAACTCCATCAGCATCATCCTATCTCTATTTCACAACCGTCTTCACATCTCCGCTTCCGATCTGCTCCTTCTCCAAAATGACGGCCTACAAGGGAAAGTACCATGGTAATCGTCTACAACCCACCTCTTTAATTTTTGTTCCTTGTTTGTAAAATTAGTGAACTTTTCTCTGTTTCAATCGCTCGCCATCTTTTGATTCATGGGTTTTTGGTGTTATCTCGGGCTGATTCGGCAGACTGTGAATGATCTCTATGATGTATTTGCATGTTGGGTTTAAGTTTTGGATGGTGTATTGGATCAGTTTGTGCCAGTGCTTTTATCAGTGACTACTGACTATATACTCTGTTTTTATTTTTGTTCACTGATTTTATATAATTATGTTGTTTGATTTGGGTGCTTATCTAGTTATGTTAGTGGGTGCTTATGTGATTCAATATTGATTATGAGTTTTGTTGCATAATTGTGTGTGCTAGAGATCTTTGATTTTGGGGGGCAATTGAATGTAATGTTTTCGGATGATTTATATCCTTTCGTTCTAGTAATCCATCTGTTATTGATGGCCATGCCGTGATTTTGAACTTGGTACCTGAAGAGACTTTTATGTGTCGTCGATTGAAGCATGCATATCATTTGTTTAGAAATATCGAGGGATTGTGATTTTGATCAAGTTTTGCCTGTATCTAGGAGTATGCTGATTAGTTTATCATTTGTGGGTACTGAATTTTTTGTTTGTTCCAGATGAGCTCATTAAGAATGCTGCCTACATTGGCACCCCTGGAAAGGGCATTCTAGCTGCTGATGAGTCTACTGGCACCATTGGAAAACGTTTCGACAGCATCAAAGTTGAGAATGTTGAGGAAAACAGGCGTGCTCTTCGTGAGCTCCTCTTCACTGCCCCTGGTGTGCTCCAATACCTTAGTGGAGTGATCCTCTTTGAGGAGACCCTCTACCAGAAGACCGCTGAAGGTATTTGACAACTCCTCTTTGTAATGTTGTTGTTTTATTGCCAAGTTCTTCAATGCTTACCATCGGTTACCTTTGCAATATAATTCGCCACTTGTAATTGCATCTCTAATCTATAAATCTTCAGTTAAATTGAATGTTGCCTTTAAGTATTAAGAGTTTAGATGGATTATGGTCTTAGTTACATATTGGTTCCCTAAATATCCTGGAGCCGTTGCCTTATTGATGATCCATGAATGTTGCAGGCAAACCATTCGTTGACGTCTTGAAGGAAGGTGGTGTTCTCCCTGGCATTAAGGTTGACAAGGGTGTTGTTGAGCTTGCTGGTACCAATGGTGAGACCACAACCCAGGGTCTGGATGGCCTTGGTGCACGCTGCGCAAAGTACTATGAAGCTGGTGCCCGGTTTGCCAAGTGGCGTGCTGTGCTCAAGATTGGTCCCAATGAGCCGTCTCAGCTGTCCATCAATGAGAATGCTAATGGATTGGCACGTTATGCTATCATCTGCCAGGAGAATGGCTTGGTACCCATTGTTGAGCCAGAGATCCTTGTTGATGGACCCCATGACATCAACAAGTGCGCTGATGTGACTGAGCGCGTCCTTGCTGCATGTTACAAGGCTCTCAATGACCACCACGTCCTTCTTGAAGGAACTCTCTTGAAGCCCAACATGGTCACTCCCGGATCTGAAGCCAAGAAGGCTTCACCAGAAGTGATTGCTGAGTACACAGTTCGTGCCTTGCAGCGCACTACCCCTGTGGCGGTCCCTGCTGTGGTGTTCTTGTCTGGTGGACAGAGTGAGGAGGAGGCTACCCTCAACCTTAACGCCATGAACCAGCTCAAGGGAAAGAAGCCATGGACTCTTTCCTTCTCTTTTGGCCGTGCTCTTCAGGCCAGCACTCTCAAGGCTTGGTCAGGTAAGAAAGAGAATGTCAAGGCTGCCCAGGAGGCTCTCCTCACAAGGGCCAAGGCCAACTCAGAGGCAACCTTGGGAACATACAAGGGCGATGCCAAGCTTGGTGAGGGTGCTGCAGAGAGTCTTCATGTCAAGGACTACAAGTACTAATCGAGCTGTTTGGTAGCATGTTCTCTATGTCTCTTCTGTCATTGTTTGGTAGCTTGTTCTCTCTATGTCACTTCTGTCCTAGTATAGGTCGGTCCTTTTGGGAAAACCATTTTCTCTATATACTCGGGATGAGATGCTAGTCTGATATAAGCTTGAGGAATATTAGCGAGCAAAGAGAGTTGTTATTTACCCCTTAATTTGGTTTAGTTGGAGAACTACTCGTGTGTTGGGTAATTTTGGTTAATCTTTGATTTTGATGTCTTATATTGCGTGCATGACTTGCATCTCATATTCGTCACCAGACCTCTTCAGTGCGTGTATGGAGAAAATTGAGGTACCGGCGTTCTGTTTGCGAAAAGGTTTAAATTGCAACCAACTTTATAGCACATCCTATTAGTCTCTTACACAACTGAAGAAGCCTTGGTCAGATTTTTTTTTGTTTGGCTTATGGGAGCCTTTGCTCTCACACTCTGGAATGTTGTCACCCTTGTCTAGGGCTGCCACTTGGTTTGGTAAATACCAAACCGATCAAAAACCGACCGAAAATTTATGATTTGGTAAACCGAATTTTGGTAATCGAAATCGAAAAAACCGAAACCGAGAAATACCGAAAAAGTTGGTTTGGTTTTTGGTAAATACCGAATTTACCGAAATTCTAATTATTTAAAGACTTATATTTCTAAAAACATACAGACTAATAATTTTATCTCACGTTTTCAATTGTATATACCATTTAGTAAAAAACAAGATAATGAATAGAAAAATTCAACTATACTTGGTAGCATTCGGGTCTCAATTAAAGCGATCAACTTTAATTCAATATTACTTGTTATATAAAAACGCTCTTACCTACCCGTCTTAGTCGATTCATCACACACATACATAGACAAACCCACTTAGATGACATGTAACCGCCCATGTAAAAATTTAGGAATGTTTTTACCTCTCTTGATGATAGGACTCCCCATAGGAAGCACAAGCGTAAATAGGGTTAGCCGCCTTGATCAAGGCCAAAAAATTATCAAAAATACCTAATTTTTCTACCATAGTCGTATTTCACTATATTGATCACATCATAGTTCACAAGGTTTTTGAAAATTTTGCTTCCTCTTTGTAGTTGGTTTACAAAGATGTACATATGCATATAACTTACTAAATAAGTTATACCACATTACCAGGCATGTTGTGGTTCCAATAATTACAATTCATAAAATTAAAATTCGACCGTCTGATGTGATCATTATAGTATAATACAATTAGATAGAAAATTCAATTGTACTCAATAATGCTCGGGTCTTGATCAAAGCGGTCAACCATAATTTAACGTCACTTATTACACGAAAAAGCTTTTATTGCCCTTATGTGATTTATTTTGGTCGACTCTTCTACACACATACTTTCACATAGATGACACATAACTTGTTCATATAAAAATTTGGAAACATTTACATCCTGACTATTTCGGTAGAAAATTAAACCATACTCGATAATGTGTACTGAAATGACTATCTTTTGTATATGTATTATCAGACTCTAGAAACTCAAGTGATATTTAAGTTTTGTATTGTTTTGTTATATTTTGAAAATATATTTGTTGTGAAGTTTGGTAATACCGAAAAACCGACATCCGAAGTTGGTAAGATTTATCTCATACCGAAGTTTTTGGTTTGGTAATTGAAAGTCATATTTCATTACCGAAAGCTTTGGTTTTGAAGTTGGTAACGCCCATTACCGATTCGAACCGACCGAGTGGCAGCCCTACCCTTGTCCATTAGGCCATATCTCTACTTGTATGCATATGTCCTGAAGTAAAATGGAAGACTATTTATTCCTCCAATTGTTATCAAAGAAATGGACAGTTTTGATGACATATAAATTGCGAATCTGTTTGATACAGTTGGATTGACCAAGGAATGTCCACATTCTGGCACAGATTTTTAGTTTCTATGCAATTCAGAACACATCACATTAGAGACATTACATTACCTCCATCTACCTCTATATGAGCAGAGTTGGGAGGAAATAAAAGAACCTCTACTGCAACAATAATAATAAGGCATCACTAGGTGTAATGTCTTCTAAATTCATGTGTTGAGAGAAGTTAATTTTGTTGTGAATGTTTTTACTTCTTTGTTTGAGAAAAAATTGACTTATTCTGGGTATTACACTTTGACAAATCTTGAAATCTTAACTATTATTAGTGAAACCAACTAAAACTCTCTCTCTCTCTCTCTGTCATTGCTAGGGGTGGTAGACCGCCTCCTCTGGCGATCTCTCGGAAAACCTTTATGCCTACGCCGTTAAAAATAGCTATGAACTAGAAAAAAATGAGAAGAAGAACAGAAGAATAAGCTACTATTATGATGAATCATGTCTACATCTGCAGCGTGGATGAAACATATGCCCACTAGTGATTTATTTTAAAACGCACTTATCGTTCACCGTTAAAAAAAAGTAGGTTTTACTCAAAAGTAAATATGAAAAATAGAAAAGAGTAGGACATCCATTATTTAATATTTCGTTCACTACTGCTACTGCTACTATTAGTAGAAGCAGAGCCAGTCACACATTGCCATGTGAGCACAGAAGAAAAACAGATCGGAACGAACTCGAATATATATATATATATATATTTTTTTTTTTTTTTCACAAAGATTGGATCAAGAATAATAATAAGAGAATATTCGAACTTAGGCCTATGCAGGACCTGGCTGTCTTATTCTTCATTGTTCTACAAAATTTGCGTTGGATCCACGCATCACTTGTTTGTTTGGTTCTTTCTTTATTTCATTGTGGGCTAATTCCATCAACGAGTTTGAAGAGGAAGAGAAAGAGAGGTGAAGAGAGGTAGGTGAAGCCTCAACTTCGAACATCCAAACCTCGATCTTATACTTATACACTCCATGTTAGATGTGAAGGTAACTTGCCATACATGGTGGTGATTGTAGGGACGGGAGAAATATAACACATTATTTTTCATAATTCTAATTCAAGCATTTCTTCAAACATTTTATTTTTGTTTGAATAAGTATATGAAATTAACTGTTGAAAAAATAAATTATATAAAATATCGGTTTGAATATTTACATCAACTTCTGCTTTCTCTAAATTTACTTTCTCTAAATTGCAACCGAATTTCATGATTCATGTGGAAAAAAAATCGCTCCAGACAATCCTAGCGCTGGAAAAGACGTCTCCATCATTTCTTTAAATAAAAAATTTTGGTACAAAAAACTACCGATCTATACCAAACCGATCGACCGGCAATGTATACGAATTACAAAGATTGGGAGTAGATTGCTAGCAAGTAGCAATGTTCTTATGACAAAACCAATTCATGAATGTATAATTATAAAATAAAACGTCAACTAATTTTGTTTATAGCTTTTCTTGGGTCTTATAGGTAGGGGTGGCAAGGACCTAATGAGGAATGCTCTCATGCCATGTTTGCCATGTTTTTTATTTCAAATAATTTGTCATTTTTAATAATATAGGAAATGGGCGTGACAAGAAATAAAAAAAAAATGTGGGCGTGATTTAAACTGATGCTAGTTTGAAGCTGGCCTTGGTTGAATATAAATATAAATGTTGAAAGTTTGGTTGAATGATTTATAACTAAGATTATTGGGTTGACAGTTGACTTGTAAGTAATTGAAAAAAAAATATTGGTGACAAAGAAGTGAAAGAACTAACATGAAGCATGTTGTAGGACGTCCCCTTTGACGCTGTGTAGCTCATTTATTTCTTTAATGAAGATATCAATTATGTTCAACACTACAACCAAATTCAACATGACAGCGTACAAAATTGACAATTGAATCTAATTTGTATAAGTTTTGATTATCGCTTTGAATTTTAATTTTGAAAATGATTTGATCATTTAGTAAATTAAATAATCATAGTAAATAAAATTACGATGTTAATTCTTAACTAGTTTAAATAGAAGAACAATGATTTGCCAACTTTTCTAACAAGCATCTATATTTACAAGGCATTTCACTAATTCAGTGGCTTTGTTGGGTGTTTGTAGGAACAAAACAAACAAAGTCCATTGGAAATGTCATTCATTCGTTCATGTTAGATTGAGTAGCCAGCTTACAATCAAAACCACCAACTCTACCCAAGCTGTAGACACAATGCCTTTCAATTTTACCCCTAAATCATTACCTATTTTACATTATTGACATGAGTCTGCATCTGATATACAGGTTGGAGATATAGAGATCAGCAAGTTAGGGAAGAAAAACAGTTGGAACCATTTGGTCATTTGGTGTGCCAAACATAATGGCCAACCTAGAACTTCAGGCTAATTGTCTTGAAACCCAGAATGCTTTGTTAAAAGGAAAAACACAAAAAAGAGCATGAAGCTAAATATCTGTGATACAAGTACCAAACCGAGATGAGAGTTGCTTTCAAACCCCACAGGATTTGGTTGGCTGCTTCTTGCCTTTGTTTTCTATGCCATCAAAATCTCGAGTCTTGACCGCTCCCCCCGTGCCAGCCTACCTAATCACGGGACGGCTGCTTGTTTTGTGAAACTTTTAGAGCCCCTCAACCGCCATCCCTAATTACCATTTTCAGCTTCTTCCCAACTCTAAAATACCTTAAAATGTAAAATAAAAGATTTCAACTCTAGATAACGAGAAATATAATCAAATATTAGTATATGCATTGAAAAGAGAATCATCTCGTCTTTATATCGTTTCGACTTTCGAACATATGTAGAAAATGTAAATTATTCTACTTCATTGAATGTGATTAGAACGAGATCATAGATGGTAACGGTTCTCGTGATTTAATTGTTTTAAAATAATAATATTTAGACATTATTGTAATAAATTTAAGAAATTAAAATTCTCAGCTCTCAATATAGACCATGATTGATGTCTTGATGACATATTTTTACCTTGGCAATAAGAAAAGTAAAACAAAAGAAAAAATCTTGGCAAAAGATGTTTTACATTTATGAATCCGGATTACAAAATCAAAGAGCAGATTGCAAAATTTACAAAACAGGGAATGAATATGGGCTCAATTGAGCGGTGGGTGGGAGCAAAAAAGTAAACTGGCATAGTTACGTGGAGAAGAAAAACAAAAAAAAGAAGCAAGCGAAAATAGTGGCCGACTCACACTAGGAGGGTTGGCCCTTTTTCGCATCATTTTATCTACTTAAAAACGGTTCACCCACCCTTCACTTTCTCCATCTTTCTCCTCCTCTTCGTCTTTCTCGATTTCTCAGACCAAACCCTCTCTCTCTCTCTCTCTCCAAGCGTAGTACCAACCAACCATGACTGCTTACAGAGGAAAATACGCTGGTAATTTGAATCTTCTTCTTCTTGTTCTTCGATCCGTATTTCATTTGTTTCGTAGATTCTACTCTTCTGTTTTGCTCTGTTTGTATATCTGCTTCGATGTATTGTGTAGATCTGTTTTGTGTTCATGTTTTCAGATTTTGATTTATGAGATAGTCCTTGTTTCAGTATCGTATAGTCATCCGAGTTATGTTTGCGATCTGTTGTGGTTTTGTTCGTTTGGGTTTTAAGTAAAAGCGATTTGTTCATGTTACTGTCGAGTTTTAGATCTGACTTTTATGCATGCTTTGCCTGTGTTTGTGTTTGACTTTTCATAGTTGGAATCAGTTCGTGGTAGCATGTTACGGTTACTAATAGCTTAGTTTGTTTGACTGTTGGAACTGTTAGGTTCGATCTTATTGGATTTATGATCTGTTTTGTGGAGTATTATAGTCCTGGAGAACTTTGTTTAGTTCTGCCTCTAGATCCTTTGATGTTTCAGGATTAGTAGATTGATGCGTGATTCATATCGTTGATGATCCACTTGTTATAGTCCTCTTGCGTTAATTACAATTTGATGTTTGAACGAATGGCCTTTTGATCAAGTTTTTGATAGCTCGGAAGTTTGTTTAAGACTACTTGTTTGGTTGGTTTTTTTTTATTGTAGAGTTGTGTTTCAATATTTATGTTTATGATTTTCTGGATTCCGTTGACTGAATTTTGGATGCCTTGCAGATGAGCTCATTAAGAATGCTGCCTACATTGGCACCCCTGGAAAGGGTATTCTAGCTGCTGATGAGTCCACTGGCACTATTGGAAAACGTTTCGACAGCATCAAAGTTGAGAATGTTGAAGAGAACAGGCGTGCTCTTCGTGAGCTCCTCTTCACCGCCCCCAATGTCCTCCAGTACCTTAGTGGAGTGATCCTCTTTGAGGAAACCCTCTACCAGAAGACAGCTGAAGGTACTTTCACCATGATATCAGTTTTATGTTACTGTTTTGCCAGCTTTGTGCGTGGTTATTTGTGTACTCTGATCAATCTGCTATTTCTTTCTGTCAAGAAATTATTAATGTTCGATTTAGTATTGTGTTCTTTGTATATTGTTTCATTTCAATCTTCCGGTTAGTTGAGTGTTGCCCATTTTCGGTTATTTGTTCTTGATGGATGGATCTTAACAATATAATACTTGTTGTATTGTGCAGGCAAGCCTTTTGTTGATGTCTTGAACGAGGGTGGTGTTCTTCCTGGTATCAAGGTTGACAAGGGTGTTGTTGAGCTTAAAGGTACCGATGGTGAGACCACAACCCAGGGATTGGATGGCCTTGGTGCCCGCTGCGCTAAGTACTACGAAGCTGGTGCCAGGTTCGCCAAATGGCGTGCCGTTCTCAAGATTGGTCCCAATGAGCCATCTCAGCTTTCAATCAACGAGAATGCTAATGGCTTGGCTCGTTATGCTATCATCTGCCAGGAGAATGGTTTGGTACCCATTGTTGAGCCAGAGATCCTTGTTGATGGACCCCACTCCATTGACAAGTGTGCTGATGTGACTGAGCGCGTACTTGCTGCATGTTACAAGGCTCTCAATGACCACCACGTCCTTCTTGAAGGAACTCTCTTGAAGCCCAACATGGTTACTCCCGGATCTGAAGCCAAAAAGGCTTCATCAGAAGTGATTGCTGAGTACACGGTCCGTGCCTTGCAGCGCACTACCCCCGCAGCTGTCCCTGCTGTGGTGTTCTTGTCTGGTGGACAGAGTGAGGAGGAGGCTACCCTCAACCTTAATGCCATGAACCAGCTCAAGGGAAAGAAGCCATGGACTCTTTCCTTCTCTTTTGGCCGTGCTCTTCAGGCCAGCACTCTCAAGGCTTGGTCAGGAAAGAAAGAGAATGTCAAGGCTGCCCAGCAGGCACTCCTCACAAGGGCCAAGGCCAACTCAGAGGCAACCTTGGGAATCTACAAGGGTGATGCCAAGCTCGGAGAAGGAGCTGCTGAGAGCCTTCACGTCAAGGACTACAAGTACTGAAGAAGTTTAAGACTTCTCTCCATGTGCTCTGTTTTTGGAAAACTATCTTTCTGAGTTGTGTATCACATTTGCTTTTTCAGGCATATAGTTTTGGGGATTTTTCAAAGTTCTGTTATTCAAATCTTGATCTTGGTTTGTAGGGTTTGTTAGAATAAAAAGCTTGAAGAGCATTGACATGTTGAGTTTGAAATGTTTGTATGCCTGTTCAAAAGAACGGTTCATGATATATTTTGCTTGAACGAACATAAGCATCTTACATTCTGAATAACCAATGTTTCCTGTTACTAAATTTTGCTTTCTTATTATACAAATTGAGCCTTGGGTGTTTGAACCTGGCCTTGTAATCACCCACCAATAAAAAGTTCAATCTGCGCAGATCAGTGAGATCAACATTGGCGTTCAAGACCATAAAGCCTCCTAGCTTGAGACCAAAAAGAAGACTGATTCCAAGAGACAGATTTTGCGTTAGGAGGTGCCAAAGATCCATTTGGAGGTTTTGACTAGTCTCATCGTTCATGTTTCAACATTGAGAAAACAACAACAACAAAAAAATTGGCAATTGGCAACTAAGGTCCTGGCTATGGTAAATGTTTTGGCCCACGTCCTCAGCTGGGGTAGAGAGGTGACTGTGCTACCAAAAGTAAATTAAGGTGTGCAGGGCGTGCCACCGCGCGGACGTGGAAAGAGAACGGTGCGCGTTCTTGACTTCTAACCAGGCGAAAGAGAGCTCCGGTGCCACCTCACGGGCGAGGAATTACGAGCAAACTATCTCGGTCACCTGTGAATCGATACTCACTGTTAGAGCGAGCAGAGCAACAATTGGGAAGAAAGACGAGTCCAGACGGGCTCTGAGATCTAAAGCGAGGTGCACTTAGAACTTTAGGGTTTTCGAGGACGCTCGAAGGTTTGTACTGTGTACGATTGATTGTGTTTGTTTGTTTGTTTGTTGAGAGAGCTTTTTGTAAGCCGTGGAACTTCTTTATATAGCGAACCGCAAGCAACTCGCAGAGACCTAATCACAATCCACTTCGGACTCAGCAATTAGAATCTCACCAGGATACGAATAACTCGCGAGCCGCACGATCCAAGCAACACGTGTCCAAAACACATCTCGCTTGGGTCTTGCTCACCGCCCCGCATCATCTCACTGTAGCGTCGTACGCGAACTCGAACACCAAGCGATCCTATCCCATGGGTACTATCGTCCATTTCCAACTCTACCTCGCCATGCGCTATAGAATCCCATACGAACTGGAACAAAGGATCCCGCGAGAATATCGAATCTCGCAGAGTATCGGAATCTTTGGACAAATCCAACTTGCTTGTTGCCAGACTTCGTCACCCTTCGTGGGCTAAAAAGGCCACAAGTATTGGCCCAAATGTTATCCAAAACGTACCTCGAGTCTTGGACCGAAAAATACCCACTGGGCTCAAACAGTAAATGCCTAAATGGTGATTAAAGAAGACCCTCGTTAACATCTGCTGGGATAAATAAAATACAATACACCAGAATTACAAACTACAAATGTAATTGGGTGATAAAACACCAAGCATTTTTGCTATGGCATACTCTAACTAAACATGCAGTGCCAAATACCTTGTTCTTACCATGAACTTGAATAAACGATAGAAGAACGGCAGGGGTAAAAACCATCGGGAGAATCATATATTCCGAACCGCAGCCATTATTAATTCAATTGTTCCGGACTGTAGATGCATTCTTACCTTGTTTGGGCTCATTCAATATATAATGGGCTTGAGGTGATAGACTTTTAGGCCTCACCTTAGGTTTGGCTCTGATAACGTGTGTCAACAGTGTAAAGACTTTCATTATGTATCGTTTTTTACCTTCTTTATTTCATTACTTGATCTGATTTCATCAATCCACCACACCATAAAAAGATAACTTTTCACAATCACCATAATATCTTCAGAAAAAAAAAAAACAATTAAGAGACATGGGTTGTAAGTTGTAACCAACCTCCTATAAGTCTTTATCTTCATTGTGGACATGATAATTAATCACCTTAAAAGTAACAAGTACAGATGACATAAAATTCAAGCTCACAGATGCCACATATAGCACACGAAATGCTAGCAGTCATATACTGTTATGATTAAACTTACTCCTTACTTTCCTAACCTCTAAACTTTCTTGGTTCTCATTAGTCTAGTTACAAACAATTATGTTGATCGAGCACTTGTTCAATCACCTAAACCAATTAATGAATTTTAATCCAAAGTTCCAATCTCCATGCAAAGAGTGTTAAATGGGGTTAATTTCTGTAGTGTAAAGAAGGGTGGTAGTGATAAACAGTTAAATCCTCTGATGCTTATGGATTGATAATATGATTCTTCAAACTGGGGCAAAGCCGTGTTGTGGAAAACTTGAGCAGAACAGTTGCGTATTTTGTTTTTGTTTTGGTGCTTCATCAGTCCATGCCAGTAAGTGGTCACATAGATCACAAGAAAAGGCAGGTTTAGAAAGGCCTCCCCAGAAAAGCTGGCTTGCTTGAACTTAGAAGTTCCACAATTGTCGATGTGTATGTAGCTTCATTTCCTCCTTCGACAGCTCGACGAGATGAGATGAGTGATGGGTCAAATTTCCCTCCTTATTTGGAGGAGGATGACATGTAGTTCACTACATGTGAAAAACCTTTGGTGAAGCCTCAAGACCTATTCAATTAACCAAGAGGCAAGATGCTAGATGAATAGCAAAGTTGGTGGTGTTTATATGTTGAAATGCAAGAGAGAGCCTATATGTATAGGCTTGTGGGTGGCTGAAATGTTTGACAAAAGAATGGAGATGCATTGATGGTGCACATAAACATTGAAGCTTGAATCAAGGAAGAAGATTGAATTCTCTTCCTTGTGCATGGACGTGAAGGATTTGCATGAGAAATGCATGAAGAAGTTTGCCTATATAAAAGCATGAGCAATGATGCAATAAGAGTACCGGCGAGTCATCTTGTGTTATACAAGAGTGTGAGATAGAGAGAAAACTCAAAGTCGAGAGTTTGTGTGTGTAGCAAACAAAGTGTGTGTGAGAGTGTATCCCTTCAAGAGTGAGTCTTGAAGTAGTGTTTTTCTCCGTGTAACAATTATTCGTATAGTGGAGGTTCTTTGTTGTTATTGTCCCGTGGACGTAGGCACTTTGCCGAACCACATTAATTCCCGGTGTTCTTTCTCATTTTCTTTCCGTTACATTTTACATTTGTGGTTGTGAGTTTCTGATTCCATTCTACAATTTATTCTTCCGCATAACCGAACAATGAGAGATGAGCCTTGGGAACGGTAAAGTTCAGCTCAGCGAAGCAAAAGCAAAGCTGCATCCATGGGTTGTTGAAGCTTTGAAGATTCATGAAAATGGTAAAAGAGAAAGAGAAAAATGGTGTGGTGGTACTGGCAAAACAGTGATCGACAATGACTGAAATGTCCCCCCATTGTTTGGTTCCCTCTGGTGGGAAGCTTCTTTACGCTTTCCTATGCACACTGCAAGGAGTACTAGTCATCTCTGTCAATATGTATATACAGATAAACCATATATATGAGTGTACGTCGCAGTAGCAGCAGTCCAGTACTACTAGTATTATGATGAACATGAACACAGCCTGACGTTTAAGAGAGAGTAATAAGCTTCGATATGATTGTCATTTACCAAAAAAGCAGAAGATAATCATCTATGATTTGTCCCCATTGTCTAAAAGCCTACATAAAAGCTGTTTCAAAAGTCTCTTTCTATCTATTTTCTCTTATCAATGACATGCATATATCCCTCTAATCGATGCACTGGTTATCGATCATTTGAATGCAACTGATAGCGAAAGATCGATGCACAGCTTCCTTGTATGGGTGACAAAACTCGAACCTCTAGCTTCAGAACTTGACTGTGCATGTTTGTTTCATAGGATTAAATGAGACTGTGCTAAATAAAGAGTCTAGTTTAATTAGTATTGTGTTTGGTATTACTGGGTACTAAAATAAATGAGTTTACGTTTTGCCCTCCTTAGATGGTATTATTGTGAGTACTCAAATATGTATTTCTTATATAACATCATCATTTTAAACCACAAACCAAGCAAACTACCCTCTAATCTCATACAACACAAAACATGAGTTAACATTAGTACAACTTAAGACACCCCACATAAGTACACGATAATATTAAAAAATAAGGAGATTTAATGTAATCCCGAGTACCAAACGTGCATTTAGTGTACAATGACGTTGGTTATTTCTGGGGTGAGCTCAGATATCCTATTAACATTCTAGAGTAGTCTTCACATGGTCAGTGTCATTGACTAAGAGAATTATGATCAGTCACCATGAGATTAACATCTAAGAGTTAAAAACAAAATAACTTTACTAAAAAATAATGCTCCCCACCTTTGGATTTAAATTCAATGGTGATTGACTTCAAATTTCTTGGTCAGTCACTGACTAGGTGAACATGACTGCATATGCATTATAAGTGGATGTTAATAGTTAAGACTAGCTAGTGTTTTCTATTGGAGCTGTAGGAAGAAGATTATAGCCTGACAATCATCATGAAACTAAAGTTGTTTAGAAAATTCGACCATAACAAAGATAGATTCCAAAATAATTACTGTTTAAAGCTGAATGAGAAAAGAAACTATATCAATAACATGACAAGCCCATCAAATTACGGCCATCAATTATTAAGAAGTTTTGTATGCAGGTGTTCTAATCCGGGCCGGTGCGGTAGGGTATATATGCTTAAAATTTCTCTCATACATACATATCATATATACGTACGTGAATACATACATGCATACATATACTCACTGTAGATGACTACTTCACTGGTTTGAAGATAATGACATGTTTCTGGTGTGTAGTGAAACCTGGTACTGGCATTTATTTTGCTAAACTGTACATGGTTGCTTCCCTCCTTGTCAGTTTCTTAGCTACCAGAAAAACCATGCCAGGCCAAGAAGTTAGGCAGCTTCCAATGGAGGCAAGCCTCAAAGGGAACCTGCCTTTCATTTCTTTCGCTCTCTTTTTCCTTGATTTGTTCTGTTGGATGAAGTCAATACGTGAAGGGTTCAGCTGATCCTTCAAGCTTGTAGAACTGTTGCCTCATGCTTTACTCTTTAGCAAGAGGTTTATTCTCAATCTTTTCACTCTCTATAAGATACAGTATGTTTTTCTTTGTCCCTCATCTATCAGGATTTATATTACCTCTAATTTGGGTGGTCGAAACTAGTTATCGATCAATTTGTTCTTTCCTATATATGGATGATTTGTGATGTTATCTGTGTAATTTATGCTGAAGTGTTTGACATATGGTATAACCTTATTTCCTATTTGGCTAATTATAAGTACTCAGAGAAGCTAGAAAGATTAATTCGGTAGATTATTAAAGTAACAGAAAGTGCTGAGCTATGATTATAAAGCTCTTGCATGGTTACATTCAACCATATAATCATAGTTAAGTACTGTTTAACAAGATGCTGTTTATGCATAAGGAGAAAACTGGTTTTAAGTCTCATAAATAATTCGATCCATCTTCACAAAAACAAAACAATTGCATATATCATCCTCCTAATCGCCAATTCCAGGAAGAGCAACAACTATTAGTGTCTCATGACTCTCATCCGCATCCATTATACAATTAAAAGTATACTCCCATATTAATTGATTACAAATTAAAGAGGAAAATGTATACAGTAATATCTATGAACAAAAAAAAAAAATTAACCCAAAATGAACCATTTTCATGCATCAAGAAAGTAAATTTTATGCATAATTAATAATTAAAGATCGATATATAAAACTTTGAAAATCAGGGTTGGGTTGGAGAGGATGACAATCCCAACATTAAGGTTGCTTAGACCTCCCTTGCTCAATTAAGTAGTACATCAGAAAGAAAATAAAATGCTTAATTATTTTCCTCCCTCTGAAGTTTAAACATCAAACCTCTCTCCTATACATGCATATATGAAATCTTCAGTTAGCTCCTTGCTTAAATAACAAGTCAGCAAAACCACCCTCCAGTTACCCTTTTACAAGTTGTTGTCGTCATCTTCGATCCGATCCTCATCGCTAATTCACTGGTTTTAACTACCCTTGCTGAGCTTCAAACCATAGTTCTCCCACAAGTTGTCTCCTTCACCCATCAAAAATGGAAAACAAGTCTCGTTCACCACTGCAGCATTGCCTACATTTGGATTAGCAGGAGGAGAACCATCATCAACTCGTTCATGATTGTTCATTTCACAAGTAGCATAGACTCCTCCTTGACTGTTGTACATTGAGGAATTAGACTCATTATTCCCAAAGTAACAAGAAGTTGGTCTTGAAAGATTGTTTTCCTTCCTCTTCTTCCTGAACAACTCCTTGGAACACTTGTTCCCATAGTTTATGCTCTCCCATTTCTCCTTGCACACCATTCCACTCCTTTCGTACCCCAAACAACTCATCTTGGACGCTATCTCCTCCCAAAGAATTTCATCTGAACACCCACCTCTCTGATTAGTACTAAACCTCGACTCCATGCTTCCTCTCAGTTGAACCAATCTGTTAATCTCGCATTCCGGCCATGTCCGTTGTTCACTCACAATGTCCTCGTGATCTTGCTCTGGTGTTGAAGAAGAAGTCTTTACTTCATGACTAGTACTACTTCCTGTTAGTTTCTGCAATGCATCCATGAGAGCTTTGTCCCTTGATTCAATCCAAGCCCTCTCTTTAGCCCAAAACTGCTGCTCTCTCTCGGCTCGGCCCGCCTCCTGTTTTCGCCACTCCTCCTCTCTCAACACCCTCTCCCTTTCTTTCTGCTCAAGCGTGCTCGTCAGCTTCTCCAACCATTCGTCTTGCTTCTCCATCATCTTCCTCATTTGTACGTCGATAAACTCCTTTATCTTCACCTTCCATCCCCTCCTCTTCCTCATTCTCTTCATCTCAAGCACGTCATCGTCCATTGGAGCAATGGCACTGGCGCCGTTGTCCTCTGAGGAAGAGGAGTCCTCGAAATCGGAGGAGTTCGAGACGCTCTGAGTGGACTGATATGTAGCAGCAGCAGTAGTATCTTGATGACTCGGTTGAGCTTGATAACGAAAACTATTATTATTGTTGTTGTTATTGATATTAATATTACCGACGAAATGGGATCGATCTGGCGGGAGTGATGAGGCGGCAATGTTGTTGCTAGTTTCGCCATAGAGAGCTTCAAGCTGCCGAAAGAATCTGTAGTGCTTGCCATCTTGTCTTCCGGCCTTTCCTTCCTTTGTCTTCTTGTAATACTTGTACAGGTTTTCGAATTTTTCCCTGCATTTTTTTCCGCTTCTTTGATACCCATGTTCCTCACACATGATCCTGCAAGAAACATTTGAATCAATCAAGTGTCTGATCATCTTATCAAATTAAGGGAACACAGAAATGACTGATTTGACAGTATTTGCAGGCAAACTAATTGAGTTGAGGGCATGTGATTCGTTGATGATGCTTAATTTTGTAATGATTATGCTATGATGCCTCACATATGTTTGGTAAGTGTATGATCTAGTATATATGACCATGGGAATGACCATTCAAATTTCAAAAGAAGAACGTAATCAACGTGTGTCAAAAGGACGTTAATTTCAAATTTTCAATTGATTCATCATGTCTACTCATCAGAAGAAAACCAGTCGATAATTGGTACCGAATTGCATCGAAGAAACCACCCTATACTTTAAACTACACATTTTGAAAACAGAAAACGAGTCAGTGACTCAGTGATACAACTCATTTTGCACAAATCAGTACTCATCAACGTCATCACAAACACAACACCTGGATTTGCAACTGCACTTCATAGTCTAGTCGTTTTACAACTCTAGACGAGAAAGAAAAGAAAAGAAGAAGAAGAAGATGAAGAACACATAGGGTATATTATAATTAGGGTATGTAACTTTACCTTGAGACTTCATCCCAGAGCGGCCCTTTCTGATTAGCCTCTTTGAACTTGTGATCGAGTCGTGACCGGATCTCCAGAAGCGTGAGAGTCTCTTGCCTCGGCCACCTCCCGGAGCCGCCATCACCGCCAAGACAGCCTCCACCCTCCACCTCCAGACCGCCGCCACCACTGAGACAAGAAGTAGCAGCAACAGTGTTATTAGTACAAGCACGACCATCACCGGCCGAGTCAGCTGACCGAAACTCATGAATCCCATGTGGCATCATGTCGTGGGCGGTCGGAAGCCGACCCATCATCATGATCTCGTAGGGATGTTGCTGGTGATGATGATGGGCCTGAGCGAGGAGCTGAGGCCGGTGGTGGTGGCTACTGGGGAAGAGCTCCGCCGGATTCTGGATGGCCGGGAAGTGAGACCTACCGGTTCCGTTCATGAGCTGCCTGAGATCTCCTAAATTGTACTGGTCCTCCATTTCCATGGATATCGAAAGAGAGAAAGATCGAAACTACTGAGCTTAGCTAGAGAGAGAAAGCTAGGAGACTGAAATTGTAAAGGGTATTGTTGTTATAAGAGAGAAAGAGAGAATGAAAGAGAACGATAGAGCGGCAGAGTCGGATCGTGTCGTTCACGAAAAAAGCTCGAATTTAAGCACAGGACACTGGTCCCATGCCCTTCGATCTCTCTTGGTGACTCATAGAGAGAGAGAGAGAGAGAGAGAGAGCTCTATCTCTTGCTCTTTGAAAATGGCTCTCCCAGCAGCTCTGTCCCTTGGAATCGTATATCACAGAGAGCTAGCGTGTAATTTGGAGTGTTTGGACATGGAGATATTTAGCATAGAAACGGGACCGGAATGAGGTCTACGTAGGTCTCCTTTGGCTTTGGGTTTTATATATCACCGACTCCGTGAGTCTGGTACTGTAGTAAAATTCGACAAGCCCAATCAGACCCCGACACGTGTACACAGAGACTACAGTTCCTAGTATGGGAGTGGTTTTGACCAAGCTAGCTGAGTCGTCTCAGGTTTGCAGAAACTGGGTGCCGTTGGGTGTCGTTTGTGGAGATCGATTTGGGAGAGGTTTTAAGGTGGAAGGAAACTTGGAGCTAGCTAGTGGGAAAAGTGAGAAGGAAGGGCATGAAGGAACAGTGGCGACCACCACTTGAGTGTGTGTATTGTTGCATCTCGATCTCTGCTTCTTTTTGTATTTTTTCAGGTGGCTAAAGAGGGTCTCAGAGCTCACAGCTTTTGTGCCTTATTATTAAAGCCTCCTTCTAGGTTTCCACTCCTGAATTCTGATATTTATTTGCCCTACCGATTCATTCATATAATTGAGGCCTATTCTGGTTTCATTTGCCTAACCTTCATGCAACAACTAATTAAGGAGGAGCTCTATCAATTTAGGTGAATGTGGAGGTACATTCAGCAAGAAGTAGTGCATAATGCTAGCTTATGGATATTAGATTAGCTCAGCTTGACCGGTAGACCGCACGATTTACAATTTATAAATACAAAGCGGATTTCACTCACTTGCACCACCAATTTGTAAATCACCCGATTGGAAATGCTAAGATAAAATGAAGACTGTGAACTCTCTATTCATTCCTCTAGCCTTTTATTTTTAATCCGATCAAATTAAGTACTCATAACTTCTTCAGCTTTGGCTCATCATCTCTTGTTTCTAAAACACTTGGCCTAGTTTTTTTTTGTTCTAATTTTGTTAACTGCTTTCCCATATATACATAATGGTGTTACATATGGATGGCTAAATCAAATCAAAATGTGAGATTGCGTATTAGATATTGGGTTCACTTCTACCATGGTGCGTACAAGTATCCACAAACAATCTTTCAAACACTATTATCCGTTCTGATCGTTCCAACACACATGAATGATTTATATTTTCAAATTAAGAATGATTTATATATAAGAACGACTATTTACACAACTTTGAGAATATCTTACTTAGACTTTTATCATATGCGTTGTGATTAACATGTCGCATAAAACAAAACATAATTGTTCCGCACCAATTTATCATTTGAGCTTTGATAGCATCTTTGTGTTTTTCGACCAAAGGTCTCCTCTTGAACAATGAAGATTTACCAATATAAAATGATAGATAATAGTTTAAAACGGAATATACTACTTCTTGCTATATATATATATATATATATATATATATATATATATATATATATAAAAGGTGTCCATTCTTGTCTTGTAATTACTTGCATAAAAGGTTTTCTTCTACCTTTTATCCCATTGTTGAATTTACTTGTTTAAAACAAGCACGAAAGGTTCACGTGTACGTAGTGATGTAAAAACAATAATTTACTATGTTATTAAATTTGCATGTACTTTATCTTTTGTAAAAGTTCTTATTTGGATGATAAAAAAAAAAGATTCGTTCGTTAATAGCTACATTGCCTACACAGAATTCTCAACAGACATATATCAAATTACACGTGTGATGGCTTAATTTCCCATTAACTCGTTTTTTATGCTAAATGACTAACTACAAAACAGAATCTCAGGAGCACCTAGCTCTAATGAGATCAAAACTAATAGCCAGCATTACAACAAGACAAGGAATTGAAAGCTGGTGACCAAAATTAGCAAGCGTGTTGACCGCGAAGTTAGCCGCAAAAATGGCTTATGTTCCACGCACCTTCTTATCGAGAATCGGTTATTTAATACTCAAGAATTTGATTACCAAAAAAAGAGGAATCAACTAAATAAGTTTGAACTAATTTCAGTTTACCCCGGCCCCATGAACTTTAGGTCGATCATCATGTTAGTCATTATTCTTTCAATTTCATCAAAAACACATCTCGACTCCCAATTTTCATCAGCTGCACATGTCCAAACCTCCAATCTCTATCTAATTCCTCTGTCAAGTGATGACTTGATATCAAGAAAAAAGTCAAATTCTGAAAGTAACCTTTTGGACCATTTTCCCCCCATATCGATACACGTTTCCGTTCCCATCACAACCCCCTAACCTTAGTGATTTTGGTAGGATTGAATATAATTTGTCTATTTTCCCCTTTTTCTGTGAGTTCAGTGACTCCAAATTTGATTTTTTTTTTCTTAATACCACGTTATCACATGACGGGGAATTGTATGGAAATCGGAAGTTTGGACACGGCTGATGAAAATTGAAAGTCGAGAGGTATTTTTAATGAAATTGAAAGAAAATGGACTAACATGATGTTCGACCTAAAATTGATGGGAGTAAATTGAAATTAGTCTAATAAGTTTTTATCATGATCCGGAGCATATGATGTTTCGTATATAATTAAAACCATATATCTCGTTATCCACTAGGTCAAAACGCAAAACAAAGAGTTAAAACGTTGAGTCGTAAGTTCTCATATAGCAATAAAGAAATCACACACACACTGACGTATGCATATCATTTCATTCTCATAATCCCATATATGCTACTTAATTCTGAATCCACTAACACCAATATACTTCTATTAGCTGGCTAGCTAGTTCCTGCGAGTTGTAATAAACCACCGGTCATAATTAGCCCTGGAGATAATACGAGTTTGGATTTGATCGAAATGAATAATTGAAGAGATGGAATTGTGTTTCTAAGAATTCCAGCTCTCGATCATCTATCTGTCTGTGTTAAGTAGTCGTACGTGGAGCCCTCTTAATAATCTGAGCCTTCCTCTGGAGTCTGGACCATTATATATAAGGAGATCGAAGGCCATGTGATTACATGCAGTAGAGATAGCGATGCATGCAGTAGTAGCAGCAGCATATATTACTGACATTATTTTGTGCACTACATACCTCCTTTCTCACTCAATACGCCTCCAGTCTTTGTTCTCCTTCTCGTCGCTTTCATTCTTCAGTTTTGCACCCACCTTCACCCACCTTTTTGGTCCTCGCCCTCCGAAGACATAAACCCTCATCGATCACTAAGTCTAGGCTTAAGGATTAGCAATATAGCCCTAATTAACACTACTACAAATATGGTCATTGATGACATTTCAAAGATGGCGTTTTATAGTCAAATGTCATCGAAAGTATCTTTAATGACGTTTTTGGAAAAAAAACGTCATTGATAACTTGACGCTGTAGATGTGTGTTCTTTTATGGCGTTTCGTAAACGCCGTTAAAATTCCAAAGTATCAATGGCGTTTTATAAACGCCATTAAAATTTATGACGTTTGTATAATGCCGTCGTAAGTTTCATTTATGGCGTTTGAAAACACCATAAAATATTTTCAGGACTATGGCGTTTGTAGACGTCGTAATGGGCTGTCATGCAATCTGGCGGTCTTTTCATTTTTTCATTTTCAGATCAGGCGGTCTTTTTTTTTTTTTGGCGCCTGAAGCCCAAAAGAGGGGTTTTACACCCAAACACAATTTCCTCTTATCAAACCAAACACAATTTCCTCTAAGACAAAAAAAAAAATCCCAAATCACCAAGAGTCCAGCTTCGATCGCTCAAAGACCAAGAGACCAAGCTTTACTCTCTCATCTCAATCTTCGTCTGCTCCATCCTTCAATCTGTTTGGAGCTTTGGCCAAACCACCCACTTCCTCTCTCCACGTTCACTACCCCTCTAGGCCTCTCCGAGCTCTTCCCACCTTCACTCTTTCAAATCAATCCTCCTCTTTCCGACCCAAGAGAGCTCTCTCTTTCCGTTGCTTTGCTGGTACTTCACTCATTCTTCTCTCAATCATTGATCTTCTTGTTTACCTTGGCTGAGTTTGATATGTATTCAATGAATGAATGTTGGGTTTTCGATTTAGGCTGTTTTTGCTGGAAGTTGTTTAATTTTTTTGTATGTGGGTTGTGTTTGTTTTGTCTAAATTTCAAAGCTTGGTCTCTTGGCTTTGACATGATAGCTAGTGGCAGAGACAAGATTGAAACTCCAGAACAGGTTACTTGATTTCACCAGCATATCTTTCACATGTTTTGCAAATTCATGACATTTTTTTTTAATTTTATAATTTGACGTCATGCTGTAGTTAAATGGCAACTGAATTTTTTGAGTATGTGCATTCCAGTTTCAGCAAGCTGCAGATACGGCGAGTAAGCTTGATTTAGATGGGCTTGTGGTCATTGGCGGGGATGACTCAAATACTAATGCTTGCCTTCTCGCTGAGAACTTCAGGTATGCATTATGTTTCTGTGACGTTATAAAAAGTGATGTTGTCTGTGTGCAATGCCTTAGGTTTCAAGAGATTATGCTATTATGCTTGAGCTTACGCAATCGTGTAGAATCATCTTTATCTTTTAATATGATAGGGGTAGAAATTTGAAGACACGGGTTATTGGATGTCCAAAAACCATTGATGGTGATCTGAAATGCAAAGAGGTGCCAACAAGTTTTGGATTCGACACAGCATGCAGGGTAATTCATATGATCTCTGTTGTCATGTTTTCACTATTTGTAACGGAGTTCTGACATTGGGAATTGTAATACAAAACCAAATTTATTTCCTGTCTTGCATTTTTTGTAATTAACGTAAGTTGTAAAGATACCCTCAATCCCCGGCTTTTATAACGATACCCTTATTTGCTTTATACTACAATTGACACAAAAGGGTTTTTAATTGAAACGCCCGGTTATGGTCGCTATCAGCGGCTATAGTGCATATGCAATTTCAATATTTAGTCAGATTTTTAAGTTTGGATTGTGTTGCCGATATATAAATATGGGAGCTGCTGGTAATCTTCTGATGGAATGCTAAGTATATTGTGGCCATATATCAATTGGATTTGCAAGTGTGTAGTGCCTATAAAAGTTGAAGCATTAAGTGACAAACGCAGTTTATTAGTTTACAATTGAAGGAAAAGATGCAATTTTTTCAGCAAATGAAGCTTTTCAATTTGTTAGTTTACAGTTGAAGAAAAATATGAAGTTTTCAAATTTGGGTTTTTAGTTATACATCTTTGCTGCTATGTGTTGCCAAGGATACTTCACGTATTGTTGCACTACTGTTCATGTGAAGGTACTTAAGGACTCTTGTTTGTCTCCTGCTATGGTTTATCTTTTTTTAAAAGTTTTAGCACCTCTATGAACCATAGTCTCCCCATAGTTATGTAAACACAGGGAGTTGTAGGGATAACCATGTGAATTGTTTATGGGAACAAGTGCTTGTTAGGATTTTATTCAAGTTTCTGATGCAAGACTATACCTTATGATCTTATATACTTAACACATTATTGATCAGTTGCCCATTTAATTTGAGTCGTGCAAACTTTGATATAGTTTGACTTATACATCTTCTATAATCTGAATTTTTTTTTCAGGATCTTAAGTTGACTATCTCATACTTGTCACCTGAAGAAGTAGAACTTGTCCAAAATGCGCTTAAAGTTAGATATGTATATATATCTTTGACTTGAAATTTAGTGTACATGTCGTACAAAGCCTTTATTATGATTTGGTAATTGCACGTAACTGTAGCTTAAAGGTATTGGGTATTCAATTCAATTAGATATACAAAATATGTATTATGTGGTACTCAATCTTAAACTTTCCTATGAGACTATGATCAAAAGCTCCACCAGTGATTCACTTATTAAACATCCACAGGTGAAAAATAACTTGACATTTTGGGGACCCTTGAACTGATTTTGATATTCCTATAAACTTTTAGATGCTTAACATTGTTCTATGATATCATTGGAGATTAATTATAGTGTATTGTATGATTATTAACTTGTTCAATGTCTAATCTTTGTTTGTTTGTTTTACTGGAGGAGTTGCTAGTCTGTCGACAGCTTCCAAAGATAACAGTATCTAGTCTTAACTACTTCCAAAAAACTCTGGTTTAGCTAGCCTAAAACAACTTGTGTTGTCATTTTCCAGAAAAGTGACAACACAAACTTGTGTTGTTTTCCAGAAAAGTGCATGGTTGAGGAATTAGGGAGGGTATCATTGCAATCAAACTTGTGTTGTTTTCCAGAAAATATCTAGTTGGGTGTAGATATTTTCATTGTTCAACTGAAATAAGTAATAAGTTCCTCCAATGGTTTTAAATTTTTGTGTGTTGCTAATAATAGGTAGTCATGATCAAACTTTCTACACCAGTTTGGAAATCCATCTGGTTCGAGTCAAACTCGGTTCAGAATATCATTGTGTGATTAGCTTGGCTCCATATATCATCATGATTCTGAGGTTTCATAGATTTGGGAGGTCTTTTATGAATATATCACTGTGTGATCTGTTTCATGATTCATGACCAATATATACACCATTAAATCTACCCATGGCTTTAATGGGTTTTTGTTGTTGGTTTTACATTACAGTTGGATGATTATCACGTGACCGCTTGTTATTGAAGAGTTCTCTGTCTTTGAATTTGGCATCTTGGCTTGATATTGTTGCTTGTTTATTTGAGGAGTAATTCTGGTAAGTTATCATCCCAAAAGTTTTGTATTTTCTAAATGCAATCTCTGTTGAATTTTATTTGGATGATTCTTTGTTGTTATGGTAGGGCTTCTGTGTTCATTGTGATCGTTTTTTATATTTGTGAAAATGCTATATATATTTAGACTATTGGTTCAACATAGCTTGTATCTTATACTCATGTTTTAAATTTTGGTTTTCTAGCTATTTGTGAATTACCGGTTTTGTGTAGTTTTGAAATGGGATTTGAATTGCTTTGGTGTTCCTAGCTATTCTGTTTATACGCGGCAGCACAATTGCTTGGTCAACCAAGTACATTGTCTTTGATGATTGAATATGAGGTAAATAAATCTTAATTCTAGTTGTACTATCTAGAATAAATCTTTATTTATCATGTCTATGTGATTATTGTACTTCATTATGCATGCAATAGTCTCATATGTATGTTGGAGTTGGAGATTGCTTCATTTTGCTAAAAGTACTTCCTTTTTTACAGTTTGTGTATGGTGGACAGTTTGGTGGGTTTGGAGGCTGGGTTTGTGAACTCATATAACAAGAGGGTTTTGGCATGAATTTTTGGTGAAGTGTTGATGAGGAGCATGCAATACTCCAGCTCTTTTGTAATCTGTTGAACTCATTTACTTTCTCATATGCAAGGATCTTATAAACTCTAGATTTCTAAGTTATTAGAATGGTTATTCAATGTGAAGGATTCAAGTTTGTGAATAGATTAATTTATATGATGTTTATGTTTGTTGGTTTAAATTTATAAATGCATCAAGGTTATTGCCCTGGTTAAATGAGATTTTTTATTATTTACTATTCATAAGATGACGATTACAAAACGTCATTGTAGATTTTTTTACCACCTTTGGAAAACGCCATCCATGATTTTACAAACAAAATCTAAAATAAAAGATGGCGTTTAGGAAGTGTCATGTAATAGATTTAATGACGTTTTCTAACCGCCATGGAAGTATTTATTTATGGCGTTTTAGAAACGCCATGGATGTAGTGATTGATGGCGTTTTAGAAACGTCATGAAATAAATTTTATGGCGTTTTTCAAACGCCGTGAAATATATTTTATGGCGTTTTTTAAACGCTGTGAAATAAGTTCCAAAGGACGGCGCCACTTTAGACGGCGTTACGGGATGACGTTGAAAAACGCCATGGATGATATTCCATGGCGTTTTTCAAACGCCGTGGATGTGCATGTGTGTACTAGTGTAAGTAGCTATCTCGTAGTGCATGCCTCATATGGTGTTGAATGGTGAGAATAATGCAAAATTGCTTATATCAGAAAGGCTGATAATTTGATAGAACGTCTCTCATGTTTGCCTGGGTATTCATTAGTTGCTTTTGATGTTCTTCCTGATGATTGATTCGATAAATAGCATATACGAATCCATTGCTAAGCAAGTGAAGGCAATTGTCCTGAATCACTTTGACATACAATTGCTTAGTTTTCTGCAATTGATGTAATTAATCTGGAAGAGTAATTAACTTAGCCAAAGGATTAGCGACTGCCGACTGATGAAGGCAAGCAACCCATATTTGAGATAAACTGTTTTACTGTTGGTAGTTAGTTTAATATCTCAGACAAGGATAGGGCAGATCGATCATGAAATTGTCTAAAAGTAAGTTAAAAATATGCAACTGGGCAAGCAAACAAGTCGGCATATATCTATGGAGGGCATCATATATATACACACTAGGCAGCAGGCGCAATTGGGCAAGGGAACTAGTTGTTGGCATGTGAGATTCATCGTATAGTTCATAAGTATGGATTGGACGGTGCTCAAAATTGCATTTAATTACTTCTGTTTTTCCTTTTCTGTTGTTTATAGTCTTCAACTTTGACTATCATGAGAAACTACTTAGAAAGATTTGTGTTATAATTTTATTTTATCGAAAAAAAAAAAATTGGAATTTGAATAGCATCATCTAGTTCATACCATGTAGTAACCAAACATAGAACATCTAAATTTTCAGGACAATTTCTTGGTATGAAACAACTCCATCTCGATCTAAGAAAACATATTTACAGAGAGCTAAGAAATACAAGTACGTTTGGTGAACTTGTTTAGGGTGTCTGCAGCATGACTCAGTACGTCCAGAGATTACGTTAACGAAAAGGAAATAATAGAAGGAAGGTTATGGGCAGGTAGTCTACACTGTACAGACGAATCTCAGTACGTACTGTTTTCGTGTGTCTGAGTTTTCACAGTGATTCTGATGAGCCTGAGAGGACTCAGATCTCTCTCTCTCTCTGATAGCTTTGCTTGCTTTTCAAGGAGAGAGAGGACCAGCAGAACGTTCCATCCATGCATGCCTGTATAGTAAAAAAATATATATATATATATATATATATATATATGCGTGTGTATTTATAGGATTACTCTTCACGTCCTGCATCGTCGCACGTGTGAGCTCTGGAGCATGCATGGCCCATGAACCACGCCGATCAGGTGCTCTGCAGAAACCGAGCCCCTCTCGCTCTCTCGCTCTCTCTCTCAGTCTCAGTCTCAGTCTCAGTCTCTCAGTCTCAGCCTCTCTACTTCTGCTCCATAGCCTTCGAGAACTGAATGATTGGGTGTGTCTGGACAAAGAAGCCGAGGGCCCCAATCAAACCCGTTTTAGTTGGCAATCACGTCGTCTTGATGGACGGACGGGATTGATGGACGGCGATGATGACATTTCAGAGAGAAAGAGAGACAAACATAAAAGGGGCATGCAGGACTGACTGGACTTACTTTGGGGGTAGCGAAGCAAAAGCCATAGCATGGGATTATCCAACTTGTGAGTGTGAGTAGTGTGTTGGTCTCAGAAAGGAGATAGAGGAGCCCCAATGCACCAAAGTCGTCCGCCTTTTCTCGATCTCTTCCTTTCTTTTTCTCATACCAACACCACCCTCCTTTATCTTTTCTTTTCTCTGCAGATTTGATAACTCAGACTTCAATCTGTAAAACCATTCATGCATGTCAACTACAGCTGATTTTTTTTTTGGTCAACCAACTACAGCTGATGATACGTATTTTCTTTGGCCTGTAATTCAAAATCTCGATAGCTTGCTTCAAATTTGGATGGATCGGAGTTCTTTGGTTGTAGCTAGAGGATGAGTCCTAGCTAGCTAGATCTGTAAATGTTTCTATTTCTCTTGCGCTAGCTCGCTCTTTGTCACATCAATCATCAAGCTCTGTAGGCCTTAAACTGTTTACTAATTTAGAAAATTAATTTATCTTCAGAACGATGTCGGCCCATATTGTGGTCAATAAAACTGACATCAACCGTACAGCATTGGTTTCAGTAAATTACCATAAAATAATTAAAATATATATTTTACATTCTCTAGCTTCTCAAATGAATCATCCCTAATAGTTAATGCATCTGAGCAAAAATGAAAATAAAAGGCCCTCAGTAATGAAGATCATGAGTGTACTCCCTGCAACTAGAAGAAAAATATGGCGGTAACCATTGGTTTTTGGATGAATATGAACATTAGAGAACAAAAATGGGAGCATACGTGTTGTGTCTTTTTTAATTGCGAGTGAGATAATAAACAACTTCATTATGCAAGTAAGTAACAATCTTATTCAATTAGAATTTGCATGAGTAGCACGAGAGGATACTAAAAAGTCTAGACTAATCTCACGTCACACAGACGCACAAATTTAAAGATCTCTCAAATATGTTGGTCACAAGTTGGTGGGGTTAGCACTCAAACTCTGGACATGGCATTTTCATACTAAGCAATAATTGATCAAACTAAATTGACGTACTTGAAGGTTATAACTTGATGAGTACACATCATTAATAAAAAAAAAGATCAAATATATGTATTATGTAATGCGTTTAGTTTTATTTTAGAGGCTTACCTAAGTTTTTTTTTTTTGGGACAAATGATAAGCCAAAGTGGCTCACCCTCTAATGAATTTTATTTCAAAGAAAAAGAAAAACGCAATAGCAATGAGAGGACATAAAACCAAGTTTCTCAAAAGAACCACATGAAAGAACAATAATGAAAACAATAAAAAAGTGAACCTTAGCGAAAACTAAAATTAGACGGCCCCAAATAATCCCTTATGCAATGAGAACGAATAAGATTTGGGGACATGTCCCATCACGTTAAATCATCTGAATTGATATCTAAGTTAGCTAGCGCATCAGCAGCTTGGTTCTCTTCTTGATAAATGTGTGAAGAGCGAAATTGCATCTGAGATATACGATACAAACAATTGTGTCACTCAATTTGAAGACGCCAGGGTATCAAGTGAGAGAATGAATAAATGAACAAACAAGAACCGAGTCAACTTCTAACTATATATGCTTCCAAATCCCGCACCCAGGCCAACTCAATAGCCTTAATAACTGCCATAGCTTCCGCTGCCATAAAGCTTGGAATATTAAGATTAGAACAAAAAACACCTATAATAGCACTTCTGTAATCTCTAAAGATTCCTCCATAGCCTGCACGATTAGAAGAGCTACGCCAAGCACCATATGTATTCATCTTTGCCCAACCAAGAAGTGGAGGATGCCAATTAACTTTAATGAGGCTTGCAGGGGACACAAAACTGTTTCAAAATAGTGAGGTCCAACACAGTACTGAACATGTAACCAGAAGCAATACATTTGAATCCTAAGTTGAAACTTGAAAGTCCTCCAATATCACTACAGGAAAATCAGTCTTAGCCAACAGAACATATTCGTCGCCTAAGACAAAATATCCGTCGCCTAGGATCTTGGCCGACGGACAGTCCGTCGTCTAAGTTTCGTCGCCTAAGTGGCGTGAGGTAGATACTAAGGCGACGAAAATTAAACAGATCGTCGACTAAGAACTATCCTACCTGACGGATCTATTGCTACCTCATCGACAACAATATTCGTCTATAGGGATTCTTGTCGACGGAAGATATTTGTCTGAATGTTTTTTACACGACGAATCAGAATGTTTCTTAGCCGACGGAATATGCGTCGGAAAGTATGTTTGCTGACGAATCTTGTTCCGTTCTTAAGCGAAGAATAGTTCATCGGTACATATCCTTACCGACGAATCTTGTTTCGTTTTTAGGCGACGAATAGGTCGTCGATAAATATTTTTACCGACGAATCTTGTCCCGTGCTTAGGCGACGGAATATTCGTCGGTAAGTATCTAAACCGACGAATTTGTATCATTTCTTAGTCGACGGATATTTCTGTGTTCGTCGGTTAGGTGTTATATCTTAGGCAACAAAATGTGAGGTTTCCGTCGCCTAAGTCATTTTTTTTACTGCGAAAAATGCTATTTTTGTGTAAATTACCTTATTCATTGTTTCAAAAATTACATATCAGTAATTCCAATCAAACACATACATATACATATATACCGGAAGCATTGGATTTGGAAAAAATATTCATATATTGATCATGATAACTAAATAGATGGAAAAATTACATTAATGTTCATATATGGACACATTACATTAATGTTCATATATACAAAATCAATAATGCCAATCGGCATTCTCGTGTACTCCTGTGTCGCCTAAATCATCGTTGTTTTGTGGGGAAACATGTGGAGGAGCAAAAACAACTAGAGGAGAAGGAGGAAAAACAACTGAAGGAGGAGGTGACATACCTAGGCGCTCATATATGACGGCAAATTGGGATTGCATAACGCTATACATAGACTCCGCTTGCAGGGCACGCAGTTCGACCGCATGATATTTTTGTTGGGCACGCTCCTCTGATTCTTTTAGTCTATGCTCATAGTGCTCCTGCAGCTCTAGAAGTTGTTGCTCATCAACTCTAGGAGGACAGTCACGTGAAGTGGAGCCATTTGAAAAATGGCTCAAGTCTCGCTCGCCTGCTCGTCTCATCCCTCTGATCTCCTTTCCTTTCTGAGTTTTCAGCACTGTACCCAACACCTCAATTTGTTGGGACTGAACACTCTCCATAATCTCCTCCTTCGTCGCGTCAGGGTGTTGTTTCTTAAATACATCATTTCGCCTATTGACCTCATCAACCACATCATTCTGCATTTAAAATACATCAATTAAGCGCTAACTTAACATTATGCAGAAACAAGAAACAAGAACCAATAACCAAATATAGATATTTACAGATAGCTCATTTTATGTGTACCTAATAAACCTTGATTTTGCATAATAAACTTCATAAGTGCATGCATCAAACAATAAAATAGTAAAAGGAAAGACACTTACATAATGCTTGGTCGTAGCTTCCATCACTAGCCCTGACATAGGTTGATAATTGGAAGTTCCTCCCCTTGTATTATGAGTTCCTCCATTGTGTAGATGATAGGAGAATACCCCGTGTGGTGATGCATAATCTTCTCCCCACGGTTCCGCTTGTTTGCCAAGGAGAGTTTCTAATTAATACACGAAAAAATATTAAATAGATTAGTAAAATACAAAGGAAACAGTGAAGGTAATTTAAAAAAAATTAAGGTAATTTAGAAAATCACTTTGAACTCATCTGACTCGAAGTGAGAGCAAAGAAACTCCCACTGGTCCTCTCTCGTAATGAAATCTGAAGGCATCCCAGAGGCCATTTCCCTCATATAAGCTTTGTGGCACCGGTACTTCCAGTCCTTGTACCTCTCCTGTGCCCTTTTCAGTATCCAATTGAATATTGGCTCATCATTTTCATCTCACTTGTACTTCGCCTAAGTAACAAATAAAAAAAAGCAAACTTGTTAAGCACTGAAAAATAAAATAAACATATGTAATTAAGTAAATTTACTTTTCAAACTGTTTTTAGTGTTACTTACCGACATTGCATTCCACACCTTCCACTTCTCATTCTGATCAAGATCGTAGAATGTCCTTGCCCTCATTCCTACCAGACTCCGTATGGCGGAAACTATATCATGTGTCACTAAGCTGTTTACCCCCTCGCGCTAGGGCCTTTTACACAAGGGCAATACTCCAGCTTGATCTTCTGCCCGGTTGCTGCAATGATATCCTCCGCCTTCTTTCCAGAACATAAACCCCGCTTTTTCTTCGGAGCCAGAGCTACAATTAATATACATATAAAACATAAGCACTTGAAAAGTAAAAAAAAAAAGGAAGTAGTAGTAAGTAGGCGAGCCACAAGGTGCCTGCAGGCACCTTGGGGCGTGCAGCGGTGTACTGCTATTGATTTCAAATATTTAAAAAAACGCTTAATTTACTTGTTAGGCTTCTAACTTTTAACCGAGCGCTACCGACGATGCGTCTTGAAGATTCGGGCGTCGGTGTAGATGAGGGAGATCCCGCTGAACTATTGTCAACGGGAGGGGGCCGCACGATCAAAGGGGAAGCCCCTGGTGGTACTGTCCTAGCCGGCATGGGGGTAGTAGGCTCGCTGCTACTACCCGCTGAGCCGATGCTCTGCCGTATAGACTCCATCAAGGCACTGGCCTTAGTGGCTCGGTCCTTCCTCTTCCCAAAAAACATGGTCTTGCACATGAATAACACACAATTGTTATAACTACACTAACAAGAAACTATAACAGGGAAAACAACATGTATGAACCCATTCCAAGACAAGAACCCCTACAATGCCAACAACCTAACAAAATGAATAAAATCAATTTAAGCATGTGCTAAACCAGCTCCATTATTCATCACAGAAACACCTCTCATTGCAGCAACAATTCAAACTAATTTCAAGAAACATACGAACATACATCATGTATTTAGTCAATTATGAATGGATACATTCAATAATTAATCTATCTTTCCCAGTAGTAGTATCAGTACTAAGAAAGTCAAACCAAAATTCAACACGGGTTCTTCAAAAAATTCATCACAGCAGGGTATAAAGACTAAGAACGCTGTATCTTTTTTGGAGACAACACGGGTTCGGACTTGGGAGTGGAGGTTATTAAATTAACCCAAGAAAACGAGGAAAGAAGGGAGATGGCCTTGTACTATTTAAGTCGAACTCTCACAGGGGCAGAATTAAATTATTCTCCAATAGAGAAGACATGTCTCACTCTCATCTTTTCCATCCAAAAGTTGAGACATTACATGCAAGCTTACACGGTGCATTTAGTAGCCCGAGCTGACCCAGTCAAGTTTGTCATGTCTAAACCAGTCCTATCAGGACGAATGGCGAAATGGGCTCTGCCTCAATCAACATGACATCTTTTATGTACCTGCCAAGGCGGTTAAAGGCCAAGCTGTGGCTGACTTTCTAGCGGATCACCCAATCCCTGCGGATTGGGAAATTTTAGACGACTTGCCGAATGAAGAAGTTTTTCTTGCAGAAATTCTCCCTACTTGGAAGATATTCTTTGATGGATCTTCAAGAATAGATGAAGCAGGAGCCAACGTTGTCTTTGTCACCCCCCAAAAACAAATATTGCCATATGCCTTCACTCTCGGTGAATTGTGTTCCAACAATGTTGCGGAATACCAAGCTCTTATCATGGGGTTGCAAACGGCCTTAGAAATGCAAATTGCAAATCTAGAAGTGTACGTGGACTCGAAGTTAGTAATTGATTAGCTACTAACAAATTACGAAGTCAGGAAAGAGGATTTGGTTCCTTATTTCCGTCTCGCTACACAACTCTTGACGGGTTTCGATGTTGTTACACTAGAACATGTGCCAAGGAAAGAAAACCAAATGGCGGATGCCTTGGCCAACCTAGCAGCAACTTTGGCATTATCAAATGATGAAATTGTGGACCTTTCAATTTGCCAACGATGGGTTGTCTCAACAGGAATTGTCCCATTGTGCGAAGATTCCAATGTGGTCTCTGTCTATGTTATTGACGTTGAAGATTAGAGGCATCCTTTGATCGACTACATTGAGCACATCAAACTACCTGACGATCTAAAACAACGGACATATATCAAACGAAGAGCCCCACACTTTTTCTGCTATAAGGAGACTCTTTATAGACGATCATTTGACGGGTTACTCCTTAGGTGTTTGGGAAAAGAAGAGGCCGGCGTCCAAAGCCATGGAAGAGGTTCATTTTAGAATATGTGGAGCTCATCAATCAGACCCTAAGTTGCATTTTCAAGTAAGGCGAATGGGTTACTATAGGACCACGATGGTCAAGGATTGCATGGAGTATGCACAAAAATGTCTAGCTTGTCAATTCCACGCAAACTTTATCCATCGACCGTTTGAGCTATTGCATCCTACGATCGCTTCTCACCCGTTTGATGTCTGGGGGATAGATGTTGTGGGACCTATAAATCCGAAATCTTCTGGAGTTCACATATACATTTTGGCGGGCACAGATTCCTTCTCAAAATGGTCAGAGGCGGTACCGCTTAAAGAAATAAAGAAAGAAACCGTCGTGGACTTTATCAAGACATACATCATCCAGCGATATGGTGTGCCACGTTGCATCATCATGGATAACGCCAAGTACTTCTCAAATAGTGCTATGCAAAAGATTAGCGAGAAATATCACTTCAAGCTACACTTTTCTTCGATGTATAACGCACCAGCTAATGGTTTGGCAGAAGCATTTAACAAGACGCTTTGCAACATCTTGAAGAAGACCGTCAGCAAGTCACAAAGAGACTGGCATGAGAAGATGGGCGAAGCATTATGGGCATATAGAACGACATATCAAACTGTCACAAATGCCACACCTTATTCTCTAGTATATGATGTTGTAGCCGTCTTGCCATTAGAGAAGCAAATTCCCTCATTGAGGATTGCTTTGCAATAAGGCCTCACAAATGAAGAAAATATGATCAAGTTACACTTCAAGAGTTGGAAGCTTTAGACGAGAAGAGGCTCGATGCGCAACAACATCTAGAATGCTACCAAGCCCGGATGTCACGTGCATTCAACAAATGAGTTTGGCCTCGATCCTTTCAAATTGGCGATTTGGTCCTTGTTGTACGCAGACCCATCATCATGACACATAAGACCAGTCCCAAGTTCAAATCAAAATGGGATGGCCCTTATGTTGTCAGCGAAGTCTACACTAACGGCGCCTACAAAATTGTGGTCGAAGACGGTTTGAGAATTGGCTCAATCAACGGCAAGTTCTTGAAAAAATATTATGCTTGAAACAAGTGAAGACTGCTCATTGTCTGCACGAGCTTAAACTACAAATGACACGAAAAAAAAAATGCTCCTAGCATGCATGAGCCTAAACTGCACAAGGCACTTAAACAAAAAAAAGTTAAAGAAGTTCTAAATCCTCATCCTTGAACTACGTGATGACTTGATTCTTTCTTTGGAAGGATTCATAGGCAGCTTGAGAATTATATTCTTGAGTTCAGTCACATCAAAAAAAAAAATCTATTTTTATTGCATAATGAGTTCTATTGTCAAAATGACTTATTACATGCTAAAAAAAAAAATCATAAGTTGCTAAACAATGATGGGCCCTTCACGTCCAAGATATGTCTTTGAAGCTGTTGCGTTGCTTTTCAAAATCATATCGAAACCTCTTTGCTTCCTCAAGTTCTTCAACAGTTAACTCTGGAGTCTCCTTGATTTAGACTTTCTGCTTCTCTAAATCGGCAAGCCTTTTGTCATGAAGTAGAAGACTCGCATCTAGGGAGGCTATCTCCTGCTCCAACCTCTGCTGCTTCTCCTTCAAGTTCTCCAAAGACTCAATCAAAACTTGACGTTGACCAAGATCAGTTCGACGAAGTTCGATCGACTTTGCAATTTCGGCATCCATATGAGGAAAACGTTGATCACATGTGTCTGGAGTAGCTTTATGAGTGCATACAAGCCTTGCCGCGTTGTATTGAGTAACACAAGTCATCAAGCTTTCTACCTTGTCTTTTACTGGCGAAAGATCAAACCCATAACACTGAAGTTCGGCCAGCATCTCGTCAAGGTCTTTCTTTTTAGAAAGAATGGTTCTTGATGAGTGCTTCGTGATGACATCTTCAATTTGTTCACAAATTAGAGCAGCGGCCTGAATACGAATCTTTCGGAGCCCTTGGTTAGTGTCCATAACATCAACTTTGCCGTGGGTGACTTCGGAGAATGCCATATTGCTTAAAAGCCTTGGATGATTCACCAAAACATCTTCATGATTAACTTGTTGCGATTCATTTTGTTCTCATGCATCGTCTTCATGAAAAGAGTCGGTCTTCATTGGTTATGTTGAAAGGACGCGAACCTCTTTCGAACAACCTTCATCTTTCAAAAGGTGGGAGTCCTTCTAGCTGAAAACAAGGTGAAAAAAAGAGTTCAGATCATCCATATAATGTCAAAAAAAAGATGCATGGTGATGGTGGCGAACATACCTCAACACGATTTGGTGTTTGTTGCGAGGGACTAGGAATTTCGCCAAGAAAATTACTATTGAGGACAAATTCATCGTTAGGATTAAAATAAACAGAGCCAAGGTCGGGTTCAATCCTTCGACACTTGAAGTTCACGTCTATAGAACTATTGCTACTTCCACAGAGCCTTTTTGCTTGGGTGTTAGTCCCCTTCAACTTAAGGTGACTCTGGGCGAGATGATGATCAGATGAGTCCCCATGACCTTCTACTTGGTGCGGTCCATCCAGAGACTTGCTACTTGGGGGCAACGCCTTGATAAAAATGCATGAGGGTTATTGCCAAGTTCAATCTCGCGGGGAATCACTTCATGTCGAGACAGCATCTCGCGAGGAATCAACGTCTGGCGAGATGACATCTCGCGAGGAATCAACTTATGGCAAGGTAGCATCTCGCGAGGAACCAATCTCTGGTGAGATGGCATCTCGCGGGTAACAACTCCCTGGCGAAACGACATCTCGCGTTGAACCACTTCCTATCGAAATGGTATCTCGCGTTGAGCCACTTCCTGTCGAAATGGTATCTTGCGGGGAACCACTTCCTGACGAAATGGAATCTCAAGGGAAACTACTTTCTGGCGGGGCAGTACCACACGAGCAACAATCTTGTCTTCCTTTAGAAGCTTGTGCGACGATCCAACAATAGGCATTGTTGTTGTAGTCATCTTGGGCATGAAACAATATACTTTGGACCACCATTCAACATAGTCGCAAGTCACCATATACTCTGTTAGAGCGCTCTCAGGTGGCAACATCACTGTGCTTCCTGTCTCATGTTTGGTAAAGCTTTCCCAATGCCAATACGTCAAGGATAATTCTCCCGTCTGAATGTCTTTTTGAATGCTTTCTGGAACATCTTGAACATAGCCGAACTGACGGCTGAAATGGTAAGGACTGTAGGGTTGAATGACTCGCCGGTTGTCCTTCCTGAGAGTAAGAAATCCAGATTGAAGGCAGGTAAGGTAGACAATGTCTGAACGGTTACATTCTCATGATCAACAATCACTTTGCGTTCTTTAGGGACTATGGCTAAGATGTCCATCCCCACATTACCACATGCATTGAACAACGAACGAGCTTGTGCGTCTCCAAAGTGCTTGGCCGAAAATGCCCATGAAAAGTGAACCATGCACGATTTAAAGCTGTCAGGAAGAGGAGAATAAAAATGGGTGTCGAAATACTCTGCCAACCACGTGTACACGTAGTGAAAGGGTAATGTGGCCGAGCAATTCCCTGGGTCTTTGGAAGCAGAAATCTCGTTCAAGCCTTGATAAATGTTAGCCAACACAGGTATAGCTAGACAAAATTGATGGCCTTGGGACATTTTGCTGGCAACTTTAAACACGCTGGGTCGGATCAAGCCTGTGTCGTCCATAGGAAAGACAAATAGACATAACCAACAAGCGTAAAATGCCGCCAAGTAAGTAGACTCTATATCTTCGTCATCCACGCCCAAGTCATCAAACGGTGTGGAGTTGTCATCAGTCCGGGCTTGAACCTCGTGGATTTCACCAGACGGGTTGTACGTGTTCTGAGATGCATCTTTCTTGTTCCGTACACTCTTGGCGGGCGGTCTCTTGTATCTCAAACTCCCTTTGAACCAGTACTGGATCCATGACGCGATCTTCACTCTTTGCCCTTTATCGCAAAGCTTATGGTACACAAGAAATAAAAACCTGCAACTCTTGGGAATGATGGGCTCACCACCTTTACCTTTGGCTGAAAATTCTTCGATAGATAGAACAACTTCGTCATAGAACCTTCCAGTTATGGACAAACCACAAATATATGTCAAGTCCCTTAAAGAGATAGACATCTCCCCACACGAGGTGTGAAGAGTATTTGTGCTAGGGCACCAAAACTCACAAAAGGCCCGCATCACAGGTACAACACGATCATAGCTGAAGAGCGACGTAAACACATCTCGGTAGAGGCCTGTTTTGTGGATGAGATCTCCGCTTCGGCTTAAGATATCTTCTAACCACTCCCAGTAACGTTCCGTGTAGGAGAAGGCTCCGTTGGCATGAAACCTTCTCCATTGCACTAAACCATTGCACGTACGGTCGTTGAGAAGCACGAACGGTGTTTGAGGAACGTTATGGTCCTGATGGGCAGACTTCAACATCCATACGTCTGCGCTTCGTTTCTCGTTGGTGGATTTGGCTGATTGAAAGGTGGCCAGCTGACGTGATTGTTGGAAAGTTCACCGAGGAATATGACCTGAACCATCGTACGAGGGGGACTCTAGAGCGCACGGTCCAGTCGATGGAGGATAAGTATATAAGGTGGTGCCATCACTTTGAACGTCGTTGGTGTCTTCAAGGATAGTGATTGTGCCTTTCTTGAAACTCTTGAAAAATGCCATGCGAAGTAGTGTTCAGGAGTTCGCCTCGCGGCCTTGAACTTTCTGCTACACCTCACGGCCTTGAACTTTCTGCTACGCCTCACTGCCCTAAACTTTTATTGCGCCTCGCTGCCTTAAAATTCTGTAGCGCCTCACCGAGTAAGGTTTCTTCTGTTACTGAAGGTAGACAACTCAAAAATACCTCGCGACCTACACATACAAGATTAAAAAAAGAGAGGGGTCAATGAATTATATTACTCCGCGCCATAGCAATCAAATCAAAAGGTGAGAGAGTATACTGCTGATCTTACAGCGAGATGGTTGTAACTTTGTGATGAATAATGTTCAATCGGAAGCTCTAATTTATAGTGCAGTCTTTCCTCATTGAAACTAGAAAAGTATGGAGAATCCAGCGAATTAAGAAAGAAATACATCAAAGATTTCCGCCCACTACTTGGAAACTTTACTAAATCAAATTTGGGTAAGAATCCTTGCGAATTAAGGAATCGCTACAAAATTTGGATATCCTATAAATTCAAGGAATCTCTACAAGAAAATAGGGAATCCTTACAAAATTAGGAATCCCTATCAATTCGGGAACCCCCACAAAATTAACCCATTGACATAGACTTCAAGACGCGCCTCTGGCACATGACGACAGCATGGCTACGACGCACCTTGAAGTGGGGGCATTTTGTAGACATATAAAATTTAACGATAATAATAGTCGTTGAATAATCCAAGCAAATACGTGGCTTGTGAGCCAACAAAATTGGAAAGCCGTCGGAAATAACACGTGGCAACGTGGAAATGGTCGGCTGACAACATAAACTTAAATCCTGATTGAAATTGATTATCAAGTGTCGATTGATGATCAGATTATAGACATGTAAAATTTAACAAAATAATTGGGTTTATAAGTGATGGCTCGCAAGAAGTCAGGCGAGGAGAACCGCACTTCAGATAGAAATAAATGAAGGCGAGGCAGACTGAACTTTGCGAGGCGGACCGGACTTCGCGAGGCGAACAGCACTTCGCGAGGCGAACCGCACTTCGTGAGGGGAACTACACTTCGTGAGGCGAACGGATTTTGCGAGGCGAACAAGACTTGGCGAGGCGAACTGGACTTGGCGAGGCGAACTGGACTTCGCGAGGCGAAACAGACTTCGCGTAGATTTACATGAAGGCGAAGCGAAATGGCTCCGTGTGCGTGGATTTACATGAAGGCGAGGCGAGATGGCCTCGTGTAGGGGAGTCCGCGAAGTGGGATCAGAAATCATCGCTTGCTTGGAAATCAAGGTTTCTAGCGAGATACTTTCCATATCCGCGAGATGGCTCGCCCCTTACTAAAGATCTTGATCAAAACAGGACATTCAATCCAAAGCGATTTGGGCATATCTAAATCTTAAGATTTGATTGATCTGATTGTTTTAAAATCGGCAAATAAATCAATCAGTCAAGATTCATTGATTCGATTAAGGAAATATTATTGATTCTGAATCTTCATTACTTGCCTTAAGTGGAGGCATGTTAACATTATAAATACCCTCTCTCATACCAAGAGGGGGGGGGGAGCAAAAACAGAAGCAGCGGACTAGAGAGAGAGAAATAAATCCCTCTCGCGAGCTCAGAAGTCTCCCCAAAATCCTTGAAGAACTATCAAGCTCATAGCCAGTTCTTCATCAAATCCAAAATCCTTGAAGAACTATCAAGCTCCCTAAACAGCCAGTTCTTCACTAAACCCTTGAAGAACTATTAAGCTTCCTAAACAGCCAATTCTTCACCAAATCCAAACCCAAATCCCAAATACTTGTTACGTGACCAACCCGCGTAACCCTCAAGAACAAGTGCTTGTCACCCTTGAGTTAAACCTATATTCGGAGATAGAATCAGAGGAATTCACAAAGATTGTAACCCGCATTCGCATTGATTAAATTAAATTATTCTTTGTACACGTGTTGTTCTGTTATTTGTTGCAGATATTTTCGTGTTTACACTGGTATATGTCACTATATACTGATGTAATCATGATATAGTATTAGGAAGATGTGATGAATGTATTAGCTTAGTAGCTCCAGTCGTAGTCTCCCTCGACCTCATGTATCAAGTGTGTTCCCCAACAAATCAAAGAACGTCATCTATCCTTTGTGTTTTGCTTAATGTTTTCTTTTATTTATGAACTTATGAAATCCAATGAAATACTGATAAATTAATCTAATAAAATATGGTTGACTCCATATGAAATTAAAACAATCAATGGAATTAACAGAATCCAACTAATTCCATTGATTATTAAGAGTCTGTCAAAATCTTTTAAAATCTAAATTGAATACACCCCTTTTTAAGAAATGCATGCTTTTGTAGTGCTTCAGTCATGTATTATATGAGGGCCTTATAAGCAAGAACAAGAAGTTGATGGTTGTTGAGGACTTGAGGATTATACGTTCTGATATCTTAATCATTTATACATACATAAGTGATATAAGGTATTATACATGCATAAGTGATAGAAGGTATTGGAACATAAGTGATAGAAGGTATATATTGGAAGAAATTAATACATGAGAAAATCTAAATTAGTAGGTTGAAAGTGTTGCAATCTTGTGTACTTTTCCGGAAATTAATGTGTTGTGCAGCCATTATTTGATAAAATTCTAAACGATAAAATATAGTTTCGCCTTCTGGAGATACATTTTAAGGTTACAATTACAAATATATGTAACCATTGAAAGATGACATCACATAGAAAAAAAAGTGGTGAGATTCAAATCAAACATGATGTTTGATATCTTCTAATCTATAATAGATGATGAATCCCCTAATGTCATTTAAAATTCTATAGACCCTCAGGCACAACACATTTTTTTTTGTAAGCGTAGAAGGACTAACTCATCGTTGTTTCGCCAAAATTTATTGATAAAAAAAATGTACAAAAAGCTGGAGGACTAGGCCAAAGTCAGCCATAAAGAACAAATAACATTTTTTGTAAATGAACAAGTAATCACATAAAAACCTCAATAAATACATGACAAAGACATTAACAAATACTAAAATTCGGGAGACCAAGTGAATCTCGCCGGCAATGATCAACGATGGAAGGAGGAGGAACATCCCACCAAGACATGTCAGTCAATAACAACCCAATATTAGCAAGCGCATCCGCCACTTGAGTACATTCTCTGAAAATATGAGAGGACCGAAAATGCATATGTGAGATATGGTGCAAGCAATTACTCTAGACCACCCGTAACTGGGAAGGAACAAGATAAGGATCCCGAAAATATTAAAGGACAAGAGTTGAATCCACCTCAAGATATATATGTTTCCATATATTTTGAATGTGTTACAAAAACATATTATTCTCGTTAAATATGTGTGAATAGAGGCTCAGTTTATTAAAATCATAATAAGCTGGTGTAGCATTATTTATACTCTGATTACCAACAATCAACCTGCATTCCTATACGAATGCTATATGAAAATGAAATCAGATTAATGATCAAGACTTGTTATTGCTTAGTTAGCTTGTTTTTAGGCTCTTAGCCCCTTCTTGTAACCAAAACTGAAATCAGATTAACGAAAATAAATACGTTTATATTTTCTCTCTTATTTAAGTAATCTACAATTTATGAATTACTCTAATTTCAAGTTCTATGAAAATAATAAATAAAAAAAGGCTAATGATAAAATGGTTATCGTATAATACAGTCGGACCGGGTAGGAACATCTGCCCAGTAATAGACCCGGTCAACCCAAAACCTTCCCTCGGGATTTTACCAAAATACCAACAAGGCAACAACTGGGACTTTGAATTCCTGGTATTCCAAGACAGGAAAATTTGACGTGGCGGAGTTGGGCTTTCACTTAAAACTTGAAGCCGAAACGTGCGATCTTGTTGCCGTTCTCCAGGTTCGATTTCCACTTTGGCTTTTGTTTTGTCTCTTTATTCCGGGATTCGATCTTTGGATTTGATTTCATGGAATCTGAAACGACCATGTAGTTTTAGTAGCGTTTTCTTTGTCTTCTGTTTCTGGGTTCTGTGTGCTTTCATGAAATATGAGGACACCATCCAATTCTGCCATTATATCTGTATTATGTATATGTATGTTTCTTAGTTATTTTTATTTGAACTAGAAACAGTATGTGCCTTGAGAAATGGGAAAGAATTTAAGCCTATTCTGATTCTGTGCTTTTTGTGATAATATATGCTTCAATGTTATGTTGAGTTGTTGAGCTTGCATTATAAAGCATAGTCCCATTTTTCCTACATATATGGCATGAATTGAAGCTTCATTTTAATACTGGGAATATGTAAGAATTATCCATTTTAACTTCGCATCCTCTGCTTTCGGTTTGAATGTCTGCTCAGACGCAAGTCTGAAAATTTGAAGGTCTTCAATGATTTGTAGTGCTATATTGCATTTTTGGCTTTTAGTCTAGAACAGTGAAAGTAGTGTCTCGAAATCAATTTAGTTGTGCTGGTTTACTTTTATGGCTTGGTAATTGTTGTAGATGATTTTTAGTCTCATGTTTATTCTTTCTTGTTGGATTTTATTTATATAGCATAATTAGCATTCTCAATAACAAATATCTGGTTTTGGGGATAAATTACTTAGTAGATCAGCACAACACCTTAAGCTTTAGCACTGTGTTTTATTTGTTATCTTCTCTGTTAGATGTTATATATTTACAATTAGATGTTATATGTTGGACAAGTATTTATCAGGTAGTCTTGAAGTTCTAACATCTAGTTTGTCTCTCAACTTATGTTATTCATGAGAAGTCCACTCGTGCATTTGCAGATTCCATGATGGGGTGAAATCTAACACATAATTCCAAACCTGCCGTACAGGACCATGAGTCTCCTCATTGTAGGAGTCCGTCTAGTAAGAGTCAATATCGAAGAGAAAGATCACCTACTCGTCACAGAGATTCCCACAGAGGCAGTTCTCCATCAAGTGAGAAATATTCAATTCGCCTCAAGTTTCCCAAGCATGCAAGGTCACCCTCTCCTTTCTCTCCTTTTCCCTGGACAAAACGGTTAAGAAGAGCTGAAGCTGGAGAAGTGCTTGAGACAGAACAGGAAAGGATCAATGGTCGGGAGATCAGTTGGAATTTACAGGAAGGTGGTTCTAATGGATTTGTCAGAAGTAGAAGAACGGGGAATTTTTCTGGAAGGAATGATACTCATGGTAAATCTTCAAGATCAAGCATTGGTAGTTCTCCATCAGATAGAGAGTGCAGGAGTAGACATAGACACTCGCCTCAACATGCTTGTGATACAAGAGATAGGGAGAAAGTAACTGAGGGCCGTGACAGAAATCATACTAGAGGGAATGATAGAAGAATGCATAGGGAAAATGAGACTGATAGAATGGAAAGAATGACATCAAAAGACCGTACGGGTTATCTGTCTTCAAGATCGAGGTATGATATTTCTCCATCAGATCAACACCGCAGGAGTAGGACTTAGATCTTACTCACCTCAACATGCTTGTGATACAAGACATGGGGAGAAAGTGATGGAGAACCGTGAAAGAAATCATAGCAGAGAGAATCGTAGAAGTATGCATATGGAAAATGACAATGATAGAATGGAGAGAATCACAGCAAAAGACAGTACTAGTCATAGGTCTTCAAGATCAACGCGTGGTTCTCCATCAGATCGAAACAGCAGGAGTAGATATAGATCTCTTTTACCTCAACATACTGGTGATACAAGAGACAATGAGAAATTAAATGAGGGCAGTGAAACAATTTATAGCAGAGGAAATCATAGAAGTATAGATTGGCAAAATGATACTGAAAGATCAGAGAGATTGACAGCAGAAGAGAATACTGGTCATAGGTCTTCAAGATCAAGGCATGTTACTTCTCCATCAGATCGACACCGCAGTAGTAGACATAGATATCACTCACCTCAACATGCTGGTGATACAAGAGACGAGGAGAAAATAATTGGAGGCCGTCAAAGATTTCATAGGAGAGAGAGTGATAGCAGTATGCACAGGGAAAAGCATTCAGATAGGGAAATTCAGACTGAAAATGGAGAGAAGGACAGCAAAAGACATTTCTGTTCATCTCTATTTAAGATCAAGAAAGGGGCAATCTACTTCTCCGATGAATGGATACTACAAAAACGAACACCGAACTCATTTTTCTGAACAAGCTGCAGATACCAGAGCTCACAATAAAGTGTCTGGTGATATCCTCTCCCCCTTCTATTGCAACAACTTTGTTTTGAACCATAATGCTTCTTTGAATGACAACTCCATGCAAATGGTTTTTCATATAAATGCAGATAGGAAAAGATTCTTTGGCATATTTTTTTCATATGTATTTATATATATATATATATATATATTTTTTTTTTTTTGGGGTTTCTTGTTCATTTCTTTCGCTTCATTCTTTATACCAGACACCAATAACATCCTACCATATGGAGTGAATTAAGCTTAGGATCTTTTTCTTTTAGACATGTTGAAGACTTTCTTGGATAAATGAAAACATGAAATAAAGAGATTATATATTTTGCATTCATGTTGGGTCATGTTAATCTGTTATGCTTGTAGTGGTTTACATCTCATTGCATTAATTCTTATTTTGAAGTGTTCTAACTGTGAGTAACAATATTCCAGGTGCCCAAGTCGACGGAGGCTAAAGCTAGGTGAGTTGATCTTTCATATATTATGTCGTCATATATTTTTCTTGGGTTGCACTTTGATATATTTACTAATTATATTCATTAGTTCCAGTAAAAGGAAGAGGTAAAGTTTATTGGTAGTTGCATGCTCTTGCCAAGTTAACAAAGTAAATCTTATTGTTCTCAAAAGTACTAAAATGTGCCAAGTTTAGGATTTGAGTACACTAACAGATGATGTTCAGTGGAAGAAGTATTTACTAGATTATCTTAATTTCTCCAAAATCTGAATATATTATGGTATTTGATGTTCGGTGTTCTTTCTAATGATAGGTTTATACCACGTTCTTTGCTCAATTCTACTTTTGTTTTCCCTCCGAAATTCAGATAATGTTTTGACTACTGTTGTGTCTTTTGTCCAACTGATAGTAGGCAGAGGAAAAATAAGTATGATAAAGTATAAACTGAAATTGTATAAGAAACTTAATACATGAGTAAGTGTTTGGGCATCAATGAATTGTTATTTCCCACAAATGTTGCAACTGGGAACTCAAGAAAATGACTTTGCGGCTTACAATGTCGTGCTTATTTCTAAGGATCCAAGCGCAGCAGTGCACTCCCCTAAAGAACTGAATGCATGATAGTTTGCTAATCTTTTTTCATAAATATAGGTTACTGTGCTTATTTTTTACTGTGCTTATTTCTAGCTTTGTGTTGCACCTTTCTTGATATCATAGCTCTCATCTTCTACTTTTTGGATGTACATCAAATTATTCTCAGTAACCATGTGCAAGCTGTTATGGTTCTTGTTTATCCCTACCCTTCCAAGTATCATAATTTTGTTCCAAACCATTTGTGACTCGACTTGCAGCAAAAGTCTTTATTTGAGTTATTTGGAAAGCTTGCTGTGGAAACCAGTAGATTCAGGGGTGAGTCTTCATTTCTTTATTGTGAAACAGTCGATTAATTTTCTTCATACTTTGGTTTTTTTTTGTTTTTGTTTTTTTCCTTTTTTTTTTTTTTTTTGTAAAATCTTGATGTGACAAAAGACTGCACTTATCTGAAAGGGTCTAAGTATAAAAACCAGCACCCATCAATCTATTATCTTTCTGTTCCTTAAGAGTAGATTTGTTTTTATCAAATATGGCAGGAGATGGCCCTAAGAAGAAGCTTATATTGAGTAATGCTAATGGTGATAAAGACTGATAATGGAAGAACACGAAGCATATGTAGGCTGAATTTAGCACCAAGAAAAAAGAAGCTTCTCATGTTTGATCTCAACGGCTTTCTAGTCTACAGAGTTTTTTGTTTTAATAAGGGTGGTATTCCAAGGGATCGTTCTTCTGATGGGAGATGTGGAAACCATCTAGGTAGTGATGTAAACTATTATTTGGTCAGTCTAATGATTTTGTGAAATTGTGGATCACAATATATTTTGACATATATAATGAGTTTTGTCTGACAATGATCAATTTTTTGATGATGTAGTTCATAAAAGACCTTTTTCTGAGGAGTTTATGCTATTCTGCCTTGAAAGATTTGAAGTTGGAATATGGACTTCTGCTCTGGAGTTAGCATTTCATTGAGATTTTTTTATCACGAAATATTTTTTTACCTTTTGACATGTTTCTAAATTTTCGTTAATGATTGATCAACAGGAAAAATGTTGATGGTGTCTTGGATTGTGTGATGGAAAAGCTGAGAAGCAGACTCATATTTGTGTGGGTAAGTTGGAGCAGAATAATCCTTGGTGAAGATATGAATCCTTGAACTATTTGACTAGGAAAAACTTACATGTTCAATAGGATCAGCATCGATGTACTGATTCTGGGTACAAGTCCCTGGAAATGAAAATGAAGCCTCTATATCTCAAAGAACTGAAGAAAGTATGGGATCATTTTGAGGGAACGTTTTCTGCATCGGATACTCTATTGATTGATGATCAGCCATACAAGGCCCTTCTCAATCCTGTAATGTCTTCAAATACTCTACCCTTATTCTTTTTTCTGAAAAGACCCTTTCTCTTTCTTTTTCTTTTTTTTTTAATATATTAGGATAAGTTTATACATATATCCAAATTCTAGGCCCTCTAAAGACACATCTAGCTAACTTTTGAGATGATTTATAAAAACAAAACACTTCAGTGCTGAACCTTTTAAAGTACGTTTGGATCCAATTTAAGGAACACTATGTTTTTTTATATAATTTTTAAAGAGTTGGCAATGTCCTTAAAGATCCAAGTTTGAGGTATTTCACTTATTTTTGTATATTTCTGTTCTGATCTATCTATTTCATGATGCCACTGCAGCCTTACACTGGGATTTTCCTGGATCCTTACATTCCTGACAATGGTAGTGACAATGCTTTAGGTAAGAAACACAATGGGTGCAATATGTAAAGATGCTGCAGTTGCTTTGTCTAATAGGTGCTCTTATTGACACTGAATGAACAGATCCAAAGAAAGAATTGGGGGAGTATTTGGCTGGCCTTGCGGTTGCAGATGATGTTCAGCTTTATGTAAAGGAAAATCCCTTTGGCCAGCCTGCAATTTCATCTGAACATCCTAATTGGAATTTTTACTCTGCTGTGCTTCGAAAACTTGGAAAATATCTATAGTGTTAGGCGTCGGCTTCAATGGATTGATGTAAACCGGATTCCTACCTTGTGGTTGTATTTGCTTATGGAGTTCAAATTGTCTCAGATATTTCACACTTCATGGAGTTCAAAGTATGTATACATCGATTGTTTCCTTTTCTGTTGAACAATGAAATCATAAGAGATACTTTACTGAAGACTCCTGATATTATAAGATGTATGATTTATCTGTTCTTTTCGGTATGCAGCTGACTTATCCCTATATGCCTTTGTACTCTGCCTGATGTAATGTAATGACCTCTTCAAGGCAGAATTTTCACTTTTGTATAGGTATCTGATGTATTTCAGTTTGGACAATGTAGTACGTACTCGGAAAAAAATGGGAGGAGTACCAAAGTGATATATATGACAATCTCCTATCAGTGAAAGGTTTGTTTTATGAACACTGATAATCTGAGTCACTTATATAAGTTCGACCACACACAAGATGATGAGTAATTTGTGTTGTCATTGATTTTATGTCGCATGATTAAATGAATAGGTCGGACTGACTAGTTCAGGTAATGACACCATCAGAAGATTTCCAAAACATGGCAGGCTCCTCATAGACGTTGAAGCATTTGGAGATGTACAGTTGTGGTGAATCTGAAAATAAGAAACCTTCGGAGTTTAATAGCTCCATTCATATTACCATATGTTAATGAACCTTGGGAATTAAACCGTTCCTTGATTAGCAGTGAATCAAAATGAGTTCAAAAGACCAAAGAGAAAACGATTGATCTCAGAAACTCTAATCTATTACTCAGTAGTCTATATATAGCTACCGGTGCATGTTCATCTCACATAACGAAAGATGATGGCAGAAAAGTATAAGAGCAAGTTGTATGTTCAGAGGAAGATGATCAGTGATGCTGAAGAAAGCAAAAGCACAGTGGATGACTTGGCTCTCCCTCTAGAGAAACTTAACCTTGGCCCAGAAAAGAAGAAGAAGCTTCTGGTTATTGGTCTCGGGGGCTTGCTTTGTCATAGAGTATACCGCACTGAAAAACTCCATATCCCAAAACATCATCGTCCTGATGCAGCATATGGAAACTATAAGGGTACAAACTGATTTTATTACGAATTTTCTTTCCCATTATCATTTTGTAGTTTTGTTCAGTACTTGAGTCAGATCTCTATTGTATTTAATCTTTCATCATAGTTTACAAGAGGCCATACTGTGAAGAATTTATGAAGTTTTGTCTGGAGAGGTTTGAAGTTGGAATATGGTCTTCTGCAAGGGAGTAAGTAATGAAATTAGTCAAATTAAAATTACTGTCATCCTTTGTTTGATTTACTTTGTCAATCACAGATGGTACTTGGACAATGCCTTGGATTGTGTAATGACAGGGTTGAGGAGGAAGTTACTGTTTGCTTGGGTACATACACAATATCTCGTGTCATGCACTCTTAATTTGTAATTACATTGATGTGATTTACAATTACATTGTTCTTTCAGGGTTCAAAACCTTGGAGAACCAAAGAAAGCCCATCTTTTTGAAAGAGTTGAAGAAAATATGGGAAAACAAGGGTTTCAAAGCCTCACTTCCATCTTCCATGGGGAAATACTCATCTCTGAACACCTTGTTAATTGATGATAAGCCTTACAAGGCTCTACTAAACGCCTAAACCCGGTAATATTACTACTTCATTCTCTATAAAGCATTATATTGTTGTTAAATTTCTTATAATGTGTCTATGTATCTAATTTTGTTTATTGTTTCTCTTTAGGCTCACACAGCCATCTTTCCTGATGAATACAAGGTTGACCAAGTTGATGATAAGGCTTTGGGTGCGCAAAACGTCATTAGGTTGTTATGTATTTTGAGGAAAGTTTATGTTCAAATTGTGTTATTAGGTCCTAATGGTGAGTTGAGGCTTCACTTGGAGGGACTTGCAGATGCTGATGATGTTACTTCTTATGTTAAAGAGAATCCATTTGGACATCCAGCAATATCATCTACTCACTCTGATTGGGAGTTCTATTCAAAGATCATCAATGCTATTGAGCTTGAGACATTCAAATAAGATTATTATCAGCAGCCTGCAATAACAACTGGTCTTTCTGAACTTAATTCCCAAGTTTTTGCAAAAATCTGAAGCTGAGGCCAAAATTGAAATAAAATGGTGATATGATCTTGGGTATATTGTGCTAGTCAATCATCAGTGTCATTTTGTCATTTGTTTAAATTGGAACTCAATCTTGGCCATTTCATTAGGGGCAGCATCTTGTCCTGGGCTACCAAAGATTCACACATAGAAAGTTTCTATGACTATTCAAGTACTCTCGCAATCTCAATGCTTGAAATGATCCGGAATGGAATAAGTTGTTTGAGCATCAAGTTAACCTTTTCAATCTTCCAGGTACATAGTTGACTATGTTGCAGAGTGTCTGACACTACCGACATGCCGACACAGCAAAAAACGTGTTCGACACACCATGTGGCGTGTCTGGAAATGTTGATTTTTCCGACACGTTTTGGACACGTTGACCAGCCCGACATGTTTATTTACGACACGCCATGTCAGCTTTTCTCACTTAAAAAAATATAAATAAGTAGAGTAAAATATTGTATCGTCCATGTGGTTTAAAGTCAACATTTGTTTAGTCCTTATGGTTTTATTTTAATCTAAATAGTCCTTAAAGTCAGGATTTTTCATCAAAATAGTCCTTATGATTTTATTTTAATCTGAATAGTCCTTAAAGTCATGATTTTTCATCCAAATAGTCTTTATGGCTTTTAACTAAGAAAATTATCGGAAGGACTATTTGGATGAAAAATTGTGACTTTAAGGACTATTCAGATTAAAATAAAACCACAAGGACTAAATAGATGTCGACTTCAAACCACAAAGACTAAACAAATTTCAGTAAATAAATAAATAGGAGCAGTAGAGGCCCGTCGCGCAGTCGCATAAAAACAAAAAGAGGAAAGTCAGGAAACGATGCAGACGAAGAAAATGACGAAGAAAATGTCGCTTATTCGATCTCTTCTCTCCACCGACAGTTGCCGACGGCCTCAAGCTCCTCTAGGTTGCTAAGGTCGGTGTTCCTTTCGATTCCTTGCTAAGCTCCTCTAGGTTGCTAAGGTCAAGCTCTTCGAAGTTCTAAATAATTAATCATTGTTTCACTGTTCTTAATTAATCGATTAACCATTCAATTGCAGTTGATAGCCTCTACCTCTCTTCCTCCAACCATAGGCAAGTAAGTTATATTGGAGATTCAAGTTTGTTAATCTCTAGCTGATAGTCTCTTCGATGAAAAAAGTCACAACAATATGTTAATCTTTCAAAGGTTAGCCGCTTTTTTTTTTTTTTTTTTTTTCTGATTAGTGATTATTGAGATTAGTAATTAATCGATAAGTGTTACTTTTTCAATTATATTTTAGTATCTTTTTAATTTAGTAAAAATAAATAAATATATAATTATGTTTGCCGTGTACAAGCCATGTCGGAAACTCAGTTTTTGAGTTTTGCCGTGTTGTGTCACCATATCTGTGTCCGTGTGTGTGTCCGTGTGTGTGCAACTTACATAGTTGATTTGGGTAGCGGAAAACTGGAAATGCTAAGTTGAAGCCTTAGTAGGCGTCTATCTTCTCTTTGGTCTCTTAATCAGGGATCCTTAACAAGCCCTTATCATCGAGTCCTAGTTTGAGTAGGCATGAATGAACTCCAAATTTTCTTTCTAAATACGTATGTCTTGAGAGTTTGGGCGAACGTACAAAAGGTTGCATAGAATGATGAAATGTAAGCATCAGAAGAATTATTGATACAATGTGTCAACGAATTCCAATTCCATGTTTTGAAAAACAAAAAGAACTGTGTGGAGACATGTAGTTGCGGTAGTTAAGACTTCAGAGTATTCGCTCAACAAATAGGGGTTTATGTTCCGCCTCCACTTAGAATTATTTTGTAAAAGGAATGAAAGAATGAATCAGAGTTCTGTGTACAGCACAACAAAGACTCCAGAAAAGAAGGAATAAAATGAACGATATGTAGTTGAGTAACATTAACACTTGACGTTCTGTTCCTCCTTGACATCATCATCAAAATCCTGAGTTCGTATCTTGAAGCGCTCAAGCTTCTGTGATGAGTCCCCATTTTTTTGAAGGCCACGGCTAGTAGTAGTTGTACCCCTTTCCACAATGACAGGACCTTCATTTTCTCTATGATTCATATAGTTACCAAGTAATATGTGTTCTAGTTTTGCAGGAATTTTTTTAAAAAGCTCTGAGATGAACCCAAGTAACCCATGAAGACCTTCCTTATCTTCCTCTTCAGTTGGTTGTGCCTCATGGACAAAAGTTTCATTATAAACATCTTGTGGAGCATTGTATTGGTCTATGCTAACCGGTCTTGTGGGATGAGGAAAAGATGAAGGCAATGAAGACATCGAAGCCTTATCGCAGCTGCTCATTGATCTTATGAGTTTAGGAAGTTGATTCACTCCATAATTCTGGCATGCACAGGTTTCGGAGCTCATTCTGTAAAATCTTCAGAGAAGCTGCCCTTGTGTATTGATAGCTAGCTCTAGTGGCTGTAGCAGTGCTTTTCTAGGAGACTATGGAGCAAAGAGATTCGTTTTGGAATTGAAAGTTTTGCTTTGCTACATATATATATATATATATATATATATATATATATATATATATATGGAATCAGAGTTGAAGAAATCAAAACTCAAAGATTGCAATATGACATTTTGAAATGCAGTCAATAGAAAAACCTGCTGGTTGACAAATCAAGAGTCAAGCTTGAGAAGCAGTCAAATTCATGTTTGAGATCATACTATGGCTGCAAGACTTAATCTCGGGTTAGTTCTTCCTTAGTAGTTCTTGAATCTTGATAGTGTGCCAAGTATTCCCAAGGCTACTACTGCTTCTACGTACTTGCGTGTTTATAGTTTTCAATGCAAATTATTAGTATTATGTTAAACACCAACATGGAAACCAAGTTGGTGTCTAACATGTCCACGTTCTATGTAAGGTGATTTTATATTCTGAACTTCCAGCAAAGAAACTTGACCAGAACTAGACAACTAGCCAACTTATCTACTTGCTCCATTAAAACAACTCCACAAGATGGAGTTGGTGCAGCATATGTATAAAACTGTTAGTTGGCCTATCCTACAAACAAGAAGATGCTGATGTTTTTTTTCTCTTTGGTCTGATGTCCTGGTTTGATGTGATGGCTTACATAACAGCAAATTTTTTCTATTAAATTCAAGACGACAGCTTAAATTTGACAATTCTATGGGCTGGTATTTGACATTTCCATGGTCATTTTTGTTCAAACTACATGGAGCTCATCCTTTTACGTTTCGACGATATAGCATGAATAAAGAAGTTACTGGTAGATAAGACAGACTGTGTGTTATTCTTGTCGATAAGGAGTATTATTGGATCCTGGCTACTTGAAGTCTGCTTCTTTCCAGAAACATTGTCGTTGGCGCTTTTGTAACAGTCTCTTGATTTTCCTAGAAATTAACCTTCGGTTTAGTATTAGTTCTAGATGTCCAAAGTTTGAATTCCCTCCTTTTATTTCTTCTCCGTTCTTATTTGCCCTGTTTTTCTTAGCTTGTAGAACATGCATGCCTAATAGTTTTGACAAATCAGGAAAAAATGGCATAAAAGGACACATGGATTAGTGTTTAGCATAGCACTTGATCACTAATTTTAACTCCATTCTCCTTCCCCACCTACGCTTGATTTAAACGGCAAATGTTACATACTATATACCAATCGACACATGGTTAATTTGCATGCCTAATTGTTGCCAGAAGCAAGAAAAAAGAGACATGTCAAAGACAAAACAAAGGCCTATTCTGGAAGTAAATCATGGTATTTAACCTATATTTATTTGTTTATATATCTGATATGCCCATTCTCAACCGTATATTGATAATGTTCTTAATGTCGTATTTAGACCATTGTCAACCATATTTTCAATGTTGTAGTTTTCCCCCTTTTTTGTTTTATGCTCAAAAGGAGAACTCATAATAACTTTATGAATTTGTAGATATGGGCACCAGACTTTGCTAACTTCTTTTGTGGCAAACATGGAGGGTTATAACTAAAGATGAGTTTTCTAAGTTAGTTGAAATAGAAGAAACAAGAATGTCACAGTACATTCGCAGCTATAAACTTAACAATACAATTTTAGTATTTTGCAATCAATTTCGAGTAAAGTTGATGATAAATATAGTATTTCTTGACAAAGAGATAGAAACAACCTGCTTCAGTATCAAAAGTGCAGCTATATTTTTTGGCTAATTGGATTTTGCATGAATGAATATTTGATTTCAATGACAAAATAACTCAATATGTTTCTACTTGGTACTTTAACAGTCTCTTAATCTTCTGTTTGAACTCTCCTTTTGATTCATGGGAATAATGTCCAAGAATTGAATTGAAGATCGACACAGACAAGAACACATTCCGCAGCAGAGTGCGGGAGAAATTTCTAGTTTGTTTATATATATTTGTTGTGCTGACGTCATCACTGTTCACTAAGCACTGTTCCCGTGAACAATGCGAAGACTTTTTTTTTAAATGCTGCATCTATAGTTCTCTCTCGCTCTCTCACAAACTCTCTAGATCCTTCATCGGGAAAAAAAAATCTCTAGATCTTTCTCGCTCTTTCTCTCTATTTATCTCTCTCAAGATTTGCTCTCCTCATACTACAACTAGAATCGATCTCTCTCCTCGTTAGGATTGATATCTTAGCTTTGTCGAACTCTCACTCTCCATCAAACTCTCGCGAACGCAAGTTAAGTCGAAGGTGCATAACAAAAGGTGTAGCTTGCAAATTTTTATCTGGCTGGATTTGACTCAACTTTTGTGATCTTGAATTTGATTCTTGCTTGGTTGCCTGGGTTCTCAGATCGGACAGATGCATTACTTAACTTTGTCAGATCTGACAAAGCTTTTGGAAGAAGAGTGCATCTTTAAGCTTCTGGAAAAATAATGCATCTGAATGCTCTCTAATAATTTGTGAACTATTCTGGGTTTGGGTAAGACTCTCCCTTTCTCTCTGCTGCCTCTGATTTACTTTGGCTATGATTTCTTACTTCTCCATTGTTAGGGTTTTGAAATTTGATGGGTTTAGTTGGGTTTGCTGAACCTGAAGCTTTCAGCAGACCATCACAAGGTATCACTTCTCAATTTGAATATTGATATCAGTTCTTTTATACACTTGGTATATCCTATATGAATTGAATTAGAAGCATGATTTAGCTTTCCTTATTGTTTTTTTAATCAATGGTATTCTATTTTTCTCTCCTGATCATGCTCTTCTTCATTTACACTTTCTTTTGTTTCTCTTTGAATGTGTTTGTGTATAATTGTAACATGATCTTCTTTAGAGTTATGAATGGATTTCTAAGGAAATATATTCTCCCAAATCCTAATAGGAAATTAGTGTTTAAATTAATCGCATTCTCATGAAGGGTACTATTAACAGAAAAATGATATTTTTTAAGGTAACCGATCTGAGAGGTTTGTCATGGTCTATTGATATTGTTCATGCTTGGTTGAGTTTGTCTAAAAATGGTTAAATATAATCTTATTGTTGTAAAATATAAACTACAAGAGATTGAGAGAGAAGAGGAACGACACTTAGAATAAGAATGAAGAAATATGTGTATATTATAAAGTATGGAACCATTTCTTATATAGAGATGTAATCAGTATATAAATTACATGAATATCCCTAGTAAGCTAATTACAAGAATGCCCATTAAATAAATTATTTACAACACTCCCCCTTGGGTATTTTCTGTTATTAGCTTCCTCTGATATGTGCTTCAGTGTTGCCTCATCAAAACCTTGCCAGGTAATAAAAACCCTATGGGAAAAAAAACAATCCTGGTCGAAGGAGAAAAGAGTACAATGCACACGTAGCGGTGGTAGTCAGAACCTTTGATTTCGGTGATGCGGTTTAGTCTGGATCGTAAGATATGAGTCCGTGGGAGATAGATGCATAATAGTTGCTACACCAAAACCTTGCCCGGTAAACCCAGTGGGACAAACCTGTGGTCGAAGGGAAAAGATGATCAATTGCATATATTTCAAATAAAGGCATCTTCAAGATGAAGTATGAGTAGGGTGACCAATTTAATGTGTGCCTCGTTAAAACCTTACCAGGTAACAAAATCCAGTGGGACAAAATAACCTTGGACGAAGGACAAAAGAGTACACAATGGTCAAGAGTATGCTTCAGGATACTCCCCCTAATATTGACTCTCCCTGAAAACTACACACTAGGTAAAACTGCTACATTAATCATGCTTCTTGAATAACTTAATAGTCAACATGACTTAAAGAGGTTTTTGTTTCATATACCTCTAAGATTATTGTATTTCCTATAGTAAAGACATAACTAGTGGGGAATAAGCCTTGTGTTAGTTTACATAACTCATGTCACCATATTTAACAAGGCAAACATCATTCCAAGGATCATAGGCGGTTGATCCATTCCATGATGCCTAGGGATAGAATGAGCCATTTTCCGTCATACATTTAAATTAACGAAAAATTGACTTTTATGTCATTTCTGGAGGCGGCGTGTAGGCGCAGAGCTATATCTAGCTAACAAGGGTGAGATGTCCGATTTACGGCATTTAGCCAAGTACAATAATGCGTCTATTATACTTAGATATGAGTCTTCTGGTTCCAATATCTCTTCGTTATCATCTGCACGGTGATACGAGTCTCACTAGATTTCAAACGATTATGAGTGAGTTTGAAGACTTTGCTTAATCCTCATTAAAACATCTTAGCATCTCTAGATGTAATTTGATTGATGGACCAAAATTCCATTTGCACTTTGCACGACTCCAGGTCGAGAAAATGATTTGGTCTTTGAAAGTCTTTCATCTCAAACTCCGACTTCAGGTGTTTTGTGGTTTTCTTGATGTTTTCAAGAGTATCAATCAAATTCATGCTATTAACGTAGATCACCACAAATTACGAACCCGAAGTTTGTTTACTTAATAAACACGCATGAACATAGTCCATTGTTCATATATCTCATCCCAAGCAAATATTCACTTAGACGGTTATACCAACTCCGTCTGGATTGTTTAAACCCCTAAAGTGAACTACTCTAGCAAATGGAGAGCATGTTCTGTGGTCTAGAACTATTTGCATTGGGTAACAAAAGTCCTTCAGGAAACTTTATGTATATCTCTATATTCAGATCCCTATAGAGATAAGTTGTTACCACATTCATAAGCTGCTTATTCAGTTATTCGAAAACTACCAAACTGATAAGGTAGTAGACCATTATGATGTCCAATACAGGAAAGTATGTCTCCTCGTAATCAATCACAGGGTGTTGAGAAAATCCTTGCGCCACTAAACAAGACTTATATCACAATCTCGTTTTTCTCATTACTCTTCCTTATAAATACCTATCTAAACAATATAGATTTAACATAGGTAGGTGTGGGAACAATAGGCCCATAACACCTTTCTCTTAGTTAAGGAATCTTATTTGACCTAGATTGTTTTTTTCCTTTTTAGCCAGTCGTCTCTTCGTTGAGATCTATCAACAAAGCAATGTTCAACATCATCGCTTATTTTAATTTCAGTGGCCACCGCAAATACAAACATATGATCGATGAACTCTCATTCTGATTCAATATCTCACTAAATTTACCGAAATTTTCTATTCTTGGGAGTGAGTTTAAATATTGGAGTGTCCCCCAACTTCGTCTCTTCTAGGACGAACCCATAATCTGGATTAATCTCGTGAGTTGAATTGGTTTGAGATTGCGATGGCAAGAAGATTCATTTGTGCCAAGTTTACCCTCTTCTAGGGATAAGAATTGTTCGAACCTAATGGTCTACCTCGCTTCTGGGCAGGGACATATGAATAGTTAGCCACCATGGCCGTACCTTGTCAACTAGGATAATACGTCCTACAAGGACGTTTATCCTTGCAGGTTTGTAACAGGTATATATGATCTCATCACTTTAACTAGATCTAATGAAATGTCTGGCATATTATGGGCTACACTACGTAGATCTAGAATTCTTTGCACTTCAACTGGAAGTAGAATTATTCGCACTGCAATATCACATGTGCAGTTTGAGGATTAAGATGAGACATTCTACACGTAATTCATCAGGAATGGTGACGTTCTTATCTCACCCTAACGGTGGGAAGACTGTCTCATCAAAGTGACAACCACAAATCTAGCGGTATAGAGATCTTCTGTCAAGGGCTCTAAAGAGCACATAATGGATAGGGTTCATAATCGACATATATGCCCATCCTTTGTTGAGGACCCGATTTTGTACGTTGTGGCGACACAATTGACATGAGAAATGCACACCCAAATCTGTGTAAATGCAAAACACCAGGTTCGCACCCAGTCACCAACTATAACCCAAAGTAAGGTGGGTAGCAGTGGGCCTCAACCGGACCGACATGGCTGTATGCAAGATTGCATAGCCCGATGCAAACACTTGAAGCTTGGTGGGCATTACCAAGGTTCTACCTGCGAGACTATCTTGGGTGTGAACATAGGAAACTATATGTTCAACAGATCCCAAGGGATATGCAATAATCATCGGAAGTCATCGATGTAAACTCTCCGGTATTATCAAGCCTTATAGACTTTATAAGATAATCCAAGTGATGTACCTTAAATTTTATGGTTGAGAGTTTAGCAAACGCAACATTTTCTTGTGGATAGTGATGTGATATCTGATCACTTTTGTCGATCCATCAACCAAAACTATTAATATTTAACTGGTCCGTATGGTGGTTGGGTAGGTCCACATATTTTCCCTTGCATTTTGTGCATAAAGAAATAGTGTATATTCTAGTTTTTGCATGTGATGGTTTAGTATTCAACATCTTTAACGAGCAACTTGACATAATATGTCATTAAAGACAAGACCTTTTTTCTGAAGGGGATGCCCGTGTGATAATTGAGTTGAGGATACGGTGCATCATATATTTTTCCCGGGTGCATCAAACACCAATACTATAGCTAGTATTTGCTCGAATCATTTAGCTTCTAGCTAATAAATTTTAATATCTTCAATGTACGCTTTGGCCACACATTCGAAGGTTATGCAAAGATATTAAACCATTTTTCTGGTGGTTTCAACGTTTTAAGCATTGGTTTCAATGAACTTACCTTCCGATAATGTTCTTCTGAAACGTAGAGGTATTTTACCTCGTCATCCAAACAAGAATGCTCAGTTCCTTAGTAATGATGACACATATCAATTTTGATTTAGATTATAGGGCATCAAGCCTTTTCATTTCAATATTCTCTATTTATGATTTGCTTCAGGCAAAGAAGATGTCTACTTCAAATAATTTCTTCTGGAGACTACCAATTAACATGATAAAAGCTACCGATTTTATCATGTCTGGTGAATGTTGGAATGAAACTTCAAGTTTCTTAAGAGGATTATTATTGAAACTACAAGTTCAATTTCTACATGAACTACTGATTCATTTCTAAACTACTGGTTCATTTCTAAACTACCGGTTCATTAGGTACATGTATTTTCAAATTATAATCATGTAACAATTGATGATATTAATTTCACGCTACTAATTTAGCATAGTAAAAATGTCACGTAATTATGTGTAAATTCTTCTGGCAATTAACTACACATTAAATATGGTGAATATATTAACAACATCAATTATGAGAAAGTATTTGGAGTGTTTTCTAGACATACATAATGACTAGGTATGAAACATCAGTGTCATTAGATTTTTTTTTGTTTGATTCTGTTTGACTAAAGGAATTGACTTTAATTAAAGTGAAAGAAATAAACCTCTACATACTTTGCAAACCTACAGGGCACAATTTAAGAGGTATGTTGGGCTTCTAGGTTCTGTAGAGAGAGAGTGGGACTACTGGGCTCAGAATGAATGCAATGTTATTAGTCAACCCTTTCGGTAACTCCAATTGTATACAACCAGGTAAGCAATGATGAGGTGGTGGAGCGAGGCTCACTTAAGTACACATCCTCAAAAGAACTTTCCTAAACATCGCATCCAACTGGGTGAGCCTAGTTTGAGAAGAGTTATAATCATTGTCATGGACTCAAGGTGACATGTGGCGAGCTTCTGTGCTAGCCTTGCAGCTTAGGTTGAGCTTCTGGCTCGGGCTTGTTGTTGTCACTTAGGATTGATTTGAGCTTTTGACTCAGCTTTATTTAATATTCATCATTAATAAGACAAATTAACATATGTTATAGATTTATCACTTACACAACTTAAAGTGAAAGTAATTTTTCAATAAATCGAAATAAACTAAACATAACGGAAATAATTTAATTGACATAAAGTATATGCATTAACACTGGTTTTATATACTCAATAAACATCAATAGTTACATGCAAAATCAACTCCATTGCATCTTCAATTGACTTACTTGCTTCTGGCATAATTACCGACATAAAAGATAATATGAATGAGAATTAATTGAGATAAAACCAACGTAATTTGATTTTGGTAACCGGCATAAGATAAATATTAAATATGGTATAAATCACCATTATTTATGTAGCGGTTATACATAAGAAAATGGGTTCAAAACCCATTAATGTTTCTGGCGTTACGTACTTATAACCAAATCAGGTAAATGCTTATAGCATAACATTTATGTAATGATCCCCTAATGGCTTAATGCTTCAAGCACAATTTACGGGGTTATAAATGTGTAATTACTTCGGGCATTGCACCCTCATAAATATCAAATTGAAATGAATATGATTCTAATTCGTAATTGACATTAAATTAGGATCCAACATAAAGTCAATAGTAAATATCATTTATGTAGCGGTTATGGGTTTAAATCTCATTAATGCTTATTACATTATGTATTACTGTATTAGTAATAAATGAGGTAAATGCTACTGGCATAACGTTTATATAATAATTACGTAATTAAACTCAAAATTCATGCTTCTAACGTAATGAATTATAATGGTAATTATTCAAATTGACGTAACTGAATATTAAATTCCTAACGTTTCTATCATAATCTGCACAATAATTTAACCCATAATGCTTGTACCATAATGTATGGGTTATAACTTGGTAAATGCTTCTGGCATTAATTACACACCCTTAAATGACATTGAATTTGACACAATTCAAATCAATAACTGACAAAACGTAGATGTTAATTTATACGTAAATAACATTATGAGTCATTATTTAAATGACGTTACATTTCTAAATGGATTTTATTCAAACTCTATTAAGATCAATATTAATTCATTTGTATTATTAAATGCTTCAAGCATAAATACTCAATATATGTAACGTCTAGCATAAACGACCAAATTAATGGTTATGGACGTTACTTTTGGAACACATGCATATACTTGAATTTGACAGTGATCTTGAATTTGATACATGTACTTGTTGATCCATGCGCCTCCTTGTCTGCTCTACTAGGCAGTTGCGAAAGCTGATTTCGGTGGCTATTGGCCTCCGTAGTGATTTTCCTTTTAGTGCTATATTTTCCTTTTCTAATTCTCATAACATAAAAAAAAAAAAACTTATATGACATTTCATGTTCATATGTAGTAACCAAATAGATTAATAAAATATATTTGGTGCTCATGCATCGTAGATGGATTTTTCAATATGCAACGAAAGGTAATAAACATGAAATCACAAGATCGAAACATATACAACATATGGTTCATGCTTTAGGGTGGTTTTTCATGTAATCAAGGTTTGAAAGAAACATGAATTATAATAGAATTTAGAAAACTTTACTCGATGCAGAGCGAATCAATGAGTGTTCATCTTATGTGTCAGAACCGAGAATATTGGTGGACTAAACTTCTAATCCAATCGAAGAGCTTGTTTGTGATTGAAATTCTGAACCATGTTGAATTATTCTTCCATCAATTGATCAACGGTCTCTCTTCTATGCTGCATAAAAACTACCTTAGTGTTAGAACTATTCGTGTTGATAACATGTTGTAAAACATAAAATACAAGAGATTGAGAGAGAAGAGGAACGACACTTAGAATGAGAATGAGGGAATATGTGTGTATTATTGAGTATGAAACCATCTCTTATATAGAGATGTAATCAGCATGTAAATTACATGAATATCTCTAGTAAACTAATTACAAGAATGCCCATTAAATAAACTATTTACAACACACATATTATTTTACATCTTTTATTTTCATTGTTAGTTTCTATTTTTTCTTCTTTTTTTGTTGTGTATTTTGTTATGTAGGAATTTGCGAGACAACAATATTTGTATAAAGATAAAGTTAATGCCTTCTTGAATCAGCTTTTGACTCTCTCATTAAAGATAAAGTTGACAAATTTCAGTACCCTTTTCAAGGTTTTTGTTCAATTCTGTTTTGAATTTTGTGGTTTTGTGTATAAGTTTGGGTATTCATACTCGATTCTATGAAAGTTTTGACAGCACATTGCAAATTCATATGAGTTCATTTAAGTTTGTTTGAATGTTTTGTTTGGTGCTCTAGCTTTGGGCTGATGTTTTGATTTAGGGTCTCCTAAAACTTGCATAGTCGATCTCATTGTTCTCTCTCGCTCTCCTGAAACTTTCATAAACTCTGCATAGAAATCTCCATTTGTCCACAAAACTTGATAACAATCACATCTATATTAGTACTTATTCACATCTATCTATTAGTGTCGTTTTTTCTAATCTACCTGTTAATAATTATTCAATTTGATGTAACAGTGAAATCAGCGAATCAATATCATCCTCAACAAGTAAGAACCAAAACTAAAAGTAGAAGATTAATTAAATGTGAACCTCACTGTATATACAACTTTTGTTCATCTTATCTAAGTTGTGAACATGCAGAGCTATGACTGTATTTTTGGCTAACAGCAAAACATTTTGTATAATCAAAATTAGAGTTAACTTTTTGATCATGTTCCACACCATGCTCTCTGTTTTCTACTGTTAACAATTAGAGTCTTATTATTTTGAACTGAATGACTTCAGCTTCATTGTAATATATGTTCTTTGCTACTAAATGTCATCTTCTTATCTTCATTTTATCTCTCATTCTTCGAGTATATAAACAGACAAAACACCATGACAAAGCGCAGGCAACTATTCTAGTTTTGATACATCCGGTATACGTAAATCGTGGATTCATGTCAAAGAAATAGAAGTCTTTATAATCAATTTATACGTACAGCAAAACATCTTCATATCAAGGATGATAATAACCTCTTTTTTTTTTGGTCAAGAAGGATGATAATAACTGAGAACAGAGTATAAGGTCTGCAGCAAAGTGAGAATGAGCAAAATTAAAGCAGCAAAAGCCGAAATGAAAGACCATGGAGTGTCAAAGTAAGTGTACTTGAAGCTAGCCCATTGAACATGCCAACTATTCCCGTAATACACATGAACATCATTGAACAATTTGGACATATAACACTTTTCCGGATCAAAAACCACATCCTTGCCCAAATTGTTAATAAAATTAGCAACCTCCTCATCGTTTCCGAAGCAATTCTCGATTATGTTTCTGTCAGCCAAATACTCCACATCCTTGTAAGTGTTGACGATGTAATCCAGAAACGTAGCGTAAGTGGTGATGTGTTTGGAGCATGACTTGTGGCATTGCTCATAGGCCACACAGTTCAACAAGAACGAGCTCATGAAATCGTCTATGGTGATTTGGGGCATTTCGATAACTCCACGCTTGCACTTGATCACCAAGAAGCTTTCGAATGCCTTACGAGGATTATTGAGCTTGATTCCAGCGCGACGAAGCTTTGAAACACAGTGTATAAGGTGTGTTGGGGTATCATGCTTGCTTACTGGCTCACTAAGGTCTGCTGGTATCACACTTGACCGGACCAAGTCAAGCAAATGCTTACCTACGAGTATTCATATGTGAGGATCAGAAATATAAATGTACTAATATGTATCGAGTGCTAAAACAAAATATTGTACCTAAGATTAGGGAAACGTTATTTGAAACCATACCTGTGAGATTATGCAGCTTTGCAATGGCTTCTGGCGGCCTCATCATATGGCTGTTGAAGAAATCCAAAGCAAGGAAGGACAAAGACTTTACAGATTCTTGCCGATCTTCCGACGTAGTAATCAGGTCATACAAATGTTGGAGAATAAAGTAGGGAATTTGGTTTTCAAGACGAAGAAAATCTCTAATCATAAACGGAATTACCCAGAACATATTGACGAGTGGATCATCGCGTTCAAACCGAACCACTCGACCATTTTTTCGAAACAACTCGATCAAGAAGCAACCATCAAGGACCATCATCTCGACGAACTCATCAGAGCTGAGGTGGATTGTCTCAGAGTAACACTCTCTGGCTCTAGCTTCCATTGCCTCCATGGACTTCAAGTAGTGCTGGAGAGTCAGCCCTTTAGGCTCTGTTCTTGAAAGCAGAGAACCCAGGTAGCGCCACTTGTGCTCCTCGATCATTCTGAGGTGGGGCTCGCCGCGGTGGAAAGGGCCGATGGAGACGATGTGGGGTTGGTATGACTTGCCATTTATCTCGAGGAGGCTCTGCGGGACTCGGAAGATGCAGCAAGAGGCTTTAGCGGCGGCCTTGCTGAGAAGTCTCGGAGGCTCTGCTATCTTCTGGTACAAGGAAGCTAAGCGATCATTGTTCATTTTGGAGATGGTGGCATGGTTTTGTACTTCTTGAAGTGAAGTGGTATCCATGATAAAAGGATAAAAGGAGATTAAAGTTTCTGATAGTTCAGTTGTGATGGAGGAAGAAGGCAACAGAGACTTGGAGGTAGGATAGTCGGGAGTTGAGCGACAGGTAAGATGAGGGAGGACCATGGAGCAATGATTTCTTGTTGGATAATGGTATTCTGAGGCAGCCCAACCCGGAAACACTTTATGAACGGGCGGACCGGCCCAAATAACATATGAGTCTAAGACGATTTTCACATGAGAGAAGTAAGATTAAGATCACGCCGGTTAAAGTTTTTCATCTTGTAATAAGCCTGTAAGCATTCGACAGTCGGGTCTCGTGATGACTCATACACTCTAGATGCTATCACTGTATACCAGTATCATATACTCAGTAATCTACTAATAAGTGTTTGTGAATGTCCGGGCTCGAACTTGGGTGGAGTTTTCATTCAAGCAATTGTCTTGTCTTGAAAGTGAGGCAAATAAGCAGTGCATGGGTTAGCTAGGTAGGGGAGTGTAATCAGGCTGCGCGGGGATGCTTGGCATGGACTAGCTAGGTGAGGCATAGGGGCGTGTGCAGGGCAAATGCTAGAGGTAAATGTATGAGGTTGTGCGTGTGCAAGTGTAGGGGGTTTTAGGCAGAGCCTGTGCTGTTTGAGCTTATCGAATCAAGGTTAGGCTTTATGTTGAAAACGTGTTATAGGATTCAAGATTTGAGAGAAAAATTGGTTATGTTTCATGAATAAAGACCTCTATTTAGAGACGATACAAGTACATCAAAAGAAAGTATACATTCATATAACTATAGTTTTTTCTGATAAACAGATGATCAGCTCATCCTTTATTGAATTTTATTCTGAAGTAAAAAAAAAAAATACAAAAGCAAGGAACCATATCGAAAATTAGGCAGCCACAAATAATCCTTGTATAATGATAACAAATAAGATCATAGGGCATGTCTTAATTTATATTACTATACTATACTAATATAGTAATCTAATTGAATATCTTTCTATTTTGACTAAAACACACATATTTCAGATATCTTTCAACACCTTTGGTTTAGTACCGGATAGTTTTTAGATGGTCAAAGTTTCAATTCATCCCTCCTTTTCTTTCTTTTCGGTTCATTTTTTGTCTGTTTTTCTTAGCTTGTATAACATGCATGCCTAGTTAGAGTATTGAGAAAACAAGTAAACAATCTAAAGAAATCAGTTCCATTTTCTTCTACATCAGTAGAGGTAGATGACACATAAGACGCATGTTATTATTGTTTACTTGTTTAGCGTAGCACAAAACTGGATCCGTTGTCCCTCACCACATAGGCTAAACCCGAACGGAAAATGTTACATACTAATTGATACATGGTTTGGATGCCTAATAGTCGGCAGGAAAAGCAAGAGAAGAGAGGTGTCACTACCAGAAAATAGTTCTTGGCCGATGAAAAAAAATCGTCGCCCTGTTTAAAAATTTCGTCGCCTAAGTACTTAGGCGACGACATGTCGTCGGCCAAGAAGTCGTCGCCAGAAGTCCGTCGGTGAAGAACTTGGGCGACGAAATTTAATTCCGTCGTCGCCTAAGAGTAATTCTTAGGCGACGATACTAATTTCGTCGCCTAAAATATACCTCTCGTCGCCCAAAAATATTCGTCGCCCAAGATTTAACACCTTGGCCGACGAAATTTTTTTTCGTCGCTTAAGATCTTCTGACCTTGGGCGACGAAAATAAATATTTCGTCGCCTAAGATCACTACATCTTAGGCGACGATATTATTTTTCGTCGGCCAAGGTGTTAAATCTTGGGCGACGATTTATAGATTTCGTCGCCTAAGATATATTTAAATTTTTTTTTTAAAATAATTAAATAATTTTTTTAAATATATAAATAATGTTTTTTTAATTTTTGTCATTATTTTTTTTTTCGGCATTTCTTTACAGTTTTCTAATACTAAAATTTAATTAAAAATAACACAAATTTATAAATTTATAAATAATTTATTACAAAAATTCTGCCTATGGATCGAGAAACCCAAAATCTAACTCATCATTCCCGTTCGGAGGGTCCTGAGGCGGCGGCTGGTCAGGCTGAGGAGGCTGCTGCTGAGGCTGGGGCCACTGAGGATGCCACTGAGGTAATGGTATAGGCGTAGGCATGGGCGGAAACGGCTGTCCGGCCGCAAGTGCAGACATGCAGGCAGTCATCCACTGTCCCATAGCCGCCTGGTTGGCATTGGTGACTTCATTCACCCGCTCCATATGTGCAGCATTGGAAGCCGCATATGATTCCGCCATCGCCGCCATCTCCCTCGCTCTTTGGGCTTCCAGCTCAGACTCTCTCGCTCTTTGGGCTTCCAGCTCAGACTGTAGGCTTGCGAACTGATCCTGTAGCCGAGTGGTCTGGCTGTTGCTGCTTGAGGCTCCGGCGGCTCCCTTGCGCTGAAATCCTGGCGTCGTCTTCAGGATCCCCTTTCCAGCGTCTCCCATACCCCGGCAGTAGTAGGTGTTGGAACGCTGCGCGAAGGCAGTGGCCATAATCCGCGCCCCAACGGTAGGATCTGAAGTGTCGATCCTGGACATGGCCTCTGACATGTCATCCTCTGCCGTGCCCGGCCATGTGTCGTTCACCATGCCTCTGATGACCTCTTGCTCCGCCTCCCTCACCCTCGCCTAAATGGATATATTATAAAAATATATTAATATACATTTAATAAAATGTAATTAAAATTAAAAATTAGTAAATATAAGGAACTTACAAGATCCTCCTCAGAATGAGGATATGCCCTCTGAAAGGTCCCCACATAGGGGTTCTCCTCTGGCCGCTCTCGCCGCACGTCGTCCATGATGGCCGAAAACGGCCTCGAACCGGCACGATGGTTGGTTGTGTTCTGTTGCCGGTTCTCAGCGTTCACCCGGGCGAGGTGCTTTTTTTAAAAAAAATTATCGTTAGTAAATATTTAAAAACATACAATTATAATTAATTCACTAATTAAATATTCAAATTTGTTTACGAATTACCTGTTTGTGAGGGTCGTTGAACTGCGTGACAAGAAGCCACCGCCACTCGTACTCCCGATACTCGAACTCCTTCGGGGTACCCGAACGGTCGCTCCCGTACTTCTTCCAGTGTTCCCGGAGGTCGTGCTTCCACTCCTTGAACCTACATATACAAAAAAAATATTAATAATTTTATTAAAAAAATAAAATTTAATAAATTATTAAATAGCTAGAGGTACCTCTCCCTATGGGTCTTGTCCGCCCAGTCACGTCCCTCCTCGGGAACCACAAATCATTGCTGCATTACCACTTGTTAGTATTTTTTTCGATAATTAAATAATTTATTAGTTAAAAAAATAGTTAAAAAAAAAGTTATTGATTGAGTAAACTCACCGACATCGACTGATGGAGCATCTCCTTCACTCCATCAGGAACCTGGCTCCAGACTCCCCACAACATAGGGAGTCTGGAGCGGATGGTGCCTCCCGCGGCGCGCGTGTACCGGTTTCCCAACGCGGCGTCCACCGGTTTCCCGTTGGAAAACGGGATGGCGATCCGTCCAGCGGACTCGACCGCCCTATCGAGTCCCTTGTTGCTGACGGTGCCTCTCCTGTTCCGCCTTCTCGTTCCGGCGGCTGTGACATTGTGAATCAAATTTAATATTAATAATACATTTTTACAAAAAAAAATGTAAATCGAAAAAAAAGTAATAATAAATTACCTGAGGATGAGGCTGAGCCGACGGATTCGTCTATGTCCGCCTGCTCGGAGACCCTCACGGGATGAAGAGGCGTGGGAAACTCCCGGTAGATATAGGCCTCGTGCGGTGCCACATGCGGGAGCTGCTCCCGAATCGGTCGACCCTCCTCATCGACGCGAGGTATCGCCGGTATCGTCGGAGGAAGGAAGAGGCCGGACGGCACCATAGGGACCCCGGATGACCCGCCATCACCGTCGGTCGGGGACGACTGTGTGGGGGCGTCGCTGCGGGATCGCGACCGGCGAAGTATGGGTGGATGACGAGGAGCCGTCGCTGCGGGACCCGACTGCCCAGCAGAACCCGAGCCGCTCGCGCCACCCATCAGTTGCGCATGTCGGGCCGTCAACTGCCACGGAAACCCGATCGACGGTGATTCAGACGGGTTGTTTGAGGTACCGTCCGAGCCGTCTTGTCCAGAAGTTCTTCTCTTGGCCATCCTGTTTAAAATAACCATAAATTTATTACAAATATTTTACCGTCTTATAATTAAGTTCACAAAAATAAGGGCTCGATAAACTTCGAAAAATTTATCAACAATAATAGCACAAATAAAATTTAATAATTATTATAGGATTTATTATTTTTTTTATTCACATAACAAATTATTTACATTAATTCGCAATTATTACATCACAAAAATTAATTTACGAATATTTACATCCTTACTCAAAAATAATCCATTATTTCTTACAAACCCTAAACCCTAAATAAACCCTAAACCGTAAACCCTAAACCCTAAATAAACCCTAAATTATTTAATCATTTACAATCCTAAACCCTATACCCTAAACCGTAAACCGTAAACCCTAAACCGTACATCACAATTTACAATTATCACAACAACAAACATTTACAATTATCACAACAACAACAATTTACAATTATCACAACAACAACAACAACAATTTACAATTTACAATTATCACAACAACAACAACAACAACAATTTACAATTATCACAACAACAAAAACAATTAAAACTAATTTAGGGTTTTAGGGTTATACCTTAAATTGTGGGTTGACGTCGGGGTCGGGGTTCCGAATTGGGGTCGGGGTCGGGGTCGGAGAGAGGGAGAGAGAGAGGGCAGAGAGAGGATTTTCGGAGAGAGAGAGAGAATATGCTTGGCGGCTGAAGAAATGGTTAGGGTTTCCGAATTTTTGCCTTTTATACTGGCGTTCTTGGGCGACGATTCTGTAAAAATCGTCGGCCTGTTTTGTAAAAATCGTCGGCCAAGAGACTCTTGGCCGACGATTTTTGAAATCGTCGCCCTGTTTTTTTAAAAATCGTCAGCCAAGATAGTATACTTGGGCGACGACATTCTTCATTATAAATTTCGTCGCCCAAGATGAAGAAAATCGTCGGCCAAGAGTTCTATCATAAAATTCAGACTATTTGACCATCCAAATCACGTAATCTGGCCGGACCTTCAACTGAGAATAGTTTCCAATCGACGAGACTCTTACGGGGCTATAAAAATTTGGTAAAAAATAAATAACCGGGATAGGGCTACCACTAGGTAGAAATAAGAGAAAAATTCGTTAACCGAAACAACCGGCACCGAAATTTTACCGGAATATCTTTATTTTTCACGGGTTGACGTATTTCACCGTTCCGGTCATATCTTATTTCACGACTTTTTTGCGTTTGAGGCATCTACGTATACGTTGTCTTCAAAACGAATCTTAAACTCAACACTTGTAAAAAAAAGTTATACAATATTAGTACTTATATCGTGAGTTTGGTGATCGGAGAAGAGGAACTGAAAACCGACCGTCAGATATGACCAGCATAACGAATTACGTAGGTGGGAAAAAATTCAGCTCCATCTGACAAAGATAAGGGTTCGATCCGTCCGGTCAATCGGCGCGGTCAAACCCCTAAACGGACGGAAACGGCTATTCGACCCTCCAAATCACGTAATCTGGCCGGACCTTCAACTGAGAATGGTTTCCGATCGACGAGACTCTTACGGGGCTATGAAAATTTGGTAAAAAATAAATACCCGGGATAGGGCTACCACTAGGTAGAAATAAATGTGTTTCGTGCGACCGGAACAACCGGCACCGAAACTTTACCGGAATATCTTCATTTTTCACGGGTTGACGTATTTCACCGTTCCGGTTATATCTTATTTCACGACTTTTTTGCTTTTGAGGCCTCTACGTATACGTTGTCTTCAAAACGACACTTAAACTAAACACTTATATAAAAAAGTTATACAACATTAGTACATATAACGTGAGTTTATTGATCGGAGAAGAGGAACTGAAAACCGACCGTCAGATTTGACCAGCATAACGAATTACGTAGGTGGAAAAAAATTCAGCTCCATCTGACAAAGATAAGGGCTCGATCCGTCCGGTCAATCGGCGCGGTCAAACCCCTAAACGGACGGAAACGGCTATTCGACCCTCCAAATCACGTAATCTGGCCGGACCTTCAACTGAGAATAGTTTCCAATCGACGAGACTCTTACGAGGCTATAAAAATTTGGTAAAAAATAAATACCCGGGATATTTATTTTAATTATTCAAATGAAATTTAAATGTGTTTTATTTTATTTTAATTATTCGGATTACTCTTGGCCGACGAAATTAGGCTAATTCGTCGGCCAAGATAATACTTGGGCGACGATATTTGTTAAATTCGTCGCCCAAGAGTAAAAATAAAAATTTCTTTACAATGAAATTTAAATGTGCTTTATTTTATTTTAATTATTCGGATTACTCTTGGCCGACGAAATTAGGCTAATTCGTCGGCCAAGATAATACTTGGGCGACGATATTTGTTAAATTCGTCGCCCAAGAGTAAAAATAAAAATTTCTTTACAATGAAATTTAAATGTGCTTTATTTTATTTTAGTACAAACATATTCTTTTAGTATACAAACAATTACAAAGCTAAGGCTCAATTATAACTAAGCTAAGGCTCGTAATCTGAGTCATCCGATGAGTCTTCTTCGGTATCGGAATTAATATCTGGTAATCTATGCCTTAATTCGTCGTCAGAGTCGTCGTCTGTTTCTTCATTTGGATCAACATCAATAAAGGTTGAATCTTCGTCACGAATTCTGAGCACTCGACCATGTTTAACATTATTTTGACGAACAGTAGCTACATCATGAATACCTACTGCGTTCGGCTCCTGGTACGCATCAGCCTCTGGCCCTGGAATGGTCACTCCAAGTGTAGCCGCCCGGTAAATGTTTCGAGGATGCACAATGTTCGCTATTTTCCACGCGTCACCCCTGGCGAGGTCATCAAGATAAAACACTTGTTTTACCGATGTCGCAAAAACAAACGGGTCATCTTCGTAGGCGCTTGTAGCAGTGTTGACCGATAAATTGCCGTACTGATCCATCTTCATGCTCTGTGCGCCTGTATCAAACCATCTACACTTGAACAGATGCACTTTCATGCCTTCCGCATAAACCAGTTCGACCACTGAATGGAGAACACCGTAATAGTCAAGGCCATGACCTTTCGCCATCACCCCAGAATTCTGTGTTCTTCGTCTGCTGTCTCTCTCTTCAGATACAAATTTCACGCCATTCACTGTGCAAGTGGGATAAACTCTAGCCCGTTGCGGTTGCATCGCAAGAAGTAATAGTTCGTGCGACCAGTTTGGATTATCATCAGATTTAATCATGTCCATCTGTAACGGATATTGAACTGTAAATATCCGAAAATATATGCAATAGAAAATAATTACATATATATATATATATATAACAGGGAAGATTAAATTACGTACCCAGGTGCGAAAATAATTTGCGAACGTCATGTTGTGGTACTCGAGATCACCATCAACTTCCGGAAAGCATAGGTGCAACTCTTTCCAATATTTAACTTCTTCACAATTGATTAGTACCCACCAGTGCGCTATGGCTATCTCTTCATCCGACAATGCATACTCGGCGGACAGTCGTGCTCCACCAACTTCGACATCACTGGAAACTATAGAGAGATTGAACCGCGGCGCATGTTCCTCCATGGCTTGCGGAGCTCCCAACGACGCTCCTAAATACAACTTCATGTAGGTGACGCATTCATGCGCAATATATGCTTCAGCTATACATCCTTCAGGCGCGGATTTATTAGTGACATAATCTTTGTACTCACCAAGTTGCCTGTAAATATAAGATTGCAAACTATACGTTATGGTTATTGAACATGTACGTACATATATGTATTCTGGAGATGTAAGTGAATAAAACATACCTTTCCATGGGATACATCCAAGTGAAGTGTACTGGACCGGTAAGCAACAATTGCTGGGGAAGATGGATCATCAGGTGAGGCATGATATCGAAAAAATTTGGCGGAAAGATCCTCTCGAATTTACACATGATGTATATGATGTCTGCCTGCATTTCCCGGAGATCGGATTTTCTCACTTCCCTTGTGCATAACTTCATGAAGAATCTTGACAGCGCTACTAACGGCTCCACAACCTGGCCAACCACACATCACAAATTTAATATAAAATCCATTTACGATAGGTTAACCGTAATTTTAACCACAAATTTACCTGACGGTGAAGGAACGGTCGAATGAAAACAGGGAAGAGACGTTGTAGCAGAATATGACAGTCATGACTCTTCAAGCCGTATATCTTATTCTCCCGCAAGTTCACACACCGGGCTATATTTCCTGCAACGCCTGAGGGATACGTCACACAACTCATCCACCTGAAGATCTGGGTCTTCTGATCAGGCTTCACGGTGTAAGGAGCCCAAGGCATCTTTTTCTTCCCCTCTTTCAGCCAAAGATGTTTTCTGATTCCCATTTTCTTAAGATCAACGCGTGCCTTAGGACCGTCTTTCGTCTTCCCCTCCAAGTTGAGCACTGTACCTACCACACTGTCGCAGACATTCTTCTCTATGTGCATCACATCTAGGTAGTGCCTGATCAACAGCGTACTCCAGTACGGGAGTTCCCAAAATATGCTCTTATGTGTCCAGAATTTGTACCTGTCTGGTCTTTCAGGTATTCTGGCCACAATATCGGGATGATTGCTGAGCTGCCCAAAATCATACTCATCCAGCACTGCTAAAATCTCTTCCCCCGACCATCTATGCGGCTCCACACCTCTCTCTTCGGTCCCATCAAATGCCCCGGTATCTATCCGCCAGGGGTGATCATGTGGTAGGTAAGCACGGTGACCCATCCGGACTATCTTGTTGCAATGATTGCTGCACCCCTGGGAGATAAGGCACTCAGGACAAGCCTTGTATCCCCTAACAACGTTGCCGGACAACATCCCACGTGCAGGAAAATCACTGATGGTACCAACAATCATGGCATGCATCTGGAACATCTCCTTTTTGTGGGAGTCATAAGTGGGATGACCAACCTCCCAAAGCAATTTACACTCTTCAATCAGCGGTCTCATATACACATCGAGACACTTCCCTGGATAACAACAACAACCACAACAAATTCAGATAACGACTATATATGACCAACAATATAGAACAAAAACAATAAATGGAGAGGTGTTGAACCAACAACAATATATACAATATGAAGGGAAAGTAGATACCTGGATAACCGGGCCCCGGAATCAACAAGGTCAACATGTTGTATTCCTTCTTCATGCACATCCATGGAGGAAGGTTGTAAGGCACCAAAATGACCGGCCATATACTGTACGAAAGACTCATGGTCCCAAAAGGGTTGAACCCGTCGGATGACAGCCCGAGCCTCACATTCCTCACCTCTGAAGCAAAATGAGGAAACTCCCTGTCTATATGCTTCCACGCCTCCCCGTCAGCAGGGTGTACCATGAGGTCTTCGTCATGCACCTCCCTCACAGCGTGCCATCTCATAGCTTCGGCCGTCTTTGAAGACATATACAACCGCTCCAGCCTATCCCTCAACGGGAAATAGCGAAGTACCTTAACAGGTTTCCTGTTGCCTGCGGGAGTCCGCTTATACCTGTCGGTCCCACATACCGGACAACGATGAAGGCCTTCAAGGTCATTACCGTCTGCATCTTTACCCCAGAATAGAACGCAGTCATATCTGCATGCATGGATCTTGATGTAGGAAAGCCCGAGATCTCTCAAGATACGACGGACCTTATGATGCGTGGTGGGATGACGATGACCGTCGGGCAGGAGCGAAGCAGCGTACTGTAGATACCTATCAACAGCCGTCACGGTCGATTTTGTGTCAACCTTGATATGCATCACCTCCATCACACACTGAAGAACGGTCTTCTCATGACCTGGGCACAGAGGGGTCTGTTGGAAAGCAATAAGTCTGTTGTACTTGGCTATACCGGCAGTGTTGACACCTCTAGGGACGGCCTGCATCGGCGCCTGAGGAATGTGCTGTCGTTCAGGGCATACACCGCTGTCATGAGGAAACATGTCGTTGATGAAGGTCGTTGTTGGATCGTTGGATGTACTGCCCGTCTCATCAAACTGTCCATGATCATGCGGGCGTGATGAGGTTTCACCGTGATATATCCAACATGTGTAACGTTCCCAGAATCCGTTACTCTTCAGGTGGTCCCATACTGTCCCCAACGGAAATCGATGCATATCACTGCGACACTTACACATCTTGCACGGGCAATAGAACATGCCACTCCCGTCAGCATTGCCCTGCGCATATTGCATAAAATCCCAAACTCCTTCAGCATATTTTCTGTGATATCTTGGAAGAGAAATCCAACTCTTATCCATATCCTGAAAATAACACATATATATATCAATATTTAATGAACATATCTTTTATATATATATATTAATGTAATACAACATACTAATTATTAATTATATATATCTAGTTCGAGCGGATTCCGTGGTTTCAGAAGGCAAGTGTCAATGTCACGGAGGGCGAACCCCCTACAGGAACCAGGCAGGACTCGTTTGTGATCACGGAGGCGAACCCCTATCGACCCCTTCACCGAGAAGAGTGGTCAGTTTGTGATCTTGAGATCCAGTTAAACAAACCTGTGAACCATATCTATGACAGAACGGCCCCTTACTCAGCTTGGAACAAACTCTATGCATATATATATATATATATATCATTAATTCAACTCAAATAAAACTGAAAATCAATATATATATATGCACATATATATATGCACATATATATATGTGCATATATATGCATATGTACGTACCTGGGAGTAGCTCCACAAACTATGTATGGACAAATTTCCACAACACCGAACGATTTGAAGAACTAGAGAAATTTATGTTTAAAATTTTCAAAGTTCTCATTCTTCTATCCCGCCTCACAATATATAGAAGAATCTTGGGCGACGAAATATTTGAGTTTCGTCGCCTAAGAATGAAAAATCTTGGGCGACGAAATATCTCAGTTTCGTCGCCTAAGGATAAAAAACTTAGGCGACGAAATAAATATCTTAGGCGACGAAATATTGTTTCGTCGCCCTAGTTTCTCTCTTGGCCGACGAAATGTATTCTTAGGCGACGATTTTATTTTCGTCGCCTAAAGTTGGACTTTAGGCGACGATTTTGTTTCCTTGGGCGACGAAAAAAAAAATCGTCGCCTAAGTTCCCTCTTAGGCGACGAAAAAAAAAATCGTCGCCCGGTTTTTTTTTTTTCGTCGCCCAAGACCCATTTTCTGGTAGTGTGTCAAAGACAAAACAGAGGCCTAGCAAGTAAACAATGTATGTTCTAAGGTGTTACTAAATGTACCTAGCAAATTTCTTTGTTAGGTTTCTTAGTAGACTCAATAGTTAAAAAATTATCCTATATTTTCCAATTTTACCTTTGTTATGTTATAATAAACCCAGCAATGATATGGGAGGAGTAGCCGAGGAAATCAGAGTACTGATATGGGAGGAGTCTCTTAATTGGCTAAAGTCTGGGAGGAGGAAATCAGGAGGAGCATTCCCATGAGAAGGAAATCTGAAAAATAAAAACTGGAAAAACTTCGTGTAATCTGAATTTTCTCTTTGTGATGTGGAAAATCTGGAAATCTGGATGTTTGCTGATTTCCTCCTCCCAGTTCAATAAAAAAAAATATACTCATCAGTTCTCCTTGATCAGTTCTCTTAATTTTCTTCCTGATATCCCACGTTAATTGGCTAAAGTCTCTTAATCAAAGAATGGACACTGTAGATGAGTATATGACTATGCAATTAATCACAAAATTTCAATTGAACTCAAAGGCTCAAAGCAAAGCAATGATAAGAAGGTATGGCCCAGATCTCACTTCAACCTCCTAAATGGGATGTTGTTTCTACCCATCTCTACTACACGCAGTCGTTGCCACTTTTCTTCTTCTTCTTCTTCTTCTTCTTCTTTCTAGTGCCTCCGATCCAACTCTAAGAGAAGAATTTGTATATGCTGGGTTTATTATAACAAGGGCAAAACTGAAAAATATAGGATAATTTTTAACTGCTCGGTCTATTAAGAAGTTTGTTGGGTACATTAACAACACCCATGTTCTGTTGAGTGTACGTCGTGAGTACTGTAGACATATAAAATTTAACGATAATAATAGTCGTTGAATAATCCAAGCAAATATGTGGCTCGTGAGTCAACAAAATTGGAAAGCCGTCGAAAATAACACGTGGCAACGTGGAAATGGTCAGCCGACAACAAAACCTTAAAATCCCGATTGATTGAAATCAATTATCGAGTGTTGATTGATGACCATGTATTAATTAAATTAATTGGACATCCCCAAATTGATTGATGATGGTTCGCCAGCGGACAGAATAGAGTTCGCGAGGCGAACTGGACTTCGCGAGGCGAAACGCACTTCGCGAGGCGAACTGGACTTCGCGAGGAGAAACGCACTTCGCGAGGCGAACTGGACTTCGCGAGGCGAAACGCACTTCGCGAGGCGAACTGGACTTCGCTAGGCGAAATGACTTCGCATAAAAGTAAACAATGGCGATGTGAAATGACTTCGCATATAAGTAAACAGTGGCGAGGTGAAGTGACTTCGCATAGAAGTAAACAGAGGCGATGGGAAATGACTTCGCGCGTGTAGAATTACATAAAGGCGAGGCTAGATGGCTCCGCGCTCGTAGATTTACATAAAGGCGAGGCTAGATAGCCCCGCGTGAGTAGATTTACATAAAGGCGAGGCGAGATGGCCTCGCGCGAGTAGAATTACATAAAGGCGAGGTTAGATGGCCCCGCATGAGTAGATTTACATAAAGGCGAGGCGAGATGGCCCCGCGCGAGTAGATTTACATGAAGGCGAGGCAAGATGGCCCGCGGAAGGCACTTCGTGAAGAAGCTAGACGACAGAGTTCGCATGCATGCCTGGATGTACGTCCGAGATAAATCCGCGAGGTGGAACTAGAAATCACCGTTTGCTTAGAAATCAAGGTTCCTCGCGGGATACCTTCCTTATCCGCGAGATGGCTCGCCCCTTACTGAAGATCTTGATCAAAACAGGACATTCAATCCAAAGTGATTTGGGCATATCTAAATCTTAAGATTTGATTGATCTGATTGTCTTAAAATCGGCAAATAAATCAATCAGTCAAGATTCATTGATTCGATTAAGGAAATATTATTGATTCAGAATCTTCATTACTTGCCTTAAGTGGAGGAAGGTTAACATTATAAATACCCCCTCTCATATCAAGAGAGGGCGGAGACTAAAAGGCAAAAGAAAATAGAGAAGCAGAAAGCAGAAGCAGCGGACTAGAGAGAGAGAGAGAGAGAGAAAATCCCTCCCGCGAGCTCAGAAGTCTCCCCCTAAATCCTTGAAGAACTAACAAGCTCATAGCCAATTTTTCATCAAATCCAAAATCCTTGAAGAACTATCAAGCTCATAGCTAGTTATTCATCAAATTTAGATCCCCCCTTGAAGAACTATCAAGCTCATAGCCAGTTCTTCATCAAATCCAAAATCCTAGATATTCGTTACGTGATCAACCCCGTAAACCTCAAGAACAAGTGCTTGTCACTCTTGAGTTAAACCTACACTCGGAGATAGAATAAGAGGAGTTCACAAAGATTGTAACCCGCATTCGCATTGATTGAATTAAATTATTCTTTGTACACGTGTTGTTCTGTTATTTGTTACAGATATTTTCGTGTTTACAAGTACATGTCACTATTTGTGTGGCCGGCGAAAACATATTATATCTCAAGAATTATAAAAAGATAGAACGGAGTATAAGGTCTGCAGCACGGTGAGTATGAGCAAAATCAAAGCAGCAAAGGCCGAAACAAACGACCACGGTGTGTCAAAGTAGGTGTACTTGAAACTAGCCCATGTAACATGCCAACTATTCCGGTAATAGTCATGAACATCATTGAACAATTTCTACAGATAACACCTATCATAATCAAAAGCCACATCCTTCCCCATATTGTTGATGAAATGAGCAATTTCCCCATCGTTTCCATAGCAATTCTCCATTATGTTTCTGTCACACAAGTACTCGACATCCTTGTAACTGTTCACGAGGCAATCGAGCAATGTGGCATAAGTGGTGATGTGCTTGGAGCACGACTTGTGGCACTGCTCGTAGGCGACTCAGTTCAACAAGAAGGCGCTCATGAAATCGTCGATTGTGATGGTTGGCATCTCGATCACTCCACGCTTAAATTTGACCATCAAGAAGCTTTCGAACTCCTTAGCATTGAGCTTGATACCAGCGTGACGAAGCTTAGACACACAATGTATTATTTGTGTTGGTGTACTGCTTCTTTGTGGCTCTACATAACCCGCTGGTATCACACTTAACCGCAACAAGTCAAGCAAATGCTTACCTAGAGGCATTTAAGGGTTAGAACTTAGAAAATGCAGAAATATAGACCAAATAGCAGCAAGTAGTAAAATGTTCTAAACCAAAATATCCACACAAAAAATGTAATATCTGTAATGACTAATGAGTATCAAAACTAGAAATTTCAAGGCATGCCTGTAAGACTATGGAGCTTCTCTATGACATGGTCAGGCCTCAGCATATGGTTGTTGAAGAATCCCAAAGCAAGCAAGGACAAGGATTTCACAGAATCTTTACGATCTTTGGCATTCGTTATCAGATCATACAAAGTGCTCAAGAACAAAGTAGGGCATTTGGTTCTCGAGCCGAAGAAAATCCCTGACCATGAACGGCATGATCCAATACATATTTATGAGTGGATCATCAGACTCAAACAGAACCACACGCCCAACTTTTCGAAACAGCTCAATCAAGAAGCAACCATCAACAACCATCACCTCAACGAACTCATCAGTACTGAGGTGGATTGTCTCAGAGTAACACTCCCTGGCTCTAGCTTCCATTGGCTCCATGGACTTCAAGAAGTGCTGGAGAGTCAACCCTTTGGGCTCTGTTCTTGAAAGCAGAGAACCCATGTAGCGCCACTTGTGCTCCTCGATCATTCTGAGGTGGGGCTCGCCGCGGTGGTAAGGGCCGATGGAGACGATGTGGGGTTGATACGACTTGCCGTTTATCTCGAGGAGACTCTGCGGGACTCGAAAGATGCAGCAGGAGGCTTTACCGGCGGCATTGCTGAGAAGTCTCGGAGGCTCTGCGATCTTCTTGTACATGGAAGCTAAACGATCGTTGTTCACTTCGGAGACGGGGGTGACATGGTTGCGCTCTTCTTGAAGTGGATTGATATCCATGAAAAAAAAGGTGATTGAAGTTTCTGATGGATTGAATGGGTGATGGAGGGAGGAAGAAGGGAACAGAGTCGGGATGTTTGAGCGACAGCTAAGTGTCACGGGCCTAGCCCTTCGGCCACCACACTTGGCCCATGCGGCGCTCCCATGCCAGGGAGCCAGCCTTATCAACCGGGACAACAACTGGTTTCGCCCTGCCTTGGGCTCGTCAGGGGATCGGCTCCAGACCCCGACCAGTTTGTGTAGGGATGGCCTAGTCCCCTCTTCAGCGTTAAGTCCTTGACCAGCAACAAGCTCCCCAAACTCAACCGGGTCGGCCTGCCTGAACTCCAAAGGGACTGCACGTATGCTCCTACACTCCTTGATCCTGGAGCGCAACCCCGCATATCCATGCAGCTTGACAACCAGTGTCGCCCATGATGACACTCCCGAAAGCGGGACGTGACATAAGGCTAGGACCAAGGAGAATAATGATAATGTAATTAAGTATACTTTTTTATTTTGTGAACAAGAAATTAAACACATAATATGACATAAGGCTTTTATAATGAACCATTCGAGAGCTAATTTGAGAGCCCAAACCTCTCCATACAAACCTTTCAAACTATCCCCAAGTAGGTTAAGATAAATTGAGAGAGCCGGTTTCAGATCATAAGGTCATGTTCGAAAGGCTAGACTCAATTTGAATCAACTCACCCAAGTATACATGTACCAATATCTGGCTAAGTGAAAGTAACATGTAAGTTTTTACTGTTTTCACTCCCCCCCCCCCCCCCCCCCCCCTCTATTTACAAGAATTCTCAGATCAGTTCCTGAACTGATGCCTCGTAACATTAGATGTACATGAAATCAAAAAAGACTAATTTTTATATACTCCACATGCATTACATACATCTTAGGTTAATTACTCAGAAACAATGCAAGCACTTCCAATGATCCGTGTAGATTAGCAGTAATTTGGGTCTACACCTCATATGAACGAATGAATAATGATTCATAGCTGGGATATATCCCTTCATATTTGTCCCCTCCTTCATACATTTGTGTTTCTTAGCGTAGTTTTTATCAAATACATATGGATGAGAAATATATCGGCGGAACTTGAAACAAGTATACTAATTAATGGGTTCGGCTGCGCGCTATATACATTTGTATGACATATATCAAGTCGTGAGCCGTCCGATCGTTTAACAATTTAAAATTTAAGATGATCTGACGGCTCACGGCTTAATATATGATATACATATATATAGTAGAAAAGTCCATAATTAATAATCCATTTTCTCTTTCAGGATAACTGGACTTTTTTATTTAAACAGTCACCAAGCTAGATCAAGCTCGAACAGCAACTTACGAAGCCTACAATGTATAGATCAATCTGCCCAAAAAGAGTAACCAAAAAACATTTGTATCACGCACAGATACTAAACTTCTTTCGACCCAAAATAGAAACCAAAAAAACCTAGAACAGTAGTACATATAAGATTTCTAACCCAACCAAAATCGGTAAGCGTCGATCTCCGCAAAGTTTCCTCTTCCTTTCGTCGATCAATCTTACTGCCATCAAAAACATCAACGGGGTGGTTTCCCGGCTGCAAACTTCCGTCCGGTTTAGTGGTCTCGGATCCGCTTCTTCTTTTCTGATCCACACTCTACTTCAAAAGCTGGTAGATGATGGAATCCTGAAGCTTCATATAATTCAACAGACATTACTAACTCCATATAATTCTATATGAACAATCAAGCTAGAAGTTTCGGTATATGTTACATCCGTACATTGGTGGCAATCCAGGTCAGGAAGTTAATCACTCCACAGAGAAAACTCTACGGAATTCTCCAAATCATAATCATCCCAGTTAAAACCTTTTTGCATGGCTGGGGGAGTGAGAATCAAACCCTCAGCCAAACTGTCAAGTAACTCCGGCATGTTAAACAACTCCTCCTCATCCACATACCCTATCCTCGACGACCTCGACTCTACTTCTACGTTCTCCAAGTTCACCATATTCGTCAACTCCGGCAATGACACACTCGAAGTCGAAGAAGAAGCCTTAGCTTCCTCTGGAAAGTTCAGCTCAGCAGATTCACCTCTCAGGGAAAGAGCTGCTACATCATAAGCCCTAGCAGCCATTTCAGGACAAATAAAGGTCCCGAGCCAAACCCTAGACTTCTTGAGATCCGGTTGCCTTATTTCGCAAACCCACTTGCCGCTCCTCTGCCTGACGCCTCTGTACACCGGGTGGCGAGTCTCAGTGAACTTCTTCCTCCCAGCTTTCCTCTTCTTGATCACTCCACTCTGAATGTGGGTTAGGGTTTGCCCCATGTTCATCAACACCGAAGCTCGAGAAGATGGTGCTGGTGCTGCTGCTGCTGCTGGTGCTTCCTCTCTGTAAGCCATAGGAGAAGAAGCCGAAGCATCGGAGAGCATGGGGATTTATAAGCATGGAAAGGTACGTACATGATATTTTCTCTACGTTTAAAACGATGTTTGTTGGAGGATTCAGAATGTTTGAAAAACAAAAATGTTTAAACGTGGAAGAGGTGGGAAATCCAGAAAATAAATAAAGAATAAAAACCACGTGGTTATATTTTGGTTTTTTTTTTCTAATTGATTGGATATTTTTGAGGGACAAACGAGGCTCTCTGTTGGACTAGTCAGATTAGTAGCCACGGTTGTTACATCAAAACCATAATATATTTAGGTAAAGGCACAATAAGAGCCTTTTATAATTTATACAGTCTCATTCTGATTTTGATAGGATTTAAAATGCCCTAGAAAATGTCTAAATTTCAATACGAAACGATGAAGGTCCTGGACAAAAATCGAAAGACAATGAAGTTCCGGACACATGGCAGTGGGGTGGTACAAATCTGAGTCGGGACCAATAAGAAAGCACATTATGCTGGTCCTTCGTGTGTGATCAGAATCATACTCATAGTCATGTGCTTAAACTGTCTAATTTAATAATGACACGTGTTTTTTGTCAATTGGTATCAAAAGGCACTTCTTATTTTTCATTATTGATAATTATCGCATCGTTAAAAACCTTTGAAAATGCGTGAAATTGTCTGTTACAAAAATGATGATATTTGTTATATTTGATAAAGAGTATGTGAATACGAAAATAAATGCCTACTCATCTCATTGGTATCATGGCTTTTATATAGCTATTACATAAAGAATTATGTAAATCAGAGTTTAATATCTAACAGATATTCTAGTCTAATAAGGTGAAGATTGGGTCAAAACACATCATGAAGGATAGGAATGTAAATTCTTTCAACACTCCCCCTTGTGTCGCATACCAGAATCACATTGCGCATGAACGTTGCCTCGGTAAATACTTTGTCAAGTAAAACAAAAACCTCTTAGGTAAAAACAAAAGACTTGGTCGAAGGGAAAAAGAGCACAGATATTCTAACAGGGTTTAATACATAACAAATATTTTAGTCTAATAAGGTGAAGATTCGGTCAAAACACATCATCAAGGATAGGAATGTAAATTTCTTCAATACTCCTCTTTGTGTCGCATACCAGAATCACATGGCCCTTGAACGTTGCCTTAGTAAAAACTCTGCCAAGTAAAACAAAAACCTCTTAGGTAAAAACAAAGACTTGGTTGAAGGGAAAAAGAACACAACACGCCAACTACAACTTGAAATATAAAACATGTGTCGTAGACTCCCCCTAATGTCGACATAATCAACTCCCCCTGATAATCAATCAATCATGGAGTGAGATAAGTGACGCGTACCAATACTTCGCACATGCTTCTCAAAAGTAGATTTGGGTAGAGACTTGGTAAACAAATCTGCTACATTATCATTGGAACTCACTTGGTTCACCTGGATATTCAAAAGTTGTTATTGTTGCTGATTGTAGAAGAACTTAGGCGAGATATATTTAGTATTATCACCCTTTATGAATCTCAACTTCATTTGTTCAATGCATGCCGCATTGTCTTCATAGATGCAAGTTGGTGCTTCAGTGGTAGATGTCAATTCACTGTACTCTCGAATATGAGTTATTACAGAGTGAAGCCAAACACATTCTTTGACTGCTTCATGTAGTGCAACATTCTCTGAATGATTCGAGGAAGTAGTAACAAGGGTTTGCTTGGTAGATCTCCAAGAAATCGCCGTAGTTCCTATGGTAAAAACATACCCAGTTTGGGAACAACTTTTGTGTAGGTCTAACAAATACCCAAAATCAGTAAAACCGACTAACACATCATTCGGTGTCTCAGCATAGGGAAGCTGGATTTTGGTTGGGAGCCAAAATCTGCTCAATTGCGGTATTGGAAGCTCTCGATGACGCGCAGGGGCCCTGTAGGGGATCACCCATGCGTGGCAGGGGATCAGCTGCAGCGCTTCACACGCAGGGGGCGCGACAGGCACGCGCTAGCGTGCGACAGACTCGTCAAGACGCGACAAGGGCGCACTAGGGGCGCGCTGGGCGCTGCCTTGCGCTGCCAAGCTGCTGCCTGACATGGCAAGGGTCCTTAAGGGCTCGACCAAACTACCTGCAATGCAATATTCAATTGAAACATCAACATTCATGTTCAACTTCAATTTTGTAAGGAAAAAAGAAGCCCAAATCAATTGAACTCTTCAAGTACCTGAAGATGTGCTTAACACCAGTCCAATGAGGTTGCATTGACACAGAGCTAAACCTAGCTAACAAGTTTACTGAGAATGAAATGTCTGTGCATTGTGCCAAGTATAGGAGAGCTCCGATAGCGCTTAAGTACGGAATTTCTGCTCCAAGAACTTCCTCATCCTCCTCTTTAGGACGAAAAGGGTCCTTTTTGATATCCAAACTTCGCGTGAGCATGGGAGTCCCAAGTGGATGAGCTTTGTCCATATTAAAGCTCCTGAGAATCTTTTGAACATAAGCTTACTGGTGAATCAATATTTCAGTCTCTCGATGCTCTAGCTCTAAGCCTAGGCAAAATTGAGTTTTTCCAAGATCCTTTATTCAAACTAGGATTTCAAGTAAGTCACGGTCATATCAATTTCCTTGAGATTACCGATGATATTCATGTCATCAACATAGATGGCTACTATAGCAAATCCGGTACTTATTCTTTTAATGAACACGCATGGGCAAAAATGGTCATTCTTGTATCATTTCCCAATTAAGTAGTCACTTAAACGATTATATCAAATTTGTCTGGATTGTTTCAATCCATATAGTGAACGCTGCAACTTTAATTGCAAAGGCACTCCGTGGCTTAGAGTCACTTGACTTGGGTAGTGAAAGTCCATCACGCACTTTCATATATATCTCTGAATCAAGAACCCCATAGACATATGTAGTAACTACATCCTTAAGCTGCATGCTCAGCTTTTCGGACACTACTAAATTGACCAAGTAATGAAAGGTAATGACATCCATAATGGGAGAATATGTCTCCTCGTAGTCAATTCCAAGGCATTGAGAAAATCTTTGCGCCACAAGTCGTGCTTTATAGCGCATGACTTCATGTTTCTCATTCTGCTTCCGAACAAAGACCTACTTAGGTCCAACAGGCTTCACATTCGGTGGGCATACCACTACCGGACCGAAAACTTGCCTTTTCGCTAGACAGTCTAGTTCAGCCTGGATTGCTTCCTTCCATTTTGGCCAATATACTCGAAGTTGACATTCTACAACAGAGCGTGGTTCAATCTCATTGTCTTAGATAATCACTTGAGCGACGAAATAAGCAAAAGCATCATCTATAGTCATGGAACTTCTTTCCATCATACCGTGCGCATCGGTAAGCATTAGTGAGATTTTTTTGTTCTCCAACATCAACATTGGATCCTAGGCGTCCCCCAGATACGCTAACATTGATTCTTCGACATAACTATAGTCATAGACAACTTCATGTGAAGGATTCACAGTGTTGATGATGAGTGGATCATTTTATGTCTTACTGTCATGTCTTTGCATAGCATAGTATCTACTGAACCAACAGGTCTCCCCCTCTTCCTGGTAGGAGACGAAGCTGTGGCCACACTGTCACCATGAGCGTCCGGCGCGTCAAAGACACAATTGCCTAGTCTTGGTGCAGCCGGTAAAGTTCCTTTTGTGGGGACTTCTAACCTTGCAGGAACATTTGCAGCAGGTATAATTGATATTATCACTTTCGCGATATCGATAAATGAGTCAGGCATCGAATCTGCAACTCTACCAAGATCGAGAATACGCTGAACTTTAAAATCACTGTCAGAAGTGCAAGGATCATATGAGACATAATGGGGTCAGACCAAGTTAATTTTCGATGTTCAATTGAAACGGAAACAGTCATGTCTCCCCCTAACGGCGAGAAGAATGTCTCGTCAAAGCGACAATGTGCTAATCTCGCAGTAAATAGATCTCTTGTCAAAGGTTCTAAATAGCGGACAATCGTAGGATGTTGATAGCCAACATAAATACATAATCGTCTTTGAGGACCCATCTTAGTACGCAGTAGAGGCGTAATAGGCATATAAACCGCACACTCAAATATGCGTAAGTATGAAATGTTAGGCTCATATCCAGTTACCAACTCGTACGCACTAAATGGTTGGGTTGCAGTGGATCTAAAATGAATAAGTGCAGCTGCATGCAAAATTGCATAACCCCAGGCAGAAACAGGAAAGTTGGTGCGCATCATCAAGGCTCGTGCAATCAATTGTAAGCGCTTAATTATAGCTTATGTAAGACCATTTTGTGATTGCACATGGGGTACGGAATGTTCTACTTCAATCCTGATGGACATGCAATAGTCGTCAAAAGACTTAGACGTAAACTCTCCAGCATTGTCCAATCGAATAGACTTGATTGGATGATCAGGATGGTGAGCCCAAAACTTAATAATTTGAGCTAGGAGTTTAGAAAATGCAACGTTTCTTATGGATAGGAAAATGCAACGTGTGACCAACGCGTTGATGCATCAACCAGAACCATTAAATATCTAAATGGCCTGTACTCTGGTTTGATAGGTCCACAAATATCACCTTGTATTCTTTGTAGGAATGAAATGTTATGTTTAGAATGACTAGCAAAAGTTGGTCTTGTAGTCAATTTGGCTAGTGAACAAACTTTGCAAAACGGGTGGTGAGCATTAGAGATTGTCATTGAGGCATTTGGAGTTTCGTCTAGGCCATTGGAGGCCAAGCCATTGGCTGGTGCATCATGCACAGCCTCATCACCCAATTCGGTGGCAGTAAGAGCTCTAACACGCTTCAGGCAGGAAAAAATGGATGTCCATGTGAATTCTTGAGAATTCGGATCATCATGTCACGTATGTCCCAAATGATCATGTCAAAGCTTATATGAGTCAGAGTCACAAAAGTTGCAAGAAACTGCATAGGATTCGATGATCCTAATGGTTGTAAGATACAAACCGCTAGTTTGACCCAAGAACTTTTCTAAGATGCGTTTACGGCTGCAGTCATTAGAGGCGATAAACAAAAACTCTTGTCTATTCTCATTGAACGTTTCTAGGTGAAATCCGTTGGCACGAATGTTCCTAAATGATAATAAGGTTCGATTAGCCTTAGGCACGTAAAGCGCGTCAGTGACATGTATCATTGTGTTATTTGGCAACAAGAACTGCGCATTGTCTCTGCCTTGAATTACAGACGAGGAACAAATCATGGTTGTCACTACGGATTTGTGAGGCACAAAGTCCGTAAATAACAGCCTATTCCTCATAATAGTATGGGTAGTCCCACAGCTAGATACTCAATTTTGCCATGTGACATCTACACAAATATGTGAAATTAATTAGTCTTGGATCAACACAAGGCGAACACTCTAATTAAACATAGAGGGGTTAATCGGGAATTTAAACCAAGTTGGAAATAGAATGAGTGCAATTACACGGCATGAAAATCACTTTCATGAAATCATAGCATGTGGGCGGCCTAGAGGCTCGGTAGCAGCACCAAAAGTGCGCTAGCAGTACGCTCACAGTGCTGGCAGACGGTAAGGGCCCGCTAGTGGCTCATAGGGGCTCGGCAGCGCGGTTAACGTGCGTGGTAACTCTGCAAGACACGTGCAGAGGCCCATCAGGGCACGGTATTGCGGCGCAGCACGGCAGGGGCGCGCAAGGGCTTGTCCGGGGAAGGGTTGGCACGCAGTAAAGTACAGGGGTGTGGCAGGGGCGCGGCTGGGGCTCATCCGTGGCTCTGCGAAGCTCAGTGGCAGCCAGCGACATGCAGGGGCGCGGCAGGGTCTCTGCGGCCAGCAAGGGCTCGGCATGGGATCACTAGGGGTGCGCAACCGACACAGACGTGCAGTAGGTCTCGGCAACTTGCAACAGGGTCCCCTTAAGGGCTCACAGTTGGTACTAGGGCTCGGCATGCTGTGGCAGGGGCCCTCTAGGGGCTCAGGCAGCTGCCCAAAGCGTGCAGCGCGCATAAGGGACGCTCAGGAGCATTGCAACACTGCCAATACATGGCAACTTGCTGCCATAGTGTATTTTTACCCATTTTTCATAATTGTTCTCATGTTTTGCCATTCTTTATGCCATATTTAATTTAAGGACCACAAACACATGTGGATTTAGCATGTTTGTCATGTAATAAAGTGTTTAGCTTTGTGCAATTCAAACTAATCATAAGGGAATAAAATTCTCAATCCATTCAACATTTTAAACATAAAGGAGAGATTTTGTTAATGTCAACTGATAAATACATCAAAATATGTCTAATTCCATAAAAACTGACTGAAAAGTCAAAAATAATTGTGGCTAAACAAGTGGAAAACATAAAATAGCATAGAAAAAACTTCTAATCAAAAGAGTTTAATCAAAATCCGCAGCATCCATGTGAGCAGGACTAGCTTGCTTCTTAGCTACGAAATCTGCTATGGTGAGATTGGTGGAAGGTGTTTGAGCCAAAGGGCATTTTTTTCCAACTAATAATACTTTACTGGACTGTAAAATATCCGAGTAAATATTAATTACCTTCTTGGTCCATGTCACAACCGGCGAGCCCAATTTATCTAAGTTTACAAGTAATGTCTCGCCAATAAGGCCACGCGAGCAGAGTTATAAAGTTCGCGCGCGGAATGACTTCGCGCAAACTACAAATCTCGCTCACTTAGTAGACTTCACGCGTAGGCAAGGCGGAGTACATCAAGGCAAGCGGGCGAACTGGTTTGCGGGCAAGACTTCGCGAGGAAGCCATAGGCAGAATCCGCGCACACCACATTGATCGTTGGGGACTTTCACCAGTCTTTGACATGTTTCGGGGCAATCTCTGTGGGCCTTTAAATACAAAAGCCCTTCTAAAGCCCGCGAGCTAGAAAAGTCTGCGGGATGGAATCAGTAGCCCATGCAGAATGCGCGAATTGGACATATGTCATATGTTGATTAGTCTGCATGGTTTAAACCTTGTTCTCGTGGGATTAGGGTTTCAAACATTATCTTTTGCCGCAATCGGGCTACTATATAAAGGACTAAAGGTTTACAGACAAAGGGACAATCAACTCTCTGAACAAACAAAAAAAAACAAAACTGCAAACCAGTTACCCCTTTCGAGCTACCTCTAAAACCTTAACCCTAAGCGCGCCGCCGCGTAGGATTCCTCAGAGCCCTTCCAGACTCTATCCTGATTTCCCTATAGTTTGCTCTGCTCGTGACACCGTGAGTATCGAATTGTCGTCTTGTTCTCGTAATTCCTCATATGTGAGGTGGCACCTGGAAACCCCCTTCACCTGATCAAGAAGTCAAGCGCGCATTACAACAACAAATCAAACCCTTTCCTCGTCCACGAGGTGGCACGCTCTTAACAACCCCCACTTTTATTCGCTATCTACCTCTGCTCCGCGCGCTGAGAATCATGGCCAAAACAGAAGGCTCAGCACCAATGTCATATTCCCCAATAAAGTTAGGTTCTTGAGCCAAGTACTGCTTGTGTCTTCTGTAGGTATATCTAGCATCCTCGCTGGCACGACAATCTTCGTGCATATGGGCATTAGAGCCGCAATGAAAGCAAGGAAGACCATTGAGCTAAGTTAAATGCAATAGAAGTTGGCAGATGGTTTGTCCTCTTACTGGCAACGCTGGAAACTGTACATCATGTACGTAATCAATGCGGAGGTTCAATTTGTCCCACAATTCTTTGGGATCCATTATCATCAGATATTGCATCTTCGATTCCTTATGGATATGACACCTTAGGAACATAAGGGCTTTGGGCTTTAATCATCTCACTGGGAACCACATCTGGGCCATTAGAAGGAAAAATAGTGGAAGTAAATCCTTTTTCAATGAAATAATCATGTAACATTGGATGTCCATTGAAGGTAATTATTACCTCGTACATCGAGGTTCTCAAACTCAGGCGTTAGAGGCACAGTCATCTACAAAAGACAAGGGGATTGGAATTAGTAAACCAATGATATGGTCATAAAATCGATGCAAATAAAAGCAAGGGACACATAATCACAGTCACAATCGATTCTTCCCTTGCAGTCGACGCTCACAGCTATCGCAGCGACGCATAATCGCAGTCACAAATATATGGTGACGCATATGTCGCAGTCACAAAATTTAATAGAGGATGGGAGCCCCAACAAAACTCTCCAACCCTATTCCCCCCCCCCCCCAAAAAAAATGCAATCCCATCATAAAGAGGGGATAGATGGAAAGACTAATAAGCCCGAACTATGAATTGAAATTCGGAAAGCAGTAACTTTAATTAAAAATTTACATCTGATGAGTTTGAGTCGATTGCAGGCTTCGACCGAGAGTTGGGAACCTTTCTGGTTTTCCTTGGAAGGCGAGAAATATTGAAATCTTTGGTTTCTAGAAGTTTCCGAGAGGAGAAACAACTTTTCTACTTCAAGTTTGGAGTTGAAATTTTGACAGAAGAGCAAGCTGCTATCCAAAAAACAGGTCGATCGTAGAATGGGAAGGCAGTGAACTGGTGGTTGGAGGTGGCTGTGGTCTGGAAACTTTCGGCGGCCGGTTCAAGAACCTTCCAGCCGGTTATCGGGGTGAGACCATTAGGGTTTGAACTGGGACGTTAAGGGTTTTCTGTGGATATGAAATTACGGTCGTGGACAGAGGAAAATCAAGAAAAACGAAACTGGCAGATTAGGGTTTCGAAAAAAGTTTGGGTTTTCGAAGGTTTTAGGGTTTTTGTCACATCTCGGTTCTTAAGTTAATTTACGATTATTGACTTTTAGGTTACTTTGACCTTTTATTGAGATGAGTAACCGTTTCCTGTTAAAAGACCCTGGACTTGAATTTTTCATGCGTCTAAAATTTGAGAAAACTTTCATCATAATAGTCGTAGAGGACGTAAATACGAATTCATAGACATGCTATACGTTAAAATCGGAGTTAGCATGAAAAAGTTATCAACTAAAACGGGTATTCAGTAATTAGTAAAAGGTAATATTTTAATTAGGTTTTATTTTTTTAGTGGGTATTATTTTGTGGACTGCGTAGGAGAAGCCCAATTCTTCTCTCCCTTCTCTTTCCTCTTCCCCAAGCCTTCCCCGAGCCATCCCCAACCCGTCGGAGACCAGGCCTTCATCAGTCGTCGTCTAGCCACCAGAGACCGCCGAACCGGGCCCGTTCGGACCCCCGCCGCTCCCTCTCTCTTCTTGGGCCGATGACCGCGCGCAGGATGCCGCCGAGGGGGAGGAAACCGCTCCTAGCAGTCCGACTGTCTCATTGCCGGAAATCGCTCCTCCGGCCTAGACTCAATTCAATCTTGGTGAGGAGAAATGTATAATTGAAGTTCTATGGCTCATTTCTCTATTTTAGTCATGTTGCCCTAGTTAAGCTTAAAATTGGATTGTGTGCTAGTTAAGAAAGTTGTTGTGCGGGTTGAGATGATTATTGTGTTAAAGTTTGGTAGGCATTGGAGGTTGCTGGAGTCAGCCGCGGGCTGCCACTGCCGGCGGAGCAGACTGCGGCGGCGCCGCTATTAGAGGGTTTTTCAGATTTTTAAATGTGTTATATTAAGGGGAGTTTATTGGTGTGAAATTTAGAATTTTTGGAGGAGTTTTGATTAGGTTTGGGATTTTTCAAAGATTAAGAATGTTGGAGGTTGTTATAATGAAAATCCGACCGTTGGATTTCTTTGGTGTTTATTCTAGAATGTTGGAAGTGATAAATTAAGGTTGTGGTGGAGTTTGGTGTGAATCCGATAAGTTTAATCCTAGTAAGGGTAGTGGGTTAGGCGGAAGAGTTTTGGTGTTTTTATGTAAGTATTTGTTTTCCGAAATTAAAGTTTGGTCCTAAGCATGTTTATTGTGTCAGGATACAAAGGGAACCTCGCTTGAGTAGCAATGCGGATATTGTTGGGCTTATGTCTAAATCTGTGAGTGGACATTTTGATTTTTAAATAAATAAGCATGCAAGATTTTATAAATTATCATTTTATTTCCGAGCGTATATTATAATTTCGACTTATTAAATGATTTTGGAAATTATTTGAGTTTGATTGCATTGATTAATTGATGGTCATAATTTATGGATTTGAGCTCGGATAATTATTTTGAAATATGAGTTTGGATATTATTTATGACTCCGGATTTAAATATTATTGGTTTTATTTTGATGACTTTGAGATTTATAAATGATTACCGAAAATAGAATTTTCGGTAGTTCTCCATTATAATTTAATTGTTTATTTGAGGCATAATGATTTTGACTTGGAGAATATTTTAGCGAGTATTTATATTTAATATTTAAATCTCGCTTATGTTTATAAATTTGAGAATATTTTGACGTATGAGACACATCATTGAGTTTTATTATAATTTCTTATGATGATTTTCAAATATGGTTGGGAACTGTACCATTCATATGATTTTGGGGAAGTTTAGTGGATTTATGAGATTTCGTATATTATATTGATTATTGCTAGCTAACCATTATTAGCAGCTATTCACCATAGGTGAGTAGAGCACTTAGCGTGGGATGTTATTAAAGCTTGGGAGGCAACCGAGCAGTATTTATATTTATTTGTTAGCTAGTCATTATTAGCGGCTACTCACCATAGCTGAGTAGAGCGCTTAGCGTGGAACGCTATTATAACATCGGAGGCATCGACCCGAGCTTGGGAGGCTCCTTTTTGCATGGTGATAACTCTTCCCCTTATTTTATTTTTCTTAGTTATATAATTGATTAACCAACGACGCTGGTTTATCCCTCAATTTGAGATTTCAGTTTTATTTAAACCAGCGGGGCAGGTTTTTCAATTATTAAGTGAAGTTAGATTTAAAGTTTTGAGGATGTTCAAAGTTGCATGCAACCAAGTTTTAAAAGTTGAAATGTGGGAAAGTATATACAAGTTATGTAGTTGTTAAATTAATTTATTTTTTGTCCACTCACTCTAACGTTTTTAAATTACTTTTCCCTTAGCCCTTTGGTTTTGAATGCCCAGTATGCAGAATAAGTTTAAATGAGGACGAGCGTACATGTAGTCGAGACATAGTCAGAGGCTGCTTCCGCTTATTCTTTATTCATTGTTTTTATTTCATTTTACATATGCTCTGATAACCATTTGAGATATTTAGTATTGGATTAAGGCTAATTGTATTTTGGGAGATGTTATGAACTTGGGGAGCAGGAATGCTCCAAGAGTTAAGGTTGGATGATTTATAGTAGAAGTGTCTATCTGGAATTTATCGAGTAAGGGTTGTCCATTTTCAAGGTAGATTATGCCTAATTTTAGGTAATTTTACCTTGAAGGTGGATCCCGCAGGATTTACTCCGGGTTTCAGGGTGAAATTCGGGGTGGGTCTTGACAGTTTTTTGGGATGGTTGCCCTATTATCTCTTGGTTAGGGCACCAAGTCTGATAACGTGATAAAGAGTATGTGAATACGAAAATAAAAGTATACTCATCTCATTGATATGATGACCTTTATATAGGCATTACATAGAGAATCTATGTAAATCATGGTTTGATATCTAACAGATATTTTAGTCTAATAAGGTGAAGAATCGGTCAATACACATCTTCAAGGATATGAATGTAAATTCCTTCAACAATAGTTTGTTAATTGTTTATAGTCATCGCTATAGCTAGTCTCTGCTTAGTTCTGGCCCGAAGCATAAGCGCAAGAAGCATATGCTTTAGGCTCTCAAACTCAAGGGCCCCAAAAATCATTAATCTTTTTTATATATGTAAAAAGAGAAATTCGTTTGAATGGTATAGAAACTTTTGCTCCTTATAAACTTTGATATATCAAGTTTTAAAAATATATCAGATTGGTATCTCATGTTTCCCTCCCGACCTAAGATTGATATATATATATATATGGAAACGATATGAAGCTGACGTCCGTGACTGTGTTAAAGTGTGGACGCCGGCTCAAATCAACTCCGGCAACACCGATTGCTTTGTTGTTCTTGCTGGTTCCAAACAAGAGCTCCATCTGGAGCTTCTTCTCGCTGGCAGAACCGCCGGTGATGAGTTTTAAATCCGGGATGGAGCTTCTGCAGTTTTTCTGGCGCCGGACCTTCTTCTACGATCACCTTAGCATTCAACTTGATGGTAATGGCGTATAGAACGCCAATGGCATCTGAGGAGGAAGAAAAGTTGTCATATGCAGCTGCCGGAGTTGATTTGAGCCGGCGTCCGCACTTTAACACAGTTGCGAACGTCCGCTTCATGTCTAGCCTATATATATATATATATAGCCATTAAAATTACTAATTTACCCTCAAACAAAAAAGACCAATTTACCCTTAAATTATCTTCTTCTTTTTTTCTTAGTTTTCATATTCCAATTTTTTTTTCTTTTTTTTTGCTTTTTATATTTTTAAGAACGTAGAGAAAAAATTTATTGTCACTTTCTCCTTGCTAATAATCAGTTTTTCATCTCAATATCATCCTTAAATGTCAATGATAACAACAAGATCTTTGAGTGTCAGCGGAAACAACAAGGATTAAACTTTTGTATGTTTCCCCTCTTCAATATTCTTTAAGTTTACAAAGGTCAACCCAAATCATCAAATTCCAAAATCTCTTCTAATATTTCTTAAATATGAAAACAAATAAAAAAAACAAAGAAAAAAAACTTAAGGGTAAATTGGTCATCTTAATGGCTATATAAACCAATCTTAGATCGAGATGGAAACATGAGATATTATTCTGATATTTTCAAAACTTGATTTACCAAAGTTTATAAGAAGCAAAAGTTCGTATACCATTTGGATGAATTTCTCATGTAAAAAAAATATTAGAATACAAACACAACTACGTAAACTGCGCACATATTTTCTCTGGGTTTATTTTGAAATCTATAATTTTTCAAAATCTAAAACATGTTTGCTTTTCTGACTATGTGAGCATTGAGCTTTCATTTTCAATTGACAATAAATGTTTTTGGAGTTTTTTTTTTTTGGAAGGCAAGGAGGCCCCAATTGTTGTTTTCTTTGGCATGGGTCAGAGAAATCTCAAAAATGAAAACACAAATCGAACGCAATGCGAAAACTAATTTTTGTCTGATTTTCATACTGCAGATTGAAGTTTCGCGGAAAACATAAAATTCTTCTTCTCAACAAAAAAAAAAACAAAGAAGACATAAAATTCATCTTAAAAGTTGTCCCATGTGTGATCTGCGTGTAAGCACTATTTGGGCATGATCCAAAGTGAACACTGTCTTGTCACTTGTGCTAAAGGAAAACAATGATGGGCCTCCAGTTATGTGACTCATGTCCACGAGCCCTACTAGAACATGGATATTGAGAAAGATGCAAAGAAAATGGTGGCAAATCTCTCCTCTCCTCTCATTGCATGTCGGCGTTAGCTAGTCATTTACCTTTACCCTGGACATCAAATTATCAATATCCTCTTCTTTCTCAATTACCCTGAAAGTACAAACTACTACTAGAGGTTCAAAAGAATCGACCAGCTCTTCATCAACCTACAACTTCCATATACAGCTCAAAAATTGAATAAACGGTACCTCTTCAGGTGAGATCTAACTCGAGAAGCGTCAAGAACTCAACAATGGAGCACGGAGCTACGGATCCATATGCCCAAGAATTCATAGCACCTAAAAGTCTTCAGCTTGTGGATTTGTGATGATGTTACAAATTTATAATTAGCTGTAACATATGTTGCTTCCATATGATTGAATAACTGAGAGCAATTTACTTACGATACTTAACAACATTCATAAAAAGTATCTAATGAATTATCAGTTTAATACATCTTGTTTAGCAGAAAGACATATATTCCTTACTCATTATCAAACAATCACTTGTTCACAAACCTCATGTGGGGCTGATAGTTTTCATTTCTCATCTCATGGGAAACCCGTTTTGCTCCGTTTAGGCGGTTTAGCCATATCCCTCTGTAGGGGTATTTTAGTGATAGTTTCTATATGAACTGGACGATCCTATTTGGTAATACCTAACGACAAACTCCTATATATCATGGGTAACAAGCCCAAGGGTGTTGCTCTCCTTTAGAAGATCCAAAGCTCTAGCAGGTTATTAAGATTAGGGACCAGTGCAACAACCCACTATAAGTTGTACTTGCATGAAATGGAAGAGTCTACTATAAGATGCATGGTAAAACTAGTATCGATATCACTAATTTAATTTGATTAGGATGCCTGTGCTTAATAATAGTGTTTGGTAGAGAGTCCCATCTCTAGTAGCAAGTGCAAGACCCTAACTAATCATGTCCTTCTTTGCTTAATAGTGTCCTTCATAACATTGTTATGCAAAGTAACCAGAGGGCATATATGATTTAGCAATAGAACAATCAAGAAGCCACCAACTTCTTTTTGTGAAAAATTGTTCTTGTACTTTATTCATACTTGCCACAGAATCCAAGGGTTGGTAAAGTGTATGTTTCCACCTTATTGGATCCTCCAAGCTTTTGCTCATTCCACTGTCTTTGTCTTTTGTTAAAGTTGTTGGTCTCTCGCTTAAATTAATACAAGTCCATTAATTATCTCTCATATAATCAACCTGATCCTATTAGGTTAGGGTTTTGTCTATGCAATATAAATATATGTTTTATGTCACCAATTAAGGTGTGAGAGACAAAAAAACAGTAGTTTAGGGTTTTATAGAAGTTGTTCTTCTATTTGGTGTCTCTCATCTGTGAGTGTATTTTGGGTGTGATAGGAATTTTGGGTTTGAGTGTTAAACACCTTGTAATCTTCTTTTGATATTAGTAGAATCTTCTCATCGTTTCCGCCCGTGGACGTAGCCCTTTGTTTTGGGGTGAACCACGTAAATCTTTGGCCTCAGATTTTCTGTCTATTTAATTTTTTTTCTCATATTTCGATACTTCATGTTTGTTTGACGCTTCCGCACAACAAACCGTGGGGCCCGTCAGCCGCTTCCGCATAACAAGTGGTATCAGAGCTCAGGTGACGCTTCGGACTTGGTGTCTCATACGATCGAGTTTCAATTTGGTGGAGCTCCCATTTGGATTGAGATCATAGGATTTGAAATTTGATGCTTGTGATCACTGTTGAGCTATTGGGACTTGGATCGTAAGATTTGGAGATGGCTCGAATCACGCCAGGTGGAGATTGTTGGAAAAATGTAGCTTAGATTAGAGCCTTTTGAAATCTCACATCAGAAAAGTGAAAAGTTATCCTTGGGTTATAAGGAATGGTACCACACATATTAATGTCGATACCTTTTGTGTTAAAACCCCATACTCATTTCGCATCCGGGTGACTAAACTGGGGATAATATCAGTATTTCTGGACTCGTAAGGCCCGTCGGCCGCTTCCGCGTAACAAAAGTGTGTGTACCAAAGTTTTATGCTTCTTCATCATCTGTAAGACACACCCTACCTGCTCCTATCTCTATCTCTCCCTCTTACATAATCTTCTAGATCTCTTAATGTATTGAAACCAAAACTGAATACATCATGACATATTCGAAGGGCTGAAAATTGTACATATCATATCTAAATAAGCAAAGGATACGTACATACACCAGTCCCCCACTACATACATGATTCATATACATAATACCGTACCATGAAACCATTTCCTTAACTGCTCAGGCATGTTACCTTTAGTAGCCTATTCCTGCTTCCCAGGGGAATGTCAGACTATACTCCAAGTGATCATATTTTGGTTTCGGAAACAACCAAAAAATGATAAACAAAAATTATCCTCAAAACTCTTTGGAATGATCCCTAACATCAAAGCTTATTCTAGTTGATTAGTTTCATGATAAACAAACCAGTTCCATTGCCAATTCCTCAACTAGAAGACTGAAGATTGCAAGCTCAATCTCTACGGCAGTCTCTCCCACCTGAACTTGATTTTGTTTCCATCCACTGAGTTCCTTTCTGAAATCTTGTTCCACCATCATATCTATGGTGTTTGACTCCACCTCGTTCCAGGAATTAAACCTGTTGTAGACCCTTCTCACCACCTCCTCCCTATTGCTGAAACCATCATCCTCCTCTCTGTGTTCCTCAACAATGAGATCTGACACCAACCTCTTCACGTCTTCCGGTATTCTCTTCAAAATAGGAAAGCTTGATTTGCTAAGTACTTCTCTGACAAACCCATCAAGATTTTCTTCCCTGCTGCTCTCTGATGTTTTCGACTCATCATCATCATCATCATCACATTCTTCTGATTCGGCTCCTAAATCACCAATGCTGTTATATTCTTCATCTTCATCATCATATTCTTTTAACATTCTTTTTTCGAGTTCAACTGGATCTAACTCTGCCAATTTCTCAAATCTCCGGAGCTTCTGCATTAACTGCTTCTTTGTCCCTGAAAATTCAATGCAAGTAAGATCGAGTCAGTTACTTGTTTCACAGCTCACTGAATCAAAATAGATAATTATTTCAGTTACCAATTATAACAACTAATAGTTCTTACTGCAGTGGCAAACATATACAAAATTAATTTGTTCATGTTTTGATAGCTCCTATTGGATAGTTGTTCAAAATCGACATCATCTGTTGGATTTCAGTGCACAACAAACTGCTACAGATTATGAACTAATAGCAATGGGTTCCACCAATCACTCATAAGGCAATCAATAAGCCTATAAGTTTAGGCCCTGTCAGAAAGGATCACACTTAAAACCATCAACTACCAAAAATATTCAAACAAGATCACCAAACTGAAATGAAGACTTTATGAGCTGATGAACTCGACCAAACCAACACATGCACTACTACATCTGCAGAAAATAATGTGGGTCACATATGCAGCAAGGACGGAATCATATAGATATGTCGATCTCTTACATCAAAATATTAGGACAGTGACAACAAATATTTCATAACATAAACGAGAACAGAAATATTAGAGCATTCAAATTACCGATCTTTCTATGGAACCCACAAAGATAACATGCATGAGTCAAAATCAGAACAATTATATGGCTTCAAATGGTTTATTGGTTCATTGAGTCATAGTAAGAGCATGCTCATGGAAAACGACCAGAGACCAAACAAAGGTACAAAATTGAATAAAAATTCAGTACACAACAAAGAAGTATAACATACTCTGCATTATGGCATAGCTGCATTCCATATCGAAACCATGTTCTTCGTCTTCCTCGTCATGCTCCTCGTCATCATCTTCGAATGGAGGGTCCAATACTGATACAGGACTGCATTGTTCCTTATCTTCCTCCTCTTCTTCAACTTGAAAATTCTTTAACCCTTCCTTCTCCTGTTGAAAGTTCAAATCGTATATTAGAACATTACTTGTTACTCTTACATAATTGAGCTTAATGAACAACAATCTACTAGCTAAACAGTGCCAAATCTGGATTAATCCCAGATCCATAATTGCTTGTGTTCTTGACTTTTCCTCTAGTATTCAGAGAATAAGACCGAATAACTACACATAAGAAGTATATAATTTGGGGATGTCGGTTCCAACACAAACAAACAAAACCCCATTTGTCTTTTGTTATGGAAGATTATTTGCTATAGACAATCTCTGATAGCAAAAAGATTTGCATGCAGAGACTTTTACCAGTGATCACAAATGCCAAACTCAACAATTTTTTCTTTTCTGAACAAAGCCAAACTTATCAATTAGCATATACATAAATACAAAGAATTATAGCAAGGTGTTTCAGGCTTCAAATTGACACATATGGCCTCCAATGCGCGCCTAAATTTTCCAACCTTAATCTATGGAATGCGATTTGTTGCCGACAATTTGATATATGCAACTATGCGAGTGCCCCTCCGAGTTAACCACTAGAATTCTAATTGGTATTAAAAAAATGGTATGACAAATTAAGGAAAAGAACAAACCTCTAGTCTGTGGCGAACAGGGGACGTCGCCGGCGATGAGAACTCCGGCGTGCGGTTACCGGACGGCGAGGGTGATGTTTCGAGCACAAAACGAAAAGGGCTTTCACAAAAAACCTTGGCCTCGCAGCAAGCGCAATCTGTTGTACCCAAAATGGCTTCCGAGTAATCCGACTGACTACTAGTTGAAGTGTCCATGTCCAAAGACCAAACTTCACTACTGGGCCTATTGTTTACATTAGAAGAAGCAAAGCACATCTCACAGCTAGCGCTTATTTCACAAGCACTTTGTTGTTGGTGCTCCAAACTCAGACCAGAACCAAACCTGTCCTCCTCCGTTTTTAGCTGACTGTCTTCAGATGAAATCTTTCCACGCCCTTCGATTTCGCGCTTTTGGGTTCGGGTTTTAAGTCTCTTCAAGAACGACCCGATTAGCCCAAAGCCATGGTTCTTGCTGTGGTTCTGGGTTTTGGGTTTGGAACTTGTCGACTGTTTCTGGATCCTCATGGCAGCTTCGACGAGAAGAGCTGCGGTTCTGGTTGGGATGTGAAGAAAAATGGCGTTGGGACTCTTGCATGGGGACTTGGCCGCCGGCGAGGAGAACTCGAACAGCGGCGACTTGCGGAGGTCCGGCGAGTCTTGGAGGGAGAAGAAGCAAGCGCTTTTGCATAGGTTTCTGGGGAAGTTGGAAACTTCGGAGATGGGTCTTCGTTTCTTGACCTGCATCTGGGTTCTGGGGGAAGGTCTTTTCAGCTGGCCACGTTTGTCAGCAATGTAGCTCTTGAGAAGAAACGGCTCCTGATCTTCTTTCAGTAGCTCCTGTAACTGAGCCATATCGAAATACGGGTTCTTTCTACACTGGAAGATTATACACAAATAAATGTTGGATGAAAATTCCTAGGAGGGTGTGAGTTTCAGCACCATGAAAGAGTTGAAGAGGTTTCAACCAAAAACGGGGGTGGCTTCAAAAAGGGGAGGTTTGAATGCTGGGAAAGTGGTCACTAATATAGCAGATAGAGAGAGGAGAGGAAGGAATGAGGAGACTTCATGATTCAAATCTGAAAGGGTTAGAAAATCGAGGACAAGATGAAGATGGTGATAATAAACTAGTTGATCATAAAAAAATGAAGCACAATATACGGTTAAAAAAACATGGGGGGTTCCAAATGAGAGAGAAGGATCTGGTTTGGGGTAGGAGAGGTTTTGATTCTTCCTCCTATGCATAATGCATAAAAGAAAGTGCGTGTGTGTGTATATATAATAGGGTAGAGAGTGTAGAGGTAACAGGGTTTTGTCTAGAATCCAAAATACAAATCGTACTTGTATTACACTGTGTCCAAAAGAGTATGAATATATTACGGTATTTTTCTTGAGATTACAAGTTTAGAGGTAGGGGGTAGAGAGAGACACACAGGATTCATGAGCTGCCTGGCTGGATGAGTTTGGAGGTTTCCATCTCATTTCTTTCCCGATATCCGCAGATTAATGGATATGGTGGGATGGAGCGTTCTGACTGAGCAGGCTCTTCTTACACTTTTTACTCCATTTACCTTTGTCCAGTCCATTTCACAACTTTAATTTAAATTTTTGAAATTTTTTTCATATTTTTTTTATTTTATTTTTAGTCTTCATTGTCTTTCATGGTTTTGGCTAATATGCTACGCAGTCATGTATTTTCGAGAAGACTGTGAGGCGTGAGACCCAGTTTGAATATTTTTTGTTACTGTTTTATTGGGGCTTTACAAATTTGGCTGAAATTGGAACTGAACCTTGAGAATGTTTCTTTGAATGAACTTTTCACTTCGTAGATCAACCGTTTTACTTTTACCCTATCCTCTTGTAGAAATGATTGATTAAAATCAGGGTTCTAAAACGCGGCCGCCCAGCCAGCCTAGGCGGCGAGTACTCGCTGGGCTGGGCTTCTCCTTGGAGAGGAGGGCTTCCAAGGCCCAATTAGGCGGTGGGCGAATTAGGCGGCCGCCTAGGCTCTCTGGGCGGTCCTGGGCGGTCATGGGCGGGTCTGTGCGGAATAAATTTTTTTTTTTTTAAAATTAGAAAAAAAAAAAGAGGCACGGGCAAAATGCCCAATTCCCACAAACCTAATTCAAAGTTTTAGTCTATTTCGAACGAGTCGTAGAGAGCTATGGAGAAGAAGAAATAGAGATTTAGACTTCCTTTTATTCTAGTACTTTACATTTTGGACTATTTTGATTTGTTGAACTTTGAACTATTTTGAAATTTGATGGTTTGTATTTTTTTTTAATTTATATGATGACTTGGTGAGTATTATGATTTATGATTTTATATAATCATTCAATATAAATAATTAAATATAAATAAATATTAAATTATTCGAATCCGCCTACAAGCCGCCTACAAGGCCGCCTAGGCCCCTGGGCGCTCCAAGGTACCCGTCCGCCCGCCTAGCGCCTAGCGAGTTTTACAACCTTGATTAAAATATAAGAGATAGTCTTGACTCAAGCGGCCGCTTGATCAATGATTTTACCCTGTTTAATTTTTCTATGAGTGAGTCAATTTCATCAAATTACTGCTAATTCTGAATTTCCCAATACTTAAAAGTGATATTATTAAACATAGAATTAAGCCATATGATCATCTTATTAGTGGTATTTACGCAAGACATATATTCCTTGCTACAAATGATTGATAAAAGTACGTTAATTAATTGATTGGTGTCGACTTCCAGCTATGATGAGATGAATAACTAACCACAATCACTAAGGCACTAAACTTCATAAAAAGAAGTAACATCCAAACGTACCTATATGTTTCTCATTGACAACTAATGACAATCATAAACAAACTCAGCTTGAATTAAGTGTTCATAGACCCCATTAATATATAGAAGAATTAGGGGTATCTAATTAGGGGGTGCTTAAATTTTGGATTGATAGGAATAATGATAAAGATATATCGGCGTGCAAGATCTTCGTCTGTTTCCCAAGAAAAAGAAAAGGGCAAACGAAATAAAACAGTGCATGGAATACCGAATATATGAGACAATAAACTAAAGTCTATTTGCTTTGATATTTCATATAATCCAGGAACTTGTTCTTGTGAAAAAAGCTGGGAGGAGGTTTCTGTGTAACTTTCTCTATCAAAAGTTGAATACCATTATAAGGGTTTGTTTAAGAAACTATAAGCTTTTGCAGGTCAGAGTTCTGAACGAAATGAAATTTGAACTCTTTTGTACAATTTTTTTTTTTTTACTTACAAGAATCTTTGGCTACAGTATTGTCTTTAAGGTACTATTAAATTAATTTGGTTTTTCGTAATCTAATAATTCCACTAGCATAAGTGGGAGCTGGAAAATTATATTGATGGAACCAAAAGTAAGGAGAAGATATAATTGGGGTTATCCGAAATAGCATGCCGGCGGCCGGAAAATGATTGTCATTCATCGCTTTTGCCCTAAAGAGATTCGACTCAAGCTGTAGTTGTCTATCTCATCAACAATATTTTGATAAAACGAAGCTTTGCTCGAGTGCTTAGCAGATGGAAGGGAGGGTCAGAGGGTCCTTAGCTCTCAGTGCTTTCCAGTTAATTAGATCTTATCCATAACAAATTAAGGAAGTGCTTTGGAGTATAAATCAATAATTAACTACTTAATCAAAGTTATTTAAGAACAATTACTGATTAGCTAGCTACCAACTTAATAATTGGAGGGTATGTACGTATATAGATTATAGACGATTGGCAATCATCAAGAACTATACCTTTTTTTTAATGTAAATTAAAGGTACTACTCGATTCAGAGATAAGAGGTTTGGTGGTCGATCTAGCTTGATCGAAGTACTAATTGCTGGTAAATTATTCGAAATATTTCATGAGCCAAAAAATAAATCGTATATCTAATTAACTAAGATCTCAATTATCATTATAAGGGTTATATTGTTTAAGACGATGTAATCTAAGCATTATAACGGAATATACGAAAATTCTTGTACGTATCATGGTGCAACTAAACAATAAACTAATGTGTAATATTAGCATTTCATTTGATACAGCCATCCATGTGATAGTATCATACATACATACAAACGTTGTTATCAAAATAAGACACTCAAAAAGCTAGTCCAAGTGTTTCAAACATATGATATGAGGACCAAGGTCGAAGAATATGTTTTCTTATTATGAGCGTTTAATCTGACCAGATCAAGAAGAAATAGACCAGATGAAGGAATTGAGTGTCTCCGGTCTTCATTCTTCACAACTCAGTCGTCATGATCGACTTGCACATTGTTGGTGCAAGCACCTTGGTGCATGAAATCCGTTCTCCATAATGTAAATAATGACATAAACCGTGGTGAAACAATCCTAAACAACCACATCTTTTACAGAAGATACTTTCTACGAAATCCTTGCATGTATAAATTTTTTACACTAGTGTTCTCAGTGTGTTATCTGTTAATTAACTAATAGTTTAATTTATAAGCAAGGAAACTTTCTCAGTATTATTGAGCATAATATATCCAGTCAATTCGACAGCTCGAATTGAAGTTGAATCATATCGTTCAAGTTAAACTATGAGGTTAAAATCCAAGACATACGACAGCTTCTATACATATATGCTTCTTGCAGTGTAGTTTCTTTAGGAGATAGGCCCCCGATTGCTCGCGATCGGTAGTAAACTAGTAATTAGATGACCTAATGTAGAGAAAAACACTATTTCGTTAGTTCCTGCCTCTCTCATCTTCCGGCCTTCTTTCTTCGATCTTCTCAAATCTCCCTCATGGTGATTCCTAATCCATAGTGGCGATTCCTCACCTTAAGATATACTTTTCTCTTCATTTTGCCTCTAATTTTGGATCAAATGTGTTTTTATCTCTTAGATCTAAAACTTTAAGATATACTTAAAGATTTGTGCTCAAGATGAGTTGCAAGCTTTTGTCTTCCATTGTTCCCCAAGATCTCCAAACCATGAACAAAGTTCCTTCTTCTATTCTACCTTGCCATGTCATGGAGGATTTCGTTTTCTTCTGCAACCACCTCTACAGATTTGAGTTCATTTAACTGAGATCTTTTTTGATTTGGTTGTGGGTGTTCCTCTATATGAGATCTTCTCATAATCGGTTAACTGGAGAATGTATGGCAGCTCCGGTCATATCCTCACCTCTGCAGACCACCTTGTTCTCTATCCATGCTCTTGACTTCTGTCAGAGCTCCGGCGACGAGTCCTCCATAGCGGTTGCAAGTTAGAGTTGAAGAAAATGTTTTTTTTAGGGTTTGGATATTTTAGGCTGCTTGAGCTTTTTATGTTATAGACTTTATTTTGTGTAGTTTAATGTCTTTCTCTTGTCTTGATTCTTTATATATGAATCTGACTCTGAGTGATTTATTTATGGGTCTACCTATGATTTTGTTTGGGCCTCTATTTGCCTTTGGGCATTTATAAATATGTTCAACGAACAAAAAAAAACTAGTAATTAATTAGCTACATTAGTTAGGTAATCACATTGTTTAGCACGTACTTTAGGTCTTTAGCAATGTTAAACAAGCGTTTAACTGTTTAAGAACGTGTTTAATATATATAATCCAGCAGTTAGCTGGATGTTAAAATAAGAAGATGCATGGGGTTCCCTTCCTAATATGAACCCTATAGTAATCTAGTGTCCTGGATTGTCTTCTCGCTGTCTCTCACAACTCGTAATAAGCAAATTCCATTAATATTGATGCAAGGTAGGTACAAACAAGATATTAGATGATTTGAACTCTAATCTAACCTATTAGAGAATATGTTGATTTTGAAGGGAACATATAGGGTGTTTTATAATCAAGACTTCCACTTTCATCACCTTCAAGATTAAAGACTAGCTAATCCATCAAATCCCTCTATTTTACTTCAAAATTTTGGCAATTACAGAGCAGATCACATAAAAAAAAGTTTCTAAACTTGTTTCATATTGTTTATGGGTAAGAGTACGACTGCTGCTTTATGACTCATTTTATCAGCTCAAGAAAAGTCATTTTACAGCAATGGCGGAGCTATACTTAGACTGCACCCCTCATAATTTTCGAAAACTTGTGTATTATCATGTATTATGAAGAGGTTTTGATATAATTGAAGTATAAGCTTTAGGGCTGGGCGAAAACCGACCGTTTAGTGAAAAACCGACCGAATTGGACCGCAAAAATGGTTCGGTCACCGAACCGGTAAAAAACAGTTCAAAAATGCAGTTTTTCCGACCCGGACCGCTTTTGTACGGTTCGAAAGCGGGTTGAAGGGATACACCGGCCGAAAAAAACCGCACCGCACCGGTTATTCAAATATATTTAATATTTATAATTTTTATTTAAATTAATCATATTTTTAATGGGCTGTCAAGTTTTCATAGGTTAGAAATGGGTTTCACGTAGGATCTATTGCATCTAATTGTGTCAAGAAACCCTAGTTTAATCCCCATATAAAATGCCCAGCCGAATCCTGACTTTTCTTCATAGTCTCTCATCTCTATTGACCCAGTCTCTCATCTCCCTCTCAACTCTCATCTCCCGTCGAATCCAAATGGACCCAGTAAGACTCTAGCCGAATAGTCTCTTATTTTTCTTCATAGTCTCTTATTTTTCCTCTCAGTTTCTTATCTGCATCATTTATCGTTTTAAGTTTTGGTTGAACAATGATTTCGTTTGACTAATTCCTATTACTGCTCAGTTTTTTATAAGGCTGTTTTCATCTTCTAATTTGGTCTTTTTTGTTGTTGTTGTTGGTAGAATCTGTGGTGACTCAGGTGGATGAAAGCTCTACTTAATGATGGGTCAAAAACTTCAAAGCTGGTTGTTGTTATTTTGTTGTCATCTGCAAATTTGCATATCTGTGTTTTATGTTTTTCTGAACTTTGTTAGTTTATTTTGGTTGGAACCACCTTCATCAGTTTATTTTGGTTGGATTTGTGACTTTTCTTTTATATTTTTGCGTTCTGGACTTTTGGAAAATGTTGCAGAGCTTTCAGATGAATACAAGTTTATACTTTCATGGGAAAGTTCTATGATTTCTGGAAAAAAAAATAGGGGCAGATTTGTGAAATAATAAAGCCCATTTAAAACCGGTGTTGGCCCGAAACCGACCCGGGCCGAAGTGAAATTTTGGTTGACCCGAATATTTCGGCCCAGTACTTTAAAAAACAGTTGTCGGCCCAAAAAACCTTAAAACCGAGTAATCCGGGTCGAATCCGGTTTTGGCCCAAAACCGACCCGGGCCGACCCTAAACCCTAAACCCAAACCTTATAATTTACAAAGCTTATTAAGCTTTGTAAATTATAAGGTTTGGCCGCTGTTTCTTTCCAATAATAAATCATAAACATCCTTTGTTTTAATTTATACAATTTATTTATCCTCCCTTGATCATCTCTTGCCATATACTCTATTCGTAATCAATTCCATAATGAATAATTTCTTTTTTTTCTCATTCTATTATGTACAAATACTTTGTATTGATAAGTATTAATTTCATATCAGTTTTTTAAGCCTAGTATGATGCATGTCCAAAATACAAAAGTTAATTATCTTTTGATTTTGTACTCATATATACAATTATTCAATTTTCAAATAATATATAATTTTTACTTTTTAATTCGGTTCCCCTTAATATATAGTCCTGGTTCCGCCCTGTTTCACAGCTTGCATTAAGAATTCATGTAGTCATATACTAACTCAAAGAAACTCCATCACATTACCCATTTGAGAACTAATATTAAGGACTTATTTAAGATTATACTACTTTAGGATCATTGTATGCATATTATAAGTACATTAACGCTCTAATTTTTATAACACGTTGCAGCATATTCTATTTTAAAGTGATCGTTGTAGTTTTCTATTGCGTGTTGTTTAGAAGTCATACATTAACACATGTAAAATTTTATATTTTACACTTAATGGGTGAATTCCTCTCACAAGATTTGTTTTACAAGCGTTCAAATTTATTTACTTTGTTTTATTATTACACTTTTGGTTGGTGAGGTAGTGGCTCAGTGATAATCCTATTGTGTAAACAAAGTCCATGTGGTAATTTGTAAATTTGTTTATTGAAGGGAGCCGTTGGACCAGTTGTTATGGCTCGCGTACAAAGTCACCTCCGATGTTATTGAATATTGATCACTAATGGTGCCAATATGACTGGTTTGTAACTAAACATTATTTATAATTTGTATGATCTGTTTTACGTATATATTTGCTCCTGTTCATCTTTTTCAAGAAATTTTGTCCCAATATGTATCCGTTAGAGAAAAGGTCGAGGTATTACCCTGATTATGTTGAAAACAACAATAATGACAGCCAGATAATCTAGTATAGATAAACATCCTTTGTATCTACGTTTGTTTGGATCTTAATCCAATTACCATTTCTCTCATTAGAACCAGGTAGTACTTGAAAGTTGTGAAGCTACTAAACGTACACAATTTCACTCATGGAAACTGTTTCTAAAAGAAATAACTATAAGAAACAATAATAAGTTAATTTGGAACATTGGTGAAGTGACACAGTACAAAACAATATATCCCCTTTACAGGAGTGGTTTCATGCACAAATATTTGCACAGTGTGTGTAATATGAAGCGGACGGCCGCACTTGTATTAAAGTGCGAACGCCGGCTCAAATCAACTCCGTCGGTACCGATTGCTTTGTTGTTCTTGCTGGTTCCAAATAAGAGCTCCATTTGGAGCTTCTTCTCGCCGGCATAACCGCCGGTGATGAGTTTTGAATTCGGGATGGAGCTTCTTCAAGCTTCTGCAGTTTTTCTGGAGCCGGGTCTTCTTCTACGATCACCTTGGCATTCAACTTGATGGTAACGGCGTCTGAGGAGGAAGAAAAGCTATCATATGCAGCTACCAGAGTTGATTTGAGCCGGTTTCCACACTTTAACACAGTTACGGACGTCCGCTTCATATGCGGCATATATATATATATATATATATATATATATATATATTACAACCTATAACTTGGCAACAAGCGTGGATAAATTTGAGACACTATCATTTTTAGTTTGAATCAATATTAGATAAAGTAAGCTATGCAAATATCATTGTGCATTTCTTTACCAACTATGCCTTAGATTCTTGGAGTAACACTTATCCGAGCTTCATTTTTGTTGTATTTGTCAATGACATTACTTATGTTTTAATTGAATTGAATAAAGAACGAAATTTTCAATCAAAAATGTCTATTCAAAAACTAGAACGTACAAGTAACAAAACGTTGATCAATATGAACCACCAACTAATCGAAACTAACAGACACATGTTTATCTTACTTCCACGGTTCCACTCATTATCGATCATTACTTATAATTTAAATTCAAAATCATAACATCAACCTTCATCTAAAAGTATACAACAAGAAAAAGAAATAGTATACAACAAAACAAACCCTAGTCAAAGTTTATCTGAGCGAAGGAGACAATGAAGCACACATTCAGATCATTACCAAACAAACTCCAAATTGCATTTTCCTAATCACACCAATAATCAAATTTGCTCTTTGTATTTGTTTGGGAATTGGGACATAATACTAAAACTCTTTCTCGGGTCGAAACGTAGGCTCATTGACCTTCAGAATCTTGCCCTAGCCAGCTTAAAGACAATCTGACTCACTATCTCGACAACAAAATAATTTCTATAATCTTCTGTGGCCCCTCAAAAGATCCTAACCTTTTCCTAAACGACAAAAAAGAGAGAGAGAATATGGCCCTCCATAATGCACCGTCACATTAAACCGAGCACTGTGGAGCCTCCACGTAATAAAGCCAACACCGCGCGGTCCGTTTTCGCACGTGTCAGCATGCGGTGGCGGACTCCGTCCACGTGTCAGAGACGGTCAGAGGGGAGAAATTCTTAGGTGCAACAGCCGCACCATCTGGCACATGCGACCCACCACTCACAACATGACACGTGTCTCTCTCTTTTTTCACACCTGCCTCCTTCTTCTTCTTCCTTTCTCCGACGGTTCTCCTTCCTTCCTTCCACTTCGACGCCGCCGTCGACCATCATGAAAATGCAAACCAGAAACCCTCTCTCTCATATTTCATCTATGGCGATCATCTATGACGATCCGAAGGTCCCGGCCGCTCACCGAAACTCAAGGTGGTGGTCCGGTCCATGCTCTCCGCCGTGCCAGAGAAGCCGCAGGGGCTATATGACCTTCGGAGAAGCCGCAAGGACCTTTGGCGGCGTCGAAAAGGAAGGAAGAAGAAGCTTCGCCGGAGAAAAGAAGAAGAAGATCTGCCGGAGAAAGGAGGAGGAAGAAGAAGGCAGGTGTGAAAAAAAAAAACAAAAACACTTGTCAAAGGATGGTTGGGTGCGCATGTGCCAGGTGGTGCGGCTGTTGCACCTAAGAATTTCTCGTCGGAGGGTTTGTCCCGTCGCTTAATGTGGATTGTGCCATGTAAGCTTGAGTTTGCATTGTTACCATTCGATTCTCAAACACAATCAAACTTTTTCCACCTTCACGAACCTTTTTACGACCTAAGGGCATGTATTCTCAAAGGTTAAAACCTCTGCGATATATTTGATATCTTTTTTTTTTAAAATGACAGATATATTTAGAGGGGTAAATTTCACTATATTTTCGATACCGTCAAATATCTTCAATATTTACGATATATCTTCGATATATATATTAAAGAAATATCTGTAAAAAAAATTTTACATAAAGAAAAATCACATTCAACAAATATTCAAGAGATGAGTAATTCCCTCAAGTATATCTGAATGAATATGGATAATCTTCTACAGTGGGTGGATTGAATAATTTTTCATCTGAAGAAAATTACAATCACGCCTTCCAAGATCATGATCATGACTTTAGAAGTACTATGTATGGAGTGTAAGAGAATATCATGTATGGGATGACGACTAGAGGTGCAAATGATGATCAAAATGTTAGTTCAATTGCGCTAAGTTTTGAGTCTATCAACTTAGGTAGTGGGACTGGAACCTGAAGTGAATCAATATGGTTATAATGTTTATGGCTATAATCAATGCGGATAAGTCAGTGATCAGTCATTCAGTTGGATTCATCCTTACTATCTACTTATAGAGGAAACAGTCGGCTGCTTCAAAGAGATCTATGATTATCATATTCAACACTACAATTCGTGTTATATGAGTCATATGTCTTGGTCTGATTATTGTACTTTTGTAGACCAACGTGCATCTTATCGATAAACTAGATTCTCATTCTAGATGTAGATGAAACTGATGTTTGTATATGTAAAACTAATCATTTAAATATTTCAGAAAAAAAAAATTCTTCCCAAAATCCCAATATTTTTTCCCGGATATCCCAGATATATCCCGATATATCCGATAGCAAAAATTGTCTAAACAATATCTCATATTTTAACGAAGCAAAACTTTCATATCTCACGTTTCAAAAACTTCAAAACGGTATCTCACGTTTTGACCCCGACCTAATATTAGTATCTGGGGACGTTAGCTCCGTGAAAATAACTAACAGCAGCTATATTTTATCTTGAAATGACCAAATAACCATTGACATTTTATTTTTGTTACTCTTTTCACGTAATAAAACCCCAAAAAAAATGTATGATAAAAAGTATGTGAATACGAGAATAAAGGTCTACTCATCTCATTGATATCATGGCCTTTATATAGGCATTACATAGAGAATTCGTGTAAATCAGGTTTGATATCTAACAGATATTCTAGTGTAATAAGGTGAAGATTCGGTTAAGACACATCATCAAAGATAGGAGTGTAAATTCCTTCAACACTCCCCCTTGTGTCGCGTACTAGAATCACATGGCGCATGAACGTTGCCTCAGTAAAAACCTTTCCAAGTAAAACAAAAACCTCTTGGGTAAAAACAAAAGACTTGGTCGAAGGGAAAAAAAAGCACAATGCGCCAACTACAACTTAAAATATAAAACATGTCTTGTAGACTCCCCCTGATGTCTAGATAATCAATTCCACATGATAATCAATCAATCATGAAGTTCAGATAAGCGACGCATACCAATACTTCACACATGCTTCTCATGAGTAGATTTGGGTAGAGACTTAGTAAACAAATCTGCTACTTTATCCTCGGATCTCACTTGGTTCACTAGGATATTCAAAAGCTGTTGCTATTGCTGATTGTAGAAGAACATAGGCGAGATATGCTTAGTATTATCACTCTAGATGAATCTCAACTTCATTTGTTCAATGCATGCATCATTGTCTTCATAGATGCAAGTTGGTACTTTAGTGGTAGATGTCAATCCACTAGACTCTCAAATATGAGTTATTACAAAGCGAAGCCAAACACATTCTTTAACTGCTTCATGTAGTGCAATAATCTCTGAATGATTCGAGGAATTACCAACAAGGGTTTGCTTAGTAGATCTCCAAGAAAATCGCCTTAGTTCCCATGGTAAACACATACCCAGTTTGAGAACGTCCTTTGTGTAGGTCTGAAAAATACCCAGCATCAGCAAAACCGACCAACACATCATTCGGTGTCTCAGCATAGGGGACAATGCCACATTGCGTCAATTTTGAGTTAGAATGAGCTTTGGAAGGTAGATTTTGGTTGGGAGCCGATATATGCTCAATTGCGGCATTGGAAGCCCTCGAGGACGTGAAGGGGGCCTTGTAAGGGCTTAGCCGTACACGGCAGGGGCTCAGCTGTAGCGCTGCATGCGTAGGGGCGCGACTGCTACACAACAGCGTCGGTAGATGTGCTCAAGGGTGCGTTGGCGTACGGCAGACTGCGGCAAGGGCGCGTTGGGCGCTTCCAAGTTGCTGCCCGACATGACAGGGGCTCTTTGGGGCTCGACCAAACTGCCTGCAATGCAATCTTCAATTGAAACATCAATATTCATGTTCTCAACTTTGATTTTGAAAGGGAAAAACAAGCCCAAATCAATTGAACCCTTCATGTACCTGAAGATGTGCTTAACACCAGTCCAATAACGTTGCGTTGGCGCAGAGCTAAATCTAGCTAACAAGTTTACTGAGAATGCAATGTCAGGTCTTATGCATTGTGCCAAGCATAGAAGAGCTTCGATAGCGCTTAGGTACATAATTTCTGCTCCAAGGACTTCCTCATCCTCCTCTTTAGGATGGAATGGGTCCTTTTTTATATCCAAAATTCGCGTGACCATGGGAGTCCCAATAGGACTGAATTTCTAAATCATTGTCAGAAGTGCGGGGATCATAACAAGACATAATAAGGTCAGACCACGTTAATTCTCAACGTTCAATTGGAACGGAAACGGTCATTTCTCCCCCTAATAGCGGGAAGAATGTCTCGTCAAAGCGACAATTTGTGAATCTCGCAGTAAATAGATATCCTGTCAAAAGTTCTAAATAGCAGATAATCGTAGGATGTTGATAGCCAACATAAATACCTAATTGTCTTTGAGGACCCATCTTAGTACGCAGTGGAGGCGTAATAGGCACATAAATCACGCAACCAAATATGCGTAAGTGAGAAATGTCAGGCTCATATCCAGTTACCAACTGGTATGCACTAAATGGTTGGGTTGTAGTGGGTCTAAAACGAATAAGTGCAGTTGCATGCAAAATTGCTTAACCCCAGGAAAAAATAGACAAGTTGGTGCGCATCACCAAGGCCCATGCAATCAATTATGAGCGCTTAATTGTAGCTTATGCTAGACCGTTTTGTGAATGCACATGAGGTACGAGATGTTCTACTTCAATCCTGATGGATATGCAATAGTCGTCAAAAGACTTAGATGTAAACTCTTCAGCATTGTCCAATCGAATAGACTTGATTGGATGATCAGGGTGGTGAGCCCAGAGCTTTTGAGCTAGGAGTTTAGCAAATGCAGTGTTTCTTGTGGATAGCAAAGCAACGTATGACCAACGTGTTGATGCATCAACCAGAACCATGAAATATTTAAATGGCCCACACTCTAGTTTGATAGGTCCACAAATATCACCTTGGATTCTTTGTAGGAATGAAATGTTTTGTTTAGAATCACTAGCAAAAGATGGTCTTGCAGTCAATTTGGGTAGCGAACAAGCTTTGCAAAATGAGCGGTGTGCATTAGAGATAGCCATAGAGGCATTTGGAGTCTAGACAATGGCCTTGGAGGCCGAGCCTATGTCATGTGCATCTTGCACGGCTGTATCACCTATTTCGGTGGAAGGAGGAGCTCTAACATGCTTCCGTGCTCGAAAAAATGGATGTCCATATGAATTCTTGAGAATTCGGATCATCATGTTACGTCCGGGATGTCCCAAACGGTCATGCCAAAGCTTGTAAGAGTCAGAGTCGCAAAAATTGCGAGAAACAACATAGGATTCAATAATCCTGATGATTATCAGATACAACCCACTTGATTGACTCTTAAGATTCTCTAAGATGCATTTACGGCTGCAGTCATTAGAGATAATAAACAAAAACTTTTGTCCACTCTCTTCGAACGTTTCCAGGTAAAATCTGTTGGCATGAATGTCCTTAAATGATCGCAAGGTTTGATTACCCTTAGGCGCATATCGCAAGGTTTGATTACCCTTAGGCGCGTAGAGCACGTCAGTGACATGTATTGTTAGTACACAGCCAAAATACGTGGCTGAGCCGAGAATAAGGCACAATTACCCAGTCACCGAAGATCATTCCAGGTGAGACAGCTTCGGCGAGCCCTTCACAGATATCCAAAGAGTGAAGGTCCGGTAACAACCCGCTTGCCAAACCCACTCTTTGGTAGCAAAACACCCCCAAAAGGGGAGACACTGCAAAAGTTTACAAATAGTCCCACATAAGGGACTGAGGCCGTATCGCCTAACATTGGCCTATAAAACAGGCATAAACTCCCAAAAAAGGTAAGGATATAACTCTCTTCTCACACTCCCGTACAGGCAAGTGGCAACCAAAAGATAACCTAAGCATCGGAAAGTCAAAGGTTAGGCCATCCCAGTCCCGACTTCCTGACGCCTTGTTACTTGTGTAGGTACAGAGTGCGGAACCAAAGATTCTACCTTGTCCCAACCCGCGGTCTCTTCCCGACCCGTAATCTTGTCCCGACTCGCGGTCTCGCCCGGAGACAGGTAGAAACAATTGGCGCTAGAAGAAGGGGTCCTCTTGTGGAACTCCCATTTAATTCGGCACAATGGTGGAAATCATCGATGACCCCAACAACCCTGGCACTCAGATAGAGAAAGAACTTTTAATCCAGAGACACGTCCCTTCCCCAAACCAGCAATGCAGCCCCCATTAGCCATCCCGACCCCGCCACGGCCCTCGAAATTTTAAAACGAGATTTCCATTCGTTCCGCGAGCAAGCGGCGAAAGAGAGGGCGGAAGCGGAAGCGTACCAGGTACGCATTGCCGAGTTAGAAAAGGAACAATTCTTACTCCACACCACGTTAGACCATCGTAACGTGTACAACGACAGCTTGGACCGTGCAGCACGAGTTGCCGGAACCCCGAACTCCTCCACCACTTCTCTTCCTAATCAAGGCCAGGTCTGTTCCATGTGTTTTGGCCACGATCCTTAGCATGCGGAGCGGAGGTGAATAGCGAACAAAGAGAAAGGGGGAGTTACGGGCGTGCCACCTCGCGGACGAGGAAAATGTCTTGACTTCTTGAATCAGGCATAAAGGGGTTCCAAGTGCCACATCAGATGAGGAATTTATGAGTACAAGGCGGTCGATACTCACGGCGGCGTGAGCAGAGCAACTATAGGGAAGATTCAGAGGAATCGGGGTAGAGTCCGGAGAGCTCTGATGGATCCTAGGCGGCGGTGCGCTTAGGGTTAGGGTTTCGAGGTAGTTTGAAAGAAACTGGGTTGCAGTTGGTTTGTTGTTTGTAATTGATTGAGTTGAGAGAGAGAGAAAGAACTTTTTTGGTAAGCCTTCGAGCCTCTTATATAGTGGGAGCTTGACTTGCCGCAAAAGAAAGATAATCAGAATCCATGTTAGACTCTACAACGTAAAGCATAAGGGCACTATTCCTCCCATGCAGACCGATTCTTATGTGACACATATCGAGTTTGCACACCCCATTTAGAATAGGACACTGCTTCCGGCGCGCCTCTCAACTGTAGAGTCCTATGCGAACTGAAATTAGGAGCAATCTTATCATGCGGGGTGCCACAGTCCATGTAGAAAATTAGTAACTCGCACGGACCGCAGACTCCTGAATCTCACTTTCACTCGCGGGCTATTGCAGCTCTCGGGCCAAAAGAAGGCTTTTTAATTAACAAGGGCCACATGGATTGGCGCAAAGCGTGTCATAGACTGGTAAAAGTCTAAAACGATTAAAAGGGTTTCGCGCGGACTAACGAGCCGGTTCGCCAGCTCCCCTAGATATATTCTGCCTCGCCTAAGCGAGATGCCAAAGTCATTCCGCGCGAACTGTGTGTACCGCACGAAGCGCGCGAGCTCGCGAGATGCCCTTACGCCAAAGCCATCCCGCGCGAGCTATGTTTTGTGTTTGAAAGCGCGCGAGATCTGTTAGTCCACGGAGTCATTCCGCGCGCGGACTAAGTAACTCAGCTCGCGTGGTCTTGCTGGCAGACCATTATTTATAAACTTTAAAGAAACTTGGGCTCGCCGACTGACATAGATCAAGAATTTAATTAATATTCACATAGACAATTATTGTCCAGTAAAATATTAATTTGGGCGTAAACATTGCCCCCCAGTCTCGAACTCATGAATTTCAAGAATGACTTAAGAGGGTTATGTTCATGCTGCTCCAAGCCACTGGATTGGCTCGGGTCATAAGATGAGTGTAAGTAGACAAGCCTATGAATAGGACTTGAAACCCAAGCACCCAAAACGGCATTGTAGCGAAGTTTCTGTACAGCTCGCCTAGTACCCTTGGACTTGAACTTAAAATGCATTCGCCTGCTCTTCTTAGAAGACATGCACACACCGCGAGCGAATGTATTTCGCATGAATATCACTTAACTGGAGCAGACGTTTGCGTTAACTAGACTCCAAAAATAGCCCTTCGCGAATCTTGGCGATGGCGAGCCAACTTTTTGATAATCATAGAGTGACATTGGCCATACACTTCACTGCCTCCCTTGCGCGGACCAAAGAGAAACAAACAAAAGTGTCGGCGAACGGCCTAATAAAGATGGCGAACCAACTTCCATGCGCTTCGCTGCCACCTAGTGTGAACCAGTAATAGGCAAGAAAGGAGTCAGCAAACGACAGATGAAATTTTTTTAGAGGCCATGCACTTCGCTGCCACCCAGTGCAAACCCATGAGAGTTGGCGAGCGGCCACATAATGCTGGCGAACCAACTTTGGAAACTTGGAGACCACAAGGAGTAGTCTAAATAATGACCAAGACACTTGAAGAAGGTCTAAAGTCTGAAGTAACTGGAACATATATTCATCCCAATGTGCCCCCCAATTTTGATGTATGTCCACCGATGCTTGAAAAGAATGAATGACATCAAAACTTTAGTATGCCCCCCAGGGAAGGAGTTGTGGTACCATGCATCATTGAAAATGGCGAACACCAAAAAAGGTTGTGGATCAGCCTTGAGTTGATCCTGATGTATGGATAAAGGTACCCCAAACTTCCATAAATGCCCCCCAGTAGAGGAAAAACGTTGCAAGGTCATGAGAACACATTGCAAATTCACGAGTATCCTGACATGTCTGCATTCAAACTGCCATAACTCTCTCCAGGAATGGCAGAATAACGAACCGTACAATCCTCTGGAAAGTAGACATCCAGGGCTTTCTGTTGATATAAGGCGCGCTAGATAATTCATCTTGGATCAGTCCAGTTTAGTCGACGAAGTCGACTGTTCAGTAGTGGCTATTGCAACTTTTAGCATTGCAACCTGTCTTGACTTCGCTGGCAGCAACTCAAGACATATGGAATGCCTATTGTCGTTAAGCCTCAGGGATAGGCTCTTAAGTAAATTTCAAGCCTGATATAGGCAAGAGCATTGTCCTGCATTTCAGCAAGACCAAGGATCTCTTTTTATGTTTTTTGGCTATTTGATTTTTTTTTTTGTATTTTCTTTTTCAATGCGAGAAAGGAAAGAAACTGAAAGAACAAACAGAAGTAAAGGCTGAAGTAAAAGCGAGGAGCAAAGAGAGGAAAGAGTCATAGCTTGATTGGGTACCCTTCATTAGGCCACGGGGGAGGCCACCAATGCTTCACTCCAAGTCTCGACGTCGTTATGTTTCCAACGTGAGACTGTTGCTATTGAAAATTTTCAAGTGTTGAGCAGAGTTGTTTAGCGTCAACAACCTGAAAACTTGGGCAAGGTATTCCGTAGGGTACGTCTCGTTGCCCCCCACGTATCCTTCTATGTTGACCAAGCAAGATCTTCAACTGCATTTTTGTGGATCGAATGATGTTGAAATCTGCCCTATTGCCCACTATCATGTCGAAATGCATGGTCTTATTGGGAATAACCATGCACTGACCATGGAAAAGATCCACTTGCTGGTCTCTTTTCACTTTATCAAGAGCTTTATTGGGATTGAACTCTTGTGGCATGTGATTTGGAGACAGATGCACCAATATATTGTTTTCATCGTATTCATCATAAGTTGGATATGTGTCAAAACCACATGCAGAATCAATAAAGGTCGGTAGCTCGATCTTTTTTGCAACCAATGGCATGCATGGGACATGTACGTACTTTGCCCATAAACCAAAGTCCCCTTTAGGCTTTGGAATTTGCATGCAGAGATTCCAAGTATACTGGAAAGTGAAACCGCCGATTGGCCAAGGGATATCACCAAACCATATGTAATTAAGCTCAATATGATCTTGGTTTGGCGAAGCGGAAGAGTCATCTCACTGGTGAACAAGAGATTGGCGAGATGAACCTTTAGGAGAAGCGGACCCTGCCAGCCTTGGCGCCCCGTGTGTGCATGCTGCAGCGGAAAATCAAGAGGTGCTGGTCCATCTTCAGTTCGCTTGTCATGACTTGGTAAAGAGAGCAGGCAAGCTCCGTCTTGCCCCTCATGCGGCTGACTTGTGTCCACATATACATCTCGCATAGGCAAGCTAGCTCCTGGGCCACCTTTCATGCGAAGTTGTGATTCGCCACCAATGTTTGACCCGCTCTCCTTTTCTAAGGTGGACTATTCTGTCCTACCTTCAAGCTTATCTTTCTGGGGACCACCGTTGGTTTTCGAGATAAGATCATTATCCAAAGTATCACCAGCCTTGACCTCAGATTCTTTGTCATTGATTGACAAAGCAGTTTCGTCCTTGGACGTAAGTTCATCCAAAGAGAAACCTTCACCAGCCATAGGCTTTACATTTTGGCGTTGTATAGCCTTTTCATTTTCTTCAGCAGTCGCTCGCGTATATATTTGCTTGTGGCATGCTGCCCACAGTTTGTCAAATCTGCGCCAATCCATTATCGCAGTTTCATTTCACTTGTGTTAACTTGGGGCAGTGTCTTGATCACGTCCAGTAATTGGACAAAGCTTGAGTTGATCATGCCTTTGATCTTGGTGGTTAACTAAAGAAGGAAGACGAGCTCCGCCTTGCCCCCTATGCGGCTGACCTGTGTCCACATATACATCTCACACGAGGAAGCTGGCTACTTGGTGGTTGTGGTTCACTGTCACGCGAAGTTATGGTTTGCCATTAGTGTGCGAACCGTTTTCTTCTTCTAAGGTGGACTATTTTGTCCTACCTTCAAGCTTATGTTCCTGAGGAAGAACATCAGTCTTTAAGATGGGATAATTATCCAAAATCTCGCCGGCATCTACCTCAAGTTCTTCATCATCGCTTGACAAGGTAGTTCCTTCTTTGGACTTGAGTTCGTCCAAAGGGAAAGCTTCATCATTAGATTAGATGCTAAGCAGTTCAATCTGTTTAGCAGGGCCAGTGAGTTTGTTATAGCTGGCCTCCCAAAGGGCTCTGTCTTGTTTGACCTGCTCAGTTAGGTCAGCGATACTCTGTTGAGTGGCCATACCCTGCCTAGTTAGGTCAGCGACACTTTGTTGAGTGGTCAAATTCTGACTTTTGTGTTCCGCAAACATCTGGAAGATTTGTTCCAAAGAAGGAACAGACCCATGTCTTGGGTTGATTGAGAGCTTGCCATGGCGCGGAATCGCAGGTTTTTCTGGTTTCCATATGATGTCTCGCTTGTACTCCCTGGTCCCACCGGGCGTGCCAATGTTTTGGCCACAATCCTCAGCGTGCGGAGCGGAGGTGAATAACGAACAAAGAGAAAGGGGAGTTGCGGGCATGCCACCTCGCGGACGAGGAAAAGGTCTTGACTTCTTGAATCAGGCAGAAAGGGATTCCAGGTGCCACCTCAGATGAGGAATTTATGAGCACAATGCGGTCGATACTCACGGCGGCGTGAGCAGAGCAACTATAGGGAAGATTCAGAGGAATGAAGGTAGAGTCCGGAGACCTCTGAAGGATCCTAGGCGGCGGTGCGCTTAGGGTTAGGGTTTCGAGGTAGCTCGAAAGAAACTGGGTTGCAGTTGGTTTGTTGTTTTTAATTGATTGAGTTGAGAGAGAGAGAGAGAGAGAAAGCTTTCTGTAAGCCTTCGAGCCTCTTATATAGTGGGAGCTTAACTTGCCGCAAAAGAAAGATAATCAGAATTCATGTTGGACTCTGCAACATAAAGCATAAGGGCATTATTCCTCCCATATAGACCAATCCTTATGTGACACATATCCAGTTCGTGCACTCCATTTAGAATATGACACTGCTTCTGACGCGCCTCTCAACTGTAGAGTCCTATATGGACTGAAATTAGGAGCAATCTTATCCCGCGGGGTGCCACAGTCTATGTAGAAAACTAGTAACTAGCGCGGACCGCGGACTCCTGAATCTCACTTTCACCTCGCGGGCTATTGCAGCTCGCGGGCCCAAAATAAGGCTTTTTAATTAACAAGGGCCACAGGGATTGGCCCAAAGCATGTCAAAGACTGGTAAAAGTCTAAAACGATTAAAAGCGTTTCGCGCGGACTCCGCATATGTCTACCTCGCGAACTAACGAGCCGGTTCACCAACTCGCCTAGATATATTCCGCCTCGCCTAAGCGAGATGCCAAAGTCATTCTGCGCGAACTGTGTGTACTGCGTGAAGCACAGGAGCTCGCGAGATCCCCTTACGCGCGAAGCCATCCCGCGCGAGCTATGTTTTGTGTCTGATAGCGCGCGAGATCTGTTAGTCCGCTGAGTCATTCCGCGCGCGGACCATGTAATTCAGCTCGCGTGGTCTTACTGGCAAGCCATTATTTGTAAACTTTAAAGAAACTTGGGCTCGCCGGCTGTCATAGACCAAGAATTTAATTAATATTCACACAGACAATTATTGTCTAGTAAAATATTAATTTAGGCGTAAACACCATGTTCTTGGGAGGCCCTAACCAGATCATATACGTGACCCATCCTCTTACCCACCCATCATTTCCACTCCCAGCCCCTCAACCATCTACAATCCCCAATGACCCCTTGCCAAATCAGCCCAATCCATCTGCCCAACCTATCTCCACTCCTACCTCTTGACATGCCAATCCGCCTACTGCTCCAACTCAGCCAGTCTGTCATGCAGTTGGCTTCGCTGATTGAAGGCGTCGAGAGTGGCGGGGCCCAGCGACCATATTCTCTAGCTATGGACATCGCCCAAGCCCCTTCACCCCTCAAGTGCAGATGGACAAGCAGCCTCCGGGAGCCAAACCCCTCAAGGTGGACAAGTATAGAGGCACCGGGGACCCCCATCTCCACCTCGAGACATTCTTCTCGTTATGTAGCTCCACTAGCTACACCGACGCCATGGCCTGCCACGCCTTCCAAGAGACCCTCTCTGACTAGGCGCTCAGTTGGTTCCTCAATCTGCCGCCCAACTCCATTGACAACTTTGACCAACACTCGGAACGCTTCCTCAGCTGTTTTATACTACTCGCCAGCATTTATCGCAATAGATGCCCTGTTCCACATCAAGCAGAAGGACGAAGAAGGCCTCCATGAACTACTGTCCCGATGGCAATCTGCCACCGCGAGATGCCACAACTTAGAACCTCGCGTGGCGGAGCAGGCTTTCCGTCAGGCCCTGCTCCCTGGCAGTTTTCTAATGGAGATCAATAGGAACCCTCCGGGATCCTACGATGCCTTGATGGACATGGTTGTCTGGTGGGCCTGCGCTGGATTTGCCACCTTTGGACATTCCGCCCCCGCCACGTTAGCACTTCCCGCTCGCCACCAAAGCAACAGTCTCCGCCAAAGTATGAGCACTTCGACCGCGGGCAGGATAAAGGGAAGCCGCGTGACTCTTCCCGAGACCAGGGGAGTGGTTACGATCGTCACCATGGGGGCAGAGGAACCGCGACCACCCTTATAAGCCGAGGGACTAGAGCCCTCCGCAGCAACAGCGTCGTTCCCCCCCCCCCCCCCGCCGCCTCGTTACGAGGTCCACACTACTCTGACCACCACATATGAGGACATATGGGCCAGGCACAAAGATCTCATTCCCCCACCTCCCAAGAGCAAGCATCCAAAAAAACCCCAGCGAGCCACCGGCAACAAATACTGTGCTTATCATGATGATAATGGCCACACAACAAAACAGTGCTATGGCCTCCGCAATGCCATCGAACATCTGGTCCGGAATGGGCAACTCCACCAATATTGCACTCCCGCCATAAGAGCTTACGCCATTAAAGTACATGGCCAGATTCTAACCTTGCACGGTGGAGCCCCACGATTCCCCCCACGCCAGCCTTCTGTAAAATAGCAATGCACGACACCCTTGGAAATCCTGGACATCCAACACGGTGTCACGATCACCCCATCAACGTGGGATCAAGTGACATTTCACAGAGGGGATGATACAATAAATTACCACCACTGTGAGCTATTCATAATCAATGTGCACGTGGATCATTACAGGTGGCACAGAGCCTTAGTGGACACAGAGGCCGCATGGTAAAATGAGCGGTTGAGCTGGGAGAATTTGACTTGCACCACAAGCCGCGCGTGGCTATCAAAGGGCAGGCAGCTGCATACTTTATTGCTGAATTTATCCCCTTAGCCAATAGCAGTCCCCACCTAAACGCCCCCACTGGGGACGCCATCTAGGAACTCCAGGTTGATAGATCCTCTAACAACAAACTCAGTGGAGCAGGAATCATAATCACGGACCCAGAGGGTCACTTGTATGAGTATGACATCCGGTTTGAATTTAAAGCCTCCAACAACATCGCTAAATATGAAGCCCTTATCGCAGACATTCAACTTTGTCGAGAGCTCGGAGCTTGACACCTCCACATCTTCAGTGATTCTTAGCTTGTAGTCAGTCAGGTGGCAGGGGACTTCAAGGCCAACCAACACAACTTGGGATCCTACAAAAGTCTCGCGGGCGCTCTTCTGCAACACTTCAGCTCATACAAGCTCACCCAAATCCCGCGAGCAAAAAACTCCAAGGCTGATGCCCTTGCGAGACTCGCCACGGCTCCCCCCAAGTCCATGCCACTTGATGTGCACATCGAGACACTGGACAAGCCTAGCATCTCAAGAGCCTATTCAGAAATTTTTGCCTTTGAGCCCATGGAGCAGCCCTCATGGATGGACTCATTCATCACTTTCCTTTCGGATGGCACCCTGCCCCAGAACAAGTATGAAGCACAATGGCTACGCCGCAAAGCCTCCCTTTACTTGCTCAGGAGTGGAAAACTATATCTCCGGGGCCAGTCATGTCCCCTACTATTATGCCTACCCACGACAGAGGGGCACAAAGTGCTGAAGTCACTTCACAGCGGCATCTGTGGGAACCACGCCGAGGCCCGAAACCTCATGTTCAAAGCGCTTCGCGCGGGGTATTATTGGCAAACCCTAGAGTGTGATGCCAAAGCGGTAGTCCAAGCATGCCTTCAATGCTATAAATTTGCAAATTTTGCACATCACCCCCTAGTGCCCCTCTCTGTCATCATCTCGCCCGTTCCTTTCAGCTAGTGGGGGCTCGATTTCATAGGGCAGCTCCCCACAGCCCAACGACAGTTCAAGTATGCCATTGTCATTGTGGATTACAACACAAAATGGATCGAGGCAGAGCTCCTTGCCACAATCACCACTGAAAAGGTAATCAACTTCCTTTGGCGAAATTTGTAATGTCGATTTGGAGTACCGCAGGCCATCGTCACAGACAATGAAACCCAGTTTGACAATGACACATTCTAGGGATTCTTGTCAGATCAAGGAACAACAATCTTTTATGCCTCCCTAGCACATCCCCAGACCAATGGTCAGGCGGAAGCTATAAATAAGCTCATCAAGCAAAACCTGAAGAAACGCCTGGAAGAGGCCAAGGGTTTGTGGGCAGCCAAGCTCCTAGACGTTCTCTGGACACTCCGCACCACCCCCACAATGACCACAGGGGAGTCTCCATACCTCTTGGCTTATGGCACCTAAGCAGTGATACCGGTGGAAATAGAAGTCCCGAGTGAACGTGTCACAGCCTATGACCCCGAGACAAATGCAACAGGGTTACGACTTAACACGGACCTCCTGGAGGAGCGCCGAGACAAGTCACACCTCAAGACCATCAATAACAAGCAGAAAATAGCCAGATACTACAACAAAAAAGTCGTCCCCCGCCCTCTGAAGGCAGACGATTGGGTCATGAAAGAGGTCATCCCCCACCCTACTGGCCTCAAGGCAAGGTGGGAGGGCCCACTCGAGATAGTTAACGCTCCTGGACCTGCCACATTTTATCTCCGAGATTGTGATCGTCGCGTGCTACCCCGTCCCTGGAACGCTCGCCACCTCCATCTCTACCCTAGTTAACCAATTTTAACATTAGCTTCGTAGCCGTTACTTCATTGTTTATGTACTTTAGCCCAGTAACGGCTCCAACAATGTACACCTTGCCCGCTAGCGGCTAAATCTATGCAATGAAGTGCTTTGTCATTCCAACATGGTACACTTAGTCCCCATAACACAGGGCCACAAACCAAACAATTAATCAAAAGCAAGACAAACACACAAAGGCTAAGCATAATTCCAAAACATCAACCTGGACTCCCAGACAAATTAATATAAACCAGTCACAATGGCTAACCACGCCACTTACATTGTTCCCAACAAAAATTCTTTCCCTACGACTACCAAAACGTTGTCAAGTACATCTCATTTTCCCCCAGAGGATGAGTCGTTAGATTTGTTAACACTCCCCCCGCTCTTCGACCCGCCGCTACGCCCACGGACCTGGCTAATATTCACCGACACCCTATGTCCAAACGAATGTTTTGACTGGTCCCGTGACAAGAATGAAGGCCTCATAGCTGCGGTAGGGCGCACAAGAGAACTACCATGTACTCCCTCCGGGCCAGGAGGCCCCTTTACTGGAGACTTCTGCGCTTCAAGGCACGCACGTGCCAGAAACCCCGGAGCCCAAGGATCACGGGACGGGATAATAGAAGAAGCCACCTGAGACACCACTACTTAGGTATGTATGGACCCCTCGGGGCCGGTAGCTCTCACGAACGACACAGCCACAGTTGCCAGAGGCCGCGGATCACCCGCAGCCAAAGTCCCCTTATGCCGAACGGAGGACGTTACACGCCACGCCTCATGCTGCTTCGCTAGAGACCGCGAGATATCGGCTTGTTTCCTCTGTTCAGGTGTCATTTGTTCCCCTGCCACCTTTGCAACATTCTTCTCAGCATACCACTTACGCATAGCCGACTCATTAATCCAGCCCGCCTGGTAGTCAGTTCGGCTCAGATCATCTTGCCCTTTGCTATAAGCACCATTTAGCTGCTGCTTATACACCTCGCCCTCCCGAAACAACATCTCCCCTACCCCGGCAGCCCGCCCACACTTCGCCTTCCAGGAAACTTCCAGCTCTGCAAGTGACTGCGTCAGCTTCGCCACCTCAGCTTTCAAAGATGCTACCTTGACAACCGCTAATTCCCCAGCCTCCACCTGCTCATCCTTCCTCCTTATGGCTTCCTTCAGCTCTGCCACCTCTCTATCCGCAGCGACGGCCTGGGCCTGGAAGACAGCAGCGTTCTGCTCCACCTGCGCTAACCGCTCTGCAAGGACACAATTATGTTCCTCCGCCTCCCTCAATTGCTGACACTTAGCCTCAGTAATCCCTTGCAGGTGGGAGACCGCCCGCTCACTCACAGCGTACATCAGCAATGTGGCCTGCAGGTACACAACAAAATGTAACCCAAGCTCAAAACAGTAGAAAACAAAAGCGTGCAGGCGCTTACCCGGGTCAATTTCTCCTTGGCAAGCGCCATGCCAGCTAGCAGATTTGCCTCCTCCAACACATGCATATCCCAAGAGCGGTGACGCATGTCGTATGCCATCTGAGCTAAGTACGGCTGCGCTTCCCCCGTCCCTTCCAAAGCTTGGGCAATCTTGGCTAAGCTCCCGGATCCCTCAGACCGACTTTCCCTCCGCGACCTCTTAGATTGACCCTCGCGAGCCGGCTCGGCCATCTCCTTCCTCTTTCGAGTCTTTGCCGTGCCAATCTCGTCACCAAGATCAGCAACCTCCTCCAAGATAGGTTCCTCTCCCTGCGCCTGATTGTGTTCGCCCTCGCGATCACCCTCTGTCTGCACCTCCCCCAACTCCACTTCTTGGACGCCCAAACCCATCACTTCCACCACCAACGGAGGCACATAGGCGTAGTCCTCATCCGCCAGATTCAATCTTAAAAAATCACCACAGTTGCCTAACTCCACTTCCCTACCCTCCCCCGTCTCCAGGTCAATATCATACTTCTTGGCATGGTCGGCATCAGCCAACAGACCATCTAGCACGTCCTCGTCCGACACTTTGTCGTACGGACCTTCCTTCTTCAGCGAACCAACGTCGCGTGCCATTTTCACTGCAACAAACAAACGGTAGTCAGACAACGACCCGCAAACCTAGGCAGAGAACACAACCACTAAAATACAGACCCGGCACCCGGGCATAGCCGAAATGGCTGTATATTCCAAGGCGGCATATCTGATACGAGCTCCTACATTCGAATGCCCATATCACCCGGCGAATCCGACGCTCCATTAGTTCGGTTAGCTTATGCTCTTGAGGCACTGCACAAAGCCAGTTGTCAGTAGGGACAGGGCAAAACAAAACAAAGAAACACAAGGCACAAGTACACGGTACCTATTTTCTAGAACTTCCCAAGAACCCGGAAAGGATGCCCGTGCCACTCCTGCCATTGCCCCCCAACGAGAAAACACATATGTCTCCAGGTCTCACTTGCTGATGTGGGCAAGTCTTCCACCAAGACTTTAAACTTCCCCAGTGACTTCATCGTCACATAACCCTGGCTGCCCTTCTTCGCGCACCACCCCATGTGCCAGCACGCGTTAAACTACTCGCAATTGGGGAACTCCTGCTTCAGCTGGCGAAACAACACCCTCGTTCCCAATATCTGCCTTAGCATATTGGGGGTAACTTGTCCCGGGGCGACATGTAGACACGCCAATGTGTTCTGCACAAACGGGTGCAGCGGAATCATCAATCCGCATCTTAGTTGGTACTCGTACCAACGTAAAATTACCCAGTGGATCCTAAAACTTCACCCCCTTGCCAAGCGGTCGCAACAAGACCTCATCCGGTATACTCCAGTTCTGTCGAAGCGCTTTAAGCTTCGACGAGGTCATACTCTCGCCAGGAGGTTCCCAAAACAAATCATCCTCCTCCCGAGATCTCGCCATGATAAACTCCTCTACCTCCTACAAGAGAGGGTTAGACGAGAACACATGAGACCCGGCATCCATTACAGGAATGTCTTCCCCTAAATCAAGGGCAATTTCTGCCATAAGATTATCCAATCCCTCCTCTAATCGGTGCAAAGTGTCCGAATCCGAACCAGGCGAACTAGAGACCACCACAATCTCTTCGCTGGACACCCACACCGGATCTGTCATACCCCGCTACCATAACCCTAACCAGCCCGACAACAAATATCTTACCCTAGAATTCCTACCAACATCACAAACATGTGAACAATCCCACTCACCCCAAATAACCCAAAACAAAAACAAAAAACACCACATACAGAAACCCAAAAACAAACAAACCGACAAATTCATACCTTGAAACAGCGGATTCGCGTAGTGGCAGTGAAGCTGGTTGCAAACAGTCGAGGGCTCGCACCCACTCGATCGAGGATGAAATTGGACGTTTCCCAGACTGAATTTCACAGATTCGCCGAAACCCTATACAACAAATCATAGCTCACTCAATTTTCAGTTTTGAAAACATAAACTCCATCCTCCAGTTCTCCCCAAACCTATATATAGACATTCCCCTATACCCTACCAATCTATACGGTCAGGGCGCAGATACGTCACCTTTGGTCGTACGAAAAAAAAAATTGCGGCCCGTCACGTCATTAGAGCAGTTCATCTCCCCTGCTAGTGCGAACTGTCTCTCCCGCTAGCGCGAATTGTTTACGCTACTAGCGCGGCCCGTCACGCCATTAGCGCGGTTCATCTCGCCCGCTAGCGCGAACTGTTTACGCTATTAGCACGGCCCGACACGCCACCAGCGCGGTTCATCTCTCCCGCCAACGCGAACTGTCCTGCCCGCTAGCACGAACTGTTTATGCCACTGTTGGGAAAAAATTGTAAAAAAATAAATACCCAACACAATTTCACCCTATCCCATTAAATAAGATAGGGTTTTAATTATGTCTGATTCAACCAATTCAAGACAGAATGTGTCTCTTAATTACAATCTCTTGTTACAAGGGAATACCCTTTGATTCCATTTACTAAGAGACCATTGTAGGTTTGTTTGTTTTTGTGACTGCACCCACATTTGGGAATGGGTTGCCTACGTACCCTGGAAAGAATCAAGTCCCTCATAGTTCAAGGGTTCCAACAAGTAAATGACTCGTTGGAGGGCTTTGACTTTAGAATGAGAGTAGTGTTTGGAAATTTATTTGGATTTGTGTCTGAAGGCATTTAAGTTTTGGAGCAAGATTCTGTCTTCAGACGATCCGGAGATTTATTTGGATTGGTGGTTGCATCCAGATTTAAATCTAGACTGCCTACATACCCTTGTAAAGTGATCAAACCATTGTAGTTTGAAAGGTTTGATTATGGATTTGATTCTCTGGTGCTTCAGGAATTTGGCCAAAGTTACTTGGACTAAACGAATTTGACTGGTGGTGTCAGGGATTTTGTTTTGAATTGCGGTTGCATCTAGTGGGTTGCTAGACTACCTACGTACCCCTTTGTGGGATCAAACCGACCGTAGTTCATAAGAGGTTTGTAGGCTTTATGGCTTAATGCCGGCTTTTTGGTTTAACAGATGTATTGTGAATCCGTTAACTGCATTTCTTGTGGACATCCAATTTGGTAGAGTGTCTGTTGATTTGACTTGGGCATCCGAAACAGGTGATGCAGTAGTGTGACCAAAGGCTTGAACGGTTTTGGCCACAACCCTTGTTTGGGGCGTAGGTGATTCCTGCAATTCCAGCCTTGGTGTGTAAGCGGATTCCCCCTTCATGCAGACTCCGCTTGTATTCTTGTGAGCGGTCTCCGCGTGTATGTCTGTGAGCGGGCTCTGCATCTTGCTTCATCTTCTGCATGGAGGGATCTCGCATTGCTTGTGACATCATCTTGCCTCGCCTGGACTTCCAATTTACGTGACATCATCTCGCCACCTGGACTTTCAATTTTGTGAGAGACCATGTTGTCTGAATGTCTGCTCTGTCGCGAAATCACCTTGCCACCCCTTAGGGTTTCTGCTTCGATGTGAGGTCACCTCGCCACCCCTTAAGGTTTCTGCTTTAACGCGAATGCCATCTCGCCACCCCTTAAGGTTCATGTTTTAACGTGAATGTCACCTCGCCACCCCTTAGGGTTCATGCTTGACGCGAATGTCATCTCGCCACCCCTTAGGGTTCATGCTTTGACATGAATGTCATCTCGCCACCCCCATAGGGTTCATGCTTGACGCGAATGTCATCTCACCACCCCTTAAGGTTCATACTTTGACGCGAATGTCATCTCGCCACCCCTTAGGGCCTCTGCTTTGATGTGAAGTCACCTCGCCACCCCTTAGGGTTTCTGCTTTGACGCGAAGTCATCTCACCACCCCTTAGGGCTTCTGCTTTGGCACGAATGTTAGCTCGCCACCCCTTAGGGTTTCTGTGAAGTCATCTGGCTTGCCTGGACTTCCAGTCTTGTGAGGCCATCCTAGTTCGCCTCGCCTGGATCTCAAAGACACCTCGCCTTAGAGCTTTTGCTTTAAGTTTTCACCTTCCTTGAGAGGTCATCGTGCATGCGGACTGCTATCTAGCTCGCCTGATAATCTTTTAGCATGAATGCTTGTTTTCTTCTCTTGTACGACTTGTTATGCGAAGCGCAAGGCCTTATGTACAAGAGTAAGGGCCGAGCAGTCTAGTCTTCAAACTCGCCTGGAATGCTTGTTTCCTTCTCTTGTACGGCTCGTTATGCGAATCGCAAGGCCATGTGTACAAGAGTAAGGGCCGAGCGGCCATATATTTATTGCAGCAAGAGGAGGCGGGGGCGAGGTCATCTCGCCTTAGGGGGAGATGGCTTGCGGGTTTCCGGCGGAGTAAGGAACGAGGCCGAAGGATAGAGATACTGCAAAAGAAATAAAGAGAGTTAGAGTGTGGGCTCCACCTTCTTGTTGGCTCGCCGCTTCTTTTCCTCTCTCTTTCTGCTTTTTGCTTCGCTTGTTCTCTTCTCCTCTTTTGCTCTTGTCTGTGTTGACTCTACCTGTTTTTGGCTTTCTCTTGTTCCCTGCTTTTTGCTTCGCCTCCCCATGCCCGTTTTCTTCTTCTCTGTGTCTCTTTATATAGAATGCACGGTTTAGAAGATTGAGTTCGCATTGGACTTCGTTGTCCAGCTATTTGCAAGAGTCTCAATTGAACTCAAAAATATTATGCATGTAGCACAATAAAAGTATTTATATTATATATTTTTTAAATCCGTTTTCTCTTTTTTTTTTATTGTTATATTTGTTTTTTTTTTGCCAATCAACAGCCACTAGCGCGGCCCGTCACACCATTAGTGCGATTCATCTCGCCCCGCCAGCGCGAACTGTCTCCCCCGCTTGCGTGAACTGTTTACGCCACTAACGCGGACCGTTCACAAGTAATCACGACCTTAACTCAGTACTTAACCCACGTCACCTCGCTACCCTCGCGTGGGGACTTGGAGACTCAGCACCATGCCTCCAGCACTTGGGTAAAACATATTCTCGGCATCTATAGAATAACTCCCCACCCAAGAGCTCTCTCGCACTGGGGACTTGTTAGTACACAGCCAAAATACTTGGCTGAGCCGAGAATAAGACACAATTACCCGGCCACCGAAAATCATTCCAGGCGAGACAACTCCGGCGAGCCCTTCACGGATATCCAAAGAGTGAAGGTCCGGTAACAACTCACTTGCCAAACCCACTCTCTGGCAGCAAAACACCCCCAAAAGGGGATACGCTGCAAAGGTTTACAAATAGTCTCACATCGGGGGCTGAGGCCGCAATGCCTAACATTAGTATATAAAACAGGCACAAACTCCCAAAAAAGGTAAGGACAAAACTCTCTTCTCAGACTCCCGTACACCGCAAGTGGCAACCAAAAGCTAACTTAAGCATCAGAGAGTCGAAAGCTGGGCCATCCTAGTCTCGACTCCCTGACGCCTTGTTACTTGTGTAGATACAGAGTGCGGAACCAAGGATTCTACCTCATCCAGACCCGCGGTCTTTTCCCGACTCGCAATCTTGTCCTGACTCGCGGTCTTGCCCTGAGACAGGTAGAAACATGTATCATTGTGCTATTTGGCAACAAGAACTGCGCATTACCTCTGCCTTGAATCAAAGGCGAGGAACCAATCATAGTTGTCACTGAGGATACGTGAGGCACAAAGTCCGAAAATAACAACATATTCCTTAGAATAGTGTGGGTAGTCCCACTGTCAATTAGATACTCAATTTCGCCACGAGACATCTACACAAATATATAAAATTAATTAGTCTTGGATCAAGACAATGCGAACACTCTAAGTAAACATAGAGGCGTTAATCGGGAATTTAAACCAAGTTGGAACCCGAATGAGTACTATTACACGACATAAAAATCACTTTCATGAAATCATAGCATGTGGCTGGCCTAGAGGTTCGGCATCAATACCAAAAGTGCGCTAACAGCGCTGGTGGCACCACAATCTTCGTGCATATGGGCATTAGAGCCGCAATGAAAGTAAGGAAGACCATGGAGCTGAGTTGAATGCAATAAAAGTTGGCGGATGGTTTGCCATCCTGCCGGCAACGCTGGAAACTGTACATCATGTACATAATCAAAGCGGAGCTTCAAGTCATCCCACAGTTCTTTGGGATCCATTATCGTCAGATATTGCATCTTCAATTCCTTATGGACATGGCGTCTCAGGAACATGAGGGTTTAGGCTTTGATCATCTCACTGGAACCGCATCTGGACCATTAGGAGAAAAAATAGTGGAAGTAAATCTTTTTCCGACGAACAATCGTGTAACATCGAATGCCCATTAAAGGTAATTATTGCCTCATACATCGAGGATCTCAAACTCAGGCCTTGGAGGAACAGTCATCTACAAATGACAAGGGGATTGGAATTAGTGAACCAATGATGTAGTCATAAAATCGATGCAAATAAAAGTACGGGACGCGTAATCGCAGTCACAATCGATTTTTCCCTTGTGCAACGCTCACAACTGTCGCAAATATATGGTGACACGTATGTCGTAGTCACAAAGTTTAATAGAGGATGGGAGCCCCAACAAAACTCTCAAACCCTATTCCCCCCCCCCCCCCAAAACACAATCCTGTCATAGTGAGGGGATAGATGGAAATGCTAATAAGCCCGAACTATGAATTGAAATTCGGAAAGCAGTAACTTTATTTAAAAACTTACCTCTGATGAGTTTGAGTAGATTGCAGGCTTCGACCGAGGGTTGGGAACCTTTCTGGTTTTCCTTGGAAGACGAGAAATCTTGAAATCTTTGGTTTCTAGAGGCTGCCGAGAAGATAAACAATTTTTCACCTACTTCTACTTCGAGTTTGGAGCTGAAATTTTGACAGGAGGAGCATCACTGGAAGAGCAAGCTGCTATCCAAAAAACAGGTCGATCAGAGAATGGGAAGAAGGTGAACCGGTGGTTGGAGGTGGCGGTGGTCTGGAAACTTCCGGCGGCCGGTTCTCGGGGTGAGACCGGTGGGGTTGGAACCGGGACGTTGAGGGTTTTCTGTGGATATAAAATTCCGGCCGTGGACAAAGGAAAATCCGGCCAGAAATTGAGAAAAACGAAACTGACAGATTAAGGTTTCAGGAAAAGTTTTGGTTTTCGAAGGTTTTAGGGTTTTTCGGGATGGTTGACCTATTATCTCTTTGTTAGGGCACTAAATCTGATAACGTGATAAAGAGTATGTGAATATGAGAATAAAGGTCTACTCATCTCATTGATATCATGACCTTTATATAAGCATTACATAGAGAATCACTGTAAATCATGGTTTGATATCTAACAGATATTTTAGTCTAATAAGGTGAAGATTCGGTCAAGATACATCATTAAGGATAAAAATATAAATTTCTTCAACAATATATTAGTTTTAAACTAGTTTTTAGTTTGTGAAGGACAACGCTCCTCTCCTCTCATCTCTTCTCTTAGACACACCTAAAATAGATATCTTCTCCTTCCATTTCCTCAAATCTCACCAAGGTTTTCAGCTCTTTGCCAAGAAAGAGATGAGTATACACATGCATATAATCACCATAGACTTATGCATATCCTCAATCTAGAGATTGTGGAATACAACATCAGCTTCATATAGTTTGATCCGGTGGCCTTCTCCTCCAAAACTCACATCCACTCTCTTTCCTACACCTCAAGTCATCACCACAATTTCGCTCTCACGTCTTGCCGCCTCTAAAACAATTACTCACCGCCAGTGTGACTAACCAGAGAGATGGGTGATGGCCTTTGAGATAGCAAGCGCGATACAGACCCCTCCATTCAAAATTAATGCAACAAAGTGAAGATATGCACATAAACCAGAATACGATCTCCACACTCCACATACGGCAACAAATAAACTGAAATTACTCATTTTGGCATCAACATCCTATTTACTTTACGCAATTTTTCGCCACCAAATTTAGAAAAAGAAAACCTAATAAATCAGCGTCTCGTTTCTCAAAATTTTCATCTAAAGCCACCACATCCTTCCCGCTAATCACCGGAAGCATCATCTCTGCCTGAACTCATAAAATTCACTCTTCTCTTCCCACCACCCGTCTCCCATATACGGCTCCGACGCCGGAACAGCCTCGCCGAAATCAAAATAGTCGACAACAGTATCCTCAACACCCTTGGCGTTCAATGGAAGGTCTATGACGTGGCGCACTGCCCCTGCCAAAGCTGGATGCCGATCACTGTAGACGGGGGCTGGCGGTGGTGGAATCTTGTGGAACTTGGAGAGAGATAAGGTAGGAGAGAGAGATTAAGAAAATAGAAGTAAAATGCTAAGATACGAAAGGACGAGAGTATCCTTCGGTTGTTAATTTTTTAAACGGAGTCAATGGTCATTTAACGGAACCAAATAACTAGATAGTATGCTGGGGTCAAAATATGGGACACCATTTAATATTTTGGAAATGTGAGATACAGAAGTTTTGCTTCGTTAAAAGGTAAGATATTGTTTAGACAATTTTTCTTATTTAAGATTTTTTTTTTTTTTAAAAATACCGATAGATACACCGATATTATTATTTTAATCCTTATGTATAGCAACCCTTATTCTTCTGTTCCAATATACCAAGGTCGACATCAAATCCTCCGAGCAAGAAAATGACAGATCTCTCTCTCTCTCTCTCTCTCTCTCTCTGCGGGGTAGTGCAGGAGTGAACGTACGCGTACGTGTGTTCTCTTCATCTAGTCATGAGGTGCAAGCAGCTTCAAGAAACACATAGAAGACCAAAGATATGCAGATTAATATGGGTGCCTGCATATTGGATTCTCCTTTGCATGCTTCCAAAACTTCTTTGCTTCACTGATCGATCACTATTATTGTTTTTTTTTTTTTCGATTTGATTGACCATAATCGATCAAGTTATGGGACAATAATGAGTATGTCGCTGCTTCATGTCTTGATTTTCATGGATCAAGTTTGGAATATATGTATTGCCTCGACTACCATACTCCTCTCTGTTCATATTTATTTATCATGCATGTTCTAGCACGCACACCTCTTATGTGTGTCATTCTGCAACCTAATTTTCCGACCACAACAATTCAACTATGTTTATTCCCTTTAAAACGAAATTAGTCTGCTATATAAGCTCTTGTTTATTGTAGATATATGACAAACGAAACATCTTGGAAGCTTGGTACGAAATGGGGATGTATATGAAAAGAACAAAACAAGATCATATCAGATACTTGTTTAGGATTTATTCATGTCCATTGGTAGGATTCAGTGTATCATATATCTCATCATTTCACACTTATGACTGCTCTAAATGGGGAAAACAGAATTTTACCATGGGTTTTTATTGGGATTCTTATGGGGTGATCCTGGGGTTGATACAAATTGTATGTATCAAGCTTCAAGCTTCAAATTTTGACAATGTAGATCGACTTCAAAGAAGATAACTTGCAGGCATTCGCCATCGTAGGCCGTGCGACGGTACGAGACACACTGTTCCGGGAGCGGCCGGGCGCTTTCTTTTGACCCACACTATCTCTTCCTATCCGGCCATCATGGCTATTTTCCTTTGCCCTTCGTTTGAGGGAACTCGATCAAAACTCAAATGACCTTTCTTCGTGTAGGACAACTCTCTTGAGTGCGAAAGCAATTGAGAACACGATTATTGTAGTCTATCTGTCTATGCATGCCATAAACGTTTAGTGTTTGCCTAATTAACAGGTTTATTTTTTATCTCTGCGAAGTAAGGTCTGTTTGAATATAATGAGCAATATATAAACACAAATCATTCAAACACAACTACATGAACGAAACAACTATACTCAAGAGGAGGTTCACTTAATTCATTAACAATTTAACACGAGCCATTTCCATAGAGCAGTAGGAATCCCAGCAGCACAGCTAATCAACGCAGCTACTCATCTCAGATGTGAACTCCTAGCCTGTCTATGAGACAAGACTAAATGTATTGTTACTGAGTGGGCTAGTAGGGACTTCAAGCACGTCCTACATATACAAGCACAACTTGAGCCTTACCCATAAAGTGTCCCAGCATTTATCTATAGAGTTATGTGAATATCATATCTCAACCAATGATAAATGAAACTAATCGATGAGAATAAGATTACTAGCCTTAGAGTGACAGACCAAAACTCATTAGGCAACTAGGTAGATAATTCATATGTTTCAATTATGTTGAGAGCAAAGCTTGGAATATGAAGTTATGAACATCGATCAAAGCTCCCAAATCTGTTTGAATTTGCAAGATGGCAGATGAAATATCTAACAGCTAGGCATCTAGTTATAAACAAGTATTACAGACATTTACAAATTGGATTGATATTCTGGATGATATAGAACTGAAAAATACTACCGTAATTTGCATTAATCCTCTAGTTCAGATTTCTTTCATTCATGCATCCTCTCTTTAATCAAAGAAATCAGTCCAGCCCACTTAATTATTGGGCCACACGCATGACCCATGTCACTTTTAGCTTCTCAACTGTATAATGGCATAAACAATTCCTGCAAAAATACTGTAGAAGACAGTATAACACATTCCTAAGGCTAAGAGATGAGAAATCATGTATTCAGTACCAAGAAACTCTCATATATTTCGAGGAAGGTATGAACTCCGCCATGAGGATCTTAGATAGTGCCAGGAGAGAATGGCAAAATGAGTTCAAGGGAGATGCCGAAAAAGATGCCCATAGAGGAACCGGATGCATAAGCTAGTGACTTGCGAGTAGCTGCGAGCATGCAAACTGAAGACACAATTCTTCCATTCTTTCCGATAAGCATTCCCTTTTTTACTAATTTACTATCCAGAATCTTTGGCATTCGTGTGAACTTCCTTTCCTAATATGTTTGGTTAGCCTGCATCGAATTCATGTGTGCAAAGGCAATGGAAGTTTTGGAGTGAGTTCATTTATATCCTTCACACGTTAATCCTTATTTCAAACAATCATACGCTTCAGATATAAAGTTTGAAGACATAAAGAACCTAAAACTCACCGTAACTTCCCACCCAGAGAATTAGATCAATTTGTAATAAGATACTAGTCCATATATAGTACGTAGAATTAAGTTCATTTGTCCTTTTAACATAAGTGATTCAATTCAAGGACTTCCCTAGAGCTTAGAGAGGAAAGATCCCACATCAGAAAATGGACAAATAAAATACAACTTATAAGTGGATGGATCATATCCAATTGTACCGAGGCCTTTTGTGGTTAAAACCCAACACCTTAAAGGTGGTTAAGTTGGGATATTATCAGTACAATAGTGATCTATGGGCCATGCTTGTCCCTGTTCTAGTTGGTATCAGAGCGGGTCCCTCTTCAATTACGTCTCCCAGCGTAACGGGAGAAAATCTCCCAGCATAATGAGCCCAGATTTGGGTTCATCGAATTACCATCGGAAAAATTCTGATTGGCCCATACCATACCAAGTGCCTGTAATGGGTCTTGGACTGAAGCATTACCGATTTCCGATGTGGGAATTGGACTGAATGAATTCCACGTGCAGACCTAAAAATTAGGTTGCACGTGAGGGGGAGTGTTGGAGAGGAAAGATCCCACATCAGAAAATGGACAAATAAAATACAACTTATAAGTGGATGGATTATATCCAATTGTACCGAGGTCTTTTGTGGTTAAAACCCAACACCTTAAAGGTGGTTAAGTTGGGATAATATCAGTACAATAGTGATCCATGGGCCATGCTTGTCCCTGTTCTAGTCTACTTACATGTAAGAAATTGAAACTAAAGTAATTTTGGTTTGTAGCTGTAGTTGAAGAAACAGTTAACCTAACTATGAACTGTCAAAACAGTTAACAATTTTGGAACATCTGGCGTGCACAGGAATTTCTAAGTCATCAAAGCCATGTCTGGCCAACTTAGTTGTTAAGATTTCTGGTCCCTTTTGACCACCAGAAGTGACCAACATGAACCACAGTTGGCAAGAGTATTCGCCAATAAGCCATCTCCTTACCGAAGGTGCTGGAAAAACTAAAATAGAATCGACGAGCATGCCATAAACAACTAAGCACTACACCACCTTCAACGTACTACCGCCATTTTACAGCATGAAGAAGTATTATGGTTAGCGGGATTTTCATATACACTCAAATTTAAAGAGTGGTTTTAAATAAAACTCACATAATATTCATATCTGATATATATCTAAAATGTAACAATTATGATACATATTATATTCTATTTTTTTCTAAATTTTACACAATTACCACCATTCAACTATAACATATAAACATAATAAATAAGCTTAACTGATGTTGTTTTAAATACCTTGATTATGAGTTTTTCTTCTAATTAACACTAACATTTTTCAATCAATTTGCAAGAATCATGCAGTGAGACCTTGAGAGAAACGGACTTCGCCAGCCGTGAGACCTTGGTCTAAATCATTCTGCATGTCATGTTACCCCCATGAACGAACTCCTTCGCTAGGCCACAAACCTTTCATTGAAAGATGAAAATATGATCAAACTTTAATTTAGAGCATCTGGAATAGGCCCCAATCTTGTACTAGTCTGTTGAATAGACCTTGTACGTTTACAAAGAAATTAATTAACTAAACGCAATGCTCCTATTGTGTTGCCCCCTAGTGGAAAACGGCGGAAGGCTAGCACGATGGCGCTGAGCACGATGGATAGTTAGCGCGGGGAAGATGGTGGCGGATCAGCGTGCTCCCATACGCTAGCAACATGGCGTTTCAGGAAACGTCCATTGATAGGATTAGGATGGAGTGTGCCATCAAGGTTGCGCAAATGGAACGCCCCTTTTGGCAGTATGCGATGTATAATGAAGGATCCTTCCCACCGCGCAGACCACTTCCCGCGGCCTTCAATCTTCTCTCCCAATGGTAACACGACTCGCCACACCATTTGGCCTTCGGCAAAGCTCCGACAACGGGTAACCTTGTCATAGGACCGCGCGATGCGTTGCTTCTTAAGGATGAGATTGTTGAATGTGGTGATGCGGTGTTCGTCAAGGTCTTCAAGCTCTTGCCACATCGCTTGAACGTAATCATCACCGATCAACTAATGTTGTTCTTGGATGCAAAGCGAGGCAACGTGAACCTCGAGTTGAAGGACAATGTCGTGACCAAACATATGGGGTAGTAGCTGTCGAACCGCGCTTGGAAGTCCGGTAAGCCCATAAAGTGTGATAAAGCTCTAAATGCCAGACGCGAGGATTCAACTCGAGCATTTTGTGTAAAATACCAAGGATAACCTTATTGCTCGCCTCCGCCTGACTATTAGATTGTGCATAGTAAGGGGTGGAATGCAGAAGCTTAATACCATAACCAGTGAGGAAGGTGACTATAGAGTAAGCCATGAAGGCAGCCCCCCGGTCCGTCACAATGCACTCCGGAATACCAAAGCGGGAGATGATGTTGCAGAAAATAAAATTGCGAACCGAGGTCGCAGAGGCAACCTTGAGTGGCTTGGCTTCAACCCACTTGGTAAAGAAATCGGTGGCCACAATGATGAACTTGTGCTGCTCTGAGGAATGGGCATGGATGATGCCTATGAAGTCTATAGCCCATCCTCGACTTGGCCACGGCTTGATAATTGGTTGCAACGGAATGTTAGGAATGTGTTGCACTGGTCCGTGAGCTTGGCAATCTTGACACCCCTTAGCAAAAGTAATACAATCCTTAAGAATTGTAGGCCAATAGTAGCCATGGCAGTGGATTAACCAACACATCTTTGGGCCCGCCTGATGCGAACCACAAACCCCGGAATGAATCTCGCACATTAATCGTTTTGCTTCATCGCCATACACGTAGCGGAAGTCATTACCGTCTTCACCGCGCCGGCGAAGCTCGCCATTGCGCAACACAAAATTGATGGCGAGGAACCGCATCTGACGGGAATGAGTGGCATCATGAGGGTTCGTGAGGTAGGCGATGAACGGTAGACGCCAATCCTCATCAATAGGGTCTGAAGCAGCAACATCATGAGAGTTCTCCTAATATTGCCCCCTAGCAATAAAAGACGGAAGAATGCATCGTTCGACTTTGAGTAGCCGTTCACGCACTCCATCTCGCAAGCTGAGGCCAGAGGCAACCTGTGCGAGCTCATTCGCCGCGAAGTTAAACTCGCGCGAAATGTGCTCAATATGGACATCATTGAAGTGACTCAGTTTGTCAAATGCTTTCCATAAATAGGGCTCAATAGACAAACTCAAGCATTTGAACTTTTCCACCAACTGGTTGACGACCAACAAAGAGTCGCCAAAGACTTGGACCTCACGGACCCCTAAATCTAGTAAAATCTCTAGTTCTATGATGAGCGCCTCGTACTCCACCTGATTATTTGTACATTTAAAGTCCAGCTGGAACGAGTAAGAGAAGCGATCACCTACAGGATTCTCAATAGCGATTCTGGTACCTGCGGCGAACTCAGTACGTGAACCATCAAAGTAAAAAGTCCACGGAGCAAGGGAAATGGCGGCGAACTCTAGCTCGCAGAACGCTGTTAACTCTGTTGGTGGATGATGAGCGAGGAAGTCCGCTATGGCTTGTCCCTTGACTGCTTTTTGAGGAACATATTGCAAGGAGAACTCGGACAAAGTCAAAATCCATTTGCCTATGCGTCCGTTTAATATTGGGCGGGAAAGCATGTATTTGACAAGGTCGGACTGAGCGATCACCACCGTAGTAAAGGCCAGCATGTAGTGGCGAAGTTTGCACCCTGCAAAGAAAAGGGCGAGACACAACTTCTCCATTGGAGAATAACGCGTCTCGCAATCAGTTAGCACCCTGCTAAGATAGTAAATGGCGTGTTCAACCCCGTTTTCATCGTCTTGTGCCAAAAGTCCGCCAATAGATAAATCAGCAGCGGCGATGTAGAGTTTAAGCGGAATGTCAGGGCGAGGGGGAACCAATACTGCGGGTTCGCCAGGTAGGTCTTGATACAATCAAAAGCTTCTTGGTGCTGTGGTTCCCATACAAACTCGGTTGCCCCCTGGAGCTTTAGGAGGGGTGAAAAGGGTTGAACCTTTCCTGCCACGTTTGAAATGAAACGGCAGAGAAAGTTGATTCGTCCGATCAGTTGTTGGAGCTCCTTCTTAGTTGTAGGAGGTGAGCCGTTTATTACCTCCTGCACCTTGTCTTTAGGGATCTCGATGCCCCTTTGATGGACTAGGAACCCTAGGAAGTCACCTGCTTCCGTGAAGAATACACACTTGGCGGGGTTCATCTTTAGGTTATGTCGTCGCATCCGCATAAAAACTTGTCGGAGGTCTTCGACATGCGTCGCCCGCGTTTTGGTTTTGACCACCACGTTTTCGATGTAGACTTCAATCAGCTTGCCCAAGATGTCATGAAAGATGAGGTTCATGGCGCGCTGATATGTTGCCCCCGCGTTCTTGAGTCCGAAAGGCAAGACAACATACTCAAACGCACCTGCAAACCCCGGGTAGCGGAAAGCAGTTTTGTGGCGATCTTCTTCGGCAACAAGAATCTGGTGGTATCCAGCGGTTCCATCCATAAAAGATAGCACTTCATGCCCCGCAACTGCATCAATAAGGAGGTCAGCAACGGGCATGGGGTATATATCCTTAGGCGTGGCATTATTGAGGTCTCAGTAATCAACACAGACCCTTCATTTTGCCATTCTTTTTACGGACAAGAACTACATTGGATAGCCATTGGTTATATTTAGCCACGCGAATAATACCTGATCGATGCATGTTCTCAATCTCCTCCTTGACCGCAATCTGGGTCTCAGTTCGCATGAATCTTCCATCCTGGCGGACTGGTCGTCTATCAGGATAAGTAGGCAGTCGGTGACAAACCAAGTCTGGAGACAAACCGGGCATGTCTTCATATTTTTCAGCGAAGCAATCCCTATACTCGCGTAGTAAGGCGAGCAATTCTTCTCGTTCTTCCTCCGCCAGTTTAGCACTGATGGAAATGAGAAGGGGCTTCTCTGCAGTCCCGACATCGACTTGTAAGATGGGGTCGCAGACTTGAGGTGGCGTATCATCCAAGGTAGCGGGTGATAACTGAATAATTTCCTCTTTGGTGTCGGTATAATCCACTATTTCATCCACATATTCCATTGTCGCGACCTTATCGTAGGCTTCGCGTTCCGCCCAGTATGAAAGGAGTCTTTCACACAAGAACTCGCCAGTCTCGCGTGGTTCTTTTGAGGACACACTAGACATTAGAGGGTTGAAGGGGATCCACGATGGTGTGAGGACGTTGTAAATCGTCCTTCGCCTGGGTGAGTCCCCATCGCGTTTGGTTGGAAGCCGTGACCCCATACGGGCGACCTTTGGAGTCGATGTCTTGAACATCCAGCGGGCCCAGATCAGTATTGTAATACCGGGCATCGTTAAAGTTGGCGGAGAGGGAAAAAGGACACGGGTCCGCCTTGATGAGGACTACCTCGCATGCCTATGTATCCCACACCATGAGTTCTTGGTGCATAGAGGAAGGCACACAGAAGCTTCTATGGATCCAATTGCGGCCTAGAATCATGTTGTAGGACGCGGAGCATTCAGCCACAAAAAATGTATAGACCCGTGATGCTGGACCTCCCTTGACTCGTAGAAATAGCAAGCCTAAAGTCCTAGAAACTTGCCCGGTGAAGTTCTTGACTGTCAAGGACGTGGTTTGGGTCATTGAGCGCGGGATAAGAAGGAGTCTCATGGTGCGGGTGGTAATGACATTTACCGCAACTCTAGTGTCAACCATGACCTTGTTGACTATAATCCCTTCCACTTCAGCCGAAATGTACAATGACCTCATATGAGTGGCCATGTCTAGGGTCGGTGTGGAGAAAGTCAAAGTCGGGATGCGTGAAACGTTGCTTGTTGACTCTAATAATGGAGCATGCGCGGGTTCCGTAATGACTTGACACATCTCGCTGCTGCAAGGCGGGGACATGTCACAGACATTGTTGCTAGTGTCGGGAATATCCGCCGCATTGCATGTTGTGTTTGACGGGAGGGCATATCTCTCAGATATAAAAAACATCATCCCAACTTGGAAAGAGAATTGCTCGCGAACTGGGGTCAACAGAGCCTCTATTACCCCACGTTCGCCTTCAAGTTTTGCGAATGAGCTCGCCATGGAGTTGACTTCTTCGTTCCCGAGCCATTCAGAGACTTCAACCACGTTGCACGTGAATGACTCTTCTTGCCCTTCCTCCTGGTCGTCGTCTAAAGGAACACGAAGCTCGGAATGGGCTTCGTTGTCTGGTGAGTTTCCGCCGAGGAACCGGGCCATCTGTTGGGTGAAGTTAGGGCTAGCAGGAGTACTTTCAGCGACTAGTGGCGCTTCAGTTTTCGGCTGCCTTGGCCGCCACACAAGCTTGGTTGAGGACTGCTTGTCCTCTGCTATCTGCTCTCCTACAGCTAAAGAAACCTTGGCGAAACCATCTCCCCTTTTCCTAGGAGAGGTTGGGACTTGGGCTTTCCTCTTGGCCTCCAACTCGGGGTCAGGTTGTGGTTTCTGCCGATGTGAACGTGGTGGTTCCTTCCTTGCCTCCGGTTCCTGGCGAAGAATTTCCCGGGACCGTGATGAGCGAGGCGACTCGTGCTTTGGTTCAGGCTCCGAGGTAGCGAACAGTTTTCGCCGTACTGGATGAGGTAGTTCCCTTCTTCTTTTAGTCCCTGGCGAATGCCTGCGCCTTGGTGAAGTTGGTGGCTCCCTCCTTCGGTCAGACTCTGGTGATGGTCTGCGCCGCGAAGGCTGTGGATCCCTTCTACTGTCTGTCCCTGGGGATGGTCTCCGCCTTAGAGTATGGGGATCGTCAAGCTGCGAGGGACGAATGGCGCCATCGTCAACAGCTCGTAAGGCACGCAGGATGCTGCCATACTTCTTCTGCAGCTTCCGTTTCCTAGATTTGGAGATGGTAACTGGTCTTCCTCCTTGCTGTGTGTACCATATCCCTTCTTTGATTGCCGATTTGGATGCTGGTGGAATGTAGGGATCGGATAAAATATCTTGACGAGGGCTTGGAGCTTCATGGCATTCGCTGCTAGAAACTGATATGTCTATTTCGCTTGAAGCTGGAGACGACGGTATTTCCTTTGTCCAATGTGATTGGACGAATGTCTCTAAGCGCTTGATCTTCTGTTCTAGCTCCTCGCGAGTCTTGAGGCTCATGGGCTAGAAATTCTCAGCGGGGGACGGTTCATCGTCCTGCATAATAGTTTTGCCCTTATCTTTCCTTGAAAGGTGATCGGGTTGGGATCTGGTGACTGACTGCCTTGCCGGGTCACGATTCCCACTCTGGTTCGCCAACACGGTATAATCATTCGCTGGTCTCTTACGGTTTTTACCTGGCGGTTCGTGTGAGACTGCATTTGGGGAGATGTCCAATGTGATCACGCGATAGCCGATACGAGGCCAAGCAACGTCAACAGTTGCAATCATGAATCCGCCTTTGTCTTCAAAGCGAATATACTTGAGATCGAGCCAGTCCTGGACTTGTTCGCGAAGTTGGTAACACTCGCGGGTTCTGTGCCCCCAGCTATTATGGAACTTGCAGTGCATGCGACCCTCTTTGTATTCAATATAAGGTAAGGCCCTGTCCACCATAACAATCCCATCATCGATAGGGTCGTCTAGAACCTCATGCGCGAGGTTGACGTTATAGGTGTACTGGCGAGATGGTCGAGTTATATTAGCATTGTCCTCCTCGCAGCCTCTCTTAGACGCACGACGTGGATTTTCATCCTCTGGGTGGTCAGACAAGTCCAAGGTGACTCTTCGCTGACTTGGCTTTGGTGCGCGGTGATGTCCTCTCTCCTTTGTGTGGTTGTCCCAATCTACTCCGACCATACCGATCGTGGATGGAAAAGGATCCACATCCACCAGAGAGACGGAACTCCCTGGCGTCTGCAGTTTTAGGGCGCCAGAGTTCAGCCAGGTCAGAAGCTGGTCGCGGAGCTTGACACAGTCTTTGGTGTCGTGATTGTGGACGTTATGGAACGCGTAATACTTTTTGTCTTTCAGCTCCTCCTTGGATGGGACCTTGTGATCCAAGCGCACATACTTTGCCTCGATCAAGTCATTAAAGACAAAATGAGCATTTTTAGCATCATATGTGTATGACTCGTACTCGGGCTTGGTCCATGCAAATGACTGAATGGTGATTGGCTCGCGGGTCATCTTGAGATTTTTTAGTTTGTTAGCCAATGGCTTCCCAGTCAATTCAACCTCTCCGATGTCTTCATAGTCCTGTGCGGGCTCCGACTCTTCCTGCCTCTGGTAATACGGGTCGTACGTGGATGACTGGAGGCCAACTGCCCCCACTGTCCTGCTTCTTCCTGGTACGTATCTCCCTTTTGAAGTGTTTGTCTTCTCATCCATTTCATTGAGTATAAGCTCATAGCTGCCGACCTTGTTGATCAGGTCACCCATGGATGTGAAGCGCTCTCCATGGTGCTTCAACCTTTGGCGATGCTCGAGTCCGCGGACCGCCAATTTAATGGCTTCCTGCTCAGGAAGGAGGAAATCACATTTGGCTTGTTGAATCTTGAAAGGCTAGAGGAAACAAACCGCTGACTCCCCGCTCTGTTGGCTCATTTGAGTGAGAGAGTCAAGGCCGACCTCGGGCTCGATAGTTCTATACGTTTCCCGAAACAATCTCTCTATGGTGGACCAGTCCGCGATGGATCATGGTTTCAACCTGGAATACCAACTGAAAGCAGTGATAGGAGCACAAAGTGTGACGTTTTTAATATGTTTATACCCTTTATTTACCCTTTGTTAACTCCTATTTAGTTGTTTTAGCTTTATATTTGTGTTTAGTGTAGAATAATTGCTTAATATAGAAATATGTAGTTTTTAGTATTAGAATATATAGTATTTTCGGATTTGAATAATTTGGTGTTGAAATTGTGCTAAGTGTTGGAAACCCTTGTTTACTCAGGATTCCTGTCTGGATCAAGATTCAATCTTTCCTTGAAGCCTAGTCCATGAAGGAGAGGTCCAAACCAAGTCCAATATGGAGAAGAAGATCTAAATTCGGCAGAATTTCAAAGAATATCCAAACCTTGAAAATCTGGATTAAATCGGGAGAATTCCTGTGCACGTCTGTCAACTTCAACGGACTTTCCAGGACAGCTCACAATGAATCAGAAAACGTGCCAGATATGGATAGAAATCTACGGGAGTCTAGTTTCCAAATCAATTGGAATCACCTCAATATCTATTTCCTAGAGGAAGTTATGACAAAATCATCAGACGGAGGTCATTCTGCCGAAATTGAGAGGAACTAGGAATCCTAAACCAACTTGGTTTAGGCTTTGTGGCCGACTCCTCTAGGGTTTTTCTTCTATATAAAGCATGACTTCAAGGACAGAAGATGATCATCAACCCGTGCAAATAACACCAAAGCCTTTGCCGAAATTCCATCAACCTCCAAACACTACAATCCGATCCCACCTCCAGCACTCGTCCAAAGCACGTAGCCTAGGACTCCGCGCACTCAAAGAATAGAACACGTAGGGACATTCTGAGAGTGTATTCATCTTCTACTTTCGGATTAGTATGTGTTTGTTCTTGTTTAATGTTGTTTTAGGTTTTTGCTTAAGTATGTTTCGATTCTTGTCTATGAGATAGAACAACTTTTGAACCATGTTTTGAATTTAAAATTTTCAGTTTTTAATCAATGATTTTAGGTTTTATGCCGTGAGTTTTATGTCTATATACTTCAAGATTTTCGGTGCATTCTTACATTATCATGTGTAGTTGATACAAGTAGTTGATATTGCATGTGTTAATCATCCAAAGTTCGACTTTGATACAAGTAGTTGATAAGTTGCATTGTCTTTCTTATTTCACCGATTTTCTACCTATGTTTGATTTAGGACTAGTACTTAAACACATCGATTCTTTATGTGATACGTAATTGCATGATTAGTTTATGTGTGTGACCTATAAGTAGAGCACGTAGCCGAGCTTGTTGTGTCGCGATGTTGAATGAAACCCGTAGTCTAATTCTAAGTTGGTCTATGTCATAGGAACCACGTAGGAACTTATGTGCATATCAAATTTAGGTTGTATATTTGCTCACGGTGTAGACTTAAATGAGATTAGGAATTGTCTTCTTTATTCTTGCATGGTTGTTTGGTTGAGTTTGCATGATTGTTGGTTGATCACATGTATATATGTATAGAAGTAATTTAGGATTTATTTTCAATGTTTATTCCAAAATCATAAAACTTTTAAACCTATATGCTTATTTCGGCACTTATATTAGATTAGATGGATCTACCCTGTAGTTGGATCCCCGGTTTAGATCGATCCCTACTTGCTTTATACTATAACTGATTTGTTGACAGGGTTAATTGATGCGTGTGCAAATACGTCTTATCAAGCAGCTCCGGACAGAGAAGTCCCAAAGAGCTTGAGCTTGAGGATGTCATTGTTCCCATATTGGCCACACTAAACTTTAAAGTGGGCCATATGTGTTGCTGCATCCTCCCTTGTTTCCCCATAAAAGGTGGTGAAGACAATGTTCTTGAAGCCATGGGGAAACGGATACCGTGCCACACTATCAGGGTAAGGATAGCTATACTGGAGGTCAGAATCACCTTTCTCGGTCTGCTCCTTGACAATGGATGATATAAGCTGGCGCCAGTCGGCTGCAGTCACAAGCGCCGATTCGCCCCCCTCTTCATGGTTAGGCCATGCAGAAAATCTGGCAGCCTGACCAACATTCTTGGAAGCTGGGCCAGAAAGAGAAATTATTGGGTCTTCTTGTGTCCCGCTTCCTTGGCGTGGGGCATTGTTGAATCCCTTTGAGGGACCAGAAGAGCCGCGCGGGGGCGGATTCTTTCAATTGCCTGCCCCTAGCGCGAGCTGCGGGGTCTTCTGAGCCCCGACCCTTGGATTTCCTCTGGGGCGCTCGTTTGGCGGGATATACTTAGATGTCCCCTCATTCGTGCTCGCGCCAGCAAGTTCTAGGGTGAGATTTTTTGGCGCTTGTGCCTTCACCCAGTCTTCGACTTCAAGGAGCCGCAAGTTTAGGTGGTCCTGCTTCTCTTTGAATTCCTCTAGCTTATCTATACTGTTTTTGTTTCCGAAGAATGAGGCGTTCTGCTGATCCTGCAACTTGGTATCGTGGCCATCCAAGCGGCGAGTTTGCTCATCCAACGTCGCACAGGTGTGAGATAGGCTCTCTGTATTCCGCTTCACTGCCTCCGAGTTTTGGTCCAAGTCCGTGCGGATTTGCTGGAGACTAGCTTCAACGAGGCCATTGGTTTCGAAGAATTCACCTGCGAGTTAGCCATAATCCTCACTAAGTGTGGTGAGTTTGTCATGATTGGCCTTCTAGAGGGCTCTGTCTTGTTTGACCTGCTCAGTTAGGTCAGCGACGCTTTGTTGAATGGCCAGACCATCCATCCGATCGTTGAGTTTCACAAACATCTGGAGGACTTGCACTATAGGAAGAGCAGATCCCATGTCTTGGGTTGATTGAGAGCTTGTCATGTCGGGTTCGCCGAAGTCTGGATTGCCAAACTTAACGAAAACCTGTTCTTGAGTAAGCGAACGGCAAGCCGCACTATTATGGGGCTTGGACCGTAGTGATCTGTGTTTGAGACAAGAAGGCTGATACTTCTTGTATGGTGTGTCCTCAGATTTCCCTATATTGTTACGCTTGAACTCCCTTGTCCGACTGGGCGTGCCAATGTTTTGGCCACGATCCTTAGCGTGTAGAGCGGAGGTGAATAGCGAACAAAGAGAAAGGGGGAGTGTTGCAGGCGTGCCACCTCGTGGACCAGGAATAGGTCTTGACTTCTTGAATCATGCAGAAAGGGGTTCCAGGTGCCACCTCAGATGAGGAATTTACGAGCACAAGGCGGTCAATACTCACGGCGGCGTGAGCAGAGCAATTATAGGGAAGATTCCAAGGAATCGGGGTAGAGTCCAGAGAGCTCTGAAGAATCCTAGGCGGCGGTGCGTTTAGGGTTAGGGTTTCGAGGTAGCTCAAAAGAAACTGGGTTGCAGTTTGTTTTGTATTGTTTGTAAAGATTGTTGATTGTGAGAGAGAGTGTGTGTGTAAGCCGTCGAGCTTCTTTATATAGTGGGAGCAATCCTTGCCGCGAAAGAAAGACAATCAGAATCCCTATTGGACTCTGCAACGTGAAGCATAAGGACACTATTCCTCCCATGCAGACCAATCCTTATGTGACACATATCAAGTTCGCACAGTCCGCATAGGAAAAGGCCTGGACTTCCATGCGAAGCGGAATTAAGAGCAATCCTTATCCCGCGGGGTGCCACAGTCCATGTAGAAAACTAACTCGCGCGAACTGCGGACTCTGTAGCTCAATTCCACCTCGCGGGCTATTGTAGCTCGCGGGCCAAAACAAGGTTTTTTAATTAATAAGGGCCACAGGGATTGGCCCAAAGCGTGTCAAAGACTGTAAAAAGTCAGAAACGATTACAAGCAATCGCGCGGATTCAGCATATGTCTACCTCGCGAACTAGCGAGTCAGTTCGCCAGCTTGCCTAGATGCATTCCGCCTCGCCTGATGCCAAAGTCAACAAGTAATTCATCCCGCGCGAACTGTGTATTCCACAGGAGACGAGCGAGCTCTCGTGATCCTCACTCCGTGCGAGATCATTTCACGCGCGAGCTTTGTTTTTGTCTGAGAGCGCACGAAACCTGTTATTCGGTGCGGAGTCATTCCGCGGACAAACTTTGCATTTCATCTCGCGTGGTCTTGCTGGTGGGCCATTATTATAAACTTTAAAGGAACTTAGGCTCGCCGGCTGACATAGACCAAGAACTTAATTAATATTTACATAGACAATTATTGTCCAGTAAAAATATTAATTTAAGCGTAAACAGACTTTTCATAACCTTGATAGCTTGCATTAGCTTTGTACCTTGCTTGTGATTTTGTGAGACTTTAAAACAGTGACTTTGAGATCAGGCTGATTTTAGGTATAGGTAGAGATTGTGTTGGTCCTTGCAGTAGGATTTGGCTGCGGATAATCTGTTTTGGTTTGAGCAGGTTTATAATAAGAATTTTGCAAACTATAGCAATAGTTGTTACCCTTGATTTTGGTATTGGGAATGAAATATTTGACTATGGAGATGTGAATATTTCCTGTTGGGATTTAGCACAATGCGTTAACGCGTGAAAAAGTCTTCATTTTGACATGAACTTTCACTACTCAGCCCCCAAGTTTATCAGTATGAATGGTATGTCTGAATAAAGTTCAACATTGTACAATAGTCTTGATGCCGATCATAATATTTGCAACCTTCAATCAAGCTTGCTCACATGACATGAGAAGTTATGTGAACTACAATTGCAGGGTGCTTGATTGCAGCAGTACAAATGTTTCTCTTATGAGGTTCCATCAACATCTATACATACAAGAGAAACAATATATTCTTGTATGCACTAAATATAATAGATTAACTAACAAAGGACCATTATGTTAGTACCCCGAAACATAGTACTAATTATATAGCACACTAAGACTCTTTAACCTTAGATAGTAATCCAAATATCTTCTAAAATATTCCTTTTAAAAGCCAATGACTCCAAATATCATACTTACAAGATAAGTTTTTTTATTAAGTATTAGAATTTGAGTAAACTACTTAAATACCTTAACTCGTATATCTTACATATAATCAATACTCGTGATCGAATTTAAGTCTCGAGTTAGTATTACTTTTATCATGCATACTATTTTAATCTTAAATATTATTAACACATTTACAAGATCTTAAGAAAGAGAAACATCATATTCTTTTACTTATTAGCTTGAGTAGATATATATCTATATATACATATATAAATATTTGTGTATCTATAGATTCATGTCAATACATATATAAGGTATACCTCATATATAGATTCATGTACTAGTTGATTTTCTTTTATCTCTCTTACTATTTGGTTTTCTTTGTGAACAATCACCCTAACTAGCTAGACTATCACTCAAATTTAATGTTTGGTCTTTTAAGTCAAATAAAATTGGTGAAAATTAATTATAATGCATGCTTCATGGCCTATTTATACTTGGGAGTTGCAACATCTTTTCTTCACACTCGAAGATCAAATGTAAAGATGATCACAAACTTCCTTATTTGAATAGAAAAGCTCCCACACCAAAATCATACCCTTCACTCTTTTTCTCTTGAGAAGTTCTCTCTTTGTCAAAGAATTCTAACCTTGTATCAACACCAAAACCCTCACTTTAGTACTGAAAATTCAAGAGTAAGTACATGGTTACATTCCTATACTCATTTGTCTTTAAGATTATCAAAATGTATAACTAAGGATAAAATGAAAAAAAATATATATGTTTTCTAGAAAACTTGTATTTCGTATATAATTAATTATCATTTTGTAAAATTTGATCCAAGAATTAGATTCTTCATAAAAAATTCTTCACTTTAGGCTTTTGAATCACTTAAAAAGGTTTGGAAATGAACAAGTTATGGCTAATCAAACTAATAAACTGGCTGAAAATCTATTACAACTACCACAACTTCAAAAATTCATATCTCACTCATTTCTTAACCATTTTCTACAAACTTTATATCGAATTGAAGCTTAAAACCTCTACTTTAAATCTGGAAAGTTTTAAAAGAAATGGAAAAATGTAAAGCACGTAAAGACTTAGACATCAAAGGTAATATAAAGGATATCAGCTTTCTGCACTGCTACTGTTTTTCATCATTTCTGGACTCTATGACTTCGGATTATATAACATATCTCATTGGATTCCTTACAAAAAATACTTCGACATGGACTTCTCACTTGACTAATTTGGACATAAAATTGAATGAGATATAAAAATGATAATTTAACGGTTCTTTGGACAATGATTTCACTCACTATGGGAAATGTGACTACTAACTAATATTTTCTGTTTATTTAATTTAAAGTACATTTACTTTACTGCACATTTACTTTCAATTTTATGAAATTGCTTATCTTGTGCATACCTTGAGTTATTGACAATTTTTCTGTTTACGCCCAAATTAATATTTTACTGAACAATAATTGTCTATGTGAATATTAATTAAATTTTTGGTCTATGTCAGCCGGAGAGCCCAAGTTCCTTTAAAGTTTACAAATAATGGCCCGCCAGCAAGACCATGTGATAGGAGCACATTGTGCGACGTTCTTAATATGTTTCTACCCCCATTTATGCAATGTTTAGCCCTTAATATTGTAATATAGAGTCATTGAGTCATGTTAGGAGTCTTTGGTAGAGTTGGTTGTGAAATGAGCATAAAACGCAGAAATTGTTTGAAATTGTGAAGAGTCCTAGTTTGAGTAGGAATCCTTGTAGACTAGGAAACCTGTTTGGATTAGGAATCTTTATTGTTGTTGTTTCTGTAACATTTTAGGACAAATTTATTAATTGATTTATTCCTTTATTATCCTAATTATTTCTTTTTGATCTTAGGTGGAGATAAATCAAAGGAATTACCATGAGGAGTAATTGCCGAATTACCTTAGAGAGAAGAAGATTTCGGTTGAAGATAAGGAGAGATTTATGGAGGAAGGAGATCAGCCAAAATCAAGGGAGAGAATATTGTGGAAATCGGCAAAGATAGGAGGAAAAGAAGGAAGATTAAGTTCAAGTTTTAAGGGATTAAAATTGCTAAAAATATCAAGAGGATTTCAAGGGGAAACAACACCAAAACTGCCGAAACTATTAAGGGAAGAAAGGAGGAGATAAATGCAAGATTATTCCAAGATAATTGCTGAAAATTTGTAGAGGATTTCAAGGAGAATTAGGGCTGCCGATCTCCCTCTCCCTTGCTCCCTATATATAGCTTGACAACTTTGTAATCCCCCATCTTTTGTCTCTCATATTTCACTAGCCAAAACTCTGTCAAAATCCCTACAAAAAATATTCAGTAAATTCACAAGCCACAACCATCCTCCATCACCATCAAGACGTCACTTTGTCAAGCCCTCTTCAAGGTTCAACAAAGTGTGATTCATCCTTTCTCATGGCTATGTATTTATTGATTTGTTTTACTTTGTCTATGAAGTGTAAACAGATTTTTGTTGTTGGAATTTTGTGTAATAATTTGATATTAGATTTCTGAATTTGCTACTTGGTTATTTGATATCTTATTTGTTCATAGCATGAAACGAAATTAGTAAAGGAATAGGGCAGTAAAAATACATGAGTTCTTATTTTATCTTGATTAATTTTCTGCATTCGTATGCACAAAAATCAATGCATGAGGGCGGCCTTGATCATGGCTGTCTCTTGTGTATTGGTTTCAATTGCCGAATTCAATATAAGGGGAAACATACACGAAGTTGTTTTTCCTTATGTTTATTCAAAGGGCTAGAGTAATACAGGAAATTTACATAGAGAAAGGAGATGAGGTGACGCCATACTCCCTAATATGTTTCCAATTAAACTCATTGTGCATATGTGTTTCTTGTTTCAGATTCTACACGAAGTGTTTCTGAAAAAATTTAGCACTATGTCTAGGATTACGCACGAAGCTAGTTCTAGATAATTAAGGAGTTTTGCATGATTAGAATAACCACGAAGGCTCTAATTAAATTGGAATTAGGATGAAATTAGAATAATTGTCGAAAATTGCTGCCTTGTTTCTTTGTTGGTTTTGTTAAATGAGTTTTTGGTGACATGTTGTGTGAAAGATGAAGATCATGTAAATAATAAAATTAGGTTTTTATTTTATTTTCAGTAGGATTTAATATATTTTTCAATCCCCAATTTGTTATGTGACACTTTGTGTAATTGAATACCCTAGGATTCCCCGGATAGAACGATCCCTATTTGTATAATACTACATGCGATACAAAAGGGTTTTAATGTGATTGGAGTTTTGTTGCAGGTACAATAACTTGGTTAATAAAAACTCCGTCACCATGCGAGGTGATTTGCAAAGTCCACGTGCGGAATGACTCCGCGCGGACTAACGGATCTCGCGCACTTTCGGACAAAAACACAGTTCGCGCGAAATGACTTCGCGCAGAGTGGCGATCTCCCGCGCTTCGCGCGGAAAGCACAGTTCGCGCGGAATGCTTTGCGCGGAATAACTTTGGCTTCAGGCAAGCCGGAATGCATCTAGGTGCTGGCGAACTGATTCGCGAGCTAGCATCCGCGGGTACACTTATAATCGTTTTGGACTTTTTACAGTCTTTGACACGCTTTGGGCCAATCCCTGTGGCCCTTATTAATTAAAATCCTTTCTCTGGCCCGTGAGCTGTAATAGCCTGCGAGGTGGAATTGAGCTACAGAGCCCGCGGTTCGCGCGAGTTAGTATTCTACATAGACTGTGATGCCCCGCGGGATAAGGATTACTTTCAATTCCATTTCGCATGGGAGTCCAAACCTTATCTTATGCGGACTGTGCGAATTGGATACGTGTCACACAAGGATTGGTCTGCATGGGATGAATAGTATCCTTATGCTTCACGTTGCAGAGTCCGACTTGGGTTCTATAATTATCTTTCTTCTAGCAGAAGTCGGCTCCCACTATATAAGAAGCTCAAAGGCTTACTTTCTAGACACACAATCAACACAGACAATCAATCAAACAAATACAAAAACAACCTTCAACCTCGTTGAAACCCCTCGACCCCGTCGAAATCTCCAGCGCTCTCAGGAGCCAATCCCCTTCGAAGCCCTGATTCTAAGCGCTCCGCCGCCTAGAATTCTTCAGAGCTCTCAGGACTCTACCCCGTTTCCTTGGAAACATCCCTATAGTTGCTCTGCTCACGCCGCCGTGAGTATCGACCGCTTGTGCTAGTAAATTCCTCGTCCGCGAGGTGGCACCTGGAACTCATTTCGCCTGATTCAAGAAGTCAAGCATTGCATACAACCTATTCCTCGTCCGCGAGGTGGCACGCCCGCAACACTCCCCCTTTCTCTTTATTCGCTATTCACCTCGGCTCCGCACGCTGAGGATCGTGGCCAAAACATTTTCAATATACCCTTATATACTTTGTTGGTCTTGAAATAATTGTCTTACTTACTAAAGTTTTCTATATTTTATTGGCGTAATTATATTTGGAGATGTGAAGCCGGGTGATTAGTACTACCCCGTGCTTAAATGAATTACTGGTAAAAATGTTTTGTGATTTATGGAGTTAGTCTGGGCCCTGGTCCCTACAGATAGTGCACTATTATACTCATAGAAAGAAAGTGTCAACCTTGAGTATACATAGTCTGGTATTGTCCTTGGTGTGCTGCGGTTCATCCGTGCTTTGGTATAGTGGACCTAGCACGTAATATTTGTGATTTGTTACCAGTTTCTTAAATATTCATATGGATGAATTTGTTCACGCTTATATATGTGTGTGTGTGTATGTGCGCATAAATAAGAATTGGTATGAACAAATAAAAATGATTCTTTGTATATTTTTACTTAGTTGTGTTTATTTCTGGTTTCTTATAAAACACATTATTATAAGAATGTAAGTTGTACTTACTAGGTCTGTGTTACTCATGATGCTACACATTCTTGTTTTCAGGTAACGAATAGATGTTTGGGGAATAGGATGAACCTACTAAATAAAAGAATATTTTCTATTGCTATTTTGAGAATAAATATAATGTCTTATATTCTTTTGCTAAAACTCTCGTATTATAAAATATTTGTTATTGTAAAATATTAATGTTTTTACTTTCTAATAAAAGTATTATTCAGACATATATATTTCTTTTTCTAATAAATTATTCAAGAAAATTTTACTTGTTTTAACTCACGCCGCAAATTCGGACACTATATTTTCTTATAATATTAGTCTCAGTTTAGAGGCGTGACAGAAATCTTGTATGTGATTCAAACAACAAATAGGCTTGACAACATGAAGCGTGGTGCTGGAGCTAGAAACACATTGTGGTGAGAGAAATGGGAGTTTCTGGGTAAGGATATATGTGAGAAGCGGAGGTTGAAGGTGGTTGTTTTGGGAAGAAGATGGTTAGCTGGGTAAGGAGCTTGAATGCATGAAGGCTTGAATGCTTGGGATTTGAATGCTATTTGTGGGCGTTTTCTGGGTTTTGCTTCCTCCCCTTTTTCTACTGTAGGGACTCACCTTTTATAGGCTCAATGGATAAGGTTTTGATGATCTAAAGTATCTCATTATCCGAGTAAAACACTCCCTCTTCAATTCACGTGATTTTGCCCTAAAACCAGGAAAAGAAAAGCTTAGCTTCGAGGTGATGGTTCTCAGAAGAAGAGGGTTGTTGCGATGGCAGCGATCATGACAACACAAAACAAGGAGATGTAGATAAGAGAGATTGGGAAGTGTGATCATTGTTTGAGGGTAAGGAGGAAGCTTTTGACTGGTCTCATGGCTTCTTCTAACAGAATGAGATTATGATTCAGAGAGGAGTTGTTTTGTACTGTATTCATGTGTTGCGGGGAAGAAGAAAGTTAGGTATTTTATTGGTGCAGGGAAAATAGATTAGGCGTAGAAGCAGAAAATAGATGTGTTGTTGTAGGAAAATAGCTGGGCTTCTCTATGTGGGTTTTATGCTTTTGAGCTTTTGGGTTTAAAAGGATGGTAGCCTAATCCCAAATTCTTATGCATGTTCACCATTTCATTTGTTGATCTAAGTTGTTGGGCTTGAATTTTAGGCCCAAGAACGAAATCACCAACGATATTAAACAGACAAATGAGCATTATGTGTTTCCATAATCTTCCATACCACACCCACTTCTGCAAGCCCTAAAGATGCGTGGATGTGGCTTGGGTCTACATCAATGGACATATTTGCTTGGCGTGTTAAAATTTTAAGATTATAGGAATTTACATGAGTTGCATAACAAATTATAGCGTGGCAAAGTGCATGTTTTTTTGGGTATCAACACCTGGTTTGAAGAATTGTTAAATCATATGAAGTGAATTAAATAGTTTTTGGTAAGGATTAAAATCTCTGCGATATATCCCCCGATATCTTTTTTTTAAGGACCGATATATCTAGAGGGCAAATATCTTATATTCCACTATATCTCCAATATTTCTCTGATATCGTTAAATATTTCCGATATTTATGATATATTAAAGAAATATCTGTAAAATTTGTTGGCATAAAACAAAATCACCTCCAAAAATATTCGAGAGATAAGTGATTCCCCTGAGTATATTTTAACGAAGAGTGAGGGTCAAGTGATTTATGAGAAATGAGTATTTTCCTGGAGGTATTAGGATGTGGAGTGAGGGACCACCTTGAGTGTCTTTCAAAATGTAGATAAAGTTGATGTTTGTTTTTTTATACTATTTATATGTAAATGTAAAAAAATTTAGAAAAAAATTTCTTTTTAAATTTCCGGTATTTTTTCTGAATATTCCTGACATATTCAATATCTTTAAAAAAAAATAATGATAGATACATCCATATTTCAATCTTTCCTTTTCGGTCATATCCCGCACCGCACCGCACGGACCCGCGGTTGATTTGAAGGCTGTCAACTAAGAAACGAAACGAAAGAGGCTACCCCTAAGAAAGTGAAATGTGAATATCGGATGTGAACATTAGGAAGGAAAGTAGCCTGTGTAGAATGAAGTGAAAGGGAATATTTTCATATTAAACGAAAATAATAACAGAAATAGAAAAAGAAAAAGATAAGAGCCTCGAGAAAACAAGTCACGTGACTCCACGTGAGGGCTCTCGCGTGCCGGCGTGCCCTGCTTTATCCTACAGAAAATGTTGAAAATAAAAGGGGCAGGGGCCCACGTGAGAGGCAGCTGGCTCTGAAGCTTTGTCAGTTACGCGGGGCCTCCAGCTCGTCCACAGACATGTGACCACTTTGTCTTTTATAATGTTTTATTTTATTATTTCCACAGAAATACTGTTTTTGTTTTTTTAGGGCTAATATTTTATTTTGAGGAAATAAAAGACGAAGCAGCTGAGGTGGGGGGGTGGGGCCCGATCCAGATCCGTACGTGCAGTGGATCCGAGATGGTCTTTTGCCCAGTGGGCAGTAGCTGGTCTCTCGCGATGACATATATACCCCCGTCGAGCTTGCAAATTACTCGAGCAAATTTTGTTATCCATGCGACCAAGCATGGTTTGGGTCTTTGGGACTTCGGGTCGACCAAACCCCTACTATGAAGCCAACAGTAAAAGTAGAGTGTCACCACTCAATTGAGGTATGGATGGATTCTGTACAGAAGCCGCTGTTTTTTTTGTAAAAATAAAGGAGTGAGAATTATAATTACAATTTAGAAATTGTGAAGAGTAAAAATAGAGTGTTACTACTCAATTGAGGGGCGGATTCAGTATAGAAGCCGATGTCTTTTTCTAAAAGAAACATTTGAGTTAACAGAACGAACGATATTTGGTCCAAACAGTAATGATCCGCTATAAACTGTCGCACAGGCCACAGCCAAACTGGTTGGAAGTTCTTCGAATTTGTTCATTTCGGGGCCTTGTACATATCTTAGCTTGTGCAATGCAAGGAAGCTATATATGCTTACTAGCTATTACAAATGTTTTTGGTAAGCCAGGTTTGTTACATACTTCGTCATGTGAGCTTTATAAACCTGATTCCTCTTTCTTTTTGTTGTTGTTGTTGTTGTTAAGCTTGATGCATCATATTCTTATTATAAAAACCAACAGAATCAGTGTTGGGTAAAGGAAAACCTTTCGGAACTATACAAAATCGAAATCACAAAGGTCAACATATCGAAACACCATAAGTAACATGGGTCCTTGCTTAATAAACACACCATCTAACCAGACAAGAACTGTGATTAATAATCTAATTCGTCTTCGAAGAACCATGAAACTCAGTTTGATATATTTCTGTTAGCTTGACTATTTACTTCTCCATAAGAACAGCAGTATATAATGTTATCTATCTGTAACGATGTTTCTAACCTTAACTAGTCAATTATTTGGTCCGAAACCTTAACTAATTGGGTCTTGGAATACGCTCGAATACCAAATGCATGTCTCTCTAAACCCTAAACTTAAAGAATATGAAACCCTAAACTTTGATGAATGGCGAACTGGGATGTGCCGTGTGCGTCCTTTGATCGGAAGAATTGGCTGACAATATATATATATATACTGATCTTCCTCAACGAAGAAGATGATAGGCTATCCCACCAACACTAATATGAGTAACATCACATCATATCATATCAGCTCCAGGCTCATCATTAAACCTGTGTGCTTCATCATCGGCAATGAAAACTAGAAGCAAATTTATTTTACATTTGAGCTGACAGAACGAACAACAACATTTGGTCCAAGCAAATAATAGTTAACATAACTGCGTCCACGAATTAGGTCAGGTTTTTAGAGCTTGAGAGACTCAAGAGGCAAAGCTTCCGAGTAGTTCTGGGTTTTCTGACTACACAATATTAATAATGTTGGAAATACTACGCAAATATTAAAAGGAAGTAGGGCAAGGGTTTTGCAGAGAAGAGAATTTCGTCAAAGGGCCTATTGTAATTGTAGAGAGATAGGGATGGCAGAGAGAGAGAGAGAGAGTAGAGTAGGTGGTAATGGGGTTGGGGCTGGGGTGGAGTTGTCACTTCGTTGCAGGAAATGGTGGTTGGTCGCATCAAATAAAGCACAAGCACATTGAAAACAGTGGGGGGAGTCTTGTTTGTAGGAGGAAGATGTGGAAATAATGAGGAGGTTTTATTATGAATCGGATGAGCTTTGCTTGCTTGGGTCAATTAGGGATGCTTCATTGCGCCCTACCCACCAGGTCTCTTGCACTGTTCTAATATGGTATTGCTCTATTTGCTCATGCTCGATCAACTAGTGCCTTCCACACTATCCACCACACACTTTCGTATCTTTTTCCACGCACGCAACTTGTTAACGTTTGTTGAGTTACATAACTAGCGTAAATGTCATTGAGATATTATAACTTTCATCTAATAAAAGTTGTCACTAATTTCTATAAGCCAATGTCAAATAGTGTGATTTTAAAATTAAAAAAAAACATACAAATTTGTAACCGAACGCATTTTGTTACTGTTGTTGAGTGATGCTATAAATTATTTAAGTCACTTTAAAAAAGTCTTTTTTATATAAGAAAAAACTAAAGATTAAATTTAGATATTTCTATCTAAAATGACGTACCATGATTTAAAATGTCAAAAATTAAGACTCTAGAAGTCTCATCAAATGTTCTAAAGTGCGCCGCAGATGAGAGGTACAATTCACTACAAAGTTAATATGCTTCTCTAAAAACATGTCTAAATATTAAATATTGTAACATTTTGAGATGGAGCATCTATGATGACTAGTTTAAGGACCCAAGGTGGTCAGCTAACTCCATTGATAACCAGCTTGAAAACTCTTTCAACTTCGATTCTTCTGCTTGCATAAGAGCTTTATAATCATAGCTATTCGAACCTAATTTCATACTTTCATTCAGGTTTTAATGAGGATTCAGATATCTACTTGCGCAGTATCATTCAGATGATATGTTGCATGTTACATGGGCGAGAGTTGAGTGCAACTGTAGTCGTTGGCCAAACAAATCAAAACCTTGGAGTAGGATCAATGGCCTAGCTTTGGGGAGGAAAATCAAACATGCATGTAGGAGCATAATGCGGGTCAAACAATAGTACGTGCTTCCTTTCCTCTCGTATGGTAGAACTGTAGGATACACAGAGGTCTGGGGGCCCACATTTCTGTGCCCTACTTACAAGACTGAAAAAGACTCTTCATGATCGATCATAATGTTTGGCATGGCGTTACTGGCTCCATTCTCATCTAAATAAGCTAAATTTATAGGTTGTGCTATTACCACATATATTTTTACTATTAACACATTTATCTATGATGAAAGTCAATCACGAATCAAATTCAAGCGGTAAACTTATAAATAAAATTAAAATGTGTTGAAAAAAAATGGATAAGGTGTGTTAATAGCATCACCCAATTTATATTATAATTAAAATTTGTTGAATCCTTATGGTTTGAAGTAGACATCTGTTTAGTACTTATGGTTTTATTTTAATCTGAATAGTCTTTAAAGTCATAATTTTTCAACTAAATAATCCTTATGGTTTTATTTTAATCTGAATAGTTTTTAAAGTCATGATTTTTCATTCAAATAATCATTCCGACAATTTTCTCAGTTAAATGTCATAAAGACTATTTGGATGAAAAATCATGACTTTAAAGACTATTCAGATTAAAACAAAACCTTAAGGACTATTTAAATAAAAAATTATGACTTTAAGGACTATGCAGATTAAAATAAAACCATAAGGACTATGTCATGCCCCGACTCTTAAATTTTACCTTATTTACTAGCATGGTATTAATAAGAGTTTTACCGTCTTCGTTATTAAGTTTATAATTTAATTGGTCCCCAGAAAGGTTGTGGGGGACGATTAAATTTGAAGGAATTATTCGTAGGAGAAAATTGACGACGGTAAAAATGATAAATTTTAGCTAGTAAAATGTTATTTTTATTGGGATATTATTTTGAGGTGTTAAATTTTAGAGTGTGTTTATATTTGGTGGTGTTGGAACCGGTTGGGTCAAGCCCAAATTCTTTCTCCTCTCTCTTTTCTCTCTCCTCCCTTCCGATTCTCTCTCCCACTCCCTCAGCTCGGAAAAGTTTTCCAATCCCGACCGCCGTCGTCCGGCCACCGTTCACCGCCTCACCAGTTCCAATCAATCGGCCATCAACCCAGCCTCCTTCCTGGACCGGTGGCAGCCTCCCTAAAGCCGCTGATCGAGAGGAAAACTCGTCGGAAGTCTCGACTACCCAAAACATCCCGTCGCCGGAACTCCCTCCTCCGGCCGCCATAGCTGGCGATCCTTGGCTCAAAAGGAAGCCCTCCTCCCGTGCAGCAATCCCTCCAAATGATTCGCTCCCTCTTGGCCTAGGTAAGGAGTTTCGAACGGTTGAAATTTCTAGGGCTTTTAGGTTTGGCATAGTTAGGTTTGGAATCGTTGTTTGTGCTAGTTAGGAAAGTTGTAGAGGATGTTGAGAGGAATGTGCTGTCAAAATTTGGTAGGCATTAGAGGTCGCCGGAGCTGGCCGCCGGCAGCTACTGAAAAAGTGTTTTTAATGGGGAATTTTATGAGGAGTTTAATGGAATGAGTTTTAGAATTTTTGGAGGAGTTTTGGATAGGTTTGAGAATTTTTTAAGTTTGGTATGTTTGGCGGATTAATAAGTTAAAATCCGGCCACGTGATTATTTATGATTAGGATGGTGGAGGGTGTTTTTGAAAATGTCGGTAAAAATTGTGGAGATTTATGGTTGGCAGTGAAATTAAGATTTAGGGCGATAGACATGGTTGAGCGCGCGAAGCTCATAATTAATTATGCCTATTTTCTTTAAGCGTCGGTGTTTTATTTAAGGATTTATTTATGTTTTTGGAACAAGATGCGAGAAGGCTCGAGCTGAAGAGGCATCCGACCGACATCAGGCTTTAGGCCTAATTTGTGAGTGAACCTTTGTTTTAAATAATGTGCTTGAAATGTTTTATTGTTGAATAATTTCCTTTTGTTGAAAGATGAGAATTTCGGTGATTATACTCATATTTATATGTTTATGAGAATAATATGTATATAAATAAACGCTAGCTAGCTAGGGGTGGCATTCGGCCCATTCGGTTCGGTTAGGGGCCAAAACCGAAAACTGAACTGAAAAAAAAATTCGGTTCGGTTCGGTTCGGTTTTCGGTTTTCAGAAAATCCAAACCGAAAACCGAACCGAACGGTTCGGTTCGGTTCGGTTCGGTTTTTTTCGGTTTTTGAACAGTAAAACGGAATTCCACTTTTGAACCACTTCTTGATCGAATTTCATCAAACTTCCTTCTAGACATATGTAGAGCATGTTGTGTAGATCATCTCTGCAAAATTTCAGCCAATTTGGTGATCGTTAAGGCCCTCAAATCAATGAAACAATCTCAGCTGTTCATTGCGGAACCGTTACTGTGTTTCATTGATTTGAGGGCCTTAACGATCACCAAATTGGCTGAAATTTTGCAGAGATGATCTACACAACATGATCTACATATGTCTAGAAGGAAGTTTGATGAAATTCGATCAAGAAGTGGTTCAAAAAGAGGATGTCCGCCAATTCGGTTCGGTTCGGCCGGTTCGGTTCGGTCCGGACCCTAAACCGAAACCGAACCGAATTTTTTTCGGTTTTCGGTTTTTTTTTTTTTCGGTTCGGTTTTTCTTTCGGTTCGGTTTTTTTCGGTTTCGGCCCGGTTATTTCGGCTCGGTTTTCGGTTATTCGGTTCGGAAGTGCCACCCCTATAGCTAGCTATACGTGCTTTTCCCTCATAATGAGGTAAAATGTCATTATGGGGTGACGTGAGCGTTAGACGCTAGCGTCGTAGCCTTGTATGACTTTCTATTTTTCGTATTTGTTCATAGAATTCGTACAAGAAATATGCACGTATATATATCCACTCGTGCGATTCTCTCATAATGAGGTACAATTCCAGTATGAGGTGACATGAGTGTTAGACGCCAGCGTCGTAGCCTTGTATGACTATCTATTTTTCGAGCTTATTCATAGATATCGTACAAGGAATAGACGAGTGTAAATACATATTGATATATATAATCCTAGCCTGAGAGGTCATTTATTAAAGTTTGAGAGTCTAGCGAAGCTAGACACCAATTAAGAATTTTTGAGTTAAGTTTTTTAAGCTGTTGCTGGTAAAGTATTTTCAATGAAAATATTTTTTTTTGGAAATATTATTTGTTATGTCGAAATTGTTTTTGTCCACTCACTCTGACGTAATTGAATATTTTCCCCTGGGCCATTTTTTTTAAAATGCCCAGTTTGCAAAGTTCGAGTGGGGTCTAGAAGGAGGCGACGAGGCATAGTCACTCATATTTCCACTTATTTTTGCCAGTAGGTTACCTGTATAATCTACTAGGAGATTGTTAGCTTCCGTTGTTTTTATTTTTTAGTAGCTCTGAATACTTTTGAGATTTTTTATAACGTATTCTGGTTATTATTGGGTTGTTGTGGGAGATGTTAATTTTGGTAAAAAAAGTGATTCTTTACTTTTTTCGAGTTAGGGTTGTCCATTTTCGAGGGAGGTTTGCCGAGTTCTTCGGTAAATTTTCCTTGGAGGTGGTCCCCGCAGAACTTACTTCGGGTTTCATGATGAAATTCAAGATGGGTTCTGACAGACTAAACAGATGTCGACTTCAAACCATAAAGACCGTATAATATTTTACTCTTCATATTATTCAAGCAAGTTAATTTGGAACCGTTGTGATTCTATATTAAGTAAATGGTCAAACTACATGAATTATATGGATAGGGACTAAAGATAAAGAGACTGAAAGTTCAGTTCATATTTTATGAAATTAAGGTGGATCTTAAGCAAATGTCAAACTTGAGCTCTGTCTAATAGACGGATCAAATTAACTTATATGAATTATATGGATTAAACTAATGATAAATAGATTAAAAGTTCAGATTTTATAAAATTGAGGTGAACTCATGACTTCATCACTTTAAAAAAAACCGTATCATCATTTTAAAAACAGAATCCTGACGAAATAGACTTAGGAATGAGACACGTTATATCGGTTTGTTTCTCGGGAACGTCTGTTGTGTACGCAGTACTCCGAGTACTTTTACTTTTGATATGAAGCACGCGCGGTTGGCGCGTCTCGCGTGGACAAGAGCGCGGTTGACAGTAATAACCGATTCTCACTCATTCAGTATCCTCTTCGTCTTCGCCCCATCGCGTCTGGGTCGAGCGAGCAGCGACGATAAGCTTTGTGGCTGTGAGAGAGGGTTAAGCACGAGTCTAGTGAAGCATCTAGCTCTGAGTCTGACTAAAAAGCACAGGAGGTAAACTAAACTCGACCTCCACACTGGTATATCCATCACAGCCGCAATTTTCCATCTTTGTCTTCTGCTCCTACATATGAGATTTCCCCATTTCCTAGGTTGGTCTCCTCCAGCTACTGTTTTAATGGTTCTACATATTTTTGGGTAATACATCATTTACAAGTAACTCTCGAAAGTCATGCGCTGCACATACTCATCCCCACATAGCTCCACCAAAGCCTCTCTCGCCGCATCACTGCCATAAAACACCTTCTGCAACAAGTCCAAGAACCTAAATGTCGTAATGTACTTAGCATCCCGTACGGGGCGGAGGGTCTTGCCGAAGTTGACGGCGAGGTTGGAGGGGGAGAAGATCCTCACGCGGGTGACGTGGCGGTCGATGAGGCGGGCCGGGATGTCGAACTCGTCGAGCATGCAGATTGGGATGGCTCCGCCGCAGGGCTTGGCCTCCGACGGTGCTCGCTCGAAGAGGAAGCACTCAGCTCCGCCGGCGGCTAAGGCCTCTGCGGCGGAGGACCCGGAGGGACCGGCGCCGATGACGGCGGCGCGGAGCTTCCGGCCGACGATGGGTGGGTTGGAGGACTTTGAGGCGGTTATTCTGAAGGTGACGGAGCGTGGCTTTGTGTGGAGAGGAGCGGCGACGAAGAGAGCGCCGGAGATCGCGGCTGCTTGCGTTGCTGAAGCCATTCAAAGCAAAATGGTGTGATAGTGAGGTCAAAGGGAGGTCAACTGGTCAAAGTGCCATTCCTCAAGGCAAATATACCCGATCCGACTTAACCCGATGCAAAGCTTCCCTCCTTCGCAGAGGGAGAATCAGTGAGAGACAATTTCTCCACGCGTCTGCACTTCTCTAATGGGTGCTTGACACGTGTCCAGAACACCCGCAGTACTCGTGGTACTCGGTACATTCTAGATTACACCTTGTTTCTCCAACAAAGTTCTGTAAGCCGAAAGTATAAGTTTCTTAGAAACACAAATCTGAGTTAAATACGATTCTTACTGTACTTACAATCTAAATCCAATGTCTTGAGAAAACCTAACACAGCATACATACTCGTACTTACTGCACAAGAAAAGAATATTAACCTTGAAATTGGGGGTGGTAAAGCTCGGCTGCAATGTAACTGCAAAGTTGGCTTGAAACCCTCTCCGCCAGTTATATAAATCATGCATATCATATGAGTCTCGGGTTTAGGTTACACTACTTAATGGTATAGTTATGCTTAAAGTAAACAATTTAATCCTAATAGAAACAGTTTGAGTGCTAGTTCCAAAGCAAAAGAGAGTGACAGGAAAGACTGCAGGTTCTTTGCTCTCTCTACCAGTCTATCTCTTCCATCTATTCATCGTTTTTTGAAAATTTTTAATCTCACTTTTTTCGCTCTCAACTGTCTTGTCCGAGTGTCTTTTTCTCAAGTGCCCTCAGGCTTCTTCACTGGCTTAAACCAACTTTGCAGGCTTTAGTTTTTCATTTTTCCATTTCTTTTAATGTCAGAATGTGAAGGTATCTGCCAAAGCTATAAAAGAACCACAGAGGCCTCTGCAGAAAGCTTGAGCAATCTTTCTCTTCACATAAACCCAGCCAAACACCCACCCAGACAAGGATAAGAGTCTGAGATATAAATAAACCAAAGCCAACCAAGTTAAAACTCAAACCCCTTCTCCTTTCTCTATGGACTTTCAACTCATGCAATGGAGAAACCAGCAGCAGCGTGAGTCAGAGGAACAGCAGCCCTATCCTTCTGCTGCAAAGATACCAAAACTTGAGACCCAAACACACCCTGAACCAGCTTCTGGGTATGCTCTCCCTTTGTTTGTACCTGAACCAAACACCAAAGTCATCAGCACCCTGTCAGCATTTTCTGAATCTACCACCACCACCACCACCATTCCAGCTTCTTCTGCCACCAGATTTCCCAGTGAGATTTTCTTTCTCTCTCTTCTTTCTTTTTTTTGACAGAAACCCAGAGAAGTCTGAGTCTTTCCTTACAATTTGTTTTTTGGGTGCTTATTAGTTTAATTTATTTCTTGTGTCTGTTTTTGTTTTGTATGTGTGTTTTTTCTAGGAATGGGGAGCTTCTTCAGCATGAGTCAGTGGCAAGAGCTTGAGCTACAGGCTTTGATATTCAGGTACATGCTGGCTGGTGCTGCTGTTCCTCCTGAACTTCTTCAGCCAATCAAGAGAAGCCTTCTGCGTTCTCAATTCTTCTTCCAACACCATCTTCAACATTACCCTGCTTGTAAGTATCTATCACCTCATCATAATAAGAAGGATAACTTTTGTTTTTTACTTTGATGATTTTTACCAAGCATTGCATGTTAGTTCTTAACACATTGGATTTGGATCCGCATTTTCATGAAACTCCCACGTAAACAAGTTTGAAGATTGGGAAATGGGTTGAGAACTTGGGATTGTAAATGGTACTTAGATTGGGTTTTGAGTTTGAAACAAGTTGTGTTTTTTGTGGTAGTGTTGCAATCCGGGTATTGGGGAAGAGGGTCCATGGATCCGGAGCCGACCAGGTGCCGGAGGACAGATGGCAAGAAATGGCGGTGCTCTAAAGACGTGGTGGCTGGTCAGAAGTACTGCGAGCGCCACGTGCACCGTGGACGAAACCGTTCAAGAAAGCCTGTGGAAGTCACCACCGCCACCACAAACGCCGCCGGAGGCAGCGGAGCTGCTACCAACAACTCGGTCGTGACTGTTGCCTCGTCGTTGGGAAAAGGGTCGAATGGTACCCACTTTGCTCTTTCTGGGTCATCACCATCCATTGATCTGCTCCAGCTCAATCAGAATCGAAGGTAATGCAACCACCAAAATGTATTTGTCTTTTTTTGTTGGGGGTTCAAATTAAATGTGAATTATATGCTCAACGAGTGGAGGGTACAGTAGTATTGAAATGTATGTGGCATTGATGAAGCCATTGGATTCTTTCCTCTTTTTGCAGACATGAGATTTGATAATAATAATAGAATCTCATGGACCATGTTTGTCTCATTTTCTAGTACATGTTCACAAATCTTAAAGCAAAAGGCCCTGCTGAATAATGTGATGCCTTAATCTTAAGAAAAAATAGAGTTCCTCCTCGGAGTCCAGCCTGAAAACAGAAGCTTCTTTGATACCTGCAGGGAAGTTTCGGGAGGTGTTCAATCTGACAGCCATGTCTTGCGGCCGTTTTTTGATGACTGGTCAGGACAGCTCCAAGAACCGGACAATGGGAGAAGCATTGCTACGTCAAATAACAATGCCACCTCCCTGTCCGTTTCGCTGAAGTTGTCTACCGGCAATGGAGTAGAGCCAGGCCAAGAGAGCGAGCAGCCGCAGTTGAATTGGCCCATGGGATGGGGATCAAACCATATGGCTTCGATGGGAGGGCCTCTTGCAGAGGCGCTGCGGTCATCCAACTCCAATTCCTCACCCACCAGTGTTCTTCATCAGTTGCCTCGCGGCTCTGTCTCTGAAACCAGCTTCATCAGCACCTGAAAATCATAGCACAGTTCTAACTTCCTTTTCTCTATTGCCTGTATAAATTGAATGCATCTTCATTCTTAAATGGACCAGATTCAATTGCCTGCTTTATGAAGAAAAACTTCGTTGAAAATTTTCTTAATGAAATTAATTGACAGATGAAGACTGAAAGTCTGAAAACCATCGGATGACAAAATTTGTGCGTTCTCCAAATAAAAGTATTCAGTGACTTGCATAATTTATTCGATATAGTACCACAAATCAGCTACATGCTATCTATACAATGCAAAATCTCTAGCAGTCACTGAGCTTAACCTGGAAAATAATTACAGAAGGATTTTTCACAAACTGGGACATTACTCTAGTTTATATGCCTACGTGGGGGTTGGTTGTCTGAACTATAATTCTCATTTTTGAAGCTCATGTTGTGCAACTCCTGTTATGACATTATTCTTCTGACTTGGGTTGGCACAGCTGCCAAAGATGGCAAGCATGATCCCACATGAACAGCTCTTTGCTTTATTAACCAGTATACACGGCATCTTTGCAGCAACATGTAGAAATTTCAGCACCAGAACTAAACTAGTATCAAAAATCAGCCTTTGATGGGTTAATTTTTCTTGCTCGTTTCCTTGCTCTCTACTAGAGCATAGACCACAGCTGTTCTACAAGGTGCATACAGTTGGAAGGAATTGGGCCGCTCATCATACCATCCGTCCTGCATACAATTATGAGGGTTTAACATATGAAGTCTCTGTATGATTGGGCAGAAAGAAGCAAAAGACTCAGATAATAATGCAAGGAAACGTTTCTTACAACAGTAAAGTAATCAGCGGTGTGATCAATCCTATTGAAGCCTCCAAAAATTGACTCATCTGAATCCAAGACAATCTGGAAGGAAACAAAAGTGTATGAGGACAAAATAAACCAAGTGGCAAGCACATTAAAAAAGATGCAAGAAATAACAGCAAAGTCAGCAAGCATCAAGTTTTAAGTGCTCAAAATATTCATGATACATTCCCAACAATCAGAATCAACCTAAGATAGGACCCCCACCCACATTGCAGCACACTTGGATGTCTTATTGGATTATTGCTATGTGAAAAGAAAATCAGCCAACACATTTGGGACTAAATCGCCCAACAATCTAGATGCACAAAGAAAGAAAATAAATAAACAATCACCTAACATCTACAATTAATGCTAGAAAGAAACTGTGAAATAATAAATAAGTTTGAAAACCCATCTCTGAGTACCATATAGAAGTTGAAGAGGATATACCTTATACTTTCCTGGCTTTAAGCAGCCTACTCGGTAGTCTGAATAGCTTTTACTCCAATGAAAATTGAACACAAAAACCAGGTTTCCCCTTTCAAAGACGATAACTTTATCTCCTTCATCCTTTCGAGATATATATTGGTGCTCAGAAGTCATGAACTGCATCAAGAGTTGATTAAATTTAGTAATAGAACAGCCCAGTTGACATTAAATCAGATTGAACTTATGATTATCTAAAAAATCAGGGGAGTTTTAGAACACATTAGAAAACGGTTAAAGAAGCAATCCTTGGCCTATGCAACCAAGGCTACAAAGCTTACACTATAAGTTTCTTCAAGATGATGCATTGCTCGATCAAATTCTTGCAAGCCATGATATCTCAGATAGTCAGCATCTGCCTGGGTACATAACCAACAATGTTCATAAAACATGAGCACAACTTAGAAGTAGCAAGTTCAAAATACACTTACAAAGGACGGAACATAAACCCTTTGCAAATGAAATCATCCAGAAATAAAAAAACAAGACATGCAGCATGCCAGTGTTTTGTAATAAGATAGCAGGTGAAGAACTATTGATAGAACATCAACTTTTAACAATGAGATGAAGATGGGTTGGAGCATCTGTTAAGGCAATGCCAAAGAGCAAGCCCCTCTGTCCAACACAGGTGGATCTCGACTAACAGTTCAAAGGGGACTGGTTCCTATCAAACTGTCACCCGTGTGCCTATTGACTTGTAGTGTTGGAAAACTCCTTTACCGTTAACTAATGTCTTTCGGGAAGCAATTTGTATGCTCTTTCTTGTACTGACATTAGGATACTACCCTATTCTACTTTTTGTGTCAAGAATGCGTAGAGTATGAGTAAAGTGTATAAAGAAATGGTTCATGATGAAAATCTGGTTTCATCAACCAATAGTCCTATCATGTGTAAACCCCACCCCCCTGCAAGAAACAAGTTCTAACTACCAACAGTAGTGAATGCATTAGATCCATAACTTAGGAGAGTGTATGGATCCTTTGAATAAATGAATAGTCGTACTATAAGCTGGGAAAATCTTACAAGATCAAATCTACGCCGGCATTTGTCAAAACTGTTGTTGTTCCCAGGAACTATTTTTCCATTTGGAAGATGTTGAACACCTCTTGGAAAATCAATCCACTCTGGGCAAAATAGAAATTAAACCACAAACATTAGCTACAATCTAATGATAAAATCATATAAAATAAATTGACGTGATGTCGTATCGTACCAGGATGTCCAAATTCATTCCCCATAAAATTCAGATATCCTTCTCCACCTAATCCCATAGTAATAAGCCTAATCATTTTGTGTAATGCAATTCCACGGTCTATAGTGGGAGTTGATGGTCTATCCAGAGCCATGAAATCATACATATCCTGAAACAAGCACAGAAAAATGAGATTATCAGTACTTCAAGAGACATGAGCTAGCACATTATTTGTGATCAATTTTAACAAAATAACAAGCAATGTACATCATAATTTCACTCATAAATATATATAGAGAATTGGGCAGTTAATTTGCAGAACAGAGTTCTCAGGTCTGGGATCATGGGACATCTTGGTTCATGGCATGTGCATGTTACCATGATTATTTATCTACTTCAATTAATATTTAGCAAGTCTGATGCAGTATACAGAGTGCCTAGATACCAGATATTTCTCTTATAAAAGTCTGATCTAGAGAGGAGTTCCCTAAGAACAAAGGTCAAGGTTCATACTTGGGAGCTTTGCCATACTAGAGTCATAATATGATATCTTGATAAGATTTATAAAGGGTTTCATAAGGGCATATGTATAAAGGAATGCATGCTTAAGAATTTTCAGATAATGACTACCAGGTCAATGTTGGGTTCCACAAACGGCACTTCCTAGAGAAAATTTCTTTTAGCCCTGAACAATCATAAGCTACCCAGGCTTCTAGAATTCAGTCAAGGATGATCAAATAAATAAACAGTAACTGACATTACATATGTTCATTAGATTAAGGATGTAAAACTACACATCAATAACTGTAAATGTCAGCCATTTCTCAAAATATGGATTGAACAGAGCACATGTGAAATAAAACTAACTGGGTATTTTGGAACCAAACAATTAAGCTATGTTGAATCCTTCTGTAAATAAGTGTCTTTTAAGTTGTATGATATGCTCGATGGAATGGGAATTTTTGTGACCTTGTCCATCAACCAGAATGCAATTGTTTTGTCACCAACAAGAGCTTGGTCATGACTTTCCGCATAAGCAACACACTTCTCTCCCCATCTTCTGTTGGTCAGCGTGTGAACAATATCACCCATTTGCCAGTACTCATCCATTTTCCTATAAGAAATTTCATGACACAATAAGGCAGCAAGAAGTTGGTCCGTATTAACCTGTACTAGATTGGTGATACAAGACCCTGATTTCCAATATCTCAAAGAGTTATTTTTCAGATGGCAACTTACTGGAGGAGCTCAATCCATTTATCAGCAATAGCCATATGCAGGCGATAATCGAATCCAACACCGCCATCTGCAACAGGAATACAAAATGCTGGCATTCCACTAACCTGTAATGACAGAACATGCAAAACTAGAACAGTCAATGCTGTTGATAGTATGATCATTAAGGTTTTAAGTCAACTACTTTACTAAATTAAAACTTGTATCCAAAGAGCTGGAAATGTTGCTAGTGTTCGCAATAAAATTGTTAAAAGAAAAAGGCTTCCATCTTTAGGCGAGGGTAAAAGTAGGACAGAAAATCAATATATACTGACAAATAGAAAAATAAAATGATCGGCGATATAGAGGTAACATCTTAGTTTCCTTATTTCAAGTTACTGAAGCAGCAAGTAACTTATTTTCAGTTCACTGTACTGAGAAATATAATACGTTAATGAAGTGGTAATTGCCAACACAAAGGACGCTCAATTGTACTTCTGAAAGGAATAGAAAACATACATCTTCACCGATGCTAACAGCTTCGGGGTAGAGCCCGTGAATCAAATCATTAACCAGCATCAGGTAAGTAACAGCATCTACATCTGTTGCTAATCCAAAATACTCGCTGTAGTTTCCAGTAAATGCTACCTATAAAGAGTTCAACCGATAATTGAATTTGTATACAAAAATGGCATTATGAAGATAAAACGGTAATGTAGCATATGTGGTGAAAAATATATAGTCCTAATATGGATGTCATTGGTACTTTCTGTGTGAGGTAATTTTCCTGCATGGCCCTTAACTAATTCTTCATCATGAAAAGTAATATCAAAAACATCAAGTGACACATCAAAGCATTTTTAAAACCTAGACATTGAACAGCACTGCCGCATTATCATGATTCACAACAAACAAAACTGGACTTTGCAAGTGTTACCTATGATACTTCGGTGCAATTCCCTAGTTCCTAACAAATCACTTTCAAAGCTTCTATCAATCACAGAACACAATTAGGGCATGGAAAATGCATCAAGGTGCCTAATACAATTCGGAAATTTGAATGAGAACACCAACATTGATATAGAGGTTATAAAAAATAAAAAAAACAGATGACACTAGAGAAGAATCAAAGTGTTCAAATTTGGTAGAATCTTAAAGCTAAATAGTGATAATAATCATTCTAAGCCATAATATGACTAAAAAAAGGAGAAAACATATATGCTTGCCTGTTTTAATAAAACTAAAGAAATGCATAGCAAGCACAATATCAAATAGCATTATATTTTTGGAATAAAAGTAACCATTGTGATGCAATTACAATTATCTGCCAAATAAGTCACATTGAAAACCTAAAAAAACACCTGCAATCCATGGTGAGTGTACATCATTGAAGTTACACCATCAAATCTGAACCCGTCAAACTTAAATTCTTCCAACCACCACCTTGCATTTGAGAGGAGATACCTCAAAACCTGACAACAGAATTAAGAAGAAAAATTAAGGTCATATTTCTCACAACAGTAACATACTGTAACTGTTTTGAAGAAGAAAGCACACACCTCCCAACTTCCATAATTGAAAAGGCGAGAATCCCACATCCAATGATATCCACGGGACCCAGAGTGGAAGTAGTGACTATCGGTTCCATCAAACATGTTCAGCCCATCCAACGTATTATTTGATGCATGGCTGGATGTGTGAAATATTAGAAGACTTATATAGAAGACAAAAGTATTCATATAATAATAAGTTATGCGAGTTTAAATGCATCATATAAGTTTAATAGTCACATATGCTTTTCATAATATCAACCAAATAAAACATAGCAACGCGTGATTAACACCCTACAAACTCAAGGAGGAGAAACAGGGATACTACAACTAGTTGGCAAAAGAAGTATTAAAAATCAGTAGTTCTGTTAAGCCCTGTGGGCTGTGGCCACATGATCAGCCAAAGGGAGGTGTTATTAAGCTTTAAATAAAGTTCTACAGATTCTATAACTCAGTTGGAAATTCTGCGATTTGTCCTATCATAATTTAAAGTCAGTATGAAAGTAGACTGCACCCAACAAAGATCTTAACAAACTTGTGCGCACTCAAACGTAAGTGCACAAATTTCACAAACAAATATCTTATAATGTTGCAATGTACAGATCTCATAGAGAGAGAAAGGCATGTCCATTATGGAAAAAGTATGTTACATCTCCTATGCAATATTAGCCCGTACCTGTGAACAATATCCATGAGTACAAGCAGACCAAGTTCATGAGCCCTATCTATCAGAGATTTCAGATCGTCAGGTGTTCCACATCGGCTGCTAGGCGCAAAAAAATTGGTGACATGGTACCTACATCACAGAAAGAAGTGCAATTTCACTTGTAGAATAAAGGGAAGATCAACCGATCATCAACAACCGCCAACTGTAATATTGGCTATCCCATTGAAAACATAATGTGAAAGTACAAAGTGTTGGAGCAGATGCTATAAAAAAATGGGATAAAAAAAAATACCCAAAGCTTGCATAGTAGGAATGCTCCTGAATAGCCATGAGCTGAACAGCATTGTACCCAAGCTTTTTAATGCGTGGTAGCACATCATCTCTGAATTCAGCATATGAGTTAATTTTTGGCTCCTGCAAGATGGGTCAACATTACTATAAGGTTAGAAAGGTTTTACTAGATAAAGGAAAAAATAAAAGGGCAGGAATTTATAACGTTTAAAACCTGTTATTGTTATATAACCATATAACATCTAAGGGACAGATGTTGAGGCATATACTTCTAACTTTCAACCAACACTATAAAAATTCTGGTGTTCACCAGATGGGGTCGAACAGTTGCGTTCAGGTTGTAAAGTCTCATTTTGAGACAAGACCAGATTTTGAGTTGTTGGAGAGGGAAAGTTTCATTTTGAGGCCAAGACCATATTTCGAGGCCATGGTTGGAGTTGCCCCAAAGGACTGACCCCATCTCCAGCTCAAAATTCAAGTCAGATTGAAGATTTTCATTCCTACACAACCCAATTTCAAAGCTCAATGCTAACTTTCCCATTCTCATTGGGCTTTGGCACATGCCCACCCAAGGAGTACCCTCTAGCTTTGAAGTCATTAATGTATACTATCAAGCTGGATGAAAAGTTCTCCTTTTAATCACCAGGGTATTCACAATATTTTCCTTGCACTTGGGCTCATCCAAGTTTATATCTGATAGAAGTTCTCTTGAAAAAGATGCATTATACATTTTGGAAAAAACGAAAAAGAAAAGTTAAGATATTCTAAAATAATATCCTGCATCTCTGCAGCATGTATGTATTGACTGACCCAAGGTAACATTTATTGTAAAGTAACAGAAATACTAATTATCAAATACAGATACACATATATCTTCATATACATAGGTAGAAAGAAACACTACACAACTAGAGGGGTGGCAATGCTTACTGTGCTACTCATTCCAACATGTGCCTCGTAAATGCGGAGTGATTGTGGTCTATTTGGCTGAGGATGTTGAAATACATACTTCTCCTGAAAAAGAAGTGAACAGCATTTAGCCATGAAGATTGTTACCAGAAATACATAACAAGATCAAGTGCGCTGAACTTGAATAAACAACTTCTGGAAAATTAATTGAAGGCTCTCCTATCCAATCAATGACCAATATGAGAATCCTATACAAACATTAATGACTCGTGAATTATTTTCTATGCCGACAACTTACCAAATGAGCTTCAATACTATGTTACTTTTTATTTTTTGTTCTTTTAGTTGTTATTGTGCAGTATGGTGAAATCTAAATAGATCCACAGACATGAAGTAATTTAATACAACACTACTGCAACCTTTCTTTTACCATAGCATTCTTATTGCACAAGGCATAATTAGTTATAGCATTTGTAGAAACACGCAGACACCAAAAAATCTGTTGAAAACATACCTCTTCTGGAGGATCATAGTATATTCCGTTGTATGGGATTTCATTAGGAGCCTGTACCGAAAACTTGATCCAAGCAGGAATTGAGTCTTTGATACCTGAAGGGGTATCCATACGGATCTGCAATTTTACATAACATGTTAGATGAACTAGACAAGGTTCTCTTATAGCAATAATATTACACTGGTAAAATCAATTCTCATACAGTGGTTGTTTATCAAATTTCACATAACATCCACCTGAAATTGTAGCATGCCTAGCAACTAGTCTTATTCCCACAAAAGAAGTTCTAAACAGACTACATTAAAATAGCTATATATAATCAAAATTCCTCAGAAAATTTTCATTATTTGTCTAGTTCATAGACATGAATTACGGTATATTATTTGAAGAAACAAATAAAAAAGAATACCTTCAACTTCTAAAACAATAAATTAGACTTATAATGATCAGCAAGGAATGTTACCTTCACTCGAGAACCATGTGGAATTGCGGGTGAACCATCTGCATTGTTTGGCAAAAAGATCTCCCAGACCCCGAATTCATTCTGTGTGCATAAGAAATGTTGCGAACAACAAAATTATCATGCAAGCTTCATGTCATGCATTCATTCTTTTGATTCCTATGTACGAAATCCCACAACTAAAGTTTGAAAAACATACCCGAGTCATCACATCCGCATTCATATTCCAATTGTTGAAATCTCCAATTAATGATGCGGACTGAAATGGTGAACAAACAATCAGAAGAATTATGGGTGCTAGAGTAAGGTCTGAAGAGGATTCAAACCTAATACTGAACTGAACACACTATATCCAATATACTTGCTTTAATAAGTTTTCCTTACTTCATTAGTAAACAACAGCAAAAGATAAATACTTGAAATTCCAAAAGAGGCAAACAAACCTTAGCTCCAGGTGCCCACTCCCTATAAGTGATACCTGTGGCACTGAAAAACCAGTTTGAGATTATAATCAGCACAAAAGATTTTAGATTATTTTTACACCAAAAGTATTAGAAAGAAACATATCTTCTCCAGTAAATATAAACATGTAATGCTGAAATGAGCAAAACAGGCCATATAAAATACCGCTAGCACCCTAGAGTGGCAGAGACCGCATCTACACTACAGATATATGGGCAACAGTTTGTTTGTCCTTTTTTTTTTTTTTCAAAGAAGCCCGGGTGATATTTGTTACAAATCTGTACAGAACCTGCAAGTTGACGCCTCAGCCCATGGAACGGGGCTCATAAACCAGACAGGCAGGCTTTTCTATTACTGACATAAAATTGTTTAAGCTTTTAAGAGCAAATTTCTATTTTGTCAATCCTTGGAACAAATTATATTGAAGTGTTCTCTAACCAACAAAAGGCAAAGGGAACCAGTGTCATTTTGAAATATTAGAAGGTACTGGAGACGCAAGCAAGAAGTAGCAGGGCATTTTTTTTCTTTTCTTTTCGTTCAGCTGTACTGACATTATACATCACCTCTCTATTAGTTTGGTTTACATTCTAATTGCTTTTCTATATCAAAAAAGATCAAGAGACAAGTGAAAGTGGTTCATGGTTATTAAATTGAGTATAATACTGGAAAGATGCAAAAGTTGCTTCCACCATTGCAGAGGTCAACAAAAGTAGTACCCGCGTGTGAACCCAAATTTCTCATAGCCACGAGAAAACACCTCCAAACCACCTTCATACTTGTCAATTTCCTCACGCAGCCTTTTGTATTGTCCATAACTGAGCATAGTATTATACAGTCAGTGAAAGCCAATAACCTAATTTGGAAATAAAGCAGGCAAGAAAACACTTATATGAGAAACGAGAAAAATCACAAACTGTTGCACTACCAAAACATAAAGAATCTTGCAACTTATAGACTAGTTAGCTGGGCACTGTGCCATTTTGCTTGATAGGGGAACAGACCTTACTAATTGATCAATTATTTTCGTTCTCTTCTCAACTTCAGACCATTATCCATTTCAATAGTTAAATGTATCATTTAAGTGTGCAGATGTGGAAGAGAAACCTACCGGTAATCGAGATGATCTCGGAAGCCCTTCAAAAGTGGATCTATTCCATATATTTTTTGCCCAGTGCCAGGTGGTGGAATTGTCTTTGTAGCAGTACTTGCTGTCGCTTCTAAGGGACTAGGTGTGTCATCATCAACACTGCCCACATCTAACGAAGAAATTGCTTCATCTTCAATCTTCTCATCTTCCATAGTTACACCATCTACATCCTCTAGCACCTGAGCCAAAATCATAGTACACAGAAACAAACTGTGATGTGATTCAAGTTGTCAAACAGAAAGTGATATTGGTACGGCATTTCTGCTCATTGTCTAAAATCCTCAAATTGAAAGTGGAATACATTTTGTTTTGGGAATTAAAACTGGCATATTGTTGCAAAAACCATAAATGATAATGTAGAGAACATTTGGTTACGCACACCAGTAATGTGTATCACAAACCTGAGGATCCTCTGAATCAGTGTTGGGAGCTTCCAATTCCTCTGTCAAAGGTGGAGAGCCATCACTCGGACGTCCAGGAACAAGAATTTTCTTTGAAGCAGCAACAGTTAAAGAAGAAGCTGAATCAGAATCATATGAAGACTTTCTGGCAAAGATCTTCCCTAAAAACAAGAACCACTTTAGCTTAATATACTTAACGAGCTAACTAATAACATAGGAGACAAAATCTAAAAAAGTTTTCATATGTGACACATTGAGTTATGACATAAAAATTAACAGCGAATTAAGCACACGTTGGGAATAACCCCCAACATAAAGGCCATTGTGTCCAATCTGAAACACATAAACCCAAAAGAAGAAACAGAGGTAATCAATCGGCTGTATCATAATTGATTCTTCTTCAGTGCTCCATATTTTCATGATCAACCACATAATTGAATCAGTTCCAAGCTGATCATCCTCATTGTTTGCAGTGCCCACATTTCCGATCACCGTCTCTTACATCCTCTGTTTCTCCATAAAATCCTAGTTTCTATATCAAAAGCACATTCCTCCAAAGATCACAACACATCAAGTAAGCTCCAACGAGTAATACTGTAATAATAATCGGTCTATCGTAACCTTGAGAACAACAAACAAAGGCTAAAAAGGTCAAAAGTGATTTAATTTTTGACGTTATCAATCTCACTCGCTCTTCCATTAACAGCTAGCTCCCTCCGGTCCAAATCAATCAGAAAAAAATCCAATGATCAAACAGTACCGGCACACGTTACATTGCTGAAATGAAAAAGAAACAGAGAGTGCTGGAGGAGAGAGAGAATACGAGAGAAAGAGGAGGAGTTGTCGAGCAACAGGCAGAGGCTGGTGGAGCGCCGATCGCCGCCATTGAAATGCAAGGGGGAGGACTTGAAACCGGAAGGGACGAGAGGGAAGCGTATCCCCGAGAGAGTGGAGACCATCTTCTTCTTCTTCTTCTTCCTCCTTTAGTTTCCTTGTAGGGTTTGTTATCAGATCAAGATCTCTATTAGCTGAGTCTCACCGGCCCGCCCGGGAGAAACGTGATATGAGTGGAGAAGCAGCAAACCCGGTCCCTCGCGTTTCGATCGTCGATTGAAGTTGGGATTTGATAATTTAATCACCAAATTCAAAATATCAGTCTGGTGGAAAATTATTTTTTTTAAAAAAATAGGGGGAGAAGGCCCCGGGAGAGTGAGAGATGAGGAACGCAAGGCTGTGGAAAAGGAAGGAGGGCCCACTGGGATATTTTTGTAGAAAAAGGTCCTTTTTTCTCTTAATAGGCATCCTTGGGCAACAGGCATATTCCATGAACCATATTCCACAGTTCTTTCATGCCAGCATGTGTTTCAAACTGTTCTTCAATTACTAAAATTCAGAGTTAGTTTAGCTTCTCCAATAACATTTAACTGTTCTTACAAATATTTAAAAGTTAATAAAATTTAAGAAAAGTAGTTTGCCAAAACATCTGTATCACGGACTATCTTCATAGAGGGGAGCAAAATTGCAGCCACAGGGTTCTTAGCAAAACCACCGCCTTCGTCAATAATCAGCCTTAGGCCTTCAATGTGAAGTTTCCCATGATGACCGCTTACAATAACAGTTGGAGTGTTTTTCAATTCCTATAAGATAACAAAACACCAGCAGGCGTCAAGATTTCAGTAACAGTTCATAGTATGAGGATTTATAACAAATATCAGTTAACCCACACAATTCAAAATCTTTATCAAGAATAAATATACAAAATTCATGGAATAAAAGTATCTTGGGACCCTAAACCAGGTAAGTTTCACTCGAGAGGGATATCAAGGACTTATCCCTTACAGGCATAAAAAAGAATGCGCATTTGAGTACGCATTCTCTTACATGCGGCTGATTACCAACGATGTAAAACAACTGCATGCTGTTGGCAATCCACCGGATATAAGAGAATGCACGCTTGTCTGCTTATAATAAGAGGTAAAGAACCATCACCTCTGGTATATTCCACACGTCTTTCCTGCCACTCAGAGCCGCTATCTTAGGTATCCGAGTATCTCTGTCTTTCAGAAACTCCAACTGTTGTTTGACACCTTTATCTTTCTCCAAACCGGCATGAACAGCAATCAATTTATAGTATTTGGTTTCACCCTCAATCTCTACACAAACATCATCCTGGAAAAAGTAAAAAAAAAAGCACATCATCAAAACCCACTAAGCTTAATCATTTGTTCAGTGACTGCATCTGCTTCAGAACACACAGAAAATGGAAAACGAAGCAATTATACACACACACACACATGTTTTTTACACAATGACTCTAAACATATGCTCTCTAGTCTCGTAAATGATTTTTTTATGAGACTCTTGAGAGTAAATAAAACAAGCCTGACCTCTTCATGCACCCAAACCATATTGGCAAGAAACTTCTTATGATCATCAGGAACTGCCTTCACCAAATCTGACCATAAGAAATGTTCCATTCAGAAAGTCACCAAACAAAACATACGACTGGATTTACTGAGCACACAAATCAATCTTCCAATCCAAGTATAGACAACTAGTTAGTAGTTACAAGTACTTAATAAAAAAATGACACATTCAACATTTGGCAAACCAAGATTCAAGATTATCAGACAAAACCATCATAGTGATCATGCAATCAAGAGACTCATGAAATCACCATAGATACCCAAAAATGCATCAAACAAGATGGTTTCATAGCCACTCTACTGAAAACCAAACAGTTAATGACTACCAAAAGATTTAAGATACGTAAATGTAATGCTACACAAAACCCTTAAGATTCCCTAAATTCTTTAATTTTCTCTATTTTGGGGAATATGGGGTCATTTTCCACTCCAACAACTTCTCTATCTCATTCCCTAAAACAGGGAAATAGATGAAAGAGAAGCTTTTGCTTCCCTATATTTACAGATTCCCTAAAAATATTTAGGGAAAGAAGAATTGAATGTTGCACATTCTTCAAAGCTCAAAGATAAGAAAGAAAACATAATTTATTCTAAAAAATAAATTTTTAAATTTTTATACTTATTATTATATTGTAATAAATGAGAATTGTTATTGTAATAAATATTTGAATCTTTAAAATAAGAGAACTGTTGGATTTGGTATACAAAATTTTTAGAGATTTTGAGTTTTGCTTTCTTATTATGTAGAAAATATAAGGAAGCATGTAACTGAATACTACAAATAACAAACATAACAAACACAATGCGACATTATTGACTCAACAAACCAACATTGTCACTTGCATAATATGCTGCCAACCAAACAAACCGACCCTCCCACTGCGAATCGAACCAACAATCACGCTCCCTCACCGCCCACATTCAATCAAACAAAACAATCGGCTAAATCAAACATACCGGCAGAGCCATGAGGCACCCCGTAGGACTCGAATGTGGGCCCGGCATCATAAATAGAACCCTGATACTCAGTCCCCTTGGCCATATTAAACCCCGTCATCCTCCCAGCCCATCTCCTTCCCTGCAAATGCATCCCTTCATACCCTTCGCCCTTAAACCACCCTTCTCTCTCCTCATTGTCCTCGAACTGCCGCCACCCCTCACGGAACTCCGACCCGTCCAGCGGCGGAGGCACGACTCCGAGAAATGCGGCGAAGGCGAAGTCGTGGTTTCCGGCGATGAAGACGTGTTTCTGACGTGGGTATCGGGAGGGGAGGGAGATGAGGAAGTCGAGGACTTTGTTGGTTTCCGGGCCGCGGTCGCAGTAGTCGCCGAGGAAGATGATGAGGGCGGTGGCGAAATCGGAAGAAGGGGTGGAGGATTCGAGATTGGACCAGAGGTTTTGGAGCTTGGTGTGGAAGCCGTGGATGTCGCCGATGCAGCAGACTAGTCTGGGTTTTGGGTCTGACATGATTTTTTGGTTTTCCGCTGAATGGAGGAGGTGAGATTGGTTGAAAATGAAGGTTGAAAGTTTTCTGTGGCGAGGTGTGTGGCTGTGATTGTCGTTGAAATCAACCCGAGAAGTTTATTTTTATTATTATTTTTGTTTACGAAGGAAAAACAAATGAGTTAAATTTTGTTTTGATTATATTCATGACGGTATTGTCAAAGTTTTTTTTGACACACAGACTGATCCGTATCGTGTGATTATATCAAAACGTTTTATTTATTGATTATATCAATGAAGAAATCATCAAATGTTTATTTGGGCATAAAAACTAATCTACACCAAGTGATTATATCAAAACACTTCATTCTCTCTGACTAAGAATAAATTGAGATTTAAATTCCGATCAACATCGGCGGGTTACGAACTTAGATATGAGGAACCACACCTAAACTCTTACCAACTCGACTATGATGGTTAACTCAACTGAGTTAAGAACAAAGACATTTCAATTTTTAAACTGGGAATTAACATACTTCTCCGCACTTTAAGGAAATTGACATGATACTAAGAATATGATTATAAAGGATCGGAGGGTACACAGCTCGATTATTAGTTTTTTTTTTTTTTGAAGTATCCCCATCTCCCCAAATGTTCTATGGAGTAGCTTGTCAGTATGACGTTTTGCAAGAAAATGATTATTAATTTATTATCATGAAAGCTTGCAGTTTATTTTGCATCAAATCATTTTAGTAATTGTCTGAGAAACAAAAACAACAAAGATATTTTGTGTCCCTAAAATAGTTGGAAGTATAGCTGCATTGGTGGAAAACCAGGACCAAAGAATGTAAAAATGCACAAGATGGACTACTTCACACAGATGCTATCCTATTGTATTGTCCTAAGAGTCTCATATTTGTAGCAGCAGTGTCAAGATGGTTATCTCCTCTGAAAGTTGAGGTACTTGATTCCATATGCAAACACAAAGAAGAAAAGGAGAACCCAGCCAACATGCGCAGCCGCGACAGCCGGTAGGAAGTCATAATCAAAACCCAGCTGATCCTTGAGGAAACTCTTCAATGGCGTAGTGCCATATCCGGGTAGCACAAGATCAGCATTCTTGTCGCCCACTTGAGAGGTCACAAGGCCGTAAAGTGTCCAAGCCACAGGTGAAGCCCAGTAGTACCACCTCCACCAGATTGGGATTTGCTGCAACATATCAAAAAAATGTGGTGAGCTCTTGTATGCCAACACAAAAGAATGTCAAGTATGATTTGATGCATTGTGCCATATGTATCTGGATACAATGTCACATACCGGTCTTGGAATGAGAAACCCGGAAAACAAATTCCAGAAACTGAGGAAAAAGGACATAACGATTGCAGCAATCTGGTGGCCTGGACTGAGTGCAACAACCATCATCCCATACATTGTGTAGTATATGAAGCACATAAGTATGTAGTAGTAGAACCAGAGGAACTTGGCTATCTTCCACTCAAAGCCAATCATAGAGTAGAGGATCATAGTATAGATAAAAGTTTGAATTGCCACATAGATTGTCTCTATGGCCACCTGCAAAAGAAGTAAATTAAGTAGGTCTTCATAATGATTAATGAGTAACCAGTTTTTACTAGATTCACTAGGTTTAGATTGATAAAGTTTAGACCAATTTTTTCTAGTGTCTGCATTACCTGAGCAAATGCGTAAGGAAGTTCAGAGTACATCCCAGCCGCCCTTTCACGATAGAAAACTGTTCTTCTTCTATTGTCTCCAACTTTTCTCTATCACAATAAGAATCTCATTATCCGATTTGAGACATTCAGGTACCACCATATCCTCATGCTCAACAAACTCAAATAATTTTTGGATGCGAAGAACATGTGTAGAGCTTGAGTGAGGGAGTGAAGAATCATGTTGTCTTCCAGATCCATGTACCAGCAATATAGCTTCAAATGTAGGAGGTTTGATGGACTCCTCTTTTGAGCAATCCTCAGGAGTCTCAACATTGCGTGGCTCTTCATTGGACTCCTCCAAATCCGTTTCTTCATCCTCGAAAAATATTGAATCATGGAGTGTTGCATCATGAGGTTGACACGGAGATGAAGTTGTGGGAAGTTCATATGGAGTTGTCATCAATGGCAAGGGCTGCTCTTGAGATATTAAGGTGTCCAAACTCGTTTTAGTTTCTGCCCAACTGTTATTGAAAGCTTCTTGCTCCTCAATCCGAGCTTTATTTGAAGCAGCTAGAGCCTCATTATCATCTCATTTAGAGACTTGATCATCTCATCGTAATGTTTTAACTTAGCTAAGATTTGATGAGATGGTGCTTGTATCCAGTAGTCATGGAATGAATATGAAGAATCTTGAAACTCATTGGAAAATCCTTGTTGCATATCCGTATTGGTGTTCCATGAAGAATAAGGAGGATCATCCCAAACTGTATTGTGTAGAGGTGAATAGTAATCATTCCAATGCCCTTGGTTCTCTTGAAATCCTCCAAGCATATTTTGATCATAGTATCCTTGATATTGAATGTTTGGACATGTCTCCATTGAATGACCTACCATGGAGCATCTAGAACACACCTCATAAGATTGATTCCATATTAAAAAACAAAACAAAACTTTAGTTAGTAATATATACACAAATTAATCTCAAGTACTAAAACTAAATAAAATCTAATGGGAGAAGTTATAAAAAGTTAAAAACAGAAATATACAAACAAGAACTAAAGCAAATTGCTAGGGATTTTTCAATCCCCGGCAACGGCGCCAAAATTGATAGCGACTGAAATCGGGCGTTTCAATTAAAAACCCTTTTGTGTCAATTGTAGTATATAGCAAATAAGAGTATCGTTATAAAAGCCGGGGATTGAGAGTACCTTTACAATTTACGTTAATTACAAAACAAGATAAAACAAAAGATAATAGTACTAGAGATATGGGGTTTTGTGATTATAAACAAAAGAAAACAAAGAAACAAAATAAAACAGAAAAGATCAGATGGATGAGACGTTAGAGACTTGGAAATCCACCACAAAGTATATTTCAAGACATGTTAACAACCAAAGCTTCAATTATTAAGTCGCAAATCGGTATCAATCAAGAACAAACCGTGAACGCACTACGTAAGTCCTTATTACTTCCCTTGAATACTTAAGCAAGATGAACGCACCGTTACCAAGCCTTTAGAATAACCAATCAAGGTATAGACGTTATCCTATCAACAAATTATTCTAAGCATTAAGATCAATGAAAGTTTGATTGAACAAGTATGCAAAACTAGTGTGGAACACCTACCTAGCATGCAATCCTTTCTATTTGGTTTCACCTATTGTCCTATAGGTTTTACTACTTTGAAACAGGCCTTTTAACCTTTTAGGAGATTAATCAACCTATTTTTAGCCTCACTCACAAGTTCATAATGTTCTATGTTGCGCATACATGAACATAAACAAGCAAGAGTTTCCCATAAACCAAAACCAAATAAACAATTTGAAAGACTCAATAATTTGAAACCAAGGTTCAAAACAATATCTAAAACATTCTTGGGGCTTCAAACGTTGCCCCTAACTAAGAAAAATCAGCCACACATGGCTGCAAAATCACACAAGGAGAATAAAAGATGACAAAGGAAAGGTAAACCGTGGATGATGGATGGATCAATGATGGCTTGGCGGCTTCCTTGTGTGAGTCCGCAACTATGAAGGTTCTGATGATGTGAGATTGTTGGCCTCCTCTAATCTTCACGTCCCTTCTTTTTGTCATCCCCTTCTTTTCTGCTGTGATTAGGGTTATAAAACCCTCAAAACTCGTCCATGGGCTTGTCAATGTGGTCTGGACCTCGTAATAGAAGTTTTGGTCTAAATCAGAAATTCGGGCAGACTGACCTTTGTCCACTTAAACGGTCATAACTTCTTCTTTAAAATAGGGATTAACAATCCGTAAAAGATTCTGGAAAGTAGACTCTTGTATCTTTCCATTGATATATAGCACATCTCCTGGATCGTTGTGAGCTGATCACAATCTTCTGTCGAAATTGACTGACGATTTCTGACAGGTTTTCTGATTTCTTTCCTTGTACAACATGGATTCATTTTCCTTCAAGATTTCTCCTCTTTTGTCACTTTTGAGCTCCTCGGCTTTATTTATGACCTAAAAACACAAAATTAGTTAATATGAATATTGTTAAAGGAATTACATAGCTAAATAGGGTTGGAAATATATTATAAATGTAACATTTAATGCTCCTATAAAGAAGATCAAGCTCACATGTATTTCCAACGTTTTGGTGTCATGTTCAAGATCCGGGGCAAAATGTTCTAACTGCCCAATATAAATAATTAAAACAAGCTTGAAACAACACATAAACGAACACATGTTGGTTCAAGCTAGAGAACCTGTACGTAGTAGTCGAGGAATTGTTTTTGCCTAAATAAATAACTAAAACTTGGGACGTAGCTATTGTCAATTCTGAAAGCGATTTGATTCTCAGTATTCTTGTTCCTTGCTGTGATATCCTATAAGTGTGTCCATAGCTTTTCTTCTTTCCACATAAAAATAATGTATTCGTACGTACTGGAAATGTTAAACTTTGTGTTAATTGGGTTTGAAAGTATCAAAACATTTTTCTATATTTTAACTTACAAGTACTTGATGATCAGCTTCATTCGATCATACACCGGGAGGTAACATGTCCTGCCTTGCTAATTACAAACACATGCAACTGACTTCCGACTAATTAAGAAACATTGACAAAATTAAGGAGTGATCTTTACACTCGCACTCTCACAACTCAGATCTCGTCACTTTCCTTAGTTTCCAGCAATCTTTTAGCCATATATGCACATTTCGCATGACAAATAAAGTACAAGAAAGCATGAAATAATACAATATGTAGCCTTTTCTATTCATGCAAACCAGCCTCTTCTTCTTTTTCCTTTTGATCTTCAACAACTGCAACTGCTTTTTGTTTCCAGCAAACCTCAACCTTTTCTTCTGTTTTAAGAAACATCTGGATTCCAGAGCACAATGTCTAACTGTCAATCTTACTTTAGAAGTGGGCCGAACAGGTATGTATGCCTCATCCGGATATTGAAAATTTGTAAGGATTAATTACAAAACATCACTTAAACTATAATGTTATTTTCATTTTCATACCTAACTATCAAAAACTTGCATTTCAATACCCGAAGTTTCATTCCGTTAGCATTTTGATACCCTGACCACTAACACCGTTAAATTTTGAGGGTATTTTCATCATTTCAATAAATATATCATTTTTTATATTTACTTTAACAAAATAATTTATTTTTGAAGTTATCAGATACAAATAGTCAAATTTACTTTAGCAAAAATATTCAATAAAAAAAACTCTAAAATTAAATATTTATTTTTGCAAAAATAGTGATAAAAGTTAATAGAACTCTTGTATGTATAATATTTTTGGAGTTACATGTTAAGCAAAATAAAATAAAATATATAATTAAATAAATTATATCTAGAAAATATCAAATATCAATAGAAATTTTATCATATTTTATATAAACATGGTATATTTAACCAAAAATAGATTACACATGTTTATATAAATATTTAATTTTGGAGTTTTTTTTGGAATATTTTTGCTAAAATAAATTGTTTTATTTGTATTTGATAACCTCAAAAATTTTGTTAAAGTAAATGTAAAAAATGGTATATTTATTGAAATGACGAAAATGCCCTCAAAATTTAACGATGTTAGTGGTCAAGATATCAAAATGCTAAGGAAATGATATTTCGGATATGAAAATGTAAGTTTTTGATAGTTAGGTATGAAAATGAAAATAACATCATAGTTCGAGTGGTGTTTTGTAATTAATCCAATTTGTAATGGTTATGACTAATTCTTATGACTTAAGACTTCAAGAGTGAGTGTGATGCTGCAAATCATGTACATGGGTTAGGTATATAGTGCAACTGCGCACATACATGTATTTGGGTGTTCATAAGATTCTAACACTATAGCTAGCTTAGGATGCTCGACTCTGGTTGGTGTATAAGAGTAAAAGAAGACTCGCAGCAAGGTCTTTGATCTTAGGTATAAGAAGCTATGAGCCTACGACGATTTTATTATGTGCCCAGAAATTAGACCCACTAGACCAAGAGGCGCAAGTGATCCTTCTCGATCATTAGCTCAGCATGTTTGCCATTATTGCTATAATGCGTATGTTTCATTTCCAAACTCACCATGATTGCAAATAGTAGTCACGTCTTCCCACTTCCTAAGCGTTGATCATGAAGCTTAATCAAGTCTTGTGTGTATTAGGCTTTTTCCAGTGCTACCACAGAAGAATGAACTAAAGCTTACCTTGAACAATATTTGGTAGCCAAAGAGTGTCCTCTAGCCAAGAAAACAGACATTCAGAGTCGTCAAGCGGGAAAAATCCGTTTTACTTTTACATTGTCACTCTGGAAATTACTGAGAAAATAAAAAATCCATTCCACACATGCAACATTATCAATAAGCAAACTCATGACAAACCAAAACAAATAATGCACGCTTTTTCTAAGCTTTCAAGTTTGCATTTGGTTAAACATCACAACAATTTGTTCTTGCAAGATAAGACATACTATTACAACTCCCAGCTGAAAAGATTCAAGGTCAGTGAAGGGGGGGGGGGGGGGGCACAATCACTACACATGGACAAAGGCTACACTGGGCAAACCATTTGAACTTGAAGAAGAGAAAAGTAATCAATCTCCACTGGCACAGCCCCTGCAGCCACAATGCACACACTCTATAACCTTCTCCTCCCTCAGATGCTTGGGCACTCGGCAGACGCATGTGGTCGCAAAGTTGTGATCCCGAGGCTGCATGCACCTTAAACAGCAAAGGCGTTCATAACCCGGCTGCAAACACAAACCATATATCTTTTAGTTGAAGTTGGAAATTAAGAGACTAATGTAAATAGACAGCATAGCTTATAAGTTTGATGCAATATTTTTCAATCATTTTCCAGCACATTAATTGAAGTCATGTTCATCCAGTAAACACCCTCCAAATACATGGCACGTGTAATATCAAAACGTGGGTTTTCATTACCAAGAAACTTCCGAAAATGAGTTTAACCAATGTTGAACACTTTTGGAATATGCAGGTCATTTCCAACATATAAATCGAAGCAACTGTCATCCAATCATTTCCCATAACCTCCAAATATGTGGGATAGGTGTACGTTCCTTGTCTTAATATCAAACATCAACACTTACAATGCACGTAGTAAAATGCTGCAGACAATGAGTTTACCCAATGTTAAAGACTTTTCATATCAGGAAAGAAATGTTGAACACCTTTTATATCGACTCTCTTAGGTATATGCACGACATGTGTTCAACCTCTCTGTATCTCCCTTGCATGGCTAAAGGTCTAGCATGCTATGCCAACCCCAACTTATTCCTTTACTGAATATACTTTTTCTTTGCTCACTTACAGTACCTTCATCATTATTTACTATGTTTCATATCACAATTTTGGGCCAGTTGATTTTCAAATTCATTTTGAGTCAACTTATTCACAAATAAACCAGGGCAACATATTAAATATCAAATCAAATTGAAAGAGATTCTGAAACAGACCTTCTTCCACTTTGCAATTAGATTGCGGTCAGCATAACCTTGGTCCAGGCAGAACTCATACAATTCCTTGGAAATTTCTTTTCGGCGATGGTAAAGGTCAAAAATGTAGCGACTCTTTTGATGTGCTATCTTGAAAATGGGCCATAAGGTTTCACATTTCCTTTTACCATCATGAGTATCATTCTCAGCTTCTCTCATCTTTGCTTGCAGTTCCCGAAGAGTAGGCTCAATTAGTTCCCAGCCTTCTGGGTAGGTAACTCGATTAGTCTTTACCTTCGGCATTTTCTACCTGCCATCAGAGGCAACATAAGATGAGTAAACTATCTGAAATTCAATAAGCCATCAACATCAACACAATATAATGTCCTGACAAGATAAGGGATCCCCCAGATAATATCAAAATGATATTAATCAGTTAATCAGTAGAACTATCATCAAAACAACTATACTACCAATAATTAATACAAGTAAAGCTACACAAAAAAAGAAAAGAAAAGACCATCAGTAGCAGCAGTAGTCACAACTCACAACAAAAAAAGCGAATTAAGTTATTATATTGAGTTTCCTCTCATCATGGTTTCAAAAAACAAGTGCAATGTTCACACATCAACCTAGTTCTGCCCCTTTGTCTGCCACACTGGATCAGACTGTATGATGTAATGAGAGAGCTGTGTAATCATACTGTCCACACTATTCCGTGCTGTATATTACTATCATCACTAAGAAGGCAGACAGGTTGAGATCCCAATGGGTGTGGAAATACCATTGGAGAAATTATGGATTGAACTTAGAGTTTTAAAGGGAGCAGTGTGATTAGATGAAAGTGGGCGTAATTATTTTTTCCTTTAATGTTATGACATATTATCATTCATCATTTGACTCTTCATTAAACAGTATAGAAAATGCAACCATATGCTAAAAGTTAGCACAAACTCATAACTTAGAATTAGTATTACAAACAAAAATGATTACCACAAATGCATAGCTCACCTTACAAAAAAAAAAATGCATTGCTCAAAAGTCACAAAGATAAAGATGTAACAGCCTATGTCAGTTACTGGAAGTACATCAGTCAAGCTTCTCAGATACATCATTCTCAACAACATTATGCAAAGACCCATCATTTGAAAGTGCCACAGCCTAACAACAAGTAAGGTATCTAACAATCTTATTCTTCCAAAGCAATCCATATAAAAAATAATAATAATCAAGCAAGAAAGTGAGGATTTCAAATAATGCAAACCAAGAATGCAATACAAACAAAATGGAAGAGTGACATACTTACATTTATAAATGAATCATAAAGTGCAAGTTTATCAGAACACAACTACTGATAGCGAGAGAGAGAGAGAGAGAGAGAGAGAGAGAGAGAGAGATACAAAATCTATATGAAAAGATAACGATAAGCATCAAAATAACATGAGATTGTAAACTATATGAACCATCCCTACACCACAAGATTTTTCCTCCTAGTCCACCAAAATGACCCTATCTAAAAACAAAAAGAACAAAAAACATATTGAATACCAAGAGAAAAACTATAAAGGCAGATACCCAACTCCCACACTTAATCTAACAGTTCAAATACCTTTACTTGAACAGAATAGTCCAAAGCATCCTCTATGAGTTCCTATTGATGAATTCTAATTACAACGAATCGCTCAAAACTAACAGCTCATTAGGTCTAGAAAGTACAAAGAATGAAAAGGGGTACCACTTGAGAGACAAGCAACAGGTATAGAGAAATTTAGACTTCTGAGACAGCACAAGAGAGTGAAGAGACATTATAGTATTATACTGAATTCCTTATTGGATGGCACTGCAAGTGACACGAAATCAAATAATGGGAATTGCTAACGCATTTAGGCCCATTTAACGCGATTATACTTTCTCGAGTATGGCACAATATTCCATTTCCAGAACTCCCCAAAGCGCTCGGTAGACCCAGCTTCAAAACTGGAACCTCTGCCAAACCCTACAATCTATAGGAGGCAGAAAGCCGTAAAAAAGTAGAGATCTCAAAGAGGTTCAAACCCTAGACTACACGGCTACAACCCAAGAGCCTGACCATTTCACAGAACCCTAATTGGTGATTTTCTTGTGTAATGGTCTCTACATCACTGATCAAGTAAAACCATCTCGGTGCTTTCACAATAAAACTAAAACTCGCAAGACATGAGTAAAAACTACAATGCCGGAAGAAAGCCCTAACATTTGAATAACAAAGAAGAAGAAGTGATAGCAAAAGAAGCCCAGACATTTTTGGAGCTTAGTTTATGCTTTTTTTCTATTACAGACCAAAATTATATAATTTAAAGCATCCTCAATTCGAAAGAAGAAAAACCCTAAACCATCAAAACATTCAAATTCGACGAACGCGCACCAGAATCGTTACTGCTAAAAACCTAACGGGTAAGTCGGATTCCGAGAGCTTAATGAACTTCAGGGGAGAATTGAAACCGATGAGAAATGAGAGCGAAATAAGTACCTGGTGACCGGTGAGCAGATACGACGACGTTGCCGAGGGAAGAGAGGGAGGAGGGTTTGGGATTTCGCGATTTATGCTGTTATAAAGTGGATGCCGTAAACTTTTAGAACCTCTACGGCGTCGTTTTGATTTATTTTTCTTCCAAACTATCAAAGTTAGTTTTTGTTTTTGTTTTTTTGAGAATGTATCCAAATTGAGAAAAGGTTGTTATTTAAACTAAAAAAATAAGCAAAATTGTTATTATAAGTGATTTTATTTCCTAAAACTCAATACCAAATGGGTCAATAGAAACTGTTCAAAGAAAAAAAAAAAACATTCCAATTAACTGAATTAAGTGAGGCACTATGAAGGAATTCTACTTCTTCAATTTGCTCTCTCTTCCCAAACGGTAAAGATGAAGAAGTATACCATGGATGTGCATGAGTCTATATGATCTGCAACCGGTTGGATGCACGCCGACGAGTTTGTAGTCATTGTGACGCAGTTGTACTTTGTGCCCGGACTATGGTCATACTTGGGTGATATGTTTGGTAATGATATGAGAATAATCTAGACATGTAGAATATTTCATCAAGTCTTACAGCAAGTGCCCCCCTCTCTTTTCTTTTCCTGCTTTTCAGTTTTAAAGGATGAAGTTATTTGTGAGATCTTAAACACGGGCTCAACATTTTGGCAAATCTTTCATATTCTTCTCCGCTTGTATTAGTAATAGGCAGTGGTGATCAAATTCATGACGCATTCAGAAACAGTAAGGACTAAGGACCCAAGTTACAAACACAAAGTATATCACAAAATTCAGTTCCAGCTTCATGGCATGACCTTTTGTGCATTATACACTTTAATTTACCTCAAAAGTACTCGACACTGTAAATTGTACAGCGTAAATATATGATAAGGCAGTTGGTACACCTCTTTGACATCGCTGAGCTTAGAGCATTACAGCCTTTCCTTCACCACTGTCCTAATGATAGTCTTGCTGTTCCATACCACCACAAGTGTTTCTTTGTGTACAGGCCTCCTACGAGCCTCGACAAACTGAACATCCAGACCATACCTCTGAGATTTACATCTAGCGATCTTCACAGTACTTAGAAAATAACTGTCAGCATACTGTGGCAAATAAAATAGATTAGACCACGTAATCCAAAGGGGAGAGAGAGAGAGGATGAAAGGGAGTAATAGAACTAATAGACAGAACTGCAAGACTTACATCAGGAATTTCAAATTCACCTTCACTTGCATCACACATATCTAATGACACCTTCCTAAGCAGTGGCAACTGAAACCAACATGAAAGGCAAAAAGTTGATGTTAAGCTCGGTTCCTCTAACTGATATCAAGAACGGCAATACAATAATTTCATCATCACCTTTGAAGCAGCATGGGAGATAAAGCTTTTCTTTATCCCAGGACCCTGTACAATCCAGCACCACAAAAGCACACATTCATTATGTTGTCAGAGTATATTCCAATTGCATATACATCAATGCCGGATGAAAGTAAACAGTCATGGAATCTCACATTATGACGCAGCATGAGATCTTCAAGAGCTTTACAGTCAAGAAGAGAAGAAACCCCTTTTGTTGTCATTTCACCACATTCCTGCACAACAAATTGATCACGTCTGTAAACATGCAAAAGTACATATAAACGACACCATCTTATACCATACCAAGTCTTCCATTGTAAAATTATTGCAAGAAAACCTCCGAAAGACACTATGAGAACATAACACTGATATCACATGCCAGCTGATAATTGTATTAAATGAATTCAAACATTGACACTTAACCACTTTGTTGGCTGAAAAGCACTTAACTCGAGAAGCAATATATCCATTATTTACACACTTTCCTTCACATAGTCATAACAAGGGTAATTAAATGTTCCCCCAGCTCGTTCAGAGTCAGACGAGAGAGGCAGCATGCCCATTTGCATATAGTTACTGGTCATGCTTCAACAGATATTTCGTAATAAGTCATGAGAAAACTGAACTAGGCAAACCTCGAGATGAATAGAAACCAAGCCGGGCCATCCATGTGAGATTATTTGTTGAGACTCTGCAAGAAAGGCAGGAAGAGAAAGGTTGTATGGCATATCAATCATCTCCCATTACTCAAAACAAGAAGCTCTTTATTTTACTTGCTCTAGAAGTAAACCAACACACAAAATGAGATGAGTAATGAAATCCACACACTGCACTTGAAACTTGAAAGAAACCAATAACAGGTCATGGACCGGAGTCTCGGCTCCTTGTTGGTTGTTATGCAGAAACTGAATCATGACTTAGATTTCCAAACATATGGCATATTTAAGTGATCCCATTGAAAGGAAAACTCCTGACCTGAATTGAGAAGTACGCATCCTAGCAATGAAAGCTCAATTAGATTCGCACAGCTTTTAGTAAGAACAACCAAATCATTGTTTGTCATCCAGGGGGTCACCCGCTCAAGCTTCAACTTCCTCAGGTTTGGGACACAAAATTTGAAGCTTACAATAGATATATCACCCATACAGAAACATAAAGCCAATACTAGCAAGTTCTTCAGGTTTGCCATAATTTTCAGAATGATATCATCAGATAACACCTGTAAAGAACAGATATAAATTCATATTACTGAGCCAACTGAGGTACATAAATGAATAAAGTATGAATAAAACGCAGCCTCACCAAAAACATATCTCAACAGACAATAATGGAGAGCACAAGGAATACAAAATTCAGTGTCTCTTAAGTACATCTTCACAAATGGTTACCACAAAACATTTTAGCATTTTATATTTTTAATAACAGATGAGGCATCTAATAACAGTGTAAGTCAAAGATGACATGCCAGGTTTTGCCTACAATATTCTTGTAGTTCACAAGCAATCACCTGAAAGTAAAGAACAATAGACTCAAGCATAGGACAAATGTTTGGTAGTCTTCCCAGTGAGTCTTCACCCAATGATCCACCTAAGCCCACTGTTATTTTCCTCATTGATGAGATTGCAGGTTTCAGAGCTTCCAAAGAGGAATAAGAAAATCCCCATCCAAGTGCAATTTCTTCCAACATAAGAGTTTTTCCAATTGTGTTAAGTAGTTCTCTGCAGGAATATACTGATGAAAATTCTCCTTTTTGAGTGTCACGTTCTTGTTGAGACAAATTTCTACAGCCTCTCAGTTTCAAACACTTCAAACCTGGATTTCTACCAACAAGATGAGCTAAAGCAGTTTGTGAAACCTGCAATTTACAAGCACATAATTACCATGGTTGCAATGACGATAGGGACGCAGATGACTCTTGCCATGGGGGTGTCTGTCTAAACAAGACAAGGCAGATGAGTTTGCCTTCAGACATCAACAATCAATGTCTTGTACATAATTCCAATTGGCTGCTCAGAGACTAATATGTCTTCTATTGATTCTGAAACAAAATAGTAGGTTCACTACACTTCACGATTTACCTTAGTATTAGAAACGTCAAGCACCTCCAAGGATGAACCTCCAAACTTATATAGAGCAGCATCATCTAGGTTGGTATCGCGCAAGCATAGAGTCTTCAACTTTTGCATTTGAGACATAATCTTTAGAAGAGATGGTTGTTCCACACCTGAGCAGAAAAATGGATTGGTCATCATGCAGTCCCATGAACTTTAGGCATTTCAATTCCTAAGCCCATTTTTTCTATTTTATAAAGATCATCAGGATATGACTTTATTCAACCAGGAGCCCACGTTTACAACTTATCGGACTAATTTAGCAAGCATTTGCAACATCTTAGATCATTACTTATGTCAAACCATCACCAAAGCACAGTCATTTGAACACAGGTGCTATCATAAGATTGTGAAGAGAATAACTGACGTGTTCAATTCATAAATGTGAGAAACAGTAGTTCAGATAACAGCAAATATAAACCTCATAAGGTATTCTAACAAGATAGAAATGACACTCACGGTTGCAGCCACCCATATGAAGCGCTTGAAGATTAAATGCCACGGGCTCCAAATGCTCATTTTCTATACATTGGCCAGCAATATAATCCGAAGGGCTAGAACAAAGAGCTAGGACCGAATTCACCCCGAAATAAGTGTCACAAACCAAAACTGAATGTAGCTTACGACATTTGAGAAGAAGACTTGCGATGCCAACATCAGTTAATGAAATACACCCTCTAAGGTTGAGGTATTGTAAGGAGACAAAGACATCAGATATATATTGGAGATCTGAATCTGCCAAAAACATAATAATGAACAATTAGTGTGACAAACAACGAAATATCCAGGCGATGCACATAAAAAGGTAAATAAATACTGCACATGGGTTACAGGTGTCCACAACTGTGCATTCACGATATGTACCCAGATATTGGAATTTCATGGAGTTGCTAAATTAGAAATCCAACAATTAGATACTATCACCGCTGCAGCATTCATACACCAGCGTAGAACATATCAATATTCCATATCCCACTAGATTACATGTAGATTATCACTTTCATCAATTGCCTGCTATAGATATGCCCAATTTCATTTTTGTAAACTCTGCAATGATCTCATGCCTTAGTTTGAATAGAATGGTGTATATTTTCCTAGCTCAGTTTGCCACATGTTTCACAGATGAGCATTCACTGCCAATCTCATTGTAGAGTAAAGATAAACTATCATGAGAAGGTTTGGAGAACTAGTGATCAAAAAAGTTATCTCACCACAGAGATCACTTCTCCCCTCCAGTGTGAGCTTTGCTAATAATAATCCAGACTTGCGAAAGGGATTCATATAGAGAGGATTTAACCCTGCATTTAAGGACAAATTTGATCTTTGTGGTATTGTGGCTGGACTAATGCACACTAGTGATTTTATAATTGGACTAGTGTCAGTATTTAAGTCAACTTCATAGACCATAGGGCATTTCCGAACCAGGTGACTGAGAGTTTCTATGTTGAAGTTCGGAAGAAAAGCTGCCTTTAGTGTCCTTAAAGATGGAAATGATGTGCAGAAGCACTCAATAGCAGTATCAAGTTGTAGCCTCGGACACTTGGAAATATCCACTTCTTGTACTGCTTCAAAAGACAGAATTGGCAGGGATCTCAGTAATAATGAACACTGATCTCTGCGAAGACGGTCAAACTTAATTGGTGACTGTTCAATACTTCTTAATGTGGATCCAATATTGTGTGATGAAGGAAGCACAGACAAAAGTATCATTAATGATGTTATCTGCGGGCAACTTGAAAGGTTTACTTTCTGCACAAAGAAAAAGACCAAATTAAGCAGTGGCAGAAACTGAACAGTCTAACAATAATTTAGGCAGACCACAACGAAAATTTATACAAACTATCTGCCAAAAGCTACAGATATTAGAATATTTTACCCAATGATCTAGATTGCCGCTTTAATATAACAGATTAACCAGTTCATAAGCACATAAGTTATCCCTTCTTAACTAAATTAAACTTGCTATATCTTCAATCTTATGAACCCTCGGAAAAACAAAGTGTGGGACATCCTCCTAAGGGTGTTATAGAGAGATAGTATCAGGGACTAATTACCTTAGAAAATTTTGTCAGTCGAATCCTTAAATCATGCAAGTGACCATCTCCTAAGGCAATTATTGAGCCAGGGGATGGAATTTTCAGTAGTCTGAAAATTGAATTTATGCTCCCATCAGCAAACTTAGAAAAATGACAAGAACTTCTTTTCTCTGAAAAAGGAACCCAATCAAATAAGTAATAATGGACATGACAAAAAAAGGGAGTATTTATCAGTTTTTTTTGTTGTACATCCGAGGATCAAGCATACCTGCAGCAAACCACAACGGCAAAAGAGTTGTACGAATCTGTTCAACAGCAAGAATAGATAAATTAATTGAAAGACTGTAATCTACAAACACCCATGTTAAGTATTTCATTAATGAATACACTGAAACATTTTTAACATGTACCTGTTCCAATATGCAAGTGCAGTCATCTTCATTTCCATTCAAACCTTCCATCCTTGCTGTCTTAGCATTGAGCCAAATTAAAAGTGCATCAGCAAGATGCATTTCACTGTAAAGACAACCAGGTGTCTAACATATCAGAGTTCCACGATGTCGGGAAAAGTAATAAGCTAATTAAAGGGTAACTAACCTATCCACAGTCAAATTTATGTTCTTCACACACGATAATAATAATTCGTATGGAATATCTACAAAATAATTCATAGATATTGCCCACATCTGAAAAACAAACCATAATCCGTCAAATTCAATAACAGCAGGCTGAGCACAGTGACAACAAAATATTGCATAAAGCTTGCAAGCTATTAAGGTACAAATCTCTAGGATATAACTTGAGGAAAAACGGTTCTCATTCAACCTTAGCAAATAGCAACAAGCCAACAACTTTATCTGTAAAGACACGTGTGTAAGCATCTGTTTTCACTCTAGCCAAGAGTAGTAGCCGCTAGCCACACATCAGTGAGTGCATGTGCACATCATCAATACAGGTAACATGCCAGGTACTTGATGCAATGATGTTATTTTCATTATGCTAACACCATATCCTTCATTAACCTCAGTAATCTTATCAGTTCATTTTGCCTCTACCATGTCCCTTTTGGCTACTGTCAGCCCTTATATCCTTGTAATTTCCTATCCCTTATGTATCACCATGAAACACGATTGTCATCCAGAGAAACTATACAATCCTTAAATAATAGTATTACATCACAATGATACATGATTGTCTGCTCCTTATCAAGTCAAAATGTGTCTATGAGCAGTGGCTGGTCTCTGTGTATGAACTAATATTCAAGCATAACTGTATTCAGAACAACTAATCCGAGTATCCGGAAGCGAATGCCACAAAAATAAATGGGCAGAAGGAGGTTGCACAAAAACTAAACTTAGGTTTAGAACATACAAAATTTCTCCCAAGATAGCTTGCACACAGTTCTGGAAGAAAATCACAGGCTGTAACCAATTTCAGCTGTTAGACTATAGTCCATGACAGTAAGAAGAAAATGAAATTAAAGAAAAATTGTCAGCTCTAATCAAACTAGTGATTTCAGATAGTTTCTCACCGTGCTCTAAACCGAAGCTCCAAATATAAATCAAGTCCTCCAATTGTATTTGTGGTGGCACCTCTAATGATGCAACCTCAGAAAACCAAGTTTTACATCTCGTGAGCAGCATCTCCACTCCAAAGTAAAGTGCACCCTGCAAATGTATCACAATTAATGCAATTTTCTCTAATAATGGCCGGAGGATGATTTGTTGGTAAATAAAGAAGAGAAAGAAACCCCCATTGGATCAGAACTACTAGATAAAAGAAACAAAACAAAAAAAACTAATCCAGATCAATGTATTTTACCTCAATAAGAGGGAGGAAGTTATCAAATGTAACATCCAACGCGCAGCCGTAGATACAATTCAAAACATCTACAAAAGTTTCCAGGTTCCACTCAATTGCTATACAGTCCAGTCCCGATTCGCTACATGAAATTTACAAAACAACTCATCTATAGCAACACTTGAGCATCACTAATGTCAGCACAGACATGATAATTCATATTGAACAACACTTGTGAATTTCTTTTAATCTACTCACTGAAACTAATCCCAAACCCTAACAAAGTTGAATTTAAATCACAGAAAGCTTGAACCAAATCAATCAATTGATTTAGTGATCGAGAATTCGAGATTGATTTACCTGAAGCTGCCGGTGAGGAGTCCATGGAAATAGGAGGAGTGATGGATGAGCCTGCAACAAGAACACAGTGATGAATCTTTTTTTCCGGCGAAGTAAACGGAAAAGGAGTGAGGAAATGAGAAGCGACGAACCTGCTCCGATGAGCTTTAACTTTGAGTGATCGGCAACTGAGAATTGCTGGCAAATCCCAGCTTTGGAGATCTGTGACTGAGATAAACACTTCTGTGTTCGCAGTGGCGGTGGTGGCGGTTGCTTTGAGGTTTGTGCATATGACGGTGATGAAGTCGTCGTCTGAGCTTGAAGCCATGCTCTGGTTTCCCGTTTCCGGTGCTTCAGCATAACAGTTTTTAAACTTTCTGAAAATACTAGCTGCTGGAGGAACCATTTTATTTCAACGTTTTTACTGCAGTTAGTTTTTTTTTTTTTTTTTCCTATTACTTACTGAAAAGTCTTGGTATCAGAACTTACCGTAAGAAAACACTTGCATCCCAACTAATATATACGTGTGCATCCAAATCCAAACTAGTATAAAGTAAAAAGTCTCATGATCAGCCATTTGTTTGATACAATCCCTTAAGTAAAACCATTATTTTTTGTCTACGTTGATTTTAACATAGATATTTTTTATTGATAATTTAAAATCTAAATAATTAAATTTTTAAATTTACAACGTTAAAGATATGTAAATAAGAGATAGTTCAAACACAATCATACACATTAACCCGTAGGCAAGTATTTTCCTCATGCTGATAATTAAGATTTAAGAACTTATGTTCAAACCAATATGGATTTCTTATTTGCTTACATTATATATTTTAAAAGAGTAAATTTAACTATTTAAAAGTTAAATCAGTCTTCAAATATCATACATGCAAAAATAGATAGCAGTCCAAAATTTAAACCTTTATGGCATGTTTACTAACTTGAAATATAAATTATCATGAATTGGTATTAACAATAATCTGTATCAATAAGAATGAGTATGAGAATATTTCATACAATTTTATTGTTTACTTACTATAAGGAATCAAAACATGAATAAAACTAATTATGATTAATGTTGTTTACCTACCGTATAGAATTGGAATTAAAACTAGTTTGATTACTAAAATACCCCTACAATAAATGAATTTAAAATGCCCCTAAAATATTTTATATATATATATATATTTTAAGGTTGAGTAATTTAGAAATATTATAATTATGTGAGAATATTTTAGAGATAAAAAGTTGATTGCATTACCTTGATTCTGATACTTATCTCCCCCCCTTGGGTATCGGATAAGGGGTTTTGTCAGAAATCAATTCTTGATAAACAAGTAAAACTTATATCCATTCTAATACTTGACATGTTAATAAACGTTAGAATTCACCTATTCCGGAATCAAATTACATCACAGTTTCATTCCAAGTTAGTAAACATGCCCATAATATCTCACTTTTCATATTAACCTCCATATAGCCTTGTGCATTGAAATGATCAAATTGTAACAACCACGAGTAAAATGTGTCATAACTTTTTGGAGCGAAACGGAAAAGACTAATTCATCTGGGAGGTTACCTCATTCTTGGCTTCTTGCCAACCATTTTCATGCATAATCACAATGGACATATCAATGTGGAATCTGATATATGCGCCTTTACTGGAACTTTACCAGAGTAAAGTAGTCGTACTCTACCAAATTTACATAAGCTTATATTCGAGTTACAACAGGGAAGGAGGAGAGAGTCTTTCAAGAAGTAATACACAAGCAGACAGCTTCTCCCGGAAAAAATTGTGATTCCTGTCTCAAAATAACTCAAACTCTAGGTGGCCTCCCGTTGCTTTAAACTCCAAATACTTGGTGTCATCGTCCTGAATAGGCATGTCTGGAACGTCAAAATCACAAAAATCAGGCAGTTCCGGTGGAATAGCACAGCGGATTAGTGCCCAGTTCAAACCCTCAAAGAACGGATGTTGCTTAATCTCACCAGCTCCTTTCTCCGTGCCCAACCGATTCTCTGGCTCCTTTACCAACAGAGCTCTGATGAGATCCCTAGCATGGAAGCTAACAATTGGGGTGTCAGGGAATCTTAGGCTCTGCAATACCACATTGCCTAATGTTTCCTCATTGGTAGCACCCTTAAACGGTGTTCTGCCATATAGAAGCTCGTAAAGAAAGACACCAAACGTCCACCAATCAACTGCAGCACCATGACCGTCTCCTTTGATGATCTCGGGAGCCAAGTACTCGTGGGTCCCAACAAAGGAATTGGACCTTGCGTCACTAGGCTCTGCCACAAGCTGTGGCAATGATCTGACTTGAGATGCAGCGTCATTTTTTGCCTTCCTTGCTTTTGCCGCAGCAGGTAAAAACCTAGGGCTAAAGCATGAGACTTGACAAGAGGAGGGCTCGATGCAGAAGGGCTCAGGGCAGCTAGATGCTGTACATGGACCTGACATTCTTGCAGGATCCACATCACATGAAGGTGATTTCAAAAGAGTTGGATTGACAGAGCATCTAAGAGACAGGTCAAAATCTGTGAGCATAATGTGACCATCTTCCCGGACAAGAATGTTTTCCGGCTTCAGATCCCGATAAACTATACCAAGCATGTGCAAGTACTCCAAAGCGAGGAGGACTTCAGCCACATAAAACCTGAAAATGCAGATTTAAAATTACTTATAGTTAGCATGTTATGCAAACTACAAACAATAAATGAAAGAGAATAACCAATTATAAGAAAGTTTCCTTTTAGTCAAGTAATCTCAGCTAATATGCAGCATATTATTTGATACACAACAAAGATATAATAAAGGACCTGAACAAAATGCTCAGTGGCCTAATTTAATTGCAAGTTTTAGAGCTGTCATGCACACAACAAATAATTTCAATACAGATGGTCACAGGAGTAATCAAAATGGAAAAATATTCAAGTTTGGTCTGAAATGAAAGTTTCTTCTAGGACTTGCATAACAATAGGAAAGGAACACAACTAAAAAGAGTCAAAGACATCATATATTTCTTCAGGTGAAAACCTGAATAAATAAATAAATTTATTTTGGTGCAAGTGGTGTAGATGGAGCTTGTAAATGGGTATGGTGAGTGACTGTCTTCCTATCTTAAGAATGCATGACCAACACACTAACACATGTGAAATCATAATGCACTATAAACAGCAATAAATCTAGACATGAAATGCTTTTCTTGAACACGTATATCTTGCACCCTAATGCTTATTTTCTCATTATCTCTCAAATTCAGATATATCTGAAACAAAATGATCAATACATATATAGAGCTCATAACTAATTTGTTTTACCTTGTAGCTGCTTCAGAAAAACACCTTCCGACCTGCTTCTGCCGGAGGACATGAAGATCTCCACCAGGACAATACTCCATTACTAAACATGAAAGATTATCTGATGTAAACTGGGAATACAATGTAGGGAGAAAAGGATGATCAAGCATCCTCAGTATTTCACTTTCTGTGTGAGCCCTTGGCATCTTCTTCCTTCTTGCCAAGAACTCATTGTCCATTACCTTTATGGCAAAAAGGCAGTTTGTATTGATTAGCTCAGCAAGATATACAGTTCCAATGTCTCCACAACCAAGCTTCTTCAAAAGATTGAAGTGTTTCAAGCCCAGGGCTCCATGCTGCATCCGAACATGACGGATGGCTTCCCACCTCACATCCTTCGACATGTGAGGTTTATTGCTACAACTAGTCCTACTTAAATTACTCTCATCACTCAAACTTGTACTACTACTATACTCACCTTGGCTACTTTTTGAGCTTTGGGAGAACTCCCCTGTTCCTTTTGATTTTGGGTTCTTATTTGCTTTCACGACATCACCTCCACCTGTACTACCAGTCTTACAGCTGTCTACGGTGAAGCCTGGTTTACTTGGAGTGGACTGTACATTGCTTGAGCTTATTTCAGCAGCAAGAGTGGGGGTTTCCAAAGCTTGATTGTATTGTTTTCCGGCACCTTTTAAGGCAATATGGCATCTCTCACAGACCAGCTGACTTGTACATGGATCGATATCGGCAACAGCTCCATTACCCTTATTAGACTTGCAGGCAGGAGAAACTGAATCTTGGTTTTGCTTCTTCTTAACGATACTTTTATTCCTGCTAGATGGTTTGATACTGCGGAGGGTGTTTCTGGAAAACTTGCTTGCCACATTTCCATTGACAAAGCTAGATGAAGAAGGCACTCCATGCACCTTGACTTTTCGGCCCAGTTTTGCTGCTGAAACCTTATTTACTAACTTGGTTTTGGTAGGACTATTTCTAGAAGAAACTGAATTGTTTTCCTTTGTGGATTTTCGTTTCTCTTTCTTCCCCAGCTCTGTCTTTAATGTTATCTTCAAAACAGCTTTTGCAGGTGCATTTTCAGCAACTTCAGAAATAAGCTCGCTACCATATTCATTTTCATTTTCTAGACCCAGCTCCGACTTTATTGTTTGTACCCCAACCGTCCTCACCGTGGAAGCACTTTCATTTTGTACTGCCGTGCACCCAGCACTATTTTTTGTTGTCCCATTTACAAATCGAGGAGAAGAATGTGCACTCTGGCTTGATGACTTCGTCTTGGGCATTGGAGGATGCTCAGGCATCTTCTCACGTGAATATGATGTGCTTTCTTCCGGGAGCAGAGAGATTTCAACTACATTTCCCCTGTCTTCATGTGAGGAAGGACCACATTGAGTGGCTTGAACAACAACCGCATTGTACAATGTCTTGATCCTCCCAGCTTCAGAGGCTCTTGAAGGACTTGTCAACTTTGTTAACCGTTTCATAGCAGCCATTTCTGATGCCTTGGTAATAGACAGCTCCCTTAATGCCTGCTTTAGAGTCGCTGGCTCAGAAGTCCCGATCCTTGGTGAGTGAGACACACCCACTGTAATTGGCTTTTTTAAGGCACTCTTGTTCAAAGGGCTAGTGGCTATTTGCTTTGAATGATCTGAACCCTTGGATGAAGTTTTGAGATGGATTGCCGCAAAAAGTTTATTAATATCATCTTCTATAGAATCTCTGGATGACCCTAGTTTAAGTGCAGGAAGCTTCTTATCATTCTCACCAAACCCCGAATTTGGTCGATATGTCGTACGAGAATATTGACCTGAGCTGGGCTCATCTGTTGCTTCAACAATTTCAGAAGTACCCGCAAATGAACCCATTTCTAAGATTATTGGAGCCTGCTGATTAAAAAACGAAGCACCAAAGAGAGAAAGAGTTTAGTCCAACACGTTAATGATACCCAATTCATCGAAAATCTTTCCTACAGCATGTTACATGTTTTTTCACTTCAAATAACATAATACTTGAACCCAGAAAAAGATGAGCAATTTATTGAATAACAACACTCAACCAGCAGAAAAGGTATTTAATTTCAATGATAGGTACAAGTAAAGATGAGCCAACAACAATAAGCCTTCATGTAGAACCCAGAAAAAGACTTGAAGCTGCAAACCAATACTTGACCAAGTCGTATTAACATTGAAAAAACACTAAATACAGTCAAAGAATCTCTCAACATCACATAGAAGCCCTGAAAAAGGACTATTCACAAAAACAGATTTCAAATATAACCAGATGCAATATAAGCCCAAATATTCAACCACAATCCTAAGCCTTACATGGGTGCACTTTTACCATGAACATCACATACCCCAATTTCCAGAAAAAATGAACCAGACTACTGAGAAAGCTTCCGAATTTCACATTCCTTTTGCTTAAATCAAAAACTCATACAGAATGTGAAGTTCTTCTCAAAAAAAAAAAAATTAATAATAATAATAATAGAACGTGAAGCAACACCCAGTTGCATCTTTCCAGTTCCTTAAACTTATAGTTCAATTCTTTGTATAGATTTGCTTCAACCCAAAATTTCAAAATAAATATATGCAACAAACAAATTAAACAGCACTCATCAACAAAACCAATAAACAGTAAAAATTAAGAATAAAAAAAATCAAAAAAAAGAAAAATGCCAAACTTGCGGACCAACATTTAGATGAGGCAGAGTGGTATAATGATGATTAGAAACTCCAGAAGCTCAAATCTGAACTGAATATGACTTATCTAACAATCAAAGAGCTGAAAAATCAAAACCAGATCGGAGGGATGAACAGTACCGGATGAAGCGGTGGGTTCAGAATCGCATTGGTGGCAGATTCGGTAAATAAATCCGAGAGGGGATTGAGATAGAAGAGAGAAAGCCCAAAAACCCTTTGAAAATGAAACCCTTGGGGCTTGAGAGATTGGTGTCTCAGGAAACGAGAGAGAGAGAGAGAGAGCAGTGTGATTTCTTTCTCTTTCCGCTCTGGCACAGATTATTTTGAAGTCATGGTGGGGCCCGCGTCATATGCTGTGGGGTTCTCTATTTTTAAATAAAAAAGAAAAAATTATTTTAAGATATTTCATATGTATGCACCCTATGCAATCAAGATATGTAGTTAGAATATGATTATGTATTTTTTATCATTATCATATTGATATTTTGTAATTCCCTATAAAGAATAAGATGATGATTCTCTTACTATTTTTTTGTCTCTACATTTTATACTTCATCACGTTATCATGCATTTTATTCTAACCCTAGAGCTAATAGTCCACCATTTATTTTTCGAAACCCTAAAAACACGTTTTTTGGCTCCAATTTCCGACCGCCGCCACCGCTTGTTTTCCCGGCCGCCTTCAGACATCACCGACTGCCAATCCCTTAGCCGCCCGCCGACGATTCTTGGTTTCCTCCGACTACAATTTTCGACCTCTTCAAGCGTTTGAAGTTCCAGAAGGTATGTTTTGAAACCCTAAACTTTTTCAAGTTTAATAACTCGAGAAGGATAAAATTCTTTCCTCTCTTCTCCATCTACATTCTATGCTTGGGATTTTGTGCGTGCAGGCAAAAATCCTGAAATTGTGTGTTTGATCACTTTTGTTTCTTTGTCAGGTTGTGTTTGATCAATCCAAGGCATTATCTGAATTGTGTTTGATCAATTCGGGGCTTTTCCAGATTGTATATGATCAATCTAAAGGATAAACTGTTTGAGCAAAAGGGCATTTTTATCTAAGTAATAATACTTTATCTAGACGGTAAAATGTCCGAGTAAATGTTAATTACTTTCGTGATCCACGTCATACTCGGCAAGCCCAATTTGTTCAAGTTTACAAATGTTAGCTCGCCACTAAGGCCATGCGAGTTGGAATGTAAGGCCCGTGCGCAGTTATTACTTCGCGCAGACAACAGATCTCGCGTATTTAGTGACTTCGCGCGTAGGTGAGGCGGAGTACATCAAGGCAAGCGGGCGAACTGGCTCGCGGGCAAGACTTCGCGAGGAAGCCACAGGTGAAATCCGCGCACACCACATTGATCGTTGAGGACTTTCACCAGTCTTTGACATGTTTCGGGCCAATCTCTGTGACTCTTTTAATATAAAAAGTATTTCTAAAGCCCGCGAGATTAAATCAGTAACTCATGCAGCATGCGCGAAATTGGACATGTGTCATATGTTGATTAGTCCGCATGGGTTAAACCTTATCCTCGTAGGATTAGGGTTTCAAAGATTATCTTTCGCTACTATATAAAGGGTTAAAGGTTTACATACAAGAGGACAATCAAATCTCTCAACAAATACAAACAGAATCTTTCAACCCAGTTGAAACCCTTTTTCGAGCCTCTTGAAAACCCTAACCCTAAGTGGGCCGCCTAGGTTTTCCCTTCCTGGACTCGCCACCGATCATCTTCGATTTCCCTATAATTGCTCTGCTCGCGTCCTGCAGTGAGTATTGACTCGCTTGTGCTTGTAAATCCTCATCATAGGTGGCACCTGGAAACCCCTCTCGCCTGATCAAGAAGTCAAGTGCACCTTCAGACCCTTTCCTTGTCCGCGAGGTGGCACGCCCGCAACATCTCCCTTATTTTTTTGTTCGTTATCTACCTTTGCTCCGTGCGCTGAGGATCGTGGCTAAAACATTGGCATGTCCAGTGGGACAGGGAGTACACGTGAGACATCATAGGGAAACCCGAGGAACCATACAAGAAGCCTTAGCTTTCTTGTCTCAAGCACAGATCACTATGGTACAAGCCCCATAACAGCGCGACTTGCCGTTCCCTCACACAAGAGCAGGTTCTTGCTCAGTTTGGTGACCCAGACTTCAGCGAGACCGCCATGGTAGGGGGTTGAAACTCGATCAAGAGAAGATGATCTTAAATTTTCAAACAATCTCATCTCGTTCCTACTTGGTAAGGGATAGGTAATCAGATTCTCATGCATTTTTGAGTTTATTTTAATAGTGCGGCTATTGGGATCTTCAAATTTGCTTACTAGACCTCACTCTATTATGAATTATTAAATGACATATATATTCTCATACACAATGACTCTTAAGAAAAATAATTATACAAAATAAAATATTATATTTATTCTCTCTAAACTTTCCAATTCAATAATAATTGATTATATTATTTATATATATATATATATTTCATAAGAGCTAAAACAATGATCAAATATCGATCATGTGACATAAAATTTTATATTATCATACATGTTGAACGCATATACTTGCAAGGTGCATAAATTTTATGCAAAAGAAATATATATATATATATATATATTTATTAGAAAATATATATTTATTAAAATAATTTATTATAAGGTATAAAATAGAGATCAAATTATTCAAAATAGAAAAACAGAGAAAAAATAACACATACAAAAGAGAAAAACAAAAGTAAAAAAGATATATAGAATAATTCATGATAAAACATTAACTTGCATGAAAAAAAATTAAAAAATGAAGGTAGGGATAATGGATGTTCAAAAACAAAAAGGTAAAAAAAACAAAGAATGAGAGGTCTATTGAGTGAATAAGAGGTAAAGTAAGTAATTAATTGATCGAAATATATGTCAATAAATAACTAAGGTTATGTTAGAAATTTAAAATGAGGTCTAGTAAGAAAATGCTTGTATTAAAAAGTAAAAAGGAGGTGATAAGAGGTATATTGAACAAATGTAAAGGTCACAATAGCTGTACTCTTATTTTAATTTTAAAAAGTAATGTATTCTACAGATTTTGGTATATGGTGTTGAAAGATTGGACATAAGAATGTATCATACGGAAATTCTTCTATGCATTAAGGTGCAAGTGAACCAAGCAACTAATATGCAGTATTTTGATTCGGTCATTCACGTCACACTATCATGTATATATATTAATATCGTTAACAAAATTAAAACCCAAAAAAATAATCCTAAGTGTTTCCTACACAAGAGGTGAGGACCCAAGGTCGAAGAAAGATATTATTGTAGACGCTTAATTTGATCGGATCAAAAATGAAAATGAAAGAAGTGAATTTAAAGTCTATAGTCTTCATTCAATCTTTGCATAAAACAATTAAAGGACTTGCATATTAATGATGCAAGTGCATCTTAGTACTTAAAATTCGCTCTCACCGATCGATTATGGTATTTGTAACAATTGGTTATACATTAAGGGTATGTGTATTTAATCAAATTAAATAAATTTCTTCATTCTCAACCAAAAAAAACAATGATGTATGATTTATGTTTTGATTGAAGTATAATGGAAACATCTAATTTAGCTAGGGTCCCTTTAAATATTGTGATGTGTAACAACTCGATCTTGATATGTTCTTGTATTTGTATCCTTATACGATGTAGACAGTGGGAACCGTCGGCACATCAATGTTGACGGTCCCAAACCATCAATACAGGAGATCACAAAGTCTCTTTTTCTTTTCTCTTTAATTAAGAAAATAGTTGTATTTAGGCAAAATGACAAATAGAAAATGGAAGTGACCATAACGTACAAGAATGTATACTAATGTATGGTTGTACCCTTCCTGTGGCCTAATCTGTGTAACACTTGATGGTTTACTTCACGTCCTAAATGAGACCAAATGGCCAACTACACTATCATAATTTACCATCTCCAGTAGTTGTTTTACCATCATCATTATGTTGAAGGCTCAGCGGTGTACTGACGGTTGTTCCAGCATATCGTCCAATTTTCACCTAGTGGCGGTATGGGACTGGATTAACCGAAGCGATGATGTGGTGCGATGACGGGGAAGACTGGTCCGATTCGATTTTCATTTTGGATTGCGTCTCTTTGTTGTGTTTCTCGGTGGATCTTGGAAGATGGTGCGCTGAGTCCAGACGGTGGAGCTCTTCTGATGGTGGCCAACATTGTTGGCGGGGCAATGGTTTTGGCTCAAATGCGTTGCAGCTTAATGGGTCAGGCTCCTTGTGTGTGGCATGCGTCTTGAGGTCCATTGTGGTAGATTGGGCCTAGGTCTAGTTTTTCTTTGTTTTTTTTAGTTAAATTTGTTGGTCATTTGGCTTTGGATTGTCCCTCCTCTTTGAGCAAGGGTTTATAGTATGTGTCGTCGATCCTCTTTAAGTGTCTTGAGTCGTGTCGGTGTGTCATGGTTTGGCGTCATGTCCACAGATTATCAGTATCAATAACGGTGTTTTCCTATTGCAAAGTAATGGGGAAGTTCAAGTTCCCTTTACCTATATGTTGGTAGTTTTAGGATATAATGTTTAAAGTGTGATTTTTCATGAGGTTAACCGTAAGAATGTATAAAGGCTTTTGGACTATGTTAGATTATAGTTGATTGTAATCGTTGGTGTTTTAGGTAAGGAGAAGAGTGAAAAATTTATGTTCATCACCGATATTCCCCAATAATTATAAAATGTTTACCTTTCTAAAAAAAAAGAAAAAAAATTGTCGTACTTAGGTGGCTAAATGGTGAGGACCATGATAAATATTTTTGGTGATTGTACCTTTTCGTCTGCTTTCTCGTTAGCATAACATATGTTGTTATTGTCATGTTGCTTCAAACCAATGTGTTCAATTCTCGTCAACCTTTTATGTCGATATTAATCCTAGTGAGGCGTCGTCGACTGATGTTGCAATATGTACATAGGTGAATTGTAGACGAATTTTTACGGGTCGAATACTTAAACAATAATCTGTATCGATTAAAACAGAAATTCCCTTAAAAAAGAAGACAAAATGAATTGTCCATCTCTATTGTCTCTCATATTATCAAGAGAGAAAAAATTTGTTACTTCAAAATTCAAATTGTCACTATACAATATGTCAATAAATTTCTTTTTCTTTTCGTTTTTATAATAACGGGTGTACCATATAACAGAGTAATAGGCTACATTTGTATGGACACCACTCAATCTCATCCACATTCATACAAATTAGTACCAACACCATTGTTCAAATGCTATGATGATATTTTTATAAACATGAAAGCGATGAAACTAAAACTCACTGTACACTTTATGTACTGCCTGATTACTTGACCCTGTGGTTACAGGAGCACCATGCAATGAAATTCAGGCTTTAGTGACAGTGTGACATAGCCACAAATTTGTTTTTGCTTGTATCGAGTGCATTGTCTTTTGATATTTTAGGGGTAGAGAGATAATTGAATCCAGTGTCAGGTTTGAGGAAGTAAGATATTGAATGTGTGCCAGTGCCACCCTCCAGCGCCATGAAAACATGATTTCTCTGCTATACGTTTCGGCTTCTTTCGATTGCAATGTCCCACTCACCAGTCGGTCCAATAATGACCATCTTCAAATTGAAAACGAAATTTGAACCAAATGCCCAGAGATATGGTCTTGTTGGGTTCACGTCTTTGGGTCATATAATTTTGGTCAAGGGTCTTATGCAATTTTCTGTATATTGTTAGGCTGGGAGGGGATGCAAACCAAACAGATATGTGAACCAAACGAAGCCTAAATTCTTATTTGAGTAATTTTAGATACACATTCATAATATCTTAATATACATTCCTTACTTAATATATTATTTATCTAGTTTTTTATTTTAATATTATACTAAATACACATCTCAAACTGCTTAAAATACTTTCAATATCTAAAACTAATAATAATTTATATTTAATATAATTATTATATATTTACTATTTCACAACTTTTTTTATGTATTCTCTTTTATTTTCTGTTAGATTTTTTCTTATCAGGTTAGAAATTTTTTCTTGATATTTTTCAATTTATAATTAAAAGAGTATTATTATATTCGAACTTTAAATCTCTAATATGACATCAATCGGCTAGAATTTGGAAAAAAAAATATATTAAACATACATAATTTTTTCAAAGTTAAGAAACTAGTATAATTACAATAGCATAAAAACTAGTTTTAGCCTGTAAGATAAAATCTAATGTTGATAGAAAAAAAAAAGCTAAATGAATCAGTAAATAGTATATATGATTATGACAGTAATCGAAATTCAGGTGATGAATTTTGGAGAAGATGTTTTTATTTCTTTTCTTTTGATGCATAGTAATAGTGGAGAAGAGTTAGGTTTTAGGGAATATAAAGTTTTTTTTCTTTAATAATTAATGGATGTTTTTGTAATTAAACATACCTATAAAATCTGATATGAAATATAAAATAATAAGAGTGTGTATTAAGATATCAGAGGTGTGTATTTAAAATTTATCTTCTTATTTAGTTAAAGCAAGTGTCTTGAAAGTAATACTTGAACTTTTCTCGAATAATTATGTTTTATTATTTTCAAAAATGACTGAAAGAGCATAAATTAAGAAATTGAAAATACATACGATAATTTCCTTTACTTCACATGGCAATGCCAACACCATTAGGCCAGCCGAAAGGGATGGAAGCCTGGTAGGTAAAGGACTTGGCCCGCCGTGACCCTCAACTTAAGCAAGTAAACTTTGGGGAACCATAATTTGACTATCCAAAAAGTGGCCTATCAGTTGTTAATCCCAAGCTCTCTGGGGCGCACCTAATGCGGGGAAAGGAAACCATTCTTCCCTTGCATTATGGCTTGTGCAACTTTATTTTGGGACCAACATTTTGGATTTTGAATGGAATGGGTTGAAAGCAGCCTTCTACCATCTAAAAGGATTACCAGATATGAGTAGAGGATCAATGTAATGATGATGAGCTTTGGCAAATAGCCAAATAGCACCCTCTTCTTTCTCCTTTTACCCCAATGATGATGAATCGAAGTGTGTACTTGAATGACCCCTTTAAGAAGCCACCTACTACACTAGCCCTATGATTTATACAATACGATGTTTTTGATTATGTAGGACAATGATCAACAACTTAGCTAATAAGAGTTGATTAACGTGAGGAGAACTAGGACGCTCTAGGGTAATTGACTAAGTACGTACTATATATATAAGCATCCAGAAGAACAAGGATACAGAAAACATTGTTAATTAGAGTTAGTGGCTTAGCTCTACTCTACGGAATCGACTACCTAGCTAATATTTGAATTCAACACATGGTAGTAGCAAACCTGCTCCAAGATCGATCTCTTCTTCATCAAGGCATTGAAAAGTTTAAGGAATATGAATTTTTTCTAGTTTGAGTCGAGATGAAAGTATATTAAGTTCGTCTACTGTACCGATACATTAAGTAGCAAGTCTAGTTCGATGCGATCAAACCAAACTAGTCTATTTTTGCATGAAAAATCAGTTTACTTCAATGTATCGATGCAGTGATACTATTATTCTGGACTGATTGGACTAGTCTATATCTGGAAAATGATTTTGAAATTGTTTTGAGAAGTGATTGGAACCACTAATTGTGAGCTTAATTACCTTTTCTTTTCACCCAAGATTGATAAGATGGTATCCCTAACTTTAGCGTTGCTATGATCAGTTAGGGGTCAGTCGAAGCCCAACCCAAATCAGACGTTGAATAGCTAGTAGCACTATCATTGGGCTTACTTCAACGTCCACAAATTTTAATTTTATAGGTGAAAATAGAGAACTTTTTTTTTTTTTTTTGCACAATGAAATATATTCATCGAGGGAAGAGACCCAGTTTTCTAAACGGTTTACATACAACATATATAAAAATAAGAAAACTCATCATCTAATTCAACACAAAAATAGACACCGAAGAGTTTTCTTGCCAACAAAAAAGAGCAGCGACCAGACCAGCCGTGCTCAAACCCCTTCGACATGAGGGTAGGGCAATCCATCATTGCGAAGAACATTAGTGAGGGAAGGTGGTGGTTGGGAAGCCCAACGCAGAGGATCCACCCTTCCGAAGGCAAGCGATGTGGTGACATGCGTCACTCTATTCGCTTCTCTAGGTATCCAAACCTAGCTACAACTATTAAACATGGAGCAACTTCTTCTTATCTGTTGGATCATGAGATGAGTTCTCTAGTTTACCTTGTTGTGCTTCTTATTGATTTTTGAAATGACTTCTTCTGAGTCCGACTCGAAAATGATATTTTGTAATTGCAGGGAGGCAACCAATTCAGAACCGGCAAGTATAGCAGTAGCTTCCACTTCTGTAACCGATCCACACTTCTTCAAAAGGCTAGAGACAGCAATCATGACCCGATTCGAGTCCCTTATCGCAATTCCAATTCCAATATGACCCAGTGGGAACCAAGAAGCATATGAATTGATCTTGTGGTGACCAATGGTTAGAGGAAGCCATTGCATGTGCAGTCTCGGAACTCGGGAATTCAGCATAGACGCTGAGGCATGATAGAACTCTAAGGCAAGATTTCGGGCAGCTCTGATAGTAGAAGGCAGAGACACCTCTCTATGTTGATAGACAAAATGACACCTCTCTTTCCAGATGGCCCAACAGATAGTGCTAATCAATGTAAGTACAGCTTCCCTTTCACTTGTTGGGCAGTGATTGTAGATACTAATAAGTCATCTATCAAAAGTAGTAATCTTCCTTTTATCAATTCTGATTCCAAGTGGGGACCCAAACCATATTGGGTCAACCCAGTGACACAGAAGATTGAGATGTTCAAAAATCTCTTCTGCTTTTCCACACACAGGACACAGAGGGTTTGAAATGATCCTTCTCTTGTGTAGGCTGTGCATAGTTAGAGCCGCCCCGTGTAGTACCCTCCATAAGAAAACTCTGACTTTTAGGAAGAGTTTTGATGCTCCATAAAATCTTCCATATCTTGGGATCGAACTGGTGAGAGGAACCGATGCTAGGAGCTCTAGGAATAGACATAGAAGTATGGTACCAATGACTGTAAACATCGGTGTTATTCCAAGGCCATAAAAAATGGTCCAAATCCTCCCTATCACTAATAGGAATGTCAACAATTCTCTGCGTGTCTTGAGGATGAATGACATGATCAATAGCAGTGGTGTTCCACCCTCTCAAATCCCAGTCAATAAGAGAGCCCACAGAACTAGTACCGTTAGCCGGAATATCACCAATTACCCTCACCTTAGCTGTATTAGGAGGGGGCAGCCACTTGTCCTTCCAGATATTGATGTCATTGCCATTAGACACTTACCAAAAGCCTTCTCCCATGAAGCAGTCTCTTGCTTCGATTAAACTAGACCAACCCCAAGAGGCACGATACCTTTTCTTTGCCTCCATAAAGCTGCAGTTGGGAAAATATCGGCCTTTCAAACATTTCGCCCATAAGGAATTAGGATTTTGAATGAGCCTCCAACACTGCTTTGCAAGAAGTGCAAGGTTAAAGTGATAGATGTTCCTAAATCCCATGCCACCATTGGCTTTGGGTGTGCCCATCAAATCCCAAATCTTTCAATGGACCTTGTTACCATTTTGACCAGTACCCTACAAAAAATTGCTGATAAGAGAGTTGATTTCCTTAGAAGTGCTAAGGGGAAATTTAAAACAGCTCATACAATAAGCAGTGATTGCCAAAGCCACAGATTTGATCATTGTCTCCTTCCCAGCCATAGAGAGAGTACACTGTTTCCAGCCCTCTACCTTTCTTGAAACTCTTTCTTTGATATACGACAAGACTCCTTTTTTAGATCTACCCCATATAGACGGTATCCCTAGGTAAATGCTTGGTTTCATAACCTCAGTAAAAGAGAGAAGCTCACACATAAGTAACGCCATCTGACGAGGCGTATTTGAGGTAAAATAGATGCTAGACTTGTCAATGTTGATCAACTGGCCAAAGGCAGTACAATACTCATTGAAAATAGTGCCAAGTTGCTGGCAATTCAATAAAGTACCCTTTAGAAAGAATAGAGCATCATCAACAAAGAAGAGGTGGGATAGGATAGGGCTACCTCTACTTAAACTGATACCAAGTAGGTCATTTTCATTCACAGCTTTAGTAATACGAAGGGAGAGAGCCTCGCTGACAATGAGGAAAAGATCACCCTGCCTCAAACCACACGAGAAGGGTTGAAAAACTTCCCCGGCTTCCCATTCAAAACCACTGAAAAAGAAACCGTCCTTACACAAGCCATAATCAAGTAAATCCACTTGCTGTCAAATCCAAAACGAACCATAGTAGCCTCTAGGAGATCCCATTCAACATGATCATAAGCCTTGTTCATTTCAGGAGTAACCAATTGTGTAACTCCTGATAAGGCTTGGCCTTATAGAGAACCTCAACACCTCACTAAAATAGAAGTGGATTAGTTGCTGTTGTGCGTCTTCCTTTTTCATTTCTTTACTTACCTTAACCTAATCAGACCACTAATGGACGATGACTTTTGCCGTCACTGCTTATGTCAACGATTCCAGTCCAAAAGTACGGGGCCATTTGCCGGTTTGAGCGATGTTAATTTACTTTTACCATTCGTCTGAATTTTTTTTACTGTTTATAATCTGGACACTTTTGACTTGTCTATGTAGGTGGACTTCTTCTAGGCAGTATACATTTTTTTTATTTGCCTCATTAAAAAAACAGATATAGAGATCTCAATAATAAATTAGAACACTACCAGGTGTTTTTGCTTTATTTGTGAACACTACCAGGTCCAAGGATCGACCGACATCATCACCAAACAACAATAAATTTGACAAAGATTTTTTTTTTTATAGAAACCGGATCAAATGGTGTTCACACGTAGTCATTTATTTTGGAGAATGTAATTCCAAACAAAGAGGATCAATACAGTTCAAGAGGATCATACCGTGTTCACACATCACCATACCAAGTCACCCACACATAAATATTATGGATAAGGAATTCAATGAATTTATAAAATATAAATTTTGAACTTTAATAGGAAATTAAGTGAGGGTGTTCATCACCGAAGAGCTTTAGACTTTTAGATTTTCTTCTTCTTTTTGTAGGATGTCGAGAAAACTAAGAGTGTGTTTGGATGATGAATCCTTATTTCATTTTTCTAAAATCTCTCATAATCTATCACTAATACAAATTTTTTTGAATGAAATCATATATGGAAAGGTTTTATAAATCCAAAAACCTCATAAACTAATCCGTATCGAAAAATCATGTCAGACAAGATTTACATATGTTTCATAAATACAGTCAAACAATAGTTTCAATCGATAGAATTTAATTTCGTTATTTCAAAAATTCTCTTCCAAATGCAACGTAAGAACGAGCAAATAACTTCTATTTCATTGATGAATACCTATATGATATACATTTTTCTAGGTGGCACCGTGGCACATACAAATTAGATTTCGTTGGACACTTTTCTTTTTCTTGTCACGAAAATCCGAGCCTCGGTTGTCGTGGCGATTGCACAGTGAGCAGCGATTGACGGATACATCTCTGCCACGTGGCAAAATTCCATTTACACGGAGGCTGAGACCAGAAAGCTCGCACCAATGAAACGACGTCACAATCGGGCCCTATAAATATCAGACCAGTACCCCACAGCTAACCCAAAAAACCTCATCGCCTTCTCTCACGGAGAAAGCCAAAACGCCTTTCCCTTCCTTCTGAATCATCATCAATGGCGGAGAAGACCTTCAAGTATGTCATCCTCGGCGGCGGAGTCTCTGCCGTAAGTTTCTCTCCGCGATCCATTCTCATTTCGTTTATCATAATTTTGGTGATTTTTTTAGTCTTGAGAAATTGATGCGAAATCTGTATATTTGAGTGAAGTTTCTGGTCACTCCGGTTAGGTTTTGACTCTAGGATTTTCGTACGTGTTACGTAGATCTATGTAATTCAGCTATGAAATTTGGAGTACTGCACGTTGTTAAGGTCAATGTGTGCTGCCATAGTGATTTTGGTTCAGAGATTAGGTTAATTGTGAGGATAATGATACGATCGCGTATTGGAAAGCTGTGTTGTGAAAGCCTTGATCACTGAGAAAATAGAAATGATGTGTTGTTTGTTTTTTGTATACTGTAGGGATATGCAGCTCGGGAGTTTTCCAAGCAAGGAGTTAAGCCAGGCGAGCTAGCAGTCATCTCGAAAGAGGCGGTATGGTTAGCTTCGCTTTGTTTCCAGTTGGTTGTGGATTTCGAGATATTTTTATGCCATCAGTCGTGATGTTTTTTGTAAGAGTAATAGAGTATACATCAGAAATAGTTTCCACATTGAACTTCATTTTGGAAATCAATGCTCACCGTTAATGTGGCTACCACGCTTACTGATTGTCCTACTTTTTGTATAGACTGTAGTCACTGTACTTAATATCGTTTCTGCTGATTCAAGTCGTTTCATCCGATGGCCATTGGTATTTGGTTTTGTTTAGTTACAAATATTAATTTCTTTTGTCATTTTCTGGCAGGTTGCTCCCTATGAACGTCCTGCACTCAGCAAGGCTTATCTCTTCCCTGAGTGTAAGTAGTGTTCTATTCATTTCCAACTTTCCTTAAAAGCTTCAGTAGTTATTACAGTATTACATGTGGCTCTTTCTTGGACCTGGCACATCAGCGCAGACCAGTCTCCTTTTGTATGTTTATCACATTCAGTGACATAGTAACTTAAAAATGTAATTGGTTTTTGCAGCTCCTGCTAGACTTCCAGGGTTTCACACCTGTGTTGGAAGCGGAGGAGAGAGATTGCTTCCTGATTGGTACAAAGAGAAAGGTTTGTTTCTCCTTTACATCACAGTTTATACTAAACATAGTGAAATAATTCTCGAGAACTGTTCTAAGCAATATATAGAGGCTCATTCTTGTGCCAGTCTCTATTTTACTATGTTATTGAATATTTCATTTAGATCGTTACAATGTACCATTCTGATGGAAATGGAAACATTATTTATAATTTCAGGAATGGAGTTGATTCTTAGCACTGAAATTGTCAAAGTAGATCTTTCTGGGAAGACTCTAGTTAGTGGAACTGGGGAAACCTTCAAGTTTCAGATTCTTATCATTGCAACTGGTTCAACTGTAAGCAACCCTACATAGAATTTGAAGTTCTTTTTATATTTATCCATCTCGGCATACTCAAGTACATTTTCTATTTATGTAGGTTGTAAGGTTGTCTGATTTTGGTGTGAAAGGAGCTGATGCTAAAAACATTTTCTACTTGAGAGAAATTGATGATGCTGATAAGCTCAATGACGCAATTAAAGCAAAAAAGAATGGGAAAGCTGTGATTGTTGGAGGAGGATACATTGGTCTTGAGCTTGGTGCAGCATTGAGAATTAACAATTTAGATGTTACTATGGTGTACCCTGAACCGTGGTGCAGTAAGTGATTGCTCCTCTAAGTCTTATATTGTTTGTGTATGTTACACACAACAGCAAATTTTCTACCCCATGTAGTTAGCACCCTACTAGCCTTATTCCCCAATTTTCTTTGCCCTTGTAGTGCCTCGGCTTTTCACTTCTGGTATTGCTGCTTTCTATGAGGGTTATTATGCAAACAAAGGAGTTAATATCATCAAGGGAACAGTTGCTTCTGGGTTTACCTCTGATTCAAATGGAGAGGTAAAAATACAATCGCCTGGCATTTCGGTAGTGATGTTTTTTTTTTCTAAACAGTATCCTGAATACTGACGCTTGACCTTGATGCAGGTCAAGGAAGTGCATCTAAAAGATGGTAGAGTGCTTGAAGCTGACATTGTTGCTGTTGGTGTTGGGGGAAGGCCACTAACATCCTTGTTCAAGGGACAAGTTGAAGAGGAGAAAGGTGGAATTAAGGTATCTAAACTCCTATATCCCTTGATTCCTTCCCCCTATCGCATACCTCAAGTAATTTACTTCCATGCTTAAAGTTCTTAATAATAGTGTTAATCTTAAATAATGATCAATTACTCATTTCAATATATATGAGCATTCAACTTTACCACATATTAAGATAACTACATAGAAATGACCTTTAAGTTACTAAGGAAGTTGGACACCGATCCATTTTACTTGATGTCTTGATGGGTTGTACAGATTTTATGAAGTGACAGCACTTTTCATTTACCAATATTAGACTAGTCAATTCTATTTCTGTAGTTACATATCCATTGAATCCATTTTGATATATGCTGTTGATTGCAGACGGACACATTCTTTAAAACAAGTGTTCCTGATGTATATGCTGTGGGTGATGTCGCCACTTTCCCTTTGAAGTTGTACAATGAGCTCAGAAGAGTTGAGCATGTTGATCATGCACGCAAGTCTGCAGAGCAGGCCGTAAAGGTACGCAGCTCCCCTTGGGTCTTTATTTATTTTTACAGTGGATCTCCTTTCCATTATTCTGGCAAATGAGTTGGAATCCGATTTTGTAGAATCCAGGAATCATGTGGTGTCTTAATTTTGCAGGCCATCAAGGCAAGTGAGGAGGGAAAGACTGTTGAGGTCTATGACTACCTTCCATACTTTTATTCTCGCTCCTTTGATCTGTCATGGCAATTCTATGGTGATAATGTTGGTGAGACCGTGCTCTTTGGAGACAACAATCCCACCTCACCAAAGCCCAAGTTCGGAACCTACTGGATTAAAGACGGCAAGGTTATTGGTGCATTTCTGGAGGCTGGCACTCCCGAGGAAAACCAGGCTATTGCCAAGGTTGCAAAGCTCCAACCTCCTGTTGAGAGTTTAGATCAGCTTGCGAAGGAAGGTCTTTCTTTTGCTAGTAAGATCTAAACATGATGTTGATACAAAATAAATGGATATTGCTTGTTACCAGGAATCTAGATAGCTTTTACAGACATTGTTAAATTGGTTTTCATCGAGTGATTCCAATAGAGTGATTCCAATATTGTACTTTGGGATTGAATACATAAAACTCCTATTGTTGAGAGTGGTTAATCCTTCAATGCCCGACTATGTTATCAGCTGGGTGTGTTTCCCATTGTGTAATATTACAGAAGTGGAACCATACTTGTATAAGCCTCTAGTTGTCGGATTTTTAGCAATGTCACTTAATTTCGTTATGCTAGCAAAAAACAACTTCAATCCAAGGTTAGTAATTCAATGCTTTTTGGAAATTGGCTTAATGCAAATAAGACCTCTACTTCTCAGTCTTTACGAAATCAGGTTCTCTTGAAATGGTCTCCTCTTCTTGTGATGTTTTAAAGCTTAAAATTGATGGTTCAAGATTGTCTACGAATGGTTCAAAATAATGATGGAGATTGAGTTTGTGGTTTTTCTGCCAACCTTGGTGTAGGAGTGTCTTAATTGTGGGCTCTGCATTGGTTTGAAATTGACAGCAAGACGGAATGTTACTCATATTTTTGGTCGAGTCTTATTCTTCTGTTGTAGTGAATATGGTTAAAGGGAGTGAGATGATACCCATCTTTTTGCACTGTGGTAAAACTCCTTAAGGAATTGCGCTATCGTTCATATCTATCGGGAATGCAATATGACAGTAGATGACTATGAGCACACTTCGAACTTGGACACCATTTCTTCAAGGGTCCGCCTGCAGACTACAAGAAGACCACGATGTTCTTTTACGACCGCGGCTTATTATTGCTTAGTTAGGAGAAAGTCTTGTGTGGGTCGGTTGTGCCAAGTGGCATATGCGACCGGCCAGTCTTGTTCCGCCACGTTTTTTTTTTTCACTCACCCCCAACCCCAAACCGAATGTTCTTCTTTGCCGGAACTGCTTCAACAATGGCATCCTCCTCTCTCTTCCAGTCCCCCTCCTCTCTCAAACCCCAAAAACCCATCTCTTCTCCCTCCCCCAAACCCATTTCGCCACCATCAAATTAAATGCTCCTCCTCCGCCGCCCCCAAATGCCACAACACCACCCACCCACACCTCTTTGACTCCGATGTCTAGCACGACGACGATGATGAAAAAGAGGGAAGAAGAACGCTGGGTTTAGGGGTGGGGGTGAGTGAAAGAAAAAAAAACACGTGGTTGAACAAGATTAGCCGGTCGTATATGCCACCTGGCATGACGGATGCATACAAGATTTTCCCCTTGTAACAGTAAGAAACGCCTTTCAAATCGACAGGCTTCCAAAACCAGGGGTTGGGCAACCGCCAGTTTCAACTCAATCTATGGGGCACCACTTACCTCTGTTTCCTTAGTTTTTCCCGAAACTGCATCTGAAATGTAGCCCCTGGTTTTGGCTCTGCTCTCCATCCCCACTTCCCCCCATTTGACTATTTATATCCAATACAAAACCAAATCTCCCACTCCTGTTCCTTTACAGCCATACCTCTTAGACTGTATAGTATATCCCTGTTATTCTCCGTCTCCTTCATCTCAACAGTTTCTAGTTTATTCCTTTTTTGGTTTTTACATCTTCCTCATTCTCTTTCGCGTTTAAACAAACACTATCCTGGCCATTGATTCGTATGGGAATGGAGGCTGCTGGTTCGGTAGAGCAGGCTAGAGATCATTTTCATCATCATGTTGGTTATATGAAAAACAGGGTTATAAGGAAAAAAAAGTACTGCAGCAAGAACAGGAAGGTTAAGCATTCTTCTTCTGATTCTGCTCTGCAACGACTCTTTGTTTCGTGTAAAGACGTTTTCAAAGGCCTTGGAAATGGAACTCTTCCTTTGCCTCATCAAGTGCAGGAACTGCGCAGCGTTCTCGATAAAATTAGGCCACAAGATGTTGGGCTAAGCAACGATTTGCAGTTCTTCAAGCCTAACACTAAGGTCAAAGGGACTCCGAGGGTAACATATACAACCATATACAAGTGCAGTAACTTTTCCTTGTGCTGTTTCTTCATTCCAGCAACTGGTGTTATCCCCCTTCATAACCATCCCGGAATGACTGTTTTCAGTAAGCTTCTACTGGGCAAGATGCACATCAAATCATACGATTTGGTTGATCCCATTTCCACAAAGAAGAATTCAGATGGTTCACAATTGAGATTGGCAAAGTTGAAAGCTGATAGTGTATTCACTGCCCCATGCAATACATCAGTACTATATCCAACAACAGGTGGCAACATCCACGCCTTCACCGCCATAACTCCTTGTGCAGTGCTTGACGTGCTCGGCCCTCCCTATTCTAAACAAGATGGTCGGGACTGCTCATATTACAGAGATCATCCCTTTGCAGCTTACCCAAATGCAACAGTAACCCAAGAGGAAGGCCATTATTATGGGTGGTTGGAAGAGATTGAGGTGCCTCCTAACTCAGAAATGGATGGAATCGAGTACTTGGGTCCGCAGATTATTGACACTATCTAGTTGCGCCTCTTGTTGTTGTAGATCCATAGGGAGCTCTCAGGTCAATTTATCTTTCATTTTCTTTGTTGTTAATGTAACATAGTTTATAGTTCATTATCTTTCATGATCCAGTAAGAAAATTATAGAAACGCAACAAATCTGATGAACCCGAAGGATAATCGTCTTCCACAGACGTCTATGGCTTCTATGGCAGGCTGGCGGCACCGCCAGCACGCATTTGCTCCACTTTCTACAGTGGGAGGGAACGACCTGTGGACATGCGACAATCTCAGGGCAAGGGTTCAAGGGTCTAAGGTCTTCTTGGTGGGTAAATCACTCACTGCTTGTGATTATAAGCACAGACATGTTCTTGGATTCTAGGAGGATACAACTGATAGGCTACTGCTGATAGTTTCAGAGTGGAAGCTGATGGATCTCGTGTTTGCTCTCCATCAATCTGCCGGGCAAAGCTAAGGTTTGGCGTGGGGTTTTAACAAGGCTCTCGGGATTGAATTTAGGCTGATAAAAATCCTAACCTAACCTCTGTTATTTGAGCAGAAGTTCGGGGTAGATGATACAATCAAATAACAAAGCTTCAAACCTAATTGTAATAGACAAATTCAAACCAAAGTGGGGATGAGGGAAGGTAAGGCAGAGATCAAGGCAGAACATATGGAACGGACACCAAATGCCACTCAAAGCCACTCAAAGGACGCCACCGAAAATCTGAATAGCTAAGAGCCCTAATCATAAGCAAGATTTTGAAAACAAACAAATTATAAGAGCAATTAACAGAACACTGCAATAATAGAGATAAGTCATTCATCATTGAGAAGAAATTTAGATAGAGCAAGGCATTCAAATCCACAGTAACTGCATCAACTACAATAACCAAAAAGTACACTACAGCAAACAAAACTCTATTAAACTTGAATAAGAAATTGGTTCTTCAGTAGGCAAGCATTCCAACCACTCTAGTCAAAGAGACTGAAGCCCATATCCTGCAACCAGAAACACAAGGGAATGTAAGAAGAGGTTCAAAACCAGATGATGCAGAACATAAGGCATTCTAAGCAATCTGAGTTTCAGAGTTATGGACAACTCAGATAGTGAGCCAAAACAAAGGCAAATGATAGGACTATTGATTGGACTATGATCCCATAAACATGCACTATGTTACCCACCAGCAAAATAGCATATATAGCTTAGCATGAGCAAAGGCAGAGTATCACCAAAATGGCAAAATGCAAACTCTGCTTAGTTATGAATCTGTGGTATTGGACAGGACATAACCTACAACATGCAAAAATATAAAACTTAATGAGATAACTTACATCATCGGACTCCTCCTTCTCCTCAACCTTCTCTTCCTTCTTTGCCTCAGCTGCGGCAGGAGCAGCACCGCCGGCGCCACCAGCAGGGGCAGCCACTGCAACAGCACCACCACCACCAGATGGGACAGAGGCCAACTTCTCCCGTCCAGAAGCAATCAGCTCAGTGATGTCCTTGCCCTTAACTTCCTTGAGAAGAAGCTGAATTCTGTCCTCATCAGCTTCAGCACCAACTGTGAACAAATTAAAACATTAGCACTTTAATTTCAAAACCAATTCTCTACAGTCACAATTTTATGCAACCAACTGATCGACATGCACATAGTTATTCAACTGTTGTACAATTTATCATAGATAGAAATTAAAAAAACTAAACCCATTTGGGAAATCAATGTGATGAGTATAATAACAATGGCATACGGGTAACAGGTCCTTAGGCTTCTAAAGACGAATCTTTCAAGCAAAAACCCTACAAGTCTTTGCCCAAAACTCAAAAAACATAGCATTTGAATGCCATTTCTCAAAACCCAATTTACTGTGGTCAGTATAATTCGTTTTCATTGGAGTGAGTCAACAAATTACAAATAAAACAGTTTTACAGAATAGAAAACAAAATTGCGAAGTCTCAAAATTGAAAACCCACATGGGGAAGTAGGAATAAAGACCAGGAATATAGAAATGAATATCACTAATCGATCACAAAGTCAGAAACTGAGGGCATATATTGAACCACTCAATGAGCAAAAGAAGCAATGAAAGCAGAAACGTACCGGCGCCAAGGATGGTCTTAATGTCCTCGGCAGTGGGGCTGGTTTTGCCGCCCAAGACAGCCAGCAAATAAGCAGCGATCACCTTCATCTCTGTTTTCACCAATTACAAAAACTGTTAGTATCAATCAGAAAAGAACAAGGAGAGAAAGAGATCTATAGATATACAGAGATAAAGAGAGAGAGAGAGAGAGAGAGAGAGAGAGAGAGAGTACTTGAGCGAGAGAGAGAGAGAGAGTACTTGAGCGAGAGAGAGAGAGAGAGTACTTGAGCGAGAGAGAGAAGCTCTGGATCTGGCTGAGTGTGAAGAGATGTGTAAGCAGCAGGCGGGTGCGAAATGAAGCAACGGAGGCTTGATATAGAGCTTTTATGTGGAGCTGCTAGGGTTTCTAATTGGACTTCGTGGGTTCGGGCCCAATCAGTTGTCTTAACTATGTTGGCCCATATTATTGTGAGTGTTTTTTTTTTTAACTTCCCAAATTGTAATCCACACACTCATTTTTTATTTTTAGTAATCATTATCATATGAAGACAAAATTTAAGTCACTAACGAAAAAATTTAACTTATTAAAACAAGAAAGTGGGTGTGTGAATTTCACTTTTTTTTAAAAAAAAATTTGCGAAAGTGTTTGTGGAGATAATTTTTTTTTCGTAAGAAAACAGAAAAGTTTATCATGTTCTAAGATATTCCATATGTGTGCTTTGACCTTATGTCATTAGGATATTTAGTTATAATATGACTGTATTCATTATCATTACCATATTGGTACTTTGTATTTTTCTATATAAAATCAATGAATAAGACACAACTCTTTTCACGATTCTTTCTACTCTCTATTCTCAAATCCCTCTTACTAGATCACGTTATCAACATGAAAGTAACCCTCCTTGAGGATCATGGCGCCGTGCGTCACCTCCTTTAAGGGAGAGACTGAAAACGGTGCTAATGTCATGTATTTTCTAAGGGAGATGTAAATGTACATGTTGTTTTGTAAATCAATTTGAACTCCTCTAAGGGAGAGACTGAAAACGGCGCTAATGCCATGTCTTTTCTAAGGGAGATGTAAATGTACATCTTGTTTTGTAAATTAATTCGAACCATGTAGAGACAATAAGAAACCAAACATAACTTTTATTTAATGCGCTAAAAAAGAGTACATTAGAGTCTCGAAAAACTTGAAAAAGAAAATAAAGCATGACATACTAACGATGCCTTATTACACCATGACTTGGGAAAAAGAGAAAACAATCTAGCCAATGACATTAAAGTCAGGGGCGTCGAGACCAAGGTTCTAAAAAATAGCCTAGGGGCTCGAAGAAGGGTTGCCGTCCTGATTTTAGACAAATTGGCGAGTATAGGCGGCCGACCGTTTTTTGGCCGCCTGGGCGGGTGCCTAGTCGGCTGAGCGGGCTAGGCGGGCTTCTAGGTGGCTGGGCGGCCAAAAAACTTTTTTTTTTTTTAAAAAAAGTGAAAACCATGGATTCATATGAAGAGGAGGAAGAAACTATGGAGTTTGAGTTTGACTCCGATACCGAAGAAGTACTTGAAGGATGTGTGGAGAAGAAGAATTGGAGGAGTAGGCTTGCAAGAATATATATTTTTTTATTTGAATTGTATTTGGACACTGTTGTCTGGTTGGTGAATTGTGTTTTTTATTTTCAGATTTTCCTAAGGACATTGTTGTTTAATTGTATTTCTTACTTGCTTTAACAACATTGTTGTTGAGATGTTGAATTGTATTTCTTATTTGTCTAAGAACATTGTTGTTAGTACATTTTTAAGGACATATGTTATATATTTTCATTATTTTCAGTATTATATATTGTTTTTTCATTATTTTTAGACCTTATAATACCTATTTTAATTGTATTTATATAATTATTTGTTATTAAAAAATAAAATTGTTTACGTCTAAATTAATATTTTACTAGACAGTAAATATCTATCTGAATATTAATTAAATTCTTTGTCCACGTCACAACCGGAGAGCCAAAGTTCTTTAAGTTTACAAGTAATGGCTCGCCAGTGTGACCACGCGAGCTAAATTACAGAGTTCGCGTGCGAAATGGACTTCGCGCGGAATTACTAGTTGACTCCGCGTAAGTGAGGCGAGATTGACATTTCGCGTAGGTGAGGCAGGCGGAGTACATCGAGGCGAGCTGGCGAACTGGCTCGCGTGGGAGGCTTCGCGAAGAAACCATAGGCGGAGTCCGCGTGCATCACATTAATCGTTGAAGACTCTTACAAGTCTTTAACATACTTCGGGCCAATCCATGTGGCCCTTTTAATATACAAAACCATTTTAAGGCTCGCGAGCTGCAATAGCCCCTGAGATGAAAGCAAGCTTCAGGAGCTCGCGAATGGTTTGAGTCCACGGCCCGCGCGAGATAGGTTTTCTGCAAGGACTGTGACTCCCCGCAGGGTAAAGATGCGTCTAATTCCAGTCCGCATAAGAGTTTATATTTAGGTGGCGCGGAAGCAATGCCCTATGCAGAATGAAATGTGTGAACTGGATATGTGTCACAGGATGGTTGGTTCGTGCGGGCTAAACAGTGTCCTTGTGAGATTAGGGTTTCGAGATCCGACTTGAATTATGATTATCTTTCTTCCGCCGCAAGTTGAGCTGCTATATAAAGGTCTCGAGGGTTTACAATCAGACTCCCCTACAACTGACACAAAATCTACACAAATACAACAACTCAATACAAACAAACTTTCGAGCCTCTCGAAACCCTAGTTTTAAGCGCGTCCTTGCCTTAGCAAACCTTTTTCTTTTCAAGCTCCCCGGAGTTCCCTTGCGAACTCATTTTCCTTTCCTTTGGTTGCTCTGCTCGTTACAATCGCGAGTATCGATATTGGTGGAGGAGAAGCTTCTGTAAATCCTCGTCCGCGAGGTGGCACCGGAGCCTTACTATAGTTTGATTAGAAGTACATGTCAGTGCACTACAACAACAACCCTACTACTTTCTGCGTCCGCGCGGTGGCACGCCCCGCATCCCTAGAAGAATTGATTGCTACCATCTCTCTGCTCCGTGTGCTGAGGATGGTGGCCAAAACATCGGCACGCCCAGTGGGACCGAAGTAGTATTTTCCATCATCCGCCATTGGAAAGGCAGGCGAGCATCCGTATTGCCTCTTCTAAGTTAAGATCGAGCAATCTGCTCACGGTCTTGTAAATGAAAAAACGTTCGTGAGATTTGGGAATCCAGATTCGCGCATGATAACCATGACCAATTCAATGGTCACAACCCAAAACCCAGGAGTTGCTCCGCCTATAGAGTGAATCCTCCAGATGTTCGAGGAACTTAAGGGCCGACTCGAGGCCACTGCCACCCAACAGAACATCACCGACCTTGCTGAGAAGGTTGACGACCTTGTTGAATAGGCCAAAAGGGCCAAGGTCCTCTGGAAAGCTAACCAGGACAACCTCGCCATACTCAATGAGGACTTCAATAAACATATCCTTGCCAAAAAGATTGAACTGCCTAGCAGCTGATCTACTGGCAAAGATTTTCCTTTGGATAAGCTGACGTCCAAAGAAGAAACTACTTTGTCAATCAATGACGAAGAACTTAGGGTCGAGGCCGGTAAGATTTTGGATAATAATTCTAGCTCAAAAACTGACATTGTTCCTCAGGAAGATAAGCTTGAAGGTAGGACATAACATTCCACCTTAGAAGAAGAGATCGGTTCACACACAGATGGCAAACCACAACTTCGCTTGAAAGGCATGCGAGATGTATATTTGGATACGGGTCAGGTGCATGGGGGGCAAGGTGTAGCTCACATTCATTCTTAATTAACTTAGAGAAGCAGGTTCATGAAGCTGCTAGGCGTCTTGGTAAAGGAATAGGTGGAAATCTACTTTGTCAGTTAGCTTCTGGACGTTTCCTCAAGTATGGCCTAACCAATGGCCAACTTAATTATCAACCCACACGTGTTCTTGCAAAGCCAATACGTGGCTTCATTATCTAATATCATTGGATTTTTTATATGCAAGTTCAGAGGCCTAGAGGGGACTTTGGTTTATGTGCGAAGAACGTACATGTCCCATGTATGCCTATGGTTGCAAAGAAGGTCGAGCCACCGACCTTTGTTGATTCTGCATGTGATTTTGACACATAGCCAATTTATTATGAATATAATTAAGACTATACATTGGTGTGTCTGTCTCATAATCATATTCCACAAGAGTTCAATCCCAGTGAAGCTCTTGATATGGTGAAAAGAGACTAGCAGGTGGTTCTCTTCCATAATCAATGCGTGGCTATTCTGGATAAGACCACGCATTATGACATGATAGTTGTCAACAAGGTAGATCTCAACATCATACAATCCACGAGAATGCAGTTGAAGATCATGTTTGGTCAAACAACAAGGATACGTTGGGGGGGGGGGGGGGGCAACGAGACGTACCCTACGAAATACCTTGCCCAAATTTTCAAGTTGTTGACGCGGTACAACTCTGCTCAGCACTTGGAAATTTTCAACAGCGACAGTCGCACAATGGAAACATGACGACGTCGAGGCTTGGAGTGAAGCATTTGTGGCCTCCTCCATGGCCTAACAAAGGGTAACTAGTCAAGCTGTGATCCCTTCTTCTCTTTGCTCCTCATTTTTACTTAGCCTTTACTTATGTTTTTTCTTTTAGTTTTTTTTCTTTCTCGCATTGAAAAAAGAAAATACAAAAAAAAAATCAAATACCAAAAACACAAAAAGAGATCCTTGGTCTTGCTGAAATGCAAGACAACGTTCTTGCCTATATAAGGCTTGAACTTTACTTCGAAGCCTATCCTTGAGGCTTGACAACAATAGGCATTCCATATGCCTTGAATTGCTGCCAGCGAAGTCAAGTAAAAGAGGCAATAAAACTAGTTTGCAATTTTGAAACGTTGCAGCAGCAACTACCGGACAATCAACTTCGCGGACTCAACTAGAATGATCCAGGAGGAATTCGCTGGGGCGCCTTATATCAACAGAAAGCCCTGGATGTCTATATTCCAAAAGATTTTATGGTTTGTCATTCCGACATTCCTGGAGAGACTTATGGCAGTTTGAATGCAGACAGGTCAGGATACGCGTGAATTTGCAATATGCATTTTTAATGTGTTTTCATGACCTCGTAGCATGCTTTTCTCACTGGGGGGCATCCATAGAAGTTTGGGGTACCTTTATCCATACACAAGGATCCACTCAAGGCTAATCCACAACCTTTTTTGATGTTCGCCATTTTTCAAGGAGGCATTCTAAAGTTTTGATGTCCTTCATTCCTCTCAAGCATCGGCGAACATACATCAAAACTGGGGGGCACATTGGGGTGGATATATGTTCCAGTTATTTTAGACTTTAGATATTCTTTAAGTTTCTTAGTCATTATTTAGGCCAATCCTTGTGGCCTCCAAATTTTCAAAGTTGGTTCTCCATCTTTATGCGGCCGTTCGCTGACCCTTTTGTTTACCTCTCATTGGTTCGCATTAGGGGGGGGGGGGCAGCGAAGTGCTTGGCCAAAAATATTTTAAGATTATGCGGCTATTCGCCGACCCTTTTTGTTTGCTTCTCTTTAGTTCGCGTTGGGGGGCAGCGAAGTACATGACAATTGTCATTCCATGTTTATCACAAAGTTGGTTTCCCATCGCCAAGAGCACACGAAGGGCCATTTTTTTTTGGAATCTAGTCAAAGTAAACGTCTGCTTAAGGTGCATCCCTTTAATACATCTATGCGAGACACATCTGCTTGCAGTATGTGCAATGTACTGTGTCTTCTGAGTAGAGTAGGCGAATGCAGAAGGAATGCAGACGAATGCATGCGAAGTTCAAATCCAAGATGCCTAGTTATGTCAAGTTTATTAGTTTAATATGGTACTAGGCGAGCCATACAACAGCTTCGCTACAATGCTTTGCTGGGTGCTAGGGTTTCGAGGCCTATTCACAGGCCTGTCTACTCACACTCATTTTATGTATGACCCGAGCCAATACTAGTGGCTTTGGGACAGCATGAACATAAACCTCTTCAGTTATTCTTGACATTCATGACTTCGAGGCTGGGGGACAATGTTTACGCCCAAATTAATATTTTACTGGACAGTAAATATATATGTGAATATTAATTAAATTCTTCATCCATGTCACAACCGGCGAGCCCAAATTCTTTAAGTTTATAAGTAATGGCCCGCCAGTGTGACCACGCGAGCTAAATTACAGAGTTCGGGTGCGGAATGGACTTCGTGCTGAATTACTAGTTGACTCCGCGTAGGCGAGGCGAGATTGACATTTCGTGTAGGTGAGGCAGGCAGAGTACATCGAGGCGAGCTGGCGAACTGGCTCGCGTGGGAGGCTTTGCAAAGAAGCCACAGGCAGAGTCCGCATGCATCATATTAATCGTTGAAGACTCTTACAAGTCTTTGACATGCTTTAGGCCAATCCATGTGGCCTTTTTAATATATAAAGCTTTTTTAAGGCTCGCAAGCTGCAATAGCCCGCGAGATGGAAACAAGCTTCAGGAGCTCGCAGGATGGTTTGAGTCCGCGGCCCACGCGAGATAGGTTTTCTGCAAGGACTGTGACTCCCCGCGGGGTAAATATGCGTCTAATTCCAGTCCGCATAGGAGCTTATAATTGGGCGGAGCAGAAGCAATGCCCTATGCAGAATGAAATGGGCAAACTGGACACATGTCACATGATTGTTGGTTCGCAGAGGCGGAACAGTGTCCTTGTGAGATTAGGGTTTCCAGATCCGACTTAAACTATGATTATCTTTCTTCTGTTGCAAGTCAAGCTGCTATATAAAGGCCTCGAGGGTTTACAATCAGACTCCCCTACAACTGACACACAATCTACACAAATATAACAACTCAATACAAACAAACTTTCGAGCCTCTCGAAACCTTAGTTCTAAGCGCGTCCTCGCCTTAGCAACCATTTTTCCTTTCAAGCTTCCCGGAGTTCCCTTGCGAACTCATTTTCTTTTTCTTTGGTTGCTCTGCTCGTTACAATCGCGTGTATCGATAAGGAGAAACTACTGTAAATCCTCGGCCGCGAGGTGGCACCGGAGCCTTACTATCGTTTGATTAGAATTACAGGTTAGCGCACTACAACAACAACCCTACTACTTTCCATGTCCGCGAGATGACACGCCCCGCATCCCTAGAAGCATTGACTGCTACCATCTCTCTGCTCCGCGCGCTGAGGATCGTGACCAAAACAAAAATAAATATAAAAATACAAATATGATTAATCCCCGATTAATCTTTTGGGCACTGTCCGCCCGACTAGTGCCCAGCGTTTTTTAGAAACTTGGTCGAGACTAGAACCTTGTCCATTGAAGTCCGCGACCTTGAGAGTAATGTTTTGTTCATCTCCATTGTTCTCTGTGCAATTGACTTCCATCAATTTCTTATATTTCTTGTATGCAGTGGCAATATTTGCAGGAGCGCGACAACTTTTGAACCAATGGTACTTGGACCCACATCGGTTGCATTCTCCGGTAGAAGTAGAAAAAGATTGAACCTTATGCACATGGGAATCAAACCCCACCGTGCCTCTGGTTCTTGGGGACAAGACAACGGCTTTCGTGGCCGTGCCAACGTTTAGCGTCGATGTCAAGACCCACCCTGAATTTCATCTTGAAACCAGAAGTAAGTCTTGCGGGGACCACCTCCAAGGAAAATTTACCGGAGAACTCGACAAACCTTCCTTGAAAATGGACAACCGTAACCCGGAAAATTAAAGAACTACCCTCTTATAACAAGTTAACCATTCTCCGATTCAACCCATAATTACCCAAATAAAATAATATAGGTCTTAGCACACCACCGAAAATATTATACAATAATTCCAAGAGCATTTAGAGCTACTAAAACTAACGGAAACATGAAAATAACTTAGTAGGTTAAGCAGGTAACTTACTGGTAAAAAGTGGCTGATAGATGGGTAACTATGCCTCGTCTCCTCCAACTAGTATCGACCCGGACTCTGTAGACTGGGCTTTTTAAAAACGAAGGGCCTAGAAGAAAACATTTGAAACCGTTAGAGTGAGTGGACAAAAATAAATTTAAAAGGAAATAATTCCTTATGTTTTCCCAATTTAATTTTCATAGAGAACACGTTGCATGTGACAACACAAAAGCTTTAACTCAAAATTTGACTAATACGTGACCCAAACTTAATAAAAAATGTCTCTCAAGCTAAATTATATATATATTAGTATATATTTACACTCGTCATACTTTTTGTATGATTTCTTATGTAGATATTCATACAAGGTTACTACGCTTGCGTCTAACGCTCACGTCACGCCATAATGGAATTTTACCTCATTATGGCGGAAAAGCACGAGTGTATATATGCGTGCATATTCCCTATATAAATTATTATATTTATATAGGGCTACGACGATTGTGTCTAACGCTCACGTTACACCATAATGTAATTTTATCTCATTATGACGGAAAAACACGTATAGTTAGCTAGCATTTATTTATATACATATTATTCTCATAATCATCCATATATGAATATATAATCACAGAAATTCTCAATTTCGGTTATTCTCCAACAAAAGAAAATATCCATCAATAAATCGTTGCATGCATATTATTTAAAATAAAGACCCACTCATAAATTAGGCCTAAGCCTGATGTCGGTCCGATGCCTCCTCACGTCCTATTCCGAAAACATAATTAAATCTTCAACTATAACCCAACGCTTATATAAAATTAGGCAAAATTAATTATGAGCTTTGCACGCTCATCCATGCCTAACATCTTAATTCTCAACTTCGCTTCGATCCATACTTTACCACAATATCGACATCATTACTACCACTCTCTCCAGTCCTAACAACAATTAACCAACAACTGCATTATATCCCATTAACTGTCACAATTCTTAACCATTGAAAAATCTCAAACCTTATCAAAACTCCTCTAAAAATTCCAACTACACCTCATTAAACTCCCATCAAGAAAACACATCTAAAATCATAAAAATCCCCTTAACAGCGGCAATCCACTTAAAACATTAATTAGAGCCCTAGAATTTCAATCACTGATTTCTCCTTACCTAGCTCAAGAGGGAGCGAAACCTCTTAGGGGTTTGCTGCACAGGAGGAGAGCTTTCCAACTAGCCAAAGATTGCTAGTTATGGTGGCTGGAAGAGGGAGTTCCGGCGAGAAGACAACCGGGCTTCCAAGGAGGACTTCCCTCGTTCGATGGCGTTGCAGCATCGCTCACCGACCCAAGAAGACGGTGGAGCGGACGGCAGACTAGGCTGGACCGGTGCGACGTCTCTTGTTGGCCGGACTATGGCAATGGAGCTCGGGGAGTCTCTGGCAGGGAAAGGGCTAGGTGAAGACTCGGGGAAGAGGGAGAGTAGAGAAAGAGAGAGAGAGAGAGTAGGCTTTTCCCACTATAGTTTGGCCCAGTCCAACTTAAAAACCCCCTTCAAAAATACATTCTGAAAATAATACCCCAATAAAAATTATCTTTTACTAGCTAAAATTTATCATTTTACTGTCGTCACATTTTTCTCCTACGAATAATCCTCGTAAATAATCGTCCCCTAAAACTCTTCTAGGGACCATTTAAACTATAAACTTAATGACGAAGACGGTAAAACTCTTATTAATACCTAGCTAGTAAATAAGGTAAAAATTTAAGAGTCGGGGCGTGACAGTCGAGACGTCGGTGCAGCGAGCCCTAGTGGCGGTGCTAGTCAGCCTAAGAAGCAGCCTGTTCGATCTTCTTCTGCTTCTGCCAGAAAATGCAACCTTTGTGGGTCCAATGACCATTGGTCAAAAGTTGTCGCGCTCCTGCAAATATTGTTGCTGCATACAAGAAATATAAGGAATTAATGGAAGTCAATTGCATAGAGAACAATGGAGATGAACAAAACGTTACTCTCAAGGTCGCAGACTTCAATGGACAAGGTTCCAGTCTCGACCCCCCTGACTTTGATGTCATTAGCTAGATTGTTTTCTCTTTTTCCCAAGTCATGATGTAATAAGGCATCGTTAGTATGCCATGCTTTGTTTTCTTTTTCAAGTTTTTCGAGACTCTGATGTACTCTTTTTCAGCACATTAAGTAAAAGTTCTATTTGGTTTCTTTTTGTCTCTATATGGTTCGAATTGATTTACAAAACAAGATGTACATTTACATCTCCCTTAGAAAACACATGACATTTGTTTGTGCAGTATACAAGCGGTTAGCTCAACTCCTTGTATACATCACAATACATATATGTAAACGGTTGTCGAAGTCCTTGTTCTTGATTATGCTAATAGGGATATCAAACAAGGTTAGGAGAGGAGACCGCTTTCAACGCTTTGATGCCTAAGTCAGTTAACAAAATGATAGAGTAACAGTAGGTAAGTAATAATTGCCTAGTAAAAGGAGGAGAAATGAAGTTACACTTATAGGCTGGAGATGTCTTGGCCCTTTGCATCTCTTCGATGTGGGACGAGTGCTTGTTTTATTGCTCCAGGGAGCGGTTTTGGTGGCGCGTGTGGTTGTGTTGTGATGTTGATTAAGGGAGCGGTTGACGTCATTCGATAGCGGCTGCTGTTGTCTTGGCGATCATAGTCGAAGCGTGAGCGAATATGACGGTTATGGCCAGTCTAGAGGCGGTCAAAGTATGGTGACTAGGCATATGTGCCAACAAGTCCCCCAAGTTCCCATTCAAAAGAGACGTCTTGGCTAGGGAGTTTCCATTACCTCTAGTACTGAAAATAAGCGACATATTCGCTAGTAGGTCCTACTTGAAGTCCCCCACTCCCTGGGTAAGATGTTCTGTTCTTTCGTCTTGTGCTTGTACATTTGGAGCAGTTCTTATTGTGCGTGAGGTAAGATAAAGTTACGGCGGTTAAGCTTCGCTTATCTCTCACAACAAGCGGTGAGCTATAAATCTTAGCGGTGAAACTTTGCTAGTCTCTCACAAGCGGTGAGGTATAATCTTAGGGGTTAATCTTCGCTAGTCTCTCACTAGCGGTGTGGTATAATCTTAACGGTTAATCTTCGTTAGTCTCTCACAAGTGGTGAGGTATATTATTGGGCAGCCCATTTGTCGTTCTCTCATTCACCTAGGTTCTCTCGTTGAAGGAGTAAATTCTTAGCGGTGAGTTTTACTCCCGCTAGTCTCTCGCTTGGCGGTTGGCGAGGCTTCCTGTGAGCGGCGAGGTATGTTCTTAGCGATTGAACTTCACAAGTCTCTCCATGAGGAGGCATCCCGTTTTCATGAGGTTTTAAGCAAGTGACTGATCATATCTTAAATGAGGGTTTACTAAGCGGTTTGAAGCATTTATTGTCCTTTCAAATTCTTCATAGCCGTTGAGGATGTGTGAAACACGTGTCCTGCATGCATTGGTTGGCCAAACAGTTTGCTGCTTTAACGCCGCTAGTGTGACGCGCCATAATTGAGGCGACAACCGATGTAACGCCTCAGTTTTCCCATTAATGATGGTGAGAAACCATGCGTTGCAAATGCCACGTGTTGACCCATCCGACGGTTCTAGTGTAAACATTAGACGATCAGGATGCCACTTCAGCGTTGGTGAGAGTGGGTGAGTTCGTTTGTCTTCCTTTTCAAACTTTTCCTTCAGTCCCCTAGTGTCAATATCTACAGAGTAAGAGGAAGAGCGAGATCTGCCCCATCCTCGTTGAATCGAAGCTTGTTTGTGTTTGTCAATTGTGAAAATCCAGCTTTGTTCTCCAGGTATGCTCTTGATTTCTCTTTTGTTTTCGTATCTTGTCTAGGTTTGGGTAAATTTTGATGGTTGGAGTTGATTTTAGATGAGATTTTGGTTTTGGAAGATTTCTGGGTCGAGGGTTTTTGGGTTTGTGTTTGGATGTTCTTGAGTTTTTTTTTGGAAAAAAGGCTAAGTTAGATCGAACTAACTCCTAACTTTTCTGGGTTAGGTTGTATGTGGCTAATGGATATGATTTCTGACATTGAGCCAACTAACAATACCTGCTTGGATGAATCCACTAAAACTGTTCCGCCCAACCCGCTCAATTCATTGCTGATTTTTGTCCTTCTCTTGCTTCTCAAACTTTTAACAACGCTCTATACCTTTTCTATCACAGGAGCTACAGAAGCGGGGATACATAGAAAGCAAGCCAGAACCACTTACATACTTCAACCTGATCCTTTATATACCAAGGATCATACCCGCTTCTAATTTCACGGTTCGAGCCCTCTACCTTCGCTGCCATAGATTATTATATGCAGCAGGAAGATGGTCATCAACGTCATTTTCGCCGTCAGGAGGAAGCGGTTAACCGCGCCGGTTGTAGCAGGGCGTCCAATCCAAGTGCTGGAAATGAAGCGGTTAGCCATACCGGCTGATAGCAGTGTGCCTAGCGTAAGTGTTGCCGATGAAGTAGTTGACCGTGCCAGTGGCAGCGGGGTGCCAGGCACAAGCAATGCTAAAGAGTCTTCAAGTGATAACAGATGTAGCGGTGCTCTGCTTGCTTGGAGATTGAAGGATCGCACCCATGTTGATGAACCTGCTCGCCATCTAACTAAATTGGGGATCATTAGAAACCGTCAACTGTTTCACATTCCTAGGTCAGTGAAGATGTGAGAAATTGCAAGCAGGGAACTGGGAACAAAGTTGCCTCCATGGTGTGCGCTCATATGTGACATCTTACTTCAGCATGGCTTCGGGTACCGCTAGAACCTTGGTTGTTGTATGTGCTGGTAGAATTTGGGATAGCGCTTGGCTAGATGGGTTATAATATGCTAAAGATTTTGCTTTTAATCTCCGTCGTTTGGGAGCTGTGTGTTTTGGCCCACGTCCTCATCTGGGGTAGAGAGGTGATTGTGCTACCAAAAGCAAATTAAGGTATGCAGGGCGTGCCACCGCGCGGACGCGGAAAGAGAACGGTGCGCGTTCTTGACTTCTAACCAGGCGAAAGAGAGCTCCGGTGCCACCTCGCGGGCGAGGAATTACGAGCAAAATATCTCGGTCACCTGTGAATCGATACTCACTGTTAGAGCGAGCAGAGCAACAATGGAAAAGAAAAGACGAGTCCAGATGGGCTCTGAGATCTAAGGCGAGGTGCACTTAGAACTTTAGGGTTTTCGAGGACGCTCGAAGGTTTGTACTGTGTACGATTGATTGTATTTGTTTGTTTGTTTGTTTGTTTGTTGAGAGAGAGACCTTCTGTAAGCCATGGAACTTCTTTATATAGCGAACCGCAAGCAACTCGCAGAGTCCTAATCACAATCCACTTCGGACTCAGCAATTAGAATCCCACCAGGATACGACCAACTCGCAAGCCGCGCGATCCATGCAACACGTGTCCAAAACACATATCGTTTAGGTCTTGCTCACCGCCCCGCATCATCCCACTGTAGCGTCGTACGCGAACTCGAACACTAAGCGATCCTATCCCGAGGGTACTATCGTCCATTTCCAACTCTACCTCGCCATGCGCTATAGAATCTTACACGAACTGAAACAAAGGATCCAGCGAGGACATCGAATCTCGTGGGGTATCGAAATCTTTGGACAAATCCAACTCGTGTGCTGCCAGACTTCGCCACCCTTCGTGGGCTAAAAAGGCCACAGGTACTGGCCCAAATGTCATCCAAAACGTACCTCGAGTCTTGGACCGAAAAATACCCACTGGGCTCAAACATTGCCCCCTAGGCCTTGAGCTTAATCCACTTCACAACGGATAAACGAAAAGGCCTAAATGAGTCGTTTACGAGAATTCGTATTTCAAAAGATGCTGACGTTTCGGCGTCATCGTCTCCCTTCATCATTACGATTGTTTGAAATTTGAAACATGTTGACGTTTCGGTCGTCATCGCGTCTCCTCGTTACGGCCACTGATTGAAAAAGATGTTACGGTCTGTCTTCTTTATAAACCTCGATGCGGGTCCCCACATCTCACCATCACTTTCCAACCAGCCTTTTCCTTTCCTTCTGCAACCAACCAAATTTCACCACCAGCCTCACTCCGACCAGAAGCAATGGCTCCCAAACCTGCTGCTAACGACCCAAACCTTAGCCTCACGGCGACGAGCTCCTGGTCAACCGGCCTCGCTCGCCGTTTTGCCAGCAACCCTCTTAAAGGAACACCCATCTATTTCCTTGAAACAGGGGCAGCCTTGCTTGGTCCGACTCCTTCACAACCTCCGTCCGCCGCTGATCTGAACCATTACACCGCCTCCGTGCGCCGACCAATCCTTGCTCAACGTCGCGAACCAGGGAACTTCACCTCCTGGTTCTAACAAGCCCGCTCTCACACAAATATCTGGGTCGGAGAATGGCCTAACGTCACCGTGGAGGACCGGGCGTGGTATGCGGCCCGCCTCCAAACCGACCAAGCGATCTGGGAAGCAACCGGCATCCGCGAAGCCATTGCTTTGAGCTTCTCACTGCCCCTTCACGCTGATCGAGCACCCATTGCTGCCGCGGCCTGCCTATGGAACAGTGCCACCAACACCTTTGATTTCCCCTTCGGGCAGATGGGCATCTCTCTGTTGGACATCCTTGCCATCACCGGGCTGCCAATTCACGCAAAGCCATATGCGCCAGGCGACTTTGCGTCGACCGAGTTTACGCACGCCTGCAACCTGGGGGCCCGCCGCGCCTTGAAGGGCTCATATGGAGCATGGAGGAAGTTTTACATCGGCCACGCAGAGCAGCACAAAGGAGGTATCGCCTTTCTTGAGTATTGGCTCGATAAATTCATATTCTGCGGCAGTGCTCACAAGCCTACAGGGAAATGGACAAGGCTGGCCGAAGCACTCTATAACGGGGTCGAAGTAGGACTAGGGCAGCCCGTGCTGGGCGCGCTCTACCGGACTTTGCACCTGCTGTCCCTAAAACCCTTCCATCTCTCCGCTGGCCCTCTGTGGATCCTAGACTTATGGACGCAGCTATACTTTCCGCTCTTCCGACAAGCCCCGCTGGAATTCCTGCCCGAGGACCAGTTGCTTGGCTTCGCGGTATGCAGGAACGCTGCGAATCGGACTCCCCTGTCCTTCTTCGCCAGCCTCTCCATCCTGTACAACCAGCTCGAGCCGCCTCCCACCATGGATATGATGGTTCGCCGGCGCCATCCTGAAGTCTTATCAATGGGCTTCTTCCCCCGCTCTGATTCGGACTGTGATGCCAGGACCGTCTTCACGAGAGCATCTTCATGCTGCGACCTTCAGCTCGCCGAGGACGAACAAGGCTTCGAGCTGTATGCCCCCAACCACTTTGCCAGGCAACTCGGCTTCTGTCAAGGGATCCCCTATCCACTTCTCCATTCGGTGAACAAGTACACCTCCTGGAGGAAGATTGGCGAGTCCGACCGGGTCACCCCGCTGCAGAACATTTTCCCTCTCACTCCTGACTTGCTGGAGATTGAGCCTTCGCTGGGCGTTGACCCCGCCTATCTCTCTTGGTGGTGATCCTTGTCCGACAACTATTGGGGGTTCCCAGATGATGCTGTCTTCGCCGCCATCTTTCATCCTCTATACGACACTCTGGGCGAGTCAGACCGCTTTATTCTTGACGCCCAGCGCGACTGTGAAGAGAGGGGTTTAGGGGCTGCGATGGGAACTAGGCTTGCGCTCCCACCAGTTCCTGCTACTCGCCGCCCGACTGGGATCGTCATTCGAGAACGCGATCCCGCACCCGAGTTATGTCACTAAGTGTGTAAATTCCATACCGCCTTTAACACATCGACAAAATGCTTCTTCCTAACCCTCTTGTCTACCTTTTCAGTCTGCCCCCCGCCGGAGAACTATCAGAAGACCTGAGGGTGTCAAAGGAAAAGCACCTGCCCAAAAGGAAACTGCGGCAGACCACGACGGTGAGACTGCTCCCGTCGTTCCCCAGCCAACGAGCGGCGAAAGCTCGCGGAAGCGTCCTATCGAGGACGAAGAAGAGCTGCTAGAGGACGAACGGTATCAGCGAGAGTACGCCTTGGTAAGAGACCCCTCTTCGGACTAAACTCTTAAAGCCAATCAAACGACTCGCTAACTTTGCCTTTGACAGGTTCGCCGCCGCATCCGACCTCGCCTCGCTGTCTTTGAAGGAGCAACAGCGATAGTTGAGGTCCCATCCCCGGAACCAAACGTCGGGGGTCAAACTATGGCCACCGAGGAAGTCGCTATGGCCACCGAGGAAGTCGCCGTGCAACCATCTTCTCTAACCGACGCTCCAAGAGAAACTGGACCAATTCCAGAGCCTATCTCGGCTCCCGCTCAAGATGAAGATCTTGGCCAATCCGCCCGGCTTTCTGACTTTGCTGCCCCTTTGGCGGTTTCGCCAGAGGACTTCCAACCGGAGCTTGAGCTCTCTCCTCTGCAACCAGACCCAACGGCTCAGACCAACGAAGTGGCAATAGAACCGATAGTCCCTGCTCGCTCCGAGGTCCCGCCGCCCATTCCAGAGATTGAGGCAGTTGCAGAGGTTGAACCAACCACTCCGGCCCCAACGAGGATATCTGGAGAGGCGGCTTCTTCTTTGGGTACCCGGACCGCTCGTCTTCGGGCCCGGACTACCCCGCCTGCTGATCTAGAGCCCGTTCGCCTAGCCCGAGCTTTCTTTCACGGGCTACTGCGCCAAGGCCCCCGCATGAACATATTTGACTTAGTGGAGCGCGCCCGCGAGGCCCATGAAGCTCTGAGTCGGCAACTCGCTGGCGGTAACCCTGCTTTAGATCATGTGTTGGAACTTACTGACGCTGTCGAGGTGCAGGCTCGCCGAGTTCAAGACGTCGGTGCCCAATCGGCTGCCCACGAAAAAGTTTGCCAAGCCTTAGACAATCAAATGGCAGCCCTTTTAGCCGAGCTTGGTGACGCTGAAATCCCGGAGGCATCATCAAAGAATCCAAGCACTGTCTATGCTCGGCAAGTGGAGGCCCTGGAGGCTCAAATAGCGGAGCTGCAAGCTCAGCTTGCTCAAGCTCGCCAGAACTTGGCCCGAGCTGAGGAAGTGGAAACCCGTGTGCAGGCCGCGGAAGAGACCCAGGAAGCTTTGGACTCGGCTATTGCTGCTGCCGACGAAGCCCAAGCCCAGGCGGATGATGAAGAGTTGGCCTTAGAAGGCCTTCTCATAGATTTGTATAAGGCTTCTAGGCGGGTTTAGGTCCGATTAGTGCTTTGCCCCTTTTGTATGAACCTTTACTATAATAATATCAAATCTTTCCTGCTCTTGTCAACTGTTGTGTAAGAACCGTCAAGAAAAAATCTTCTTCCAAGATTTGGTGGGGTTTCCAATGCAACTACTCGCTTGGAATGCGGGTAGTCATTATGGAACAACGCGTCCGACCTTATCTTCAAAGCTCATATCTCGGAGAAAATATTGTGTGGAGGACATCTGTTGAACGTAACATCACCCTTTTCACCTATAAAAAGAGACGCTTGGCCGGGGCTAAGTATCAGTTAAGTCTTTGCCCCCTCGCCATGGTTTCTTATACCCTTATGTACATCCTTTTGTCCCTGCTCAAAGCAAAGCCCTCAACCACACATTCTCACTCTTCGCTCTTGCTGATTCTGAAAAGCTACTCTCAGGCCGTGAGTGATTCTGAAAATCTACTCTCAGGTCAAGCCTTTGTTTGGCCTAACTAATGGTTGGGTATCTTCTGCATTACGCCGGCTGTTCTGTCCGCGCGTGAGGCTCTGCCTGCCCTTCAAACAAGCACCTTCGAGGCATGATCGGTAGCATGAGGGATTCTGGTCCACTGGACCTCTAGCTTCCCACCCATTTGCCTTAGGTCCAAGCCGGTGTCAAGGCTCGTGCTGGTCTAAAGAAGCGGGACGTTTGTCAACTTTGAACGAAGAACTCGGCGGCAGCCTCTTCTTTAACCTTGCGAAATATGTGGGTCGAGGCCTCCAGTATCTGTAGATCTATGCTTTTTGAATGTAAAAATAGTCTAATTTCACCCTTTCCGTCAATGTAGTTGCTTTGGCCGCAAAGCCAATGTTCGAAACTTGTATTGAACAACGTTAAAAAGGCAAAATAAATGAATTTATTGTTTTTTAGGGCCTCTGGAATAGGCCCCAATCTTGTACTGGTCTTTGCATTTAGACTTTGCACGTTTACAGAAAATGAAGAAAACATAGAGTTATCCTTTTTTAGGGCCTCTGGAATAGGCCCCAATCTTATACTGGCCTTTTTAGGCTGGTATGTTACAACGTACTCTATCAGTCTTCTATTCCGGATTGCCCCCTAGTGTTAGGCAGCGGAGCGAGAACGCGATGGCGCGTAACACTATTGACTGTGGTGACGGAGTCCGGGGGAGGAGGAGGATCTTCATGTTTCCAAACTCCTGCAATGTGGCGCTTGAGGAAGCGGCCATTAATAAGATTGAGATGAATGGTACCGTCCAAGTCGCGCAGGTGGTATGCCCCCTTGGGGAGGATATGATGAATAATAAAGGGGCCATCCCATCGAGCGGACCACTTGCCCCGACCGTCGGTTTTGTCCCCAAGTGGGAGTGCCGCGCGCCACACTTTCTGGCCCTCAGCATAGCTCCGTCCGCGCGTGACCTTATCTTACGAACGGGCGATGCGTTGTTTCTCGAGGACGAGATTGTTGAAAGCGGTGACACGGTGCTCGTCCAGGTCTTCAAGCTCCTGCCACATGGCTTGGACGTAATCCTCGCCAAGTAGTTGATGCTGTTCCTGAACGCGGAGCGAAGTGATATTGATCTCAAGGGGAAGGACGACATCATGACCGTACATGAGAGCGTACGGGGTGGTATCCGTCGGGCCGCGCTTCGAAGTGCGGTAAGCCCACAATGTGTGGTAGAGTTCCTCGTGCCAGACGCGCGGGTTCAACTCCAACATCTTGCGTAGGCCTCCGCCTGGCCGTTGGACTAGGCATAATATGGCGTAGAGTGGAGAAGCTTGATTCCGTAATCGTTAAGTACTGAACGACCGAATCCGCCATGAAAGCTGCCCCCCTGTCCGTAACAATGCACTCCGAGATACCAAAGCGGGAGATGATATTGCGGAAAATAAAGTTGCGCACCGAGTTGGCGGAGGCAATCTTGAGTGGTTCGGCCTCGACCCATTTGGTAAAGAAATCGGTGGCAACGATAATGAACTTATGCTGCTCAGAGGAATGGGGATGAATGATGCCCACGAAATCCATTGCCCATCCGCGACACGGCCAAGGTTTAATGATAGGCTGCAACGGGAGGTTGGGAATATGTTGCACTGGTCCGTGAGCCTGGCAGTCTTGGCAACCTCTGGCGAAGGCAATACAGTCTTTCAGAATGGTTGGCCAGTAGTACCCATGGCGACGGATCAACCATCGCATCTTTGGCCCGGCCTGGTGCGAACCACAAACTCCACAATGTACTTCGCGCATGAGACGTTTGGCTTCGTCCCCGTATACGCAGCGGAAGTCGTTTCCGTCTTCCCCACGCCGCTTGAGTTCGCCATTGCGTAAAACAAAGTTTAAGGCGAGGAAATGTATTTGCCTGGAGTGAGCGGCGTCGTTGGGGTTCTGGAGGTAAGCGATAAATGGTAGCCGCCAATCCTCGTCGATAGGGTCCAAGGCCGCAACTTCGGGGATGGCGGCCTGAAACTGCCCCCTAGCGATGAAAGAGGGAAGAGTATGGCGTTCGACCTTGAGCAAACGTTCGCGCACTCCGTCGCGCAGGCTGAGGCCAGACGCTACCTGGGCGAGCTCGTTGGCGGTGAAGTTGAATCCGCGTGGTATGTGCTCAATGTAAACGTCGTCAAATCGATCCAACATCTCAAATGCCTTGCGCAGGTTTGGCTCAATTGACAAGCTTAAACATTTAAACTTTTCCACCAGCTGGTTAACGACCAACAAAGAATCGCCAAAGATCTGGACCTCGCGAACTCCTAAATCCAACAAAATCTCTAGGCCGATGATCAGTGCCTCGTACTCAGCCTGATTGTTGGTGCATTTGAAATCGAGCTGGAACGAGTAGGAGAAGCGATCCCCAGCGGGATTGGCTATGGCTATCCCGGCTCCGGCTGCGGTATCAGTCCGAGAACCATCAAAGTACAGGGTCCATGGAGCGAGTGTTACGGTAGCGAAGTCCAACTCGCGAAACACCGTGAGCTTTGACGGTGGGTGATGAGCGAGAAAGTCTACTATTGCCTGTCCTTTTACTACCTTTTGCGGAACATATTGCAACGAGAATTCGGACATGGCGAGGATCCACTTGCCGATGCGTCCCCGCAAGATAGGGCGAGAGAGCATGTATTTGACCAGGTTGGATTGAGCGATCACAACCGTGGTAAAGGCAAGCATGTAATGGCGCAGCTTGCACCCTGCAAAATACAGGGCGAGACACAACTTCTCCATAGGCGAGTATCGTGTCTCACAGTCCGTTAAAACCCTGCTAAGGTAATAGACAGCGTGTTCTACCCCGTTCACATCGTCTTGGGCCAGGAGTCCGCCGATGGACAAGTCGGCAGCGGCAATATAAAGTTTAAGCGGGGCACCGTCGCGAGGTGGGATCAGGACTGGTGGATTCGTAAGGTAGTCCTTGATTTGATCGAAGACCTGTTGATGTTGTGGTTCCCAGACGAACTCGGTTGCCCCCTGGAGCTTAAGGAGGGGTGAAAACGGTTGGACCTTCCCTGCCGCGTTGGATATGAAACGGCGGAGGAAGTTGATTCGCCCGAGGAGTTGTTGGAGCTCCTTTTTGGTGGTGGGGGGGGGGGGCAAAGCGGTGATTACCGCCTGTGCCTTGTCCTTTGGGATTTCGATGCCTCTTTGATGCACTAGGAAACCAAGGAAATCGCCGGCCTTCGCGAAGAAAACACACTTGGCGGGGTTCATCTTTAGGTTATGTCGGCGCATCCGTGTAAACACTTGTGTTTTGGTTTTGACTACCACATCGTCCATGTATACTTCGATCAACTTTCCCAAGATGTCATGAAAGATGAGGTTCATGGCGCGCTGGTACGTTGCCCCCGCGTTTTTAAGTCCGAAAGGCATGACAACATACTCGAACGCGCCAGCAAACCCAGGGCAGCGGAAAGCGGTCTTGTGTCGATCTTCCTCGGTGACGGGAATCTGATGGTATCCGGCCGTTCCATCCATAAAGGATAACACCTCGTGCCCCGCGGCGGCATCATTGAGTAGGTCGGCCACGGGCATGGGGTATATATCCTTCGGTGTTGCGTTGTTTAGGTCTCGGTAATCAACACAGACACGCATCTTGCCATTTTTCTGGCGGACGGAGACGACATTGGACAACCACTCATTATACTTTGCCACGCGAATGATGCCCGATCGGTGCATGCTTTCGATCTCTTCCTTGACTACGATCTGAGTCTCAGTTCGCATAAATCGGTCGTCCTGCCGGACTGGACGTCGGTCGGGATAAGTTGGTAGTCGGTGGCAGACTAAGTCCGGGGATAAACCGGACATATCTTCGTATTTGTCGGCGAAGCAATCCCTGTACTCTCGTAACAGGGCAAGAAGGGCTTCCTTTTCGTCCTCTGCCAACTCAACGTTGATGGAAATGAGTAAGGGCTTTTCTGCAGTCCCTACGTCAACTTGTAAAATGGGGTCACGAACTTGAGGTGGTGTGTCGTCCAAGGCGGCGGGAGCTAACTGAATAACTTCCTCCTTGGTATCGGAGTAATCCACCACTTCATCTACGTACTCCATAGTCGCGACCTTGTCGTAGGCTTCGCGTTCTGCCTAGTACGAAAGGAGTCTTTCGCACAAGGACTCGCCAGCCTCGCGTGCCTCCTCAGAAAAGGCACTATCCATCAGAACGGGGTGTGAGATCCGCGATGGTGTGAGGACGTTGCAAATCGTCCTTCGCCTGGGTACGTAAGTCCCCATTGCGTTAGATTGGAGGCCGTTATCCCATATGGGCGGCCCTTGTTATCGACGCCTTGAATGTCCAACGGACCGAAGTCTGTAGTATAATATCGGGCATCGTTAAAGTTAGCGAAAATAGAGAATGGCCGCGGGTCAGCTTTGATGATGACTGCCTCACGTTTCTCGGTATCCCAAATCATGAGTTCTTGGTGCATTGAGGAAGACACACAAAAACTTCTGTGGATCCAATCTCGGCCAAAAATCATGTTGTAAGAGGAAACGCATTCGGCGACGAAAAAGGTGTAAACCCGTGATGCCGGCCCGACCTTGACCCGTAGAAATAGCAAGCCTAGGGTTCTGGACACCTGCCCAGTGAAGTTCTTCACTGTTAAGGACGTGGTTTGGATCATCGAGCGCGGGATGTCGAGGAGTCCCATGGTACGGGTTGTGACAACATTTACCGCGGCGCCGGTGTCGACCATGACCTTGTTGATCATTTTTCTTTGGACTTCGGCTGTGATATACAGTGGCCGCATGTGAGTGGCCATGTCCAAAGTAGGCGTGGAAAAAGTTAGAGTTTGTCTATGTGTGATGCTGCTCGTAATTTCCACCTGTGGGGCGTCGTCGGCCGGGGCCGGAACTGGGCCCATTTCGCTGCTGCATGGCGGGGGTATACTATTAACGTCCTCGCTGATGACGGGAATATCCGCCGCACTGCAGGTTGTGTTTGGTGGGAGAGCGTATCTTTCCGAAATGAAGAACATCATCCCGACCTGAAAGGAGAATTGTTCAGGAACTGGGACCAGAGGAGTGTCGATGATCCCGTGTTCCCCTTCGAGCAACGCGAAAGCGTCTGCTTCGCGGCTAAACCCCTCATTAGCATCCCATCCTGAGACCTCTACCATATTACAGGTGAATGATTCAGCCTGCTCTTTGTCCTGGTCTTCCTCTAGGTTAAGTCGAGGTTCTGAATGCGCCTTGTCGTCTTCTTCATTCTCGTGGAAGCGCTGGGCCATTTGTTGGGCGAGGTTAGGATTGGAGGACGCCGGTGTCGCTACTGGTGGCTCCGGAGCCTCGGGTTGCCGCGGACGCCATACTGACTTGGTTAAAGGCTGATGGTCCTTGGCTGGCTGTTTGTCGGTTGCCAAAGGAGCCTTATCTTTGTCTTCTTTTGTCAACCGCTGCAGGGCGGGTACTCGGGGAACCATCCGAGTCTCGGGTTCTGGGGTGTACCGTGGCCGAGGCTGGTGTGGCGATAGTGGCTCCCTTCTGACATCGGCCTCCAGAGTTTGACGTTCCCGTTGCCGTGAGGGCTGAGACGGTTCACATTTTGACTCTGAGTCCGGAGTCATGAACAGCTTACGCCTAGGACCGGTAGGCGGAGCCTTGCTTCGCTCGGGCTCCGGTGACGGCCTGTGCTTGGAAGGCTGTTGATCCCTCCTCCTTTCAGGCTCTGGTGACGGATTGGGCCTAGCAGGCTGTGGATCCCTTTTCCTGTCAGGTGCTGGGGATGGCCTACGCCTGGAAGGTTGTGGATCCCTTCTTCTTTCAGGTGCTGGGGATGGCCTGCGCTTGGAAGGCTGTGGATCCCTCCTCCTGTCAGGCTCTGGTGACGGATTGGGCCTAACAGGCTGTGGATCCCTTTTCCTGTCAGGTGCCGGTGATGGTCTGCGCCTGGAAGGCTGTGAATCCGGCTTCGGTGGAACTGTGAGTCGGCAGAAGACGTTTGCCTTAGGTTCAGGCTCGTCGCTGAACTGGTCGCAAATACTTGGGGGTGTGACTGGCGGTATTTGAAGGACTGCGTGTAAACCCTCTGCTTCCCGCCACATTCGCTCAGGCGTCTGTGCGAGCTGTGAGGGGCGTACAACGCCCTCTTCAACAGCCCGTAAGGCGCGTAGAATGCTACCGTATCGCTTCTGGAGCTTTCGCTTCTTAGATCTGCTGATGGTAACTGCCTTGCCCCCTTGCTGTGTGTACCAGACCCCCTCCTTGATCGCCGATTTGGACGTCGGGGGAATATAAGGGTTGGTTAGGACGCCTTTACAAGGGCTCGGGGCCTCGTTGCTGTGACGTTCACCGCTGGAGTCTGATATGTCCATCTCGCTTGTGGCAGGGGATGTGGGTACCGCCTCTGCCCAATGCGTAGAGACGAACGTCTCGAGACGTTCTATCCTTGTTTCCAGCTCTTCTCGAGTCCTAGGACTCATAGGCTGGGAATCTTCGACGGGGAACGGTCTATCGTCCCTCATGACTGCTTTGCCCTTATCCTTGCGAGAGGGGCGGTCTGTTTCTAGCTTAGCGACCAACCGTCGAGCTGGGTCGTCTGCGTTCCCCTTCTGGTTATTCGGGACCATATAATTATTCGCCGGCCGTTTGCGATTTCGCCCCGGCGGTTCATGTAAACTTGCATTTGGCGACAAGTCCAATGTGATTCTTCGCTGGCCGACTCGAGGCCAAGCGAAGTCAGCCGTTGCGATCATGAAGTCGCCCTCATCCTTAAAGCGGATATACCCGAGGTCGAGCCAGTCTTGAACCTGGTCTCTGAGCTGGTGGCATTCGCTGGTTCTGTGCCCCCAGCTGTTATGAAACTTACAGTGAATGCGCCCCTCCTTGTATTCGATGTAGGGCAAGGAATTGGCCACTGTGACGTGCCCGACATCAATGAGATCGTCAAAAACCTCATGTGCAAGATTCTCGTTGTAGGTGTACTGGCGACGTGGCTGGCGGGCACTGTCGTCTCCTTCCTCGCGGCCCCTTTTAGGCGCCCGGCGTTGATCGTCGTCCTGGGTCCGATTGGCCCAGTTGACCTCGACCATGCCAACTATAGGCGGGAAAGAGTCTATATCAACCAATGAGGCCGTACTACCTGGTGTTTTCATCTTTAGCTCGCCCGAGTTCAGCCATGTCTGCAGCTGATCTCGAAGCTTGACACAATCTTTGGTGTCATGATTGTAAACATTGTGGAAGGCACAGTACTTCTTGTCTTTCAGCTCTTCCTTGGGTGGTATCTTGTGATCCAGGCGCACGTATCTCGCCTCGATTAGGTCATTAAAGACAAAATGAGCATTTTTAGCATCATAGGTGTACGACTCGTACTCCGGCTTGGTCCATGCAAAGGACTGGATGGTGATTGGCTCACATGTCATCTTCAGGTTTTTCTGCTTATGAGCTACCTGCTTGCCAGTCAGTTCTACTGCGCCAACATCATCCAGATCCTGATCCATGTGAACTCCCTCCGGCCTTTGATAATATGGATCATGAGCAGGGGTTTGCATGCTTAGTGCCCCCACTATCTGATTCTTCCCTGGTATGTAAGTTCCTTTGGAAGCATTGGTTTTGTCGTCCAACTCGTTCATGATTAGCTCGTAGCTGCCGACTTTGTTAATCAGGTCACCCATGGAATTGAAACGCTCTCCATGATGCTTCAACCGTTGGCGATGTTCCAGACCCCTAATAGCCAACTTAATGGCTTCCTGCTCAGGTAGCAGGTAATCGCACTTGGCTTGCTGGATCTTGAAGCGTTGGAGGAAAGAAACTCCGGACTCCATGCTCTGCTGGCTCATCTGTGTGAGGGAGTCGAGGCCAACTTCGGGCTCGATCGTGCCGTACGTCTCTCGGAAGAGTCTTTCCATAGTGGGCCAGTCTGCTATTGACCCAGGCTTCAATCTGGAGTACCAGGTGAAAGCAACCCCGGATAGAGAAGTCCCGAAGAGCTTGAGTTTGAGCATGTCATCATTCCCGTATTGGCCGCACTGGACCTTAAAACGGGCCATGTGTGTTGCTGCATCTTCCCTCGTCTCCCCGGAGAATGTGGTGAAGACGATGTTCTTAAATCCGTGGGGGAAGGGATATTGTGCCACGCTATCAGGATAGGGGTCATGATAATGTAAGCTAGCGTCACCTTTTCCGGTTTGCTCTTTGACTATGCTCGAGATGAGCTGGCGCCAATCGGCTGCCGTCACTGGTGCGGATTCTGCCCCCTGGTCGTGGCCGTGCCATGCAGAGAGGCTAGGGGCCTGCCCGACGTTCTTAGGGGTCGAACTGGAATAAGCTATGATTGAGTCATCTGGTGTCCCAATCCCTTGAGATGGGAAGACACCGGCGCCTCTGAGTGTGACCCCAGGACCGCTCGGTGAGGGTAGACGGGGTGGCGTCTTTGACGAACTGGCCCCCAATGTGAATTGGGGAGCTTTCTGGGCCCCGGCCCTCGGATTCCCTCTAGGGCGCTCATTAGGTGGAATGTATCTTGAGCCCTCAGTTGCACTTGAACAAGTTAAGTTCACGGCATGATTTTTTGGCGCCTGAGCCCGAATCCAGTCTTCCACTTGTAGGACCCTTGTGTTCAGGGTATCATGGCGCTCTCTGTAGTCCTCAAGCTTCTCCATGGTACTCTTACTTCCAAAGAAAGAGGCGTCCTGCTGTTGTTGTAGCTTGGTGTCATGTTCATCCAAGCGACGGGTTTGCACACCCAGGGTTTTTGTGAAAGCCGCCTTGCTCTGATCCAACTCTTTCTGGATCCTTTGAAGGGAGCCGGTCACCAGGTCTTTGTCCTCCCTGACTTTACCAGCAACATAGTTGAACTCCTCGCTGAGCCTAGCATGGTTCTCTTGGTTTGCGAGCCAGATAGTCCTGTCCTTAGTGACCTGTGCAGAGAGGTCTTGGACGTTTTGCTGGATGGTGTCAACTTTCAAGCCGAGCGAGTCAACGTTTTGCTGAGAGGTGTCGACTTTCACGCTGAGCGAGTCAATGTTTTGCTGGATGGTGTCGACTTTCGAGCCGAGCTCACTCCTGAGCGAGCCGATCTCACTCTTGAACTCGTTTTTCAGCTCCTCAAACATCTGGCGGACTTCATCCGCGGGCAGAGTAAGTCCTGCGTCTTGGGTTGGTCGTGAACCTGTCATTGTAGTTTCGGTATGGTCGGGGTTGCCGAACCGAGCGAAAATCTCTTCTTGGGTGAGAGATCTGCAAGCCGCGTTGTTATGGGGCTTGTATTGCGGAGACTTATGCTTCAAACAAGAAATCGAGGGTCTCCGGTATGGGGATCCGTCTGATTTCCCAATAATGACGAGAATATTAAACTCCCGGTCCCACTGGGCGTGCCAATGTTTTAGCCCACGTCCTCAGCTGGGGTAGAGAGGTGATTGTGCTACCAAAAGTAAATTAAGGTGTGCAGGGCGTGCCACCGCGCGGACGCGGAAAGAGAACGGTGCGGGTTCTTGACTTCTAACCAGGCGAAAGAGAGCTCCGGTGCCACCTCGCAGGCGAGGAATTACGAGCAAAATATCTCGGTCACCTGTGAATCGATACTCACTATTAGAGCGAGCAGAGCAACAATGGGAAAGAAAAGACGAGTCCAGATGGGTTCTGAGATCTAAGGCGAGGTGCACTTAGACCTTTAGGGTTTTCGAGGATGCTCGAAGGTTTGTACTGTGTACGATTGATTGTGTTTGTTTGTTTGTTTGTTTGTTTGTTGAGAGAGAGACCTTCTGTAAGCCATGGAACTTCTTTATATAGCGAACCGCAAGCAACTTGCAGAGACCTAATCACAATCCACTTCGGACTCAGCAATTAGAATCCCACCAGGATACGACCAACTCGCAAGCCGCGCGATCCATGCAACACGTGTCCAAAACACATATCGCTTAGGTCTTGCTCACCGCCCCGCATCATCCCACTGTAGCATCGTACGCGAACTCGAACACTAAGCGATCCTATCCCAAGGGTACTATCGTCCATTTCCAACTCTACCTCGCCATGCGCTATAGAATCCCACACGAACTGGAACAAAGGATCCCGCGAGGACATCGAATCTCGCGGGGTATCAGAATCTTTGGACAAATCCAACTCGCGTGCTGCCAGACTTCGCCACCCTTCGTGGGCTAAAAAGGCCATAGGTACTGGCCCAAATGTCATCCAAAACGTACCTCGAGTCTTGGACCAAAAAATACCCACTGTGCTCAAACACTATGCGGTTATGAGCCGCCGACCGTAGTAGAGATTAGGCATTTCTATGAACTCTGCTACTCTGATTGGCAAGGTAGGAGCGGGACCATAACTCTTAAACTACGAGACAGTACAAAGAAGAAAAATAAGAACTCCTGCACAACCAACCTGCCCGATTCTGAAACGGATTGGTACAAAAACGCCTGTGTGGCCACAACAGGTTAGGAATTTGGCCAATTTAAGAAAAAAGAGCGGGTACCAAAATAACGTTTCTATTTCTTTCGCTTCTTACGGCATCCGCCGGCATGATTGTTGGACACGGGTCCGACACCATGCACACCACCGCTGCCTCGTACTATGCCGAAACACCTAACAAGATGTTGGTAGGTTTCACCGACGCCGGATATTTATCTAATCCACATAAAGAACGTTCTCAAACTGGTTATGTGTTCACCATTTGGAATACGGCGATATCTTGGAGATCTACAAAGTAGACTCTCATGGCAACATCCTCAAATCATGCAAAGATTATTGCTCTACATGAAGCTGTTCGAGAATGTGTATGGTTGAGATCACTCATTACACACATTAGATGAACTGGTGGATTAAGTTTTACAACTGATAAACTTGCATTTATGAAGATAATGCAGTTTGTATTGAGCATATGAAGTTACGTTATATCAAGGGCGATAATACGAAACATATTTCACCTAAGTTCTTCAACAACCAACAACAACAGACGTTTCTTAACATTCAAGTGAACCAAGTAATTTCATGCGTAAATCTACTTTTGAGAAACATGGGAAGAGTATAGGCATGTGTCGGCTATCAAGTCTCTCTGAATAATGTTCATATCAAGGGAAGCATCATATGATTAAAGTTCTCAATGAAGTAGATTGGTGCATAACACTATTTTTCTCCTACGATTAAGGTTTAGTTTTTCTCCCACATGGTTTTTATTACTTGACGAGGTTTTTGACGAGGCGACATATCAGCACCACCGGCATAGCGATGTGCGGCACAAGGGGAAGTGTTTTAGGATATTCCATATGTGTGTCTTGACCTTATGCCATTATGATATGTAATTAGAATATGACTATGTATTCTTTATCATTACCATATTGATACTTCGTAATTCCTTATATAAATGACTCCTATTAATAAATAAGACACAATTTTTTTTCACGATTCTTTCTACTCTCTATTCTCATATCTCTCTTACTAGATCATCTCCACAAAACTTATATGTTCCTTTCATAAGGGATGACACTTTTAAAAAAGAAAAGAAAAAGGGATGGCTCCTTAATTTTATGTTCTTTCTTATTTTTGTTCCTCTATGACTATTGTTGATTGTATCTCTCACTAGTTATTGTTGATGAGTCCGGATCAAAGGACATCTTTTTTTACACAGATTTTGACATACATTTTTAGCCATTAGATTTTAAAATATCCAATGGTCTAGATAAATTTGGGTATGATGTCAATATACACAAAGATGATGTGGCATTATATATTGGAAGAACTCAGTGGAGTTTTGGTTGTAGTAGGAAATAATTTTTGCAAGTTGCCAATTTCCGTTCGGCCAATCCATATTGTTTTTGGAGTGTAGGAGAAAGCAAAAGCCAATTTCTCCATGTACCATCATTGCCTTTATTGGATAACTTGGATTTGTACAGATTGTAGACATTATACTAAGAAAAAAATTCAGTTTTATCCCCCAAATCTTTGGTGTCAAAATTAGTTTAGTTATGCAACTTTTTTTTAAAATTAATTTGCCCTTCAACTTTCGCAAACACATTAGTCGGTCCAATTTCTGAATTATATGTCCCCTTGTCAGTTCCAACGGTTTTAGTGACGTCACATTTTGAGGGTGTAGTCGGTAGTCAGGAAACTACCTTCCCCGCCCATAGACCAGTCAAGAAACTTGTAGACCGACATCCAAAATACCTCGCCATGGTGAAAGATCATCAGTACCACATCGGGAAAGAGCTTCTCCAAGCTCCACAAGAAGGCACCATGATAAGATATATGTATAGTTAGTCCCACATCGGTAATATGTAACAAGAGGGAACATTCTTTAGCTATAAAAGGAAGGCTTCCCTTATGTAGAATAGAGAGATCTCTGACATACCTGATCAATCCCCCTAATCCCTCTCCCTCCCTTACTCCACCTCGGGGGATGGATGCGCTTGTAACACCAAAGATATGATAGTTGATTCTTAAGTGGACGTAGTCATCTCCTCCGAGGCATGGTGAACCATTGTATGTCCTTGTGTCTCTTGCCCATGATAGTCTGTTCCACCGTGATTCTACATAGCCTCTGGGTTTATGCAGAAACATTTGGCGCCGTCTGTGGGAATCATTATTAAATGTCATGTTGCTCTACCACCCGAGAGGTATTCCACCGAGAGGCAGTTCATTCACGTCCATGAGCAATAGGAAGTTGTTGAGCAAAAATTGTAAACAAATATATACCAACACAATTTCACTATATCTCATTAATTATGATAGAGTTTTAATTATGTCTGGTTCGACCCATTTAAGACAGAATGTGTCTTTTAATTACAATCCCTTGTTACAAGGGAACACCCTTTGATTCCGTTTATCAAGATATCATTGTAGGTTTGTTTGTTTTTGTGATTGTACCCACATTTAAGAATAGGTTGCCTACGTACCTTGGAAGGGATCAAGTCATTCGTAGTTTAAAGGGTGGAACAAGTGAATGACTCGTTGGAGGGCTTTGACTTTAGAGTGAGAATAATGTTTGGAAATGTGTCTGAAGGCATTTGAGCTTTGGAGCGAGATTCTGGCTTCAGGCGATCCGGGAATTTATTTGGATTGGTGGTTGTATCTAGATTTAAATCTAGACTGCCTACATACCCTGCGAAGGGATCAAACCAATGTAGTTCGAAAAGTTTGGTTGTGGATTTGATTTTCTGGTGTTTTAGGAGTTTGACCATAGTCATTTGGACTGGACGAATTTGACTAGTGGTGTCAGGGATTCTTTTTGGAATTGTGGTTGCATCTAGTGGGTTGCTAAACTGCCTACGTATCCCTTTGTGAGATCAAACCGACCGTAGTTATTAAGGTTAGGGTCTTGTGGCTTGGTGCTAATTTTGGGTTTGATAGATATATTTTGAATCGGTTAACTGTATTTCTTGTGGACACCCAATTTGGTAGAGTGTATGTTGATTTGACTTGGGCACCCGAAATGGATGATGCATCAGCGTGACCAAGAGACTTGAATTGTCTTGGCCACAGTCCTTGTTTGGGGCGTACGTGATTCCTACAAATTCAGCCTCCGTGTGTAAGCCGACTTCGCTTGCATGCGGACCTCGCGTGTAAGCGGACTCCGTGTGCATGTTGACCTCGCATGTAAGCGGACTCCGCATGCATACGGGCCTTGCGTGTAAGCAGACCCCGCATCTTGCTTCTCACGAAGTCTACTGCGCCGAGTCATCTCGCCTCGCCTGGATTTCCACTTTTACGTGACATCATCTTGGGTTGCCTGGACCTCCAATTTTGTGAAGCCATCCTGCCTCGCCTAAACTTCCAATTTTGTGAAGCCATCCTGCCTCACCTGGACTTCCAGATTTGTGGAGCCATCCTGCTTCGCCTCGCCTGGACTATCTCTTCACCTCAAAGTCACCTCGCCTTAGAGCTTTTGCTTTAGGGCTTCAGCTTCCACGCAAGGTCATCCTTGCATGCAAACTGCTATCCAGCTCGCATGATAATGTTTTAGCAGAAATTTTTTCTCGGCCAGAAGAACTTGTAGCCTTGATGAGATTGATGAGATCATATGAACCGCATAACTCCTCAAAGACGTCTTTCCCAGTTCGAACCATGCTTGACACCACCTCGATGATTATCATCTTGAGGATAGAAACCTTTTTGCAGATGAAAATCGAATGTGATTGGGAGTCGGACTTAAGGAAACTGCTCCTCTATAAATAAAGATATGTCGCCTCCGTTGTTTTGATCGAGAGCGTGTATCGATTTGCTCAGGGATTCTCCAAGTAGTCAAAGGTAAGTTCCTGTTCTTCAAATTTGCGTTGCTTGGAATGCTTGTTTTCTTCCACTTGTACGGCTTGTTATGCGAAGCGCAAAGCCATGTATTTGCTGTAACAAGAGGAAGGGCCGAGCGGCCATAGTTTTCTTTTAGTGATGACCTCGCGAGGTTTGCTCACTTTAGGGGGAGATGGCTCGTGTGCTTGCAGGGCTTCCAGTGGAGCAAGGAACGAGACAGAAAGATAGAGATGTTACAAAAGAAATAAAGAGAGTTAGAGTGAGGGCTCCACCTTCTTGCTGGCTCACCGCTTCTTTTCCTCTCTCCTTCTGTTTTTTGCTTCGCTTGTTCTTGTCTCCTTCTTCGCCTCTTTTGTTATTGTCTGTGTTGACTCCGCCTGCTTCTGCCTCCGCTTGCCTCAACCTTTTTCTTTTTCCCTGCTTTTTGCTTTGCTACGCCTTTCTGTCTGTCCCTCTCTTTTGGAGGGTTTGGCCTCTTTATATAGAGTGCTTGGTTAGGATAATTGAGTTGTTATTGGACTTTGATGTCCGTATTGTGTTCCTATTCATACACATTTTTACAATTGAACTCAAAAGCATTGTGCATGTAGCACAAGAAAAATATTATTATTTTTTGTAATCCTTTTTTTTTTCGGTATCAATAGTGCCCCCTTAAGCTTTGTGCGTGGAACTTCCTTTTCGCGCGCAAAGCTTGACCTGTTACTGCTTACTTTTAACATCTCCGCATACAACAACTCTTGACAAAAGGGTGCATTTTGTTGATCTTTTGTTAGCCTTCAATCCATAATGCAGTTAAGCAATCACATTGCTATGTGTATAGGTATACAAGGAATACGTCTTGGCGGGGCGGGACGAGACATTTGATCCCGCGTGTCTTGTTGCCCCTTTTTTTTTTTTTTACTTGTTTACAATCATATGAGAGAAACATGTTAGGAATAAAAAGATTAGTTTGAAAATATGGCTGAATCTAGTTTGTTACCAGACTGCTTACGTATCCTGTGAATGAATCAAGCCAAACGTAGTTCACCCACTTGATTTTGGGCAAAAAGAAACTTTTTTTCGCAACTGGATCTAGTTTTAAAACTAGATTGCCTACGTACTTTATGAAGGGATTAAGCTACATGTAGTTCGCCTGATTGATTCAGGATGATTTTTTTTGGGTTGGGTGGCTGCATCTAGCTTTTTGGGACTAGACTGCCTACGTACCCTCTTTTGAGGGATCAAGCCGTCGTAGTTCGAGAGGCTTTATGCTCTAACTTTTTCCTAGACCGCCCTCCCGGCTTTTCAGTCCAACGAGTTTTTTTTTTTTGCTTGAACGACCCTTTTGTGGGTTTCTTGTTCAACAGCCGTCATCATTTTTTCCATGCGTCTTTTGAGACTCAAAAAAGTTCACAGACAAATTTGGATTTCACTTTGCTGGCGATGACTCCACCTCAATTTTCTTGCTATTGACCATGTCTTGGATTACGTTCTTCAAAATGAAACAATCGCTTGTTGGATGACTGACAATACGATGGAAACGACAAAATTTGGGATTCTTGGTCTTGTTGACTTCACTTGGACATTTTAGCTTAGGAAGTTCAATGACATTTTCTTTGCAGAGCACATTGAAAATTTCTTCTATGTCTTCATCAATGAAAGAATATTTGACTTTTTTTCTTTCCTTGAGAGTGAGTTCTCTTGACTTATCATTTCTTTCACGTGCATTTGATGTTTCACTACTTTTGATAAAGGTAGCTAGTGAGTCTCCAGTACTAACAAACAAACAAAAGTACAATGCTACGTATCAACACTTGGTAAGAATTATTTCACTAGAAATAAATATATATGTTTTTAAATACTTTTGAATGTACAGACAACTTGTCAAAGTTTCTTGATCATAATTATATATATATATATATATATATATATTCACTCGGATTATACGTAATTGTTTCTACCTGTCTCGTGACAGACCGTGAGTTGGGATAAGATTGCGAGTCGGGAAGAGACCGCGGATCGGGATGAGATTGAATCCTCGGTTCCGCACTCGGTACCTGCACAAGTAGCAAGGCGTTAGGAAGTCGGTACTGGGGTGACCCAGCCTTCGACTCTCCGTTACTTAAGTTAGCTTTTGGCTGCCACTTGTAGTTTACGAGAGCGTGAGAAGAGTTGTCTTTACTTACCTTTTTTGAGAGTTTGTGCTTATTTTATAGGCCAATGCTAGGCGTTGTGGCCTCAGTCCCCGATGTGGGACTATTTGTGATCCTTTGCGGCATCTCCCATTTCGGGAGTGTTTTGCTGCCAGAGAATGGGTTTGGCAAGCGGATTGTTGTAGGACCTTCACTCTTTGGATATCCGTGAATGGCTCGCCGGAGCTGTCTCGCCTGGAATGATCTTCAGCGACCGGGTAATTGTGCCCTATTCTCGGCCTGGCCAAGTATTTTTGCTATGTACTAACAGTCTACTCTCTCACTTTTGAAGAGCATTTTTTCTATTAGGATCTTCTTACGAGCAATATGTCTTTCGACATTACTAGCCTTTGAGACAAGCTAGTCGAATGTTTGGGGTTCTGCAGTACTAACGAAAGTTGCTATTTCTGGAAGGAGATTTTTTTAGCACATTTGTACCGCAGATTGCTCCGTTAATTTATCTGGGCATTGAACATGTAAGCTCCTCCATCTAGAAATGAACACATTGGCTCCTTCGTTATTCTTTTGCTTTGTGTCAACCAAGTCAATTATTGAGACCTTATTCCTTGAAGTGATAAATTGGGCCAGGAATGCTTTTTGCAAGTCATCCCATGTGAGTATGGAATTGGGTTGTAACTTAGTGTACCATGTAAAAGCTGCTCCTTTGAGAGATTGAACAAATTGTCTCACTAATAATGCATCGACTTGTGAGGCTTCCCCATAAGCCGAGTAGAAATGGGCCAGGTGTTCATGAGGAGAACTATTTACTCCGTCGAACTTGTCAAAAGTTAGCTTCAAATATCCTTTAGGAAGTTGTATTGCATCATAGTGGGAAGGATATGGCTTGAGGTACTCGGACACTGGGGGATTTAAAGACAGTTGTAATTCTCTGATTTTGTCAGCTATCATAGTCTTGATGTCTTGTAGCGAGAATGAATTTGAATCAATCTTTTTGGGTTCCTCGTCCCCCTCTTTCTTTTTCTCCTTTTCCTTTGTAAGGAGGGCAAACTTTGCTACCAGCTCAGCAATTTCAGTATCTTTCTCAGCTAGTTGTTTAGCTACTTTGGCCTCGGCATCAGCACGCTTCTTAGCTTGTACTTCTTTTTCAGCTTGTAATAAAAGAGCTCCTGCTTCAGCTTCAACTAGTCTTCTTTGCAACTGCTTCATTTGTTGTTCTAATGTTGATGTGTTGGTCATCATAACTGACATGGTTTCAGACTTTATGTCCATATTTTGCTTGAACCATTCTGAGGTTTCCATCAGCCATGTATAAGGTCTTGGCTTGACTTGAAACTCAAGAGATGCTCCTTGTTGTGTCTTAGCTTGAAATTCCCCCAACATTTTTTGGGTTTGAATTGCCCCAATTGCATAGCAGCATCTTTCTCTTCCTTGCAGGAATTGTGAGAGGTTGAAATGAACTTCACTGTTTGAGGTCGGCTGGAAGTCATGTTGGTTGTCGATGCTTGTTGTAAGGGTTTGAGGTTATGGGCTTCATGCCTTTTTAGAACCTCATCTTTTCCCTTGGTGAGTGTCACCATTACATTTTCCGTGACATTTATACCGATTTGAGTAACCATGTGTGGTGATGCCGTAGTGATCAAGTTGATGGGCATTGAGCCAATCATAATTTAAGTGATGACAACGGCTTGATTAGTCTTGACAACTGAAGTCTTGATGACTTTTGAAGTTGTTGATGTGTTTTGAGTGGCTACATTGGATTTGACTTTTTGAGTAGCTTCTCCTGATTAAGCCTTGGTGGCGTTTCTCCTTTGAACTCTTGCCGCTATCTTTCTTGCATATCTGAGAGCATTCTTTGAAGGTGATCTCTTCAATTGGGACTTGTTAATCATTCCAAAGGTATTGTTCATTTTAACATCATGGTCAGACCCCAAAATGTTGCTCGAAATAGAAGCTTGATCAATGACGAGTGAGACACAACGACCAGCTTGTCTTGCATGTCCACCCTTTGATTGGGTGCTTTCGAGCTTATGGACATGGATTATTCCTTGTGGTGCCATCTTATTTCCCTTGAGACAAACAAGTAACAAATTTGACAAGTTTCTTAGTAAACGGAGATGAAAAGGAAAATGAATCCCCAACAGAGTCGCCAAAAACTATGTTGAGCAAAAATTGTAAACACATATTGTAAACACGAAAATATCTGCAACAAATGACAGAACAACACGTGTACAAATAATAATTTAATCAATGCGAATGCGGGTTATAATCTTTGTGTACTCCTCTGATTCTATCTTCGAATGCAGGTTTAACTCAAGGGTGACAAACACTTGTTCTTGAGGGTTACACGGGTTGATCACGTAACGAATATCTAGGATTTGGACTTCTTGTCCTGTTGACGATTTGTAGAAGTTGATTGACCAAGGGCCGTAGAGGCTTGTTCTTGATCAGATTTGATCCACGAGCGGTTTCACGTGGTGGTTTATTCTTTGTCTTGAAGTTGGTGAAGATGTCGGCTATTTGGCAGCTTGATGACTTTTCGAGATTTGACAACTTCTAGGCTTGGGGTTGATGAAGAACCGGCTATTTGGCAGCTTGATGATTCTTCAGGATTTGACAACTTCTAAGCTTGAGGTTGATGAAGAATCGGCTATGAGCTTGATAGTTCTTCAAGGGGGGATCTGGATTTGATGAAGAACTGGCTATGAGCTTGATAGTTCTTCAAGGATTTTGAATTTGATGAAGAACTGGCTATGAGCTTGTTAGTTCTTCAAGGATTTAGGGGGAGACTTCTGAGCTTGCGGGAAAGATTTTTCTCTCTCTCTCTAGTCCGCTGCTTCTGCCTTCTGCTTCTCTGTTTTCTTTTGCCTTTAGTCTCCACCCCTCTTGATATGAGAGGGGGTATTTATAGTGTTAACATGCCTCCACTTAAGGCAAGTAATGAATATTCTCAATCAATAATATTTTCTTAATCGAATCAATGAATCTTGAAAGATTGATTTACTTGCTGATTTTCACATAATCAAATCAATCAAATCTTAAGATTTAGATATGCCTAGATCGCTTTAGATTGAATGTCCTGTTTTGATCAAGATCTTCAGTAAGGGGCGAGCCATCTCGCGGGTAAGGAAAGTATCCCGCGAGGAACCTTGATTTCCAAGCAAGCGGTGATTTCTGGTTCCACCTCGCGGACTTACATCCAGGCATACATGTGAACTCTGTCATCTAGCTTCTTCGCGAAGTGCCTTCCGCGGGTTATCTCGCCTCGCCTTTATGTAAATCTACTCGCGCAGGGCCATCTCACCTCGCCTATGTAAATCTACTCGCGCGGAGCCATCTAGCCTCGCGTTCATGTAATTCTACGCGCGCGAAGTCATTTCGCTGGCCACTGTTTACTTCTATGCGAAGTCAATTCACCTCGCGAGGTTCAGTTCGCCTCGCGAAGCGCGGTTCGCCTCCCCTTCATTTATTTCTATGCGAAATGCTGTTCGCCTCGTGAAGTGCGGTTCGCCTCGCCTTCATTTATTTCTATGCGAGATGCGGTTCGCCTCGCGAAGTCCACTATGTCCGCTGGCGAACCATCACCAATCAATTTGGGGATGTCCAATTAATTTAATTGATACATGGTCATCAATCAACACTTGATAATTGATTTCAATCAGGATTTAAGGTTTTGTTGTTGGCCGACCATTTCCACGTTGCCACGTGTTATTTCCGACGGCTTTCCGATCTTGTTGACTCACGAGCCACGTATTTGCTTGGATTATTCAACGACTATTACTATCGTTAAATTTTATATGTCTACATGCACCAATGGTGTCTTGCAAGAAGCAGCGTAAGTGATAAAGGGCTTTAATCCAGGCTCTTTCAGTCTTTCTTTTGTTCATAGGTTAAGTTGTCATATAAGTGCCTTGAAGTTTCGTCAGGTTGTATTTTTGTTGATCCTGGTGTATATTTGTCTGATGTCCGACACTATGGGATGCAAGTATATACTGTTTGGATATGCAACTATGAAATGAATATGTTCTTTTGATGTCACCTTGTTTCTGCTGTTTGAAGGGGTACTGTTGACTACTTTTACTTTGAGGTCTGACTGACTACTTTTACTTTGAGGTCTGACTGTACAAGGTTAGTGGATGAGCCTCTTGAAGTTTAATTCAATTTTTTCTCTTTATCTGAACTTAAGGGATCAACTTCGTGAATTACTCCCCCCTCCCAGACTTTTATCTGAAGGAGCTTGTTACTTTACTAACACATTATAGGCTACAAATTACAAAATTTTAGTTTACGCATTCAAAATTAACTGATTATTATTCGATAGGATTTATATGTTAGAATATATAGGATAGCTAGAAGATAACTCAAAGTGGGATTGTAAAGGACACTAAGGACAAAGATTATATCAAAATGGTTTGGTTTTTGCAGAAGTATGGCATGGTTATATATATCATCTGTTAGACTCTTACTATTGCCTCTTATCTAGATCTATACTTATTCTCATTGACTATATATCTTAATTTTATCTGTTTGGAATCCAACAACTGACGGATTTTTTTAAATGCTCAGATAGTTTAATGAAACATTAGATTGCAGATTGGAATATGCCATCTAATAAGTTGGGGTACCACATTCTATAATTTTCGTTTATTTGTTGGAATAGTTTTAGCTTCTGGATTTATGATTTAGTCAGGATGTTCTGGATCGTATTTATACAGCCGTTTAAAGTAATTGAGGACTAGACTAGGAGTTGATAATCCTTTTCTAATTTTAGCTTCATGAAGTATTGAAACTGGTTTTTGTTAATTCAGTTCTTATATTGTCTGTCAAGTACGGTAACTTGGATTGCATTAACAATGTTACAATCACATCTTTCACTTTGTAGTTCTTTAAAATTTGAAATATGCTAACTGTTCTAACTTGTATCTAAATCTCTGCATAGACAGAGAGCACCTATTAGAGCTTGTGAAGCTGCCAATTTTATAGTTTGTTGTTTCTTGTTTTATCTTTCCAGTTTTGTTTGGTGTTTTAATTTGTTTCTTTCCTGAGATGTTGTTTTCTTTCTCGCCCTTGTGGCTTAATGATATCTCCCAGCACCTAAAATCTAGTAAAAGCACCAATAGTTTGTAGGGTTGCAGTTTTGTCCTTGATAGTAGCGGCTTAATTCCATGGTTTTTTTTTAATAGTTTTATTATATATATTCATATATTCTTTTGCACCTGAAGAATTTAGAAAACATTTCATTTATCAATCAAGACCAAATTTAGAGCATCTCTATGCCTTGGGAGTGAAATCATATTTTGTCCTCATATATCTTTTTTGGCTGGACTTTGTTTTACTAGGTTTGCTGGTGTTGCCTCATGGAGTGTTCTCATCCTAGGACTATTAAGGTCCTGTCTTCAGATTATATATGTAGGCTGCATGTATCTTTACTAGTTATTGTTGAATGTAAGATTTGTTTAGCTGTTATCATATGCACCATTAAGTGACATTGTTTTTTGGCAATGCCATTGTTAACCGGAAAAATTGGTTGGAGATTGATTTGTCAATTCCGTGATATTGTATTGGAAGGGATTAGGGAGTTGGATACAATCTGTTTGGCTTGTTGATCGATACAGATAGTTTCATGGAATTTCCTTGAGCTTAACAATCCCAGAATATTTTTTGTTTTTGTTCTATGATTTAGTCTGCTGTCGCATTTCAATTTTGGGCAGTGATCGATGAATTTAATTGGTTATTTGTCAATTGATCTTTGTCTTAAATTTCTTTATAATATACAATTTCCTTTCTCAAAGAAAACAAGTAGTTTGCTGTCATATTTGAACCAAAAATGCTACTGTGCATAAACAATTGAATAGAGATGCAAGGAAAACCTTTGACGTCCAATTGAATAATGAAGGTTAGGTTTACACTTGATGTCATGAGCTTTGAATTAAATGCAAAGCATCTTATCAATTGGGTTCTCTAATATTGCAATTGGGTGAATTTGTTTTGTGTATCAGTGTTTGAGAGTATGGAGCATATAGAGTATGATGGTATCACAATTGTAGAGCCAAGTGGTGATCATGATGCACTGATGATTGATATAGACGAATCCGTAGCTGCTATGCGAAGGCGCCTTGCGGGAAACAAAGGCCTAGTTGGAGGAACAAGTTCAAAGGACACAGTCAGTGTATATAGAGTTCCTCACAGCCTCGTTGACATCCACCCATCAGCCATTCAGCCTGAACTGGTCTCAATTGGCCCTCTCCACCAAGCTGAAGGGAAGTCATTAGAATGTGAAGGCCACAAATGGTGGTTTCTTGATGGACTTCTTTTGCGGGAGTCACAGAGACGCGGGCCTGGTCTAAGAGGCTGCTTTGAAACAATGAAACAGTTGGAGGACAGAACTAGAGGATGCTATGATGAGGACATCCCCATGTCAAGCTCAGACTTCGTTCAAATGATGGTGCTTGATGGGTGCTTTATCATTGAGTTATTTCGACATGTTTGTAGAAACGATGTTGTCATAGGTAAAAATGATCCCATCTCAAGCATGCCATGGTTGATTCCTATTCTCACTAGGGACCTCCTCAAGCTCGAAAACCAACTGCCTTTCTTCGTCCTTGAAAGATTATTCGATCTCACCAGAACCCCCGGGTTTGGAGATCCTCTTCCCTTGCTTGCCTTGAAGTTCTTCAATCTTTCATTTCCTAGGCCAATTCAAGTCCTTAAAGAGACGTCAGGGGATTCTGAGGCCGGTGTCAGCCATTTGCTTTCCTTGTTTCATTTAAGCTTCTTCTATACGGTCTATACCCCTTCAGAACGAGAAGTATTACTGGAACACTCGATCCAATGCACAACCCAGCTAAGACTCTCCGGGATCAAGTTTAAACCACATAAATCAGACAGCTTCTTAGAGATCAAGTTCAAAAACAGGGTTCTGCAAGTCCCACCTATTACCATCAATGACCTCACAATTGCTGTCTTGATCAATTGCATGGCCTTGGAACAATGTAAGTATTCCATTCCAAATTACTTCACCAGTTACATTGCCTTCATGAGCTGCCTCATTAATTCACCTAGAGATGTTGGGTTCCTTTGTGCTGATGGAATCATTACTAGCTACTCGCACAATGATTACTACATAGCCGGGCTGTTCAACAAGTTAGGGGAGAAAGTTTACCTCGAAAAAAGTGACTGCTACCTCTCCCAGCAATTCAGGGATGTGGAGGCCTATTACAGCAGCCATTGGGGTACCTTTATGCGAACCTATTTCAGCACACCATGGTCCTTCATTTCAGTTGTCACAGCCGTTTTCCTTCTTGTCCTCACTGGTGGCCAAACTGTTATGCCTATCTTGAGCTACATCAATAAGAGATCCTGATCAAAGAAATCAGCACAGATCAGCCTTATAGCGCTCCTGCTTCGCGCTCTCCGCATGAGTGTTATAGTGGTGCTTACCTTTCTTTTTTGCTAGATCCTTGTCAGTTCTGGTCAATTGAGCTGGGTGGTGGTTCCCATGCCTCTAAGCATTTTGCAACGGCTGGATTTGGCATTCTCATTTACTTGTTATACAGCCATGTACTATTCCTTGTATGAAAAATTCAAGGTGAAGGTATCATATTGATCGAGCAAGTTGTAGGCCTATCGATCGTTTATAATTTTGTACCAAAGCCCCTTACAGGTTTTAAGAGCAGATTTGATGTCTCATAGCTACGACGACACTAAGGCCCAGTTTGGCCCGGAGGTGATTATGAACTTATGGCTATAAAATTGTTAAGTTGCAAATTGTAATTGGTGAAACAAAAGCACAAAAGCTAGCCACTTATAAACAAGCTCACATTTCCGCAAATAGGCTTCTTGAGTTCTTGTCCTCACCGGAGGCTAGCTAAACACAAATGCAGGAATTTATCTACGGACGAGGCCTCAACAGCAGCAGTAAGAACATGGGCAATATGAAGCGTGCCGGTCACATTTGAAGGAGGCAAAACCTGCAAGACATGTAGAACAAGTAAATACTGGTACTTGAAATCAATACAAACCCCAAGAACAAGTAGCAACTTACAATCACAAACAGAGGTATAGAGCTCTTAGCATCCGCCACAAAGTAGCCCGCTTTCTCCCACCACTGCTCGTACCATCTAAACCAGCAAGCAAAGATTACAACATGCAAAACATACAGTTCAAAAAACCGAGAGCGGAATCGCGCTAAGCAAACACAACAGTCACCCTTTCTCCACAGCAGTTGGACTGTACTGTTTGGCCATGCCATCTGCTTCTTCTGGCCAACTGGAGCCGGAGGGCCGACAAAATCAGATGCATTTTCATCCTCCTCAATCCCACGCCTTCTTCGAAGGAGCATTAGCTAGCTTGCTGTGCCTAAAAGGTTAAAATTAACCACATCAGTTTGAATCCGTAAACACCTCAGCAATTCATCACTACTACACCATAATGTGATTGAAATTGTATCCAAAATCACTCCAAATCCATTCTAAACCATAATTACCTCATGCTAAGGCCCCTAATATTACAAGGGTCCTTCATTTCAGTTGTCCCCGCAGCCATCTTCCTTCTTGTCCTCACCGGAGGCTTTTGCTCTTATGCCATCTTGAGCTATATTGACATGAGATCCTGGGGAAAAAAATAGTGATTATTGATATGCATGCATTGACCATACACTAATTTCTCATGCATTCGTTGTCATCATAAATAAAAATCATTAATACCATGCAAAATATCTTCACCAAGAACATTACGCAGCAAACCTAATTAATAGGCTAATACAACATTAATTCGAGTTTATTTGATATGTTATATGCAGAGATCGACTTGCACCATCCAACATTTCATTTACTTGTGAATTGTGATTTTATGTTCTGGAAATTAATTTTGAACAACAGATATATATTTCAAACGAGTGGATTTTTTTAGTGGCGTGATGATGTATCTTAACATATCATCAATGTCCCAAAACTTATGAAAATTATCTCAAATGGCAAGTACAGCACAGACTTGTCTGTGTGCTAAACAAAGTTGAGAGATGAGTCGCCATCTGCGGAGACCCAGAAAAATATAAACCGAATTGATAGCTCGGGCCATAGAAATCGACCATATATCTTTCCTTCCACTTTTTTTTTTCTGTTGCCCTTTTCTTTATCTTTCAAACGTCCACTTTTTCTGTAAGGTGTAGTAGTTACGAAAATGGCATGCAATAGAATTATTATAGAGCGAAAAGGATAAATCTTTAAGAAAATATAATATGTGCACAGGTGCATGTACACAGTGATAGTCTAACTTCTTATAAGCCTCAATTTGAAACATTTTTCCTCCATCAAATTATGAGTGCTTCCTTCATTCGGGCTAGGCAAGCCACACGAACATGTGACAAATTAGGCTCACCAACAAACTCTAATTCAATCTCTTCAACCAGAAAATGTACATCTTTCTGGGTCGGGCAATATTGTTATCTACATGATTATGCTCTTCTACTTGGAGCACAACAGCACAAGATCTTTATCCGAAACCATAAACTATTGTGCACCTGATGTACGAGTGTGCTTAGTATAATCATTCGAGGGTATCACTTATATATATATATATATATATATATATATATATATATATATATATATATATATATATATATTATGGTGATAGAGTTCCATTTTCAATTGTGTAAGTTTGTATGGCAGATAGTTTTGCTTTGTTTTATGTTTTGCATGTATGTAGGTTATACATCAATCTCATATAATGTACGTAATTTGATGGAAGACCCGTGGCGGAAGTATAGTTGTGGCTATCACGGCTATAGCTATATCGATAAGCAGCTTAATCAATATAGCTGGGTACATATATTAGCCTATTAGACATACCCAAATTAGCCCATTAAACTATTAATATAGCAAATAGTCCACAACCACTAGCTCATCATTCGCTCTCAATTCCTCAAACCTCACATTCACAGACGCAATACGCGTTTCCTCAAAAAAAAAAAAAAAAAAACCTCACACGCGCACTTGAAGACTAAAACCTCACTGCTGAGTACTTCCAAGACCGACACACTCAAAGTCTCAAATCTAACCACCCTAGGTTACAAACCTCAAACAAAATTTCTTGTGTCCATACAAAATTAGTCATACCCACTGTAAAATCTTGTTCCGTCCCTGTGGAAGACGCAACTAATTAAGTGGAAACCTGCGGTGCTTTTCAATTCAACAACTTTGCTTTTTGATCATCGAGCATCTCCTACAACGGGGAGGAGACTAAACCTTTGAATAATCTTCCAACAAAAACTTGCATGTCTTGCGTGTTGCGACTACTTTTCATTTATATATGATACGATATCAACAAGGGCTTCAGGGTCGAGTAGCTTAATCATTGGTAAATGACAAATGTATCAAACAAATTAAAGGTGTTAGACTTGGCATTTAGGAATTAGGAGTGGTGTGTGACATCTAAACCCACATAAGCAGAGAGGTACATGCATTATGGAAAGTGACATTCAGCCTCAACCATTCCACATATATAGAATTAATTGTAGTACCTACTGAAATGAAAATATTCATACCTTTTTCAACTTTAGGACGACAATGCAGATAGAATAGTACTACTATTATTTGTCATGATCGAGTCCAAATTACCATTCCATCGTAGTGGCTAATTAAATTGACGCACATGTTATTTTCAACTAATGGATACTCGGGAAGGTTCTCGGAGATGAGATAATTATCTATTTCAAATGGTCGAAAAAAGAGAGTAAGGAGATGTGAAATATTTATTCGAACTTAACGTTAAGATCTACAAATGCAAATTTATCGTCCACATGTAACTTGTTCTAAGGAGACATGTGACACTAGCTATAGTTTAGATTGTTGACAAGTTAGAAGTGGACAGTAAATTTACTTCCTAAATTGCATAAAGAGAATGATCGAGCATTTTGACAAAATTTAGAGCAGGTGACGACATCTAATTTTTAAAAACAAAAACAACCGACTGAAAAGCATAATCATCACTAAGGGCATATGCACCCATTTAAGTCCATCAAACTATTAAACCATCAATTAAATTGCTTCCATCAAGTACTATTCACTGTAAATTGCTTTTATGGGCCTATTTTTATGCAGCGGTGCAGCTCCGTCAATTTAGCAATCACTATTCATCGATTTAATCTTTTATTTTTTGGATTTCATATATAATAATCAATCAATCACCAGACGACACGTGGCATTATCAGATATTGTGATCACTCAAATAATGTTATAGGATTTCCGATAGGATTTCTGATCAACCAAATAGTGACACGTGTGTGTTTGTCGGCCAAATAATGTCATTGGATTTTCGATAAGATTTTCGACGAATGACGACTCGACACGTAACATGATCTTCAAGTTCTTGGCATATGAAATTGACCATAAATAAGCTTCATCACCCTCTCTACTCACACAATCTTCACATCTCAGTTACAAATCTTTAAAAACACATTCCCTCAATTACTTCGCCATATTTCATCATCATTACGATGAGTTTTTTTCGTAAATTGTTGAAGCAGAGGCAACAACATAGTCAAGAGGACGCTGAGACGATGGATGCCATGATGACTAACGCGACCATGATGATGGTACATCTTGATACTTCAGATGAACCACAAGGACGCGGTTCGCGTCCTGGTCGCTCTCCTAATCACCCCAGACATAGGGTAGCTGGGGGAACAAGTCTCATGGCAGATTACTTCATCGAGCGTCCGATCTTTAGGGAGGAAGAATTTCGTCAGAGGTACCGAATGCACACCCATCTGTTCAACCACATCATGACGGCTCTCTGTAACCACAACCCTTATTGGCATCAAAAAGCAGATGCCACTGGAAAACTAGGGTTGCTGCCCCAACAGAAGATGACAGGTGCCCTCCGAATGTTGGCGTATGGTGCAGCTACTGATCAGTGTGCTGAGATATGCAGGATGGGGGAATCAACTACACTAGAGTGCATGAAGAAGTTTTGCCAACAGGTGATAGGTATTTTTGGTCCGCAATATCTTCGAGCTCCAACAAAGGCTGACCTCCAAAAGCTTCTTGCTAGGGCTGATCAGCGGGGATTTCCAGGTATGATCGGAAGCATTGACTGCATGCATTGGGAGTGGAAGAACTGCCCAACCGGGTGGCATGGGGCTTATAGTGGCCGGAAGGGTCGTCCCACCATTATTCTAGAGGCGGTGGCCTCGTATGACACGTGGGTATGGCACGCTTTCTTTGGTGTGCCAGGAGCTCAAAATGATATTAACGTACTCGACCAATCACCGGTCTTTGAAGGGCTCATTGCTGGAAACAGCCCGGCTGTGACGTTTCACGCAAACGGTAGGAGATATAGCAATGCTTATTATCTTGCTGACAGAATTTATCCTAGGTACTCCACATTTGTAAAAACTATTCCAAACCCTGAATCGCAAGCACAAAAACTATTTGCAAAAAAACAAGAAGCATACCGTAAAGATGTAGAGAGGTGTTTCGGCATCTTGCAATCTCGTTGGGCAATCCTTCGTCATGGAGCTCGGTTGCACAGGAGTTCGACACTGAGAAGCATAATGATAACTTGCATCATATTGCATAACATGATTGTAGAGGATGAATTTGTAGAAGAAGAATTTGTCGAGCCAGAAGAAGAAGATCTATTGAACCCACTGGCGGCAAGAGTTTATGATGGGCCAGTAGATCATGAGGGGGTTCGAATTCCTTTTTTACCAGTGGAAAGAAATGGGAGAAACCAGCATGCATTTTGGGACCGTATTGACCACCTCGAGTCAGCTTATATCCACACAATTCTTCAAAATGATTTAGTGGAGCATAATTGGGCATTGGAAGCCAACCAACAATAATCAAGTTGTGTAGTTTTATTTGGTATTGTAATATTTGGTATTGTATTTTTATTTAGTATTGTATTTTTATTTGGTATTGTAATTTTAATTGGTATTGTAATTTTTATTTTGTATTGTAATTTTAATTGGTATTGAAATTGAGGAACATAAAATTACTAGTATTAAAACATAAAATTATTTTATATAAAAATAACTTGAAATTGAGGAACATAAAATTGAAATTATAACAACAACACAATGTTAGTCTTCATCAAAGAGGGGAACATAATAATCATCACTAGTACTAGTACTCTCATTCATTTTCGCCATGATATCCGATTTCCTCTTTTTGTGCCACTTCAAACTTTTCGGGGTCATGATGCTTGTATCCATTGTCATAATTTTGGTTTCTTCTTGCAACTCCGCCATAGCATCACGTCGGGCCAACCTTGCTTCCTTTCGTTTCTCAAGTTCTAAGCTCTCCCTAGCCAACCGAAGGGTTTCCTCGTCTCTTCGCATGTTAGCCTCTATAAGTGCTTTTTGATTACATTGCATATTATGAAAAATAGCTAAAGACTTCTCGTCTTTCTCCGCCATACCTTTTTTTCCCTTCTTCTTTGCTTCCTTAGCCGCCTTTACTCCCATAGGCCTAACCGGGCTTGAGGGACGAGGTCTCTCTTGGTTGGATGGCGGAGTTGTGAATCCTTCATCATCATCCAAGTCAACATGCCCATCCGTGTCATGGAGCTCAGGAGAAATTGGAAAATTCCGCTCAAACGGAGAAGGAGTACTCACAACAATCAAGAAATGAGGATGATTTATCACCGCTTCATAACATTCTTTCTTGTCAAATTTCTTGCCCACATCCTTGAAATATAATGATTGAGCTTGAGTTTCCTAATAAAAAAAAATTACAAAATTTAGATTTATACGAAAATTTAATCTATGTTAATGGAAATAACAAAAAAAATTACATGAAGAAAAAATGGCAAAACAATAACAAAAAATATATTAATGGAAAAATTTAATCCATGAAGAACAAACGGTTAGGCATACCTCATCTACCAAATTCGTCCCGCTAGCCGCACGGTTTCTTGATTTGTATAGACATGTATGCCACTTCTTGAGCAATTTCTTCAAGCGCGGAAAATGTGATTCGAGCGCAACTTTCGTACGAGGCTCGGCTAGAGGATTTTCGGGATCGCCACACCAATTTTTGACGTAATCGTCATGAACTTTCTTCCACAAATTGTCTTTGTTTTGATATCGACCGGTGATGTTGCAAGTGGATTGTCGTACCCAAGAAACACACAATTGTAACTCTTCGGAGGGAAGCCAACTAGAACCCATTTTCAAATAACACTAAAAGAAATTGTGAGGGAAGATGGAAGGAGATGAGAGGAGATAAGAGAAAAGTGATGCAAATTGTAAAAAAAAAAATAGGGTATTTATAGGAAAAAAATTTAGGGGTAAGAAAAAAAAAATACCGTTGGGCTGAAAGAGCCGTTGCACCAAACAGGGTGCCACGTGGCAGCCCATGAATGGCCAACGGCTCTGCAGCTGTCTGGCCCCTTTTTTTTTTTTTTTTATAAAGACTCGTGTAACACACGCGCTAGATTTAAAAAAAAAAAAAAAGCTGTTGGCAGGAACCCACATGCGTGGGTCCCACCTGTTGATGGCAATCACACCAGCAAGCAACATTTGCTTGCCTCTCTGATTTTATGATTGAGCTAACCGGGTCCCACGTCTCTCTTTGCCTCTGCTGCATTCTTTCTTGCCATCAATACAGCAAAAATCATGATTTTTGCTGTGATTGAGCTAACCGGTGCATATGCTCTAACCAGCTACGTACCAGCATGTATTTAGATTACCCTAATTTCCTCCGAATTTCAAAAAGAAAGTTGTAGTAAGCTGAGGGAGTCAAATTCGTCGATCGGACTTTGATATTAATTATTTAAGAAAATTTTAAGAACAGTACATGACAAACGGTCTACTCTCAATTTTGGTATTTTAAATTTTAAAACAATCAAAATAGTACATGAAGTTTAAAAGTCGGCACACTTTTAGCACATACCGTTAATAACACCGTTAACTCTTTGTAATTTCTAATTTTTCAAAGAGTGATTTCAGGTTTTCTGCTATTATCTCTTTCTTTATATTATGTTTTCTTTTTCTTTTTTTCTATTTATACTTTTTTAATCTTGTAAACTCAGACCATATATTTTCAAAGACTTTGTTGTTTTCCCTTTACCTAGTTTCTTTGCTTATTATTCATTGTGTTTGTAAATTACTGGGTTTGGTTTTAATAAAAAGTTCTTATTCATAAAAAAAATTTTAAAAAAGGACTTTGTTGCTTGTCCCAATCCAAGTAAATATATGACATAGTTTTCTCATTCTAAGTTTCCTTACATTGCTCGTCCCAACCCATCGATATATATTCAAATATTTTCTTCCATAACTTACTAAATCAAATCATCTTCCAACTTCCTCCTATAGTCTTACCTCGATCACCATTTTTGTGTATGTTGGGTTTGAATGGGGACAAAAAAGAGAGACAACAATACCTTTTCGTTTCTTATTTCCATCTCCTTATTAATTATTAATTTAATTATTAATTTTAATAATTTATTACTGCTAAATTAAGGAGTGACGGATTTGCCTCTCAAAATTAAACGGCAAACACGTTAGATAACAGATAATATAACGGTATGTACATATTTTCAGTTGAAATTACAAGTTCATGTATCGTTATGATTGTTTTGAAACTTGAAACACCAAAATTATGAGTGGATCATTTGTTTATACTGTTCTTAAAATTTTTCCTAATTACTGAGCTAGTAAAGAAAGAAAAGTAGAGGAAACTAGTGGTTTTTTTTTTTCTTTTCTTCAAGATTCGTGTGTTGCATGCTATGTATGTAGTGCTGCATGCACCCAGAATTTAGATAGAAAGAAAGAAGCACATTGTTAATTTGACGCGGCATATTGACATATTGATAATGTCAAATGGGCACGAACTTCATGCTCCATTGCTCCAGAACACGATCAACTACAGCACTACTACTTCCTCTACATGTCTCTAGAAAACCAATCACCAACCAAAGCTAGCTAGCTGCTAGATCATTATAATACAATTCTACTCCACCATGTATAACTAGTTATATATTGTGATGCGATATCACTTGATACATGTTTTGGTTTGTGGCTCGGTTGTTGCATCACGATAGCGATATCACTATCGAACTTTTAGTTTTAACAAGTGATTTTTCGATCAGGATTTGAAGAAGCACTGCTGTAGTGATGTTAACAGCATACAGATTTGAAAAGATGGCAAACAGAAACACTTCCAAATAATTAGTCATTCAACAGCTAGCTAGCTAAGTTTAATTAAAGAACATTGTCTAGAACGAGACTGGAAAACATGCACCGGATAATTGGAACACTAGCTTGATTGTAGAAAGAAAGACGATCGAGCTTAGAGGTTGCATTAGCAGCTCCGGCCTCCGGCGTAACTTTGCTTATTTGTGGACTAGCTAATCTATCTAATAATGTACTTGAATGTGCGAGACTAAACTATATATTCCGTAGCATTGTGTATCTCATGGGACGTCTAGATCAGAAAAATTGGATAAGAAGTTTTTATTTTTTTATTTATTTTTATTTTTTAAAAATGAATTACGATATAATTCATATAGGTAATCAATTCACAAACCTCTTCAGTGGTAGAGCCAAAGCAATGAGTGGTAGGGCTTAAGCCCAACCAAGATTTTTTGGAATTAAAAAAAAACTAGGTATATTATTTTTTTGATATATGCATTTTTCTTTAGCCAAACCCACCCGACTTCCCGACCAGTCTGTATCCACTCTTTGTTTATACATGATTACGCTTTTATTCTTTAGTTTTTCAATTCATCTTTCGCTATTCGTTCTAGTTTTCTAGTCTTCTCCTCCTTAAATCTCAAAAAATTCAAATTTTTAGGGAAAATTTTGTTGAGTTTTCAATTTTGTCTCTGATTTTCAGAATTTTCTTTCACTTTCATTGATGTCTACTTGAGCTCTTACATTTTACATGGTTGTATCTGAAATTTGTTTTGGCCTCTGGCCAAAGTTGAAGCTCACCCCATGTCGAAATCCTAAATCCGCCACTGAACCTCTTTCTACAAAGAAAAAAAAATCTAATTTGGGGGAACTTAAAGAGACACCATTATCTTTGTAATAATAAAGATCATTTTCGCTTTTCTTAGATGATGTTTTCATGACTTTTTCTTTTTTTAGAGTATCAACGATGGTATCCGCAAAGGTTTTCTGGGCCCAGAGATTAATCCATATCGAGGGATCATGTTAAAATGCCGAGGGATCGTCACCGAAGCAATGCCTGCTCCACCCCGCCACTGTCGACGAACTACCATCATTCACACTTAGCCATGACAAACATGTCTGATCAACTCAGATTGCACAAAGCTCATCACATGATCGGATACAATCATATTTGATCCAAGAAACCCAATCCAAGCGAGCCACCACGTCTTTGAGCCTGTTACCATCCAAATTGAACTTCCTCCCCCTGACCACTAAGAATAAATTAGGATTTAACTTCAATTAGCGTCGGTGAGATTAGAACCTGTGTATGGGGGTTCCACACTAAGACACTTATCAAGTCGACTACATGTGGTAGTTATGTTTTCATGATTTTTTGTTTGGTTGCCCAGTTGCCCCAGCCTATTTGTATCAGTCCTTTAGGGTTTACTCACATCCCATCCACTCCTAACCACTAAACCCTAAATCTCCCATCCACTCCTAACCACTCCATTCCAAATGAGCATCAATACACCAATCCATTTTCAGCTCCCTCTCTTCACCATGCCACTCTTCAGCCTGCTCTTTCCCAAACTATTTTGCAACCTCCAAATCCAAATTACAACCAGCACCATTTGAATCTAGTCCCACATAATAATTCTCAATCTCAAAACCAAAGTATCCACCATAACCATAGCATGACTCCTGTCTCTCTCTCCCCCACTGTGAGTAATGTGACACAAATTTGGAGCCCCCTCCTCCTGGTCATATTAAAATAAATTGTGATGCAGCATGGATAGAGAGTTAGAAGCTTACTGGTATCAGTGTTTCGTGTGATTGTCATGGTATCCTCTTTGATGGAGCTACTCTGTTTTGTCGAACGGGATTAGTGTTAGAGACGGAAGCAATGGCTGCGGCGGTGGCTATTGAGATGGTCAAGCGTCTCCCTCCCCACCGATCATCCTCGAATCAGACTCAAAAGCCTTAGTGGACCAGATAAACAATTCAAAGCTTCCATGTAATTGAAAAATTGCTCCTGTTGTAACTATGATTCGGAATTCAATTACCTTGAACCCACGTCTGGTATGGTTTTGGATTTCAAGAAAAGCGAACTCTGCAGCCGATTTGGTTGCCTCGCTAGTAGTGAGGAAGAAGTGCCCGGAGGTTTGGATTGATCACCCGCCTTCTTCCCTTATGTTTGTTCTTTCTCATGATGGTTTGCCGTGTCCTCCGCCTTCTAGCTTGGAGTTTGGAAGCCCATGACTCTGCCGAGGTCTTGGATGTGTTGTTTCATCGGCGTCAGAGTTTTTTCTTTGCTTTGTCATCCTGTTCCTTTTTCTTTCCAGTTTCGTTTGCTTTTCTTATTCATGTTTCCTTGTCTTGCTGTTTCTAGTTGGCTTTGACTTGGTCTGTTATTTATTTGGGATTTGTTCTTGGCCTTATTTGTGTTTGTTTCTCTAGCCTTAGGCTTTTTTTTTATTGAAGTTCATGTTGACCAAAAAAAAAAAAGATGGTTTTGTCCACTTTAATCATTTGACCACAAGTTACCGATGTTCTAAATACTACTATTTTTGTCTATTGGATTATCACTGTATTCAATGACTATGTCTAATGACGAAAGATCAAAAGAAATCTTTGTTCTTTGATTAAAATAAGTCTAAACAATAGTTATATATATATATATATATTTTAAAAACTTTTTATTAAATAACTCACACACCCTACAAATGTCAATAAGATTTGAACCCATGACGTCAAAGTTATTAGTTAACCACCTTAACCAACCACGCCATAGCTCACCGACCAACAATAGTTATATATATATACACACACACGACTCCTCTCTCAACCCTTGGATCAATTCACTTAAATCTAACAGGTCACAACCAAGGTTATAAAAAATGGCCTAGGCAGCCGCTTAGGCACCCAGAGAAGAGTTGCCATCCCGATTTTAGGAAAATCGACCAGTGTAGGCGGCCGGCCGTTTTTTGGCCGCCTGGGCGGGCTCCTAGTTGGCTAGGCGGCCAAAATCTTTTTTTTTTTTTTTGAAAGTGAAAACCATGGATTCATATAAAGAGGAAGGATAACTATAGATTTTGAGTTTGACTCCGATACCGTATAAGTACTTGAAAGATGTGGAGAAGAAGAATTACAGGAGTAGGCTTGCAAGAATGTATTTTTCTTTATTTTAATTGTATTTGGACATTGTTGTCTAGTTGGTGAATTATGTTTTTAATTTTTAGATTTTCCTAAGGACATTATTGGTTAATTATGTTTCTTACTTACTTCAACGACATTGTTGTTGAAATGTTGAATTATATTTCTTATTTTCTTAAGAGCATTGTTGTTAGTACATTTTTAAGGATATATGTTATGTATTTTCATTATTTTCAGTGTTATGTTTTTTTTTCAGACATTATAATACATATTTTAATTATATTTATATAATTATTTATTATTAAAAAATAAATAAATATAAAAATATAAATATGATTAATCCCCGATTAATTTTTTAGACACTGTCCGCCGACTAATACCTGACCACTTTTCAGAACCTTGGTCACAACTCACTTCTCTTCTGTTGACTACGGTAAAAAAAAAAAAAAAAAAGACTATCGAAGAAGACGTCTTCTCCTCTGTGCTCGCGCACCACTCTCTTCTCCTCTTCCTCTGCTGTGCTCGGCGCACCCAAAGCCAACCGGAAATCAACCCACGCACAAGACGCCTCATCAATTTGTCTTGCCCCCTAATCTCTCCAAAGTTTGTTCAATATCTTTCTTTTTCCTCCAAAATTTGATGATTTTGTTTTTTCTGGCTTCTATGTCGAATCCTTGAATTATGAGGTCAATGGAGGTTTCCCAGACGGATTGGGCGCCCATGACCGGAATAGAACCACCCAAGAAAAAGCTGACCCGCCCAAAATGAATCCCTTCTCATTGATGGTGGAGAGCAAGAAACATCGTACTCGAAGACATGATAACCCTCATAAGTTCTAATCTCTTTTTCCTTATTCACTGTAAAATCTAGTTCTTGAATTGATTGTTATTATATTGATTAGTGTTGTGCATTTTGGTGTAGTAATGTATATTTGCTTCACTAATGGAATTTTCATATTACATGTCTGCAATTGTTGATGATTTAGCACACCACGGTTTGATTAATAAGCACTGGGTTTGGTTATTTTTACTTGAGTGCTGTCGGCTCAATTACTAAATAGAGTATGCAGGTGCAAGGCAAAAACTTTTGAACACATCCAAACCAATGAAACTACTACTTTGTGTAGAAAGTAACTAACCCAAAATTGTGTACATAACAGTTCCAGGGGTTTACTGCATAAGGGATGTAAAGTAAACAATGCATAAGTGTTTACTACTACTTTGGGTGCGCCGAGCACAGCAGAGGAAGAGGAGAAGAGAGTTGTGCGCGAGCACACAGAGGAGAAGACGTCTTTATCGTTAGTCTTTTCTTTTTTTTTTCTTTATTCCTTTCTTATTTGTTAACTCGTGGGTTTAATCCTGGTTAGGAGAAGTGAGTTGTGACCCGTTAGATTTAAGTGAATTGATTGAGCGAGGAGTCCCGTATTTCAATTTTAAAACGGGATCCTGTCCTGAAAGGGGACTATATATATAATAAGTTATCCTTATATAATAATAGCATTAATTTATTTTTATAACTTTTCTAAAAATATAACAATATTGACATTTATTTTGTTTTCATTTTTTCTTCAAAAGGACGTCAATCTATTAAATAGTAAAAGTTACTTAAAAATAACGTATCCTACCTAAGATTCTAAGAAGATTACGACAAAATTGAGCCACTCGTAGAAAACCCTAATTGGTCTAAAACAAAAATACAACAATACATAATCAACCTAACATGCAACTCTTAGATATGACAAAATAAAAAAGAAATCTAAAACAAAAATTTTTAAAAACTTAGTCGAGAATCTAAGAGAAATGTAATACAGTATTCTGTTAACGACATTTATTCTTGAAAACACTTTTTCTTTAATACAATCTTGAATTTTGGTGGTTTCTGGTCTTTATCACTTCCTCTGCTCTCTTTTTCTATATAACGCTCCAAACATTGCTCAATATCTCCACACCTCTTTTCACTATATTCAGGGTCTTTGCTGAAAAAATTTAGCAAATGTTACCATTCTCTAATCATTGATCAATCAATCTTGTGTGATAAACAAAAAAAAATGGATTAACCATCATATATTACTGATATATAACTGACACTGATTGAGTATTCAGCCCTCCTGGGTTCCCAAATTCCTAAACAACTTACTTACTGACCTTGCCCAAATTAACAGTGCTTCCACAAAATTGATGAAGCTAGAAACTTACCTGCAGAAGCATCTGGAAGAGTTGCGTAGAATTCAGGCATTTGATAGAGATCATGATCTGCCTCACTGCATGCTTCTCTTGAAGGATGGTAAGCTAGTTAGCCCATTTAGTTCTTAATTATATTCTTTTCAAGTTAATTAAAAATATTCATCATGTAGCCTCTAATAATTGTTATTTTTTTTGTTTCATTGGGGTTGAAGATAAAAAGCAACTAAAGACTTGAAGTGATACAAGAGCAAATAAGAATGGTAATGTAGAAGCCAATAACCATACTGCACCGTTGATTTGGAAGAAGTGTAATCAACCTAAAAAACCTAGCTTTCCGCCTTCCAAGCATGTCTGGGTTTCGATAAGAAGGAGATAGATCAATGTCCATAGCTTCAAATATTCATTTCTCTTTTTTCTCGTCCGATTTGTTTCTCATTTCCGTAATTTTTTTTTATATATTGAAGATGGTCCCACCATTCAAATGGAGTAAAAAAGAAATAGCTCCGACAAGCAATTTCGAATCGGAGCGGATTCAGTGCACATGGTCCATTTGAACCGCTGACAGACTAAGTAACGATGGTTAGTGACAAAAAAAATCAAACCACAGTAAAAACTCAGGAGCCCAAAACACTTTCTTCTTCAGAGAACACTAACCACTCAGCCTCTCTTCAGTCTTCATCTCCCCGCCTCCAAAACCTAAATCTCCCCAAAAACCCAGCCTTTCCAACCTCCCAAGTTCGACCCATCGCAAGTCATCGAGGTCTTCAGGCTCAATGACGTCTTCGAGAGAACACCAGATTCGTTATTGGGGAGTTTGGGATTTGGTGGATGTGGAAGGGCTGGACCATAGATCACTCCATCGCCAAGGAGACTGATAATCGACGGCGGGAGTGATAGCGATGGCGTCGGCGGGGTGAAAACGCGGATGTGACCGGAGGTCCCCTGAACAAGATGGACGTAGAGAGACTGAGAGTGAGATGGGGAGGAAGAGAGAGAGCGGCGGAGGGTGGTCGTTCGAGGCCTGAGGTTTTGAAGCCAACGGCGGAGGTCCCCAATCGGAGTTGCAGGTCGACGGGTCGTCGATCTGTGATTGTGTCTGGATCCTCAGGTGAATGATTTGGCGTACGTGATCACATTTCAGCTCTATGTACTCAATCTAAATGGCTCATATCAATTCATGGAGAAAATAAACGGTCCAGATTGCACAAGTTTTTCTAATTTTCTTTAATATTTCTTTAAACTTTTAGGTTTTAGCGTATTCAAACCTAAACAATGATAGACACGATTCATATTACCAAGCCATATATATGTTAGAGAGAAAATATCTCATATCAGAAAATAGACAAAGAAAAATATAACTTATAAGTGGTCGGATGGATCATACCTAATTGCACTGAAACCTTTTGTGGTTAAAAGTCAACTCTTTAAAGGTGGTTGAATTGAGACTGTATCGAAACAATAGTGATCTACATGCCATTCTTGTCCTTGTTCAAATATATATAGACAATGTCGAGTGACTCGAGTTTTTTTTTGTTTCTCATATAATGCAATTTAGGATAAAATAGCTATGTAAAATAATTGTCCATATGATATTCGTTTGTGTCACAATTGACATGATCAAATGTACTCTATTAAATAACGACACTCATAACCAAAATTTTATCTAAATAATGTAGGATTATAAAACTAAAAAATAAAAATATACAAGATTGAGCATGAGTAATGGAATCATATGTTTTGATATCATCACATAACATTTTATTTAGATAATGTAGCCCATTTGAAAAATTACATAGAACGGAATGGAGTTGACTCGATCCGACAAAATGAAAATAATCTCAAGAGATAATTTTTTTTTGGTTACATAAAATGGTGGTCGGGGCATCTCAAGAGATAATTTTGATTCAATTTTAGTTGACTCATGTACTTTTTTCATTCCCTTTAAAAATGTAATTCGATTTATTAGGTTAATTTTAATTAAAAATAAATTATTTATTACAAATACAACAATAAAAATAATAAATAGATGATCATACCTAATCCTAATTCTAATAGCAAATTTTACACGTCTACCCCTTATAAGAGCACATGGGATATACATCATTCAAAATAGGTAAATATGTAAATTTCATATTTAATGCGTTTTAACAGAATAAATAAAGAAGGATAATAAGTCTCCCTAAAACATTTAAAAATCATATTAATTGTGTTTTGGAATTAATTGCTAATTAATATTTACCCTACCCTTATTTTTACCATGTTCATTCAATTTTTTTTTGTCTCAATTCTCTTTAACGGTGTTAGTATTAGTGTTAGTGTCATGTAGTTGACTGCATTAAATGAATAACAGTGATTGGTCAGTTATAGTTGGTTCACATGTACTATGGTGCATACAAGAACTTCCGATTTCGAATAGCCACATTAATGTACACTGCAGTTAGGTGCGATATCGAAGAGCTTGAGCTAGTTTTCTCTATGGATGAGGGCTCGACATTTGAGTTGCCATATCACCTCCTTGGTTGTTCAACTTTGAAGATTCTAAACTCTAAAGGTGGACTTGAGCAGCAAGGCTCTTAGAGTTCCTGGTTTTGCTATTCCCTCCAATCTCCAGCGCTTGCACTTGAGAGACCTCATCATACCTGAAGAGGTTTGGAAATGGATCTCCAGCTTATTACATCTTACAAAATTGTGGCTTGAATGTGTTAATGGTGTCGAAAGCAACACCATCGAAAACCCGTCCTTAAAAATATTTCATCTTGAATTTTTGTCTTATCAAAAATAATATAATCATGGTATCAGAGTATCTTAGCCTTATGCTTGTATTAACAAAATAATAATGAAACAATAATGATTCGATCTTTTCTTCTTTTTTATGGAAGCCCATGTCTTGTCTTGTTTGATTGTATCATAAAAAATTTACAGGCACTTGAAGAAAGTGTAAACAATTTCTTCAATTGACCCAAAACTACAAGAATTTGGAGGGGAATGAAGCATGTCTTTGTAGTCAAGCTCAAACATGTGTTTCTATTCACCAGCACTTTGTGGCATGACTTGCATACTACTGAGTATGAACAAGAATTTAGAAGAAAAGTCACATGAACATAACTGTGATAATTAATCTTTAAATGCGACTCAATAAATCGTTTATTATGAGTTATACTTCACTAAAAAAGTCTCAATTAATCTCTAATTATTCAAAGTGAGCGTCGCAGTTTGCTAGAAACACCGAAGCGCCTTAAAATCTGAAAAACAATAACACCAACGCCACACATACATATATTTTGAAGTAGAACATACGTATGAAACATGAAAATATTGTATGTTGTGCTATTTTCCGGTAAATTTAATACTAATTTATTTTCTTGTCTTCATTTTTTTTTAAAAGAAAAGGGAAAAAGAAAAGAAAATTCAGGTGTTGAGCTGTGTTTTTTTCCAAATTCATTGATTGATTATACCAGAGGGACACAGAATCACCAAACCCACCATTAGATTTGCAGTTTGGGTTAGATACCAAACGACGACGTCAAAGTCTTTGCTGCATTTCGCTTATTATTAAACGACGACCACGGCGACACAGTACATATCTTCTGTCCTTTGCTAACTCGCGCGTATCACAAACGCGTAGCCGGAATGGGCCCGCATGATGGCAGCGTCAGATGCATCGTCACCCTCACTATCTGAGGTGCACTGGTGGCGTGTCTACTCACTCTCTCCCTCTCTCTCTTGATCACATCTTTTTTCTGTTTCTTTCTTTTAGTAGCACCTTTTGGAAATTGTAATTTGGTGAATAATCGAATTTATGTGATATTGTTGTGTTTACATGGTTCGATTACAGTTTGGTCTAACTCTCTTTTTTATAAGTGAAAGATTGTGACTTCCTATCATAAAAATCTTGTTATAATATTTAAGTTGTATAACTGATTAAAAAAATGGTTTGATTTGAATGTCTGTTTATTTTAAAACAAAATCAAACTATAAACCGTGCTTACAAATAATCAAATTAAGAAGTCGGTGAGGCGTAACTTATTAGTTAGCTAGTCTAGTCAACATTGTAGGTATAGGTTCAATGTGAAGAGCATTGAACTGAGAATAAATCTTTGTAGCTGAACCGTTCAAATTGTATGATAATTTTAACAGAATCAATTTCTCTCTTATAGACTATAAATTTAGAATGAAGTTTTATACTTATCAGTACTACGAGGCCCTTCTTTAATGGAATTCAGTAAAAAAAAAATCCAAAGTTATTTTTCCTTTTGCTTGTAATTGTAATGAGTCTTCTCCTTAATTTTGAATGAAATATATCAAACATATAAATTTTTTCACCATGTAATATGTATTTAACTCGTACATCTAAAAGTCCTCAATTTTGTTTCATCATATATGCCGAACATGGATACCAACGATAGAGTTATGTTGGATTTACCACATACATGTAAGCGCTCATATACAAAAGCATTGGCCTTTGACAATAAATGTAGGTCTAGACTCCATGTATATGACACCATCAACTTCTCAATAGACAATGACCCATAATTAACCGTCATGGGAATTAACATGCATTAAACAAGAGTGTGTGTAGATGTCGATTGATTTTTAATACAATCACAAATCAAGTAAATCAATGATGGAACTATGTTCGAGGGGGCCAAATACATGAATTTTTTTCTCAAACTCATTAAACACATAGTCAATTGCATACGGCCATGATCACCTTCAGCTCTCAATAATGTTGTGTCTAAACCCCAAACCCTAAACCCGTAACATTTACGATTATTATTATTATTTGTCTAACAAACACAACGACCGACAAATTAAATCAAGTTTCGTCTATAAATTTGGCACGGGCCAATATCTATAAATAGGTTGCCGTACCACTCCACCATCCTCCACCTTTGTCTGGCATCCTTTCGCCGGAGGATGCCGGAGGGTGCCCAGATCTAAAACCTTTTCAGCACACTTAAAAAAGGAACCACGTGAATCACCCTCGTCCCTCGGAATTCAAAGCTCCTTCTTCCCCACATTCTCTCTCTGTACAACCAACATTATTTCCATCACCCACATTCCTGTTTCCCTCTTCACTCTTACTCCACAGAGAGTATATAATAATAAACGTAGCCAAAACCAATCTGTACTCTCCAAAGGCGCGTGTCCCACACTCTCTCCAATATTAAAAGCTGACAGGTAGGTTTCCCGGTAAAACCACCCCCACAATATTTATACCTGGCTTCTCCTCACCTCTCACACTCCCCAACTCTTCTTCTCTTCTCTTCTCTTCTCTTCTCTACCGTGGACTTTCTCTTCAAACCCAGAAACCCTTCTGCGCTCAGAAATGGAGGTTCATACTCAGAGCCTCTCGGGTTTCGCCACCCTCCAGTCAAAGCCTCCGTCCCCATTCTCCTACTCCCCCAACGGCGTCCTCGACTCCCGCGACTTTCCCACCTCCGAGTTGTCCCCCAAATGCGAGGCCGTGAGTCCCAAGGCGAGTGAGACGGACGCGCTTGGGGGAGAAGGGTCCGAGTCCAAAGCGGCCGTGAAGCTCCAGAAGGTCTACAGGAGTTACCGCACCCGGCGCAGGCTGGCTGACTCTGCCGTCGTCGCTGAAGAGCTGTGGTGAGTTCACCACATCTCTGTGGTGTGGTTCCTGGTTTTGGTCAATTTTTGATTTGAAGTGAACTAACGAGTGTAACAAATTATTGTCTTACAGGTGGCAAGCGATAGACTACGCGAGACTGAATCACAGCACCATTTCTTTCTTTAATTTCTTGAAGCCCGAGTCTGTGGCTTCACGCTGGAAGCGTTTTAGCTTGAATGCCTCTAAGGTATTGGTTTTTATTTCACAATCAATTAACTGGGTTTGGATCAGAAAAATAATAGAAATTGTGGGTTGAATTTTGGGGGTTAAATTCTGAGGTAAAATTTTGGTCTTTTCTGGCAGGTGGGAAAGGGGTTGTCTAAAGACGCCAAAGCACAAAAACTGGCTTTTCAGCACTGGATTGAAGCTGTAATTATTTTTGTCTATTTTCAATTTTTTTTCCAGTATTTTTGTTTTCTATGTGTTTTTGCTGAATGAGATTTTGGGTTTTGTAGATTGATCCAAGACACAGGTATGGGCATAGCTTGCATGTGTATTATGAAGAATGGTGTAAAGCAGATGCTGGTCAGCCATTTTTTTACTGGTAAGCAATTATTACCATTTCCTGTTTTATGTCTGTAAGCTAATACTAAAGCTTTTGCTTTATGCATGAACTCCTTTAGCTGAAAGATTTAAAGCACTGAATGAACCAAAAAGTTGAGACTTCAATTATTTTTTGGAGGAAGGTATCTTATCTGTTTCTAGGACTGTTAATAGTGGCTTGTTATTTAGTCAGAACTTTCAGGAAGGAAATAAATAAGTTGAGGCAGTTGCTGAATGTGTTCCTTGCTTTATGTGCAGGTTGGATGTAGGAGAAGGGAAAGATCTTGATCTCAAGAAGTGCCCAAGATCAGAGCTTCGACAACAATGCATTAGATATCTTGGACCTGTAGGTGCTTCTGTACTCGTTATAGTTTTCGATTATTGCCTTTTATGTGCAATACATTTGTTTTCTTTCATGACTTTCAAATTTTACCCCATTCTATGCTTATCCTGATATGCAATTTTTTTTACATTGTATTGAATTTCGTTTTGTCTGCTTGTGGTTGTGGTTGTTGAGTTTAGCACGAGAGAATACATTACGAGTATGTTGTTGCTGATGGGCAAATTCTTCACTCACAAACCGGAGAGCTACTGGATACAAATGAGGGATCGAAAGCCAAGTGGATCTTTGTTATGAGCACCACTAAGAAACTCTATGCTGGTGAAGTAAGAGTTGAATTAAGAATATTTCATTTTCATATGATCATATTTAAACAAGTCCTCAGTTTATTTCAAAACAACTGATGCATATTTCGTTATTTCCAGAAAAAGAAAGGAGTTTTCCATCATTCTAGCTTCTTGGCTGGAGGAGCGACAATAGCTGCCGGAAGGCTAGCGGTAGAGCATGGAATTCTGAAGGTACAGTTTTTCAGCAGCTATCTTCCATCTCTATACAAATAGAATGTTAGCATGCACAGGTAATATTTTGGTCTATAGTATGATTAGTATGTGATCCTTATGGCATTGTGTTTGCAGTCAATTTCTGCATATAGTGGACACTATCGACCCACTGATGACCGTCTTGATAGCTTCTTATCATTTCTCAAGGAAAATGGTGTGAACCTTGATGAAGTTGAGGTAATTGTGAAACTGAGTTGTTCTCAAAATGCTTTTCTGCTAATTCATGGAGAATATTGTTGTTTCATTTTTAAGACTCATTAACCAGCATTTGGCTGATGGTATCTTTCAACTTTCTTTTTTCAAGATACACAAGGCAAATGAAGATTCAGAAAATTATGATGGCAAGTCTAATAAAGGTGAGACTACATTTAAATTTCCAACAAACTCTGAAGCTCATACTGAACCTGAGATACCAGAAGAAGCGGAAAACACCCAAGTCTTAGAATCCACTGATGGTCCCGAGACCAAAGCTAATTACCAAAGAACTTTATCTGGCGGTCTTCAGAGTCCAAGAGCTGAAGTACCTCAGAACAAGATACTGCAGAGGATCAACTCCAAGAAGCAAGCCAAATCATACCAACTTGGGAATCAACTATCCCTCAAGTGGTCAACGGGAGCTGGACCAAGAATTGGTTGTGTTGCTGATTATCCTGTAGAACTGAGAATGCAGGCCTTGGAGTTTGTCAATCTATCTCCAAGATCACCCCCAACACCATCCTACAGGAGGAGGTTTGCTGGTCTCGCTTCTCCTACATCTGACCTCACATCACCTACACCCATTTCCACCTCAGATATCAACCACGGTGATTTGACCTCTGGTGATTGAACATATGATCACTTAGTTTTATGCACTTTGCCTAATGGATGTTTTAGCGAATGTAGAATAATCAATATCTCATCAGTTACCTGTCAACTTTTAGAGTGGTATTTCCTTGTCTTAGTTACATCTTGTCGTCAATATCATGTTTCATGGTCACTACTGGTTCTGGTTCTGTTTGATCCACTGATATCAAAAGTCGGCCTTTGTGAAGTGTAACACTTGTTGGCTTCACAAATGTCAGCACTGGCACCAGTTCTTTAGATGCCATGGGCGTCCATTGTTGTGTCTATCTCTCTCGTTACATCTCATTCCTAGTCGGCAGTGTGAAGCAAAATTTGAAAATTAGCATCTCTTCTAGCAACTAATAAAACTGTTCTTCATTTTTTGCTGATAGCATGTTGAACATAATGCTCTGCAAAGACGTAGGTGGGGCAATCAGTAAATGTTGTGGAAGGGGTAGTTTGGTTAACCCAGATGTTATTGATGGTAACGAATGCCCTAAAGTTTCATCCTGCTCTCCTTGCATCGACGAAACCATCAGTGCTACAAATGTCCGTCATCATTAAAAAATCAATGTTCAACAACAAGAGCAACCATTCATTCAGTCAGATTCCAGAAAGAAAGAAAAAACCAACAAAAACCATGTTTGGTAGTTTTATATAAGAACTTCTGCTGAATACATTTGGTCTAATCTTGGCGCTCTCAATTTCAGAACAATAGAAAACTTCATCTGGAAATACAATTCTTCATATATGTTTAGAATTTGAAGGCCCTGCTGCACAATTACCATCATTCATTGCTGGTTTGGATTCAATATCATATATCTTGTTCTCCAGCTGCACCACCCAGATGTTCAAGAACTAGTCATTAATGCCTTATAGTGAATGAATTTGATGCAAGCACATCCAACAGAATGCAAACCATTTTATGATTCTGCATTGCTAAACTTTGAGAGAAATTGCTACAAGAATTAGGACACAAAACCATCTTTTCATACCTGAATAATGGTTTGCAATTTGTACTGTATTCTCAGGTACTCAGCTGTAACTTTCTTCAAGGCCTCCAAGGACCTGTAAGGATATATAACAATCAGCACTTATTGTTCATATATGAAAAGGAGAGCATGAAAGTAATAGAAACCAATATTAAAAAAATGTAGTTTATATAGAGGGTAAGTTGAGGTATGTTAACATTTCTCATACATGTACTATTTCAGTACATAATATTTACCACTTTGTGTACTCATGTGGTAACTAGAAAATAGTCTCAACTAAGGTATATAAAGTCTTCATCCCAGAAAAGTATGTAATAAAAAAATATATATTGAAAAGTAGGGAGTGGTTCTAATGAGGACCACAAAGTTAAGGGCTATAATTGAGGACTTGTTCATTTCACACCGTTTTCGATCATATTTTCATATCTCGACCATCTAGTTTGTAGATTTATATAAGTAGATCATCTCTACAAACTTTCATCCAAATTGAAAATCATTAAGGCATTCATAATTGTGATTTACCGATTATAAACTTGAATGCCTCATGTTTGACAGATTTGGATCGTCCAATTATTTGATTTCGTTTGATTCGTTAGCAATCACCAATTTAAATGAAAATTTGTTTAAGTGATCTACTTGTATAGACCTAAAAACTAAACGGTTGAGATGAAAAAATATGATTAAAAAGTGAGTGTAATAAACCATTAATGAAAAAATCATTAACTAGTCCTCAATTAAATGGTCCTCATCAAAACCTCTCTATTGAAAAATATGCAAGAGGAAATTATATGCATGTCATGTCATGTTTTAACATATTGTAAAATTTGTCTCATATAAAAGCAGAGAATGAGAAATGCGCATTTGAGTTCTTACCTTTCCTTGTTTTGTTCATCCACAGCTTTAATAAGATCAACAGTAGCAAGGCGCATTTGATATGCTCCAACGCTGGAGAACCAAATAGAGAAAAAAGTTGAGTGATAGTCCAAGAGTTGCATAATACTCTTGAACTTCTACCAACATTAATACGAAACAAAATGGGAAATCAAGCAATCTTGGCACATATCACTATTGAAATTCATGCAAAACAATTGAAGCATTAACTTACATGGAGCTGCTTCCTTTTAACTGGTGAATGCTAGCATTTAACTTATCAAATTCAACTTGTTCTTCACCTCTGCAATATGTGAAAAACTGAAATAATGAGCAAATTTAAAGTTGGATAGGGGGTAAAGTTCTGCACAAATGTATAACCATATGAATAAGATAGCATCTGGAGGTTGAGAGATTACAGAAGCTTATTCAAATTGGTTATACTTGACTCTGCTCCGTTACAGAAATCGTTGAGCACTTGGGCAAGAAATTTAGGATTTTCTGAATTTTTCAGCTCTTGAACTAGAGCAAACTGTTGTTCAACTAGAATTCCCTGCAGACAGAAATTTCTTAGTAACTATTGTTAAAATTGGAAAGAAGCAATATTTCACTACACTGATGAGAAGTACAATAGACTATTAATACGGTCACAGTATATTACAATGATTCAAATCATAAAACTCTCATAATTCATAACTTCCAACATCTATTGGCTATGCGAAAATTAGTCTCTCACTTTACCAACAAGGGCAACACAAGCTCTTTCTATATTGTACCGGAGATACATCAAACCGGAAAAATTACTATACTAGAGGATCAGAGCTTTATATACAATTTGCACACCTAATGATTTTTTTTTTAATCAAAATGTCAATCATTTATAATACTCAGCAAATAGTAAATGACTTAACACTGATAAACACATAGTTGCATCAAGGTCCATAACAATCAAAACTCAAAAGTAAATCAACCAATTGAATTCTCGAAGCACGAACCACAACAAGTGTGATCTTGATTAAAAAGTGGCAACCGAGAGATCCAAAAAGTGTTCTTGATTCAAATTTAGACAGTACTCAGGCCATAAAGACTCGGTCCAGCTAGCCTTCACCAAAGGAAAACTCAAAACAACATACTAGCATAAACGAGCTTGATAGTGCACACACTTAATTGATTTCATTTATGCAACAAGTGGACTCAAAAGATTAATTGAGATATTCAACATACACTCATTTTACATCTAACATATATGACTAAAATACAATTTAATTGAACCAATTTTACCACATTCACACAAAATTTATTAGCTATGTTTGTTGTACACGGGAATTCCTGTACACATAATATTGAACCTAATTAATATGACATTGACTTTAAATTACGACACTTGATAAGACTGGAAGTGGAGTAATTACATCTACCAGAACTACGGTTACGCCCAAAAAGGAACCACGTTATCGCAAAGACAAAAGATTTTGTTGTCACACATGTACATGTATGTATCACATACATGTGTGCAACTTCAAACTAATCCCAAGACTAAAGCCCTCATATGGGTGGAGACATAAACAAAGACATCTTTAAATGATGAGACCTGAAACTAACACAAACTTATATCTTACTAGGGGCAATCTTTTGCAAGTGGAGATATAAGCAAAGACATCTATAAATAATTGAGATTTCATGCAAATCATAATCTATCAATACAAATTCCACCCACAAACTTAAATCATCAATATGGTCTCATCGTTCACATGGGGACTTATTTCATGTTAGAACGAGATTATGATCGAATCTAGAATTCTGTTAGACAACCAAAAACATATCATATTCGATAATATAATAATTGGAAGATGAAGAAGAAGAATATTTGTTTACCTCGTTCACCATGGATTGGATATGGTGCTTGAGTTGCTGCTTAAGCCCAGAAAGTGCCATAGTTAATTATCTCAAATAAGCTGAAAATTGCATATATATATATATATATATATATATATATATATATATATATATATATATATATATATATAGAAGGAAACCAAAACTAAATCTTATTCTATAGATTGAGAAAGACGTTGTCCAAGAAGAAGACCGTTTAATTTGTTTCTTTGTTAAGAATTGCTTGCTTTTTCAAGTGCTTGGCAAATAAGGTATGTGTAAGTATTTTGGTGCTCAATTCTAATGACACATATTAATTACCAGGTTGGCCGAGGTTAATTGTGTCAATAAGTGACAGTGTGGTAATGATTGAATCTAATAAATACAGAAAATTAAAAGATATATTCCTAATTGAGCTTTCCATTTAATTTTAATATAGATTAATGGTTTATGGTTATTAATTTAGTCGGGTACTTTGAATTTAATTAGGTTTATATTTCTCAAGATAAATTCACTTTCCAGATGGAGCTAAACCCTTAGTAAAGTTCCCTAAATTCTTTTCGGTTCATATTTATTTTTCGATAAGAAAAGACTACAAGAGAGGTCTCCTCAAGATATGCGGAGCGATTCTCAAAATCTCAAAACCCTAGGTTTCGAGATATGACGACGGCGCATCTCCTACGGATGAGGCGGCGATCGTGATGGCGGCGTGATTGCGGAGACGGTAAGACCGTGTTGGTGGAAGCGAGAGGCTATGAAGAATGCCATGGTTGTTGGGGTGTCAGCTTTGAGGCAGGGACTTCGGATTGGCTTCTCCGACTGTGGTTTCACATCGAATTCTACTTTGGGGGTGACAAAGCGGGCTTTGAAGATCGAAGTCGGATTGCTGGAAGAGCTGATCTGGTCTTGCTGGGCAAATCAGTGGTTGTCCTTGGAGATGCAGGCTTGGTGGCCATCGGGTTTGGCTGTGGCTGGAAACGAAGGCCGCCAGAGGTATCTGTGTTTTGGCCCACGTCCTCAGCAGGGAGCGATGAGGTGATTAGGAACAAAAGTAAAACAATTGTGCGGGGCGTGCCACCTCGCGGACGAGGAAAGAGAACGATGCGCGTTCTTGACTTCTAACCAGGCGAAAGAGAGCTCCGGTGCCACCTCGCGGGCGAGGAAATATTTACGAGCTTAATCTTCTCGGTCACCTGTCGATCGATACTCACTGTTAGAGCGAGCAGAGCAACAAAGGGAAATCGGGGACGAGTCCTGACGGGCTCTGAGATCTAAGGCAAGGTGCGCTTAGAACGTAAGGGTTTTCGAGGACGCTCGAAGGTTTGCAGTTGTACTGTCTGATTGATTGTTTGTTGTGTTGAGAGTGTGTGTAGGTAGAGAGCTTTCTGTAAGTCGTGGAGCTTCTTTATATAATCATCTGCAAGCAACCCGCGGAGACTTAATCACAATCCAATTCGGACTCGACAATCAGAATCCCACAAGGATACGATCAACTCGCCAGCCGTGCGCTCCATACAACACGTGTCAAACCAACTTCGCTTAGGTCTTGTTCACCGCCTTGCATCGTTTCACTGTAGTGTCACATGCGAACTCAAACACTAAGCGCTCTTATCCCGAGGGTATCATCGTCCATTTCCAACTCTACCTCGCCATGCACTGTAGAGTCCCACGCGAACTGGAAATAAGGATCCCGTGAGGACATCGAATCTCGCGGGGTATCAGAATCTTCTGGACAAAGTCCTCGTCACGTGCTGCCAGACCTCGCCACCCTTCGTGGGCTAAAAAGGCCACAAGTATTGGCCCAAATGCTATCCAAAACCTATCTCGAGTCTTGGACCAAAAAATACCCACTGGGCTCAAACATTGCCCCCTAGGCCTTGAGCTTAAACCACTTCGCAACGGATAAGCGAAAAGGCCTAAATAAGTTTTTTTTATGGGAATTCGTATTTCAAAAGGTACTGACGTTTAGGCGTCATCGCCTCCCTTCATCATTACGGCTTTTTGAATTTTGAAACGCGCTGACGTTTCGGTCGTCATTGCGTCTTTTCGTTGCGGCCACTGATTGACAGGGACGTTACGGTTCGTCTCCTTTATAAACCTCGACGCGGGTCCCCACATCTCACTATCGCTTTCCAATCAGCCTTTACCTTCTGCAACCAGCCAAACTCCAACACCGACCTTACTCCGACCAGAAACAATGGCACCCAAACCTGCTGCTAACGACCCGAACCTTAGCCTCACGGCGGCGACCTCCTGGTCGACCAACCTCGCTCGCCGTTTCGCCAGCAACCCGCCTCAAGGAACACCCATCAACTTCCTTGAAACAGGGGCTGCCCTGCTCGGTCCGACTCCTTCACAGACTCCGTCCGCCGCTGATCTCAATCACTATACCGCCTTCGTGCGTCGACCAATCTTGGCCCAACGGCGCAAACCGGGGAACTTCTCCTCCTGGCAAGCCCGTTCTCATATAAACATCTGGGTCGGGGAGTGGCCCAGCGCCACGGCGGAGGATCGGGCGTGGTACGCGGAACGCCTCCAGACTGACCAAACGATCTGGGAAGCAACCGGCATCCACGAAGCCATTGCCTTGAGTTTCTCACTGCCTCCTCACACCGACCGAGCACCCATCGCTGCCATGGCCTGTTTATGGAACAGTGCCACTAACACCTTCGACTTTCCCTTCGGCCAGATGGGCATCACTCTGTTGGACATCCTTGCCATCGCCGGGCTACCGATCCACGCAAAGCCATATGCGCCAGGCGACTTTGCGTCGACTGAGTTCACACACGCTTGCAACCTGGGGGCCCGCCGCGCCTTGAAAGGTTCATACGGGGCGTGGAGGAAGTTTTACATTGGCCACGCGGAGCAGCATGAAGGAGGCATCGCCTTCCTTGAGTATTGGCTCGACAAATTTATCTTCTGCGGCAGTGCTCACAAGCCCACAAGGAAATGGACCAGGTTGGCGGAAGCACTGTATAATGGGGTTGAAGTAGGGCTAGGGCAACCCGTACTGGGCGCTCTCTATCGGACCTTGCACCTGCTGTCCCTGAGGCCCTTCCATCTCTCTGGCGGCCCTCTGTGGATCCTAGACCTGTGGACGCAGCTGTACTTTCCGCTCTTCTGGCGAGCCCCGGTGGAATTCCTGCCTGAGGACCGGCTGCTTGGCTTTGTGGTGTGCAGGAACGCTGCGAACCGAACCCCTCTGTCCTTCTTCGCCAGCCTTTCCATCCTCTACAACCACCTTGAGCCGCCTCCTACCATGGATATGATGGTTCGCCGGCGCCATCCTGAAGTCCTATCAACGGGCTTCTTCCCCCGCCTTGGTTCGGACAACGATGCCCGGACTGCCTTCGTGAGAGCAACTTCGTGCTACGACCTTCAGCTCGCCGAGGATGAACAAGGCTTCGAGCTGTATGCCCCTAATCACTTTGCGAGGCAACTCGGCTTCCATCAAGGGATTCCCTATCCACTTCTCCACTCGGTTAACAAGTACACCTCGTGGAGGAAGGTTGGCGAGTCCGACCGGGTCACCCCGCTGCTAAACATCTTCCATCTCTCTCCCAACTTGCTGGAGATTGAGCCTTCGCAGGGCGTTGACCCCGCCTACCTCACTTGGTGGCGGTCCTTATCTGACAACCACTGGGAGTTCCCGGACGACGTGGTCTTCGCCGCCATCTTTCGCCCTTTATACGACACTCTGGGCGAATCAGACCGCAACATCCTCGATGCCCAGCGCGACCGTGCAGAGAGGGGTTCAGGGGCTGCGATGGGAACTAGGCTCGCGCTCCCGCCAGTTCCTGCTACTCGCCGCCCGACGGGGATCGTCATTCGAGAACGCGATCCCGTACCCGAGGTATGTCACTAAATGTGTAAATTTCAAACCTCCTTTGACATATTGACAAAATGCTTCTTCCTAACCTCTTGTTTACTTTTTCAGTCTGCCCCCCGCCGGAGAACAATCAACAGATCTGAGGGTGCCAGAGGAAAAACACCTGTCCGGAGGGAAACTGTGGCGGGCCACGACAGTGAGACTGCTCCTGTCGTTCCCCGGCCAACGAGCGACGAAAGCTCGCGGAAGCGTCCTATTGAGGACGAAGAGGACTTGCTCGAGGATGCGCGGTATCAGCGAGAGTATGCCTTGGTAAGCAACCCGGTAAGCGAACCAACCTCGGATTAATTTTCCTAAAGCTAGCCAACGACTCGCTAACTTTGCATTTGACAGGTTCGTCGCACCCGACCTCGCCTCGCTGCCGTTGAAGAGGCGACAGTGATGGCGGAAGTCCCGCCTCCAGAACCACTCGTTGGAGAAGTAACCTTGGCCATCGAGGAAGTCGCTGTGGCAGGCGCGGAGATGGTCCTCAAAGAAGCTGTTCAAGCCAGCGAGGGGATGACCCTCGAAGAAGCTGCTGAAGCCAGCGAGGAGATGGCCATCGAGGAAGTCGCTGTAGCCAGCGAGGAGATGGTCATCGAGGAAGTTGGTGCGGCCGCGGAGGAGATCGCCATGACCATCGAGGAGGCTGGCATGGCTACTGAGGAAGTCATCGTGCAACCGTCTTCTCCAAACGCCGTTTCAAGCGAACCTGGTCCAATCCCAGAGCCTACCTCGGCTCCCGCTGAAGATGGAGCTCTTGACCAGTCCACCCAGCTCTCCGACTTTACTGCCCCCTTGGCATTTCCGCCGGAAGACCTCCAATTGGTACTTTGGCTTCCTCCTCTGTGACCAATCCAAGCGGCTCAGACCAGCGAAGTGTCTTCGACGGTTCCAACAGAGGATTTCCAGCCGTTGCTTGAGCTTTCTCCTTTGCAACCAGACCCAACGGCTCAGGCCAACGAAGTGGAGACAGAATCCGCTTGCTCTGACATTCCGCCGCCCACTCCAGAGATTGAGGCGGCTGCTGAGGTTGAACCAACCACTCCGGCCCCAACGAGAATATCTGGCGAGGCGTCTTCTTCCTTGGGCACCCGGGCCGCTTGTCTTCGGGCCCGGACTACCTCGCTTGCTGATCCAGAGCCCATTCGCCTAGCCCGGGCTTTCCTTCACGGGCTACTGCGCCAAGGCCATCAAATGAACGTATTTGACTTGGTGGGGCGCGTCTGCGAGGCTCACGAAGCTCTGAGTTGGCAATTCGCTGGCGGCAATCCTGCTCTAGACCATGTGTTGGAACTGGCTGACGCTGTCGAGTTGCAGGCTCGCCGAGTTCAAGATGTCAGTGCTCAATCGGCTTCCCACGAGGAAGCTCGCCAAGCCTTAGGTAATCAGATGGCAGACCTTTTAACCGAGCTTGGTGATGTTGACATCCTGGGAGCATCTTCAGAGAATTCAAGCATTGGCTATGATCGGCAGGTGAAGGCCCTAGAAGCCAAGATAGCGGAGCTGCAAACTCAGCTTGCTCAAGCTCGCCAAAACTTGGCCCGCGCTGAGGAAGTGGAAACCCGCTTGCAGGCCGTGGAGGAGACCCAGGAAGCTTTAGACTCGGCTATTGCTGCTGCCGATGAAGCCCAAGCCCAGTATGAAGAAGAGTTGGCCTTAGAAGGCCTTCTCTTAGACTTGTATAAGGCTTCTTGGCAGGTTTAGGTTTGACCCATATTTGCCCCCTTGTGTACGAACTTTATGATAAATTTTTCCCGCTGTTCGCCAACTGTTACGTAATAACTGTCAGGAAAAAATCTTTTTCCGAGATTTGGTGAGGGTTTCCAATGTAACTACTCGCTTGGAACGCGGGTAGTCATTATGGAAAAACGCGTCTGACCTTATCTCCACAGCTCATATCTCGGAGCAAATATTGTGTGGAGGACAACTGTTGAACGTACAATCGCCCTTTCCGCCTATAAAAAGAAACTCTTGGCTGGGGTGAAGTATCAGTGAAGTCTTTGCCCCCTCGCCATGATTTCTTATTCTCTTCTGTTCATCCTCTTGTCCTTGCTTAAAGCAAAGCCCCCAACCACACATTCTCACTCTTAGCTTAAGCTGATTCTGAAAATCTACTCTCAGGCCGTGAGTGATTCTGGAAATCTACTCTCAGGCCAAGCCTTCGTCTGGCCTGACTGATGGTTGGGTTCCTTCTGCCTTACGCCTGCTGTTCTGTCCGCGCGTGAGGCTCTGCCTGCCCTTCAAACAAAGACCGGTCGGTAGGAAGAGGGACCTTGGTCCACTGGACCTCTAGCTTCCCAACACTTTGTCTTAGGTCCAGGCCGGCGTCAAAGCTCATGCTGGTCTAAAGAAGCGAGACGTTTGTCAATTTTGAGCGAAGGACGCGGCGGCAGCCCTTTTCTTTAGCCTTGCGAGACATGCGGGACGAGGCTTCCATTATCTGTAGATCTATACTTTTTAATGTAAACATAGTCTAATTTCACCTTTTCTGTCAATGTAATTGCTTTGGCCGCAAAGCCACAGTTTGAAACATGTACAGAATCACATCAAAAAGGCAAAGTCAATGAATTTATTTTTTAGGGCCTCTGGAATAGGCCCGAATCTTGTACTAGTCTTTGTGTTTAGACTTTGCACGTTTACAAAGAATGGAGAGAACAAAAGAGTTATCTTATTTTTAAGGGCCTCTGGAATAGGCCCCAATCTTATACTGGCCTTTTTAGGCTGGTATGTTACAATGTACTCTAGTCTTCTATCCCGGGTTGCCCCTTAGTGTTAGGCGGCGGAGTGAAAACGTGATGGCGTGGAACACTATTGACTGTGGTGGCGGAATCTGGTGGAGGTGAAGGATCCTCGCGTTTCCAAACTCCTGCAATGTGACGCTTGAGGAAGCGGCCATTAATCGGGTTGCGATGAATAGTACCGTCCAAATCGCGCAGGTGGTATGCCCCCTTGGGAAGTATACGGTGAATAATAAAGGGTCCGTCCCAGCGAGCAGACCACTTGCCCCGACCGTCTGTTTTATCTCCAAGCGGGAGTACTACACGCCACATCTTCTGGCCCTCAGCATAGCTCTTGCCGCGCGTAATCTTATCATAAGAGCGGGCGATGCGTTGTTTCTCGAGGACGAGATTGTTGAAAGCGGCGACGCGGTGCTCGTCCAGATCTTCAAGCTCCTGCCACATGGCTTGGACGTAATCCTCGCCAAGTAGTTGATGCTGTTCCTGGACGCGGAGCGAAGCGATATTGATCTCAAGAGGAAGGACGGCATCGTGACCGTACATAAGAGCGTACGGGGTGGTATCCGTTAGGCCGCGCTTTGAGGTGCGGTAGGCCCATAATGTGTGATAGAGTTCCTCGTGCCAGACGCGTGGGTTCAACTCCAACATCTTGCGGAGGATGCCAAGGATGGCCTTATTACTAGCCTCCGCTTAGCCATTGGACTGGGCATAGTATGGCGTGGAGTGGAGAAGCTTGATGTCGTAATCGTTTAAGTACGTAACAACTGAATCGGCCATGAAAGCTGCCCCCCTGTCCGTAACGATGCACTCTGGGATACCAAAACGTGAGATGATATTGCGGAAAATGAAGTTGCGCACCGAGTTAGCGGAGGCGACTTTGAGAGGTTCGGCCTCGACCCATTTGGTAAAGAAATCGGTGGCAACGATTATGAACTTATGCTGCTCAGAGGAATAGGGATGAATGATGCCCACGAAATCCATTGCCCATCCGCGACACGGCCAAGGTTTGATGATGGGCTATAGCGGGATATTGGGGATATGTTGCACTGGTCCGTGAGCCTGGCAGTCTTGGCAACCTCTGGCGAAGGCAATACAGTCTTTCAGAATGGTTGGCCAGTAGTATCCATGGCGGCGGATCAGCCATCGCATTTTGGGCCCGGCCTGGTGCGAGCCGTAAACTCCGCAATGTACTTCGCGCATGAGACGTTTAACTTCGTTCCCGTAAACGCAGCGGAAGTCGTTTTCATCTTCCCCACGCCGCCGGAGTTTGCCATTGCGTAATACAAAGTTTAAGGCGAGGAAACGGATTTACCTGGAGTGGGCGGCGTCGTTGGGGTTCTGGAGGTAGGCGATAAATGGCAGCCGCCAATCCTCGTCGATGGGGTCCAAGGCTGCAACTTCGGGGATGTCGGCCTGGAATTGCCCCTTGGCGATGAAAGAGGGAAGAGTACGGCGTTCGACCTTGAGCAAGCGTTCGCGCACTCCGTCTCGCAGGCTGAGGCCAGACGCTACCTAGGCGAGCTCGTTGGCGGCGAAGTTAAATTCTCATGGTATGTGCTCGATGTAAACGTCGTCAAATCGATCTAATACCTCAAATGCCTTGCGCAGGTATGGCTCAATTGACAAGCTTAAACATTTGAACTTTTCCACCAGCTGGTTAACGACCAACAAAGAATCGCCAAAGATCTGAACCTCACGGACTCCTAAGTCCAACAAAATCTCTAGGCCGATGATCAGCGCCTCGTACTCAGCCTGGTTGTTGGTGCACTTGAAGTCGAGCTGGAACGAGTAGGAGAAGCGATCTCCAGCGGGATTGGCTATGGCTATCCTGGCTCCGGCTGCTGTATCAGTCCGTGAACTATCAAAGTACAGGGTCCAAGGAGCGAGTGTCACGGTAGCGAAGTCCAACTCGCGAAACGCTGTGAGCTCTGATGGTGGGTGATGGGCAAGAAAATCCGCTATTGCCTGTCCTTTTACTGTCTTTTGCGGAACATATTGCAACGAGAATTCGGACATGGCGAGGATCCACTTGCCGATGCCTCCCCGCAAGATAGGGCGAGAAAGCATGTATTTGACCAGGTCGGATTGAGCGATCACGACCGTGGTAAAAGCAAGCATGTAATGGCGCAGCTTGCACCCTGCAAAGTATAGGGCGAGACATAACTTCTCCATGGGCGAGTAGCGTGTCTCATAGTCCGTTAAAACTCTGCTAAGGTAATAGACAGCGTGTTCTACCCCGTTCACATCGTCCTGGGCCAGGAGTCCACCGATGGACAAATCGGCGGCGGCGATATAAAGTTTAAGCGGGGCGCCGTCGCGAGGCGGGATCAGGACTGGTGGGCTCGTAAGGTAGTCCTTGATTCGATCGAAGGCCTGTTGATGTTGCGGTTCCCATACGAACTCGGTTGCCCCCTAGAGCTTAAGGAGGGGTGAAAAAGGTTGGACCTTCCCTACCGCGTTTGATATGAAGCGGCGGAGGAAGTTGATTCGCCCGAGCAGCTGTTGGAGCTTCTTCTTGGTGGTGGGGGGTGAAGCGGTGATGACCGCCTGTGCCTTGTCCTTTGGGATCTCGATGCCTCTTTGATGCACTAGGAAACCAAGGAAGTCCCCGGCCTCCGCGAAGAGAACGCACTTGGCGGGGTTCATCTTGAGGTTATGTCTGCGCATCCGTGTGAACACCTGCCGTAGGTCTTCCACGTGGGTTGCTCGCGATTTGGTTTTGACTACCACATCGTCGATGTATACTTCGATCAGCTTTCCCAAGATGTCGTGGAAGATCAGGTTCATGGCGCGCTGGTACGTTGCCCCCGCGTTTTTAAGTCCGAAGGGCATGACTACGTACTCGAACGCGCCAGCAAAACCAGGGCAGCGGAAAGCGGTCTTGTGTCGATCCTCCTCGGCGACGAGAATTTGATGGTACCCGGCCGTTCCATCCATAAAGGATAACACCTCGTGCCCCGCGGCGGCATCAATAAGTAGGTCAGCCACAGGCATGGGGTATATGTCCTTCGATGTTGCGTTGTTTAGATCTCGGTAATCAACACAGACACGCATCTTGCCATTTTTCTTGCGGACGGGGACGACGTTGGACAACCACTCGTTATATTTTGCCACGCGAATGATACCCGATCGGTGCATGCTTTGATCTCTTCCTTGACGACGATCTGAGTTTCAGTTCGCATGAATCGGCCGTCCTGCCGGACTGGATGCCGGTCGGGATAGGTTGGTAGCCGGTGGCAGACCAAGTCAGGGGACAAGCCGGGCATATCTTCGTATTTGTCGGCGAAGCAATCCCTGTATTCGCGTAATAGGGCAAGAAGAGCTTCCTTTTCGTCCTCCGCCAACTTAGCGCTGATGGATATGAGTAAGGGCTTTTCTGCAGTCCCTACGTCAACTTGTAAAATGGGGTCGCGGACTTGAGGTGAAGTGTCATCCAAGGCGGCAGGAGCTAACTGAATAACTTCCTCCTTGGTATCGGAATAATCCACCACTTCATCAACATATTCCATAGTCGCGACCTTGTCGTAGGCTTCGCGTTCTGCCCAGTATGAAAGAAGACTTTCGCACAAGGACTCGCCAGCCTCGCGTGCCTCCTCTGAGAAGGCATTATCCATCAAAGTGGGGTGTGAGAGTCGCGATGATGTGAGGACGTTGCAAATCGTCCTTCGCCTGGGTAAGTCCCCATCGCGTTAGATTGGAGGCCGTTACTCCGTATGGGCGGCCCTTGTTATCGACGCCTTGAACGTCCAACGGGCCCAAGTTCGTAGTATAGTATCGGGCATCGTTGAAGTTGGCGGAAATGGAGAAAGGCCGTGGGTCGGCTTTGACGATGACTGCCTCACGTTTCTCGGTGTCCCAGATCATGAGTTCTTGGTGCATTGAGGAAGGCACGCAAAAACTTCTGTGGATCCAGTCTCGGCCAAGAATCATGTTGTAAGAGGAAACGCACTCGGCGACGAAAAAGGTGTAAACCCGTGATGCCGGCCCGACCTTGACCCTTAGAAACAGCAAGCCTAGGGTTCTGGACACCTGCCCTGTGAAGTTCTTCACTGTTAAGGATGTGGTTTGGATCATCGAGCGCGGGATGTCGAGGAGTCCCATGGTACTGGTTATGACAACATTGACCGCGGCACCGGTGTCGACCATGACCTTGTTGATCAGTTTTCCTTGGACTTCTGCTGTGATATACAGTGGCCGCATGTGGGTGGCCATGTCCAAAGTCGGCGTGGAAAAGGTTAGAGTTGGCCTTTGTGTGAGGCTGCTCGAACTCTCCACTTGTGGGGCGTCATCGGCTGGGGCCGGAACTGGGCCCATTTCGCTGCTGCATGGCGGGGGTATGGTGTTGTCATCCTCGCTGCTGATGGTGATATCTGCTGCGCTGCAGGTTGTGTTTGGTGGAAGAGCATATCGTTCCGAAATGAAGAACACCATCCCGACCTGAAAAGAAAATTGTTCAGGAACTGGGACCAAAGGTGTGTCAATGATCTCGTGTTCCCCTTCGAGCACTGCGAAAGCGTCTGCTTCGCGGCTAAACCCTTCATCAACATCCCATCCTGAGCCCTCGACCATATTGCAGGTGAAAGATTCTGCCTGCTCTTCGTCCTGGTCTTCCTCTAGGTTGAGCCGCGGTTCTGAGTGCACCTCGTCGGCCTCCTCGTTCTCGCGGAAGCGTTGGGCCATTTGTTCGGCGAGGTTGGGACTGGAGGGTGCCGGTGTCGCTGCTGGTGGCTCTGGAGCCTCGGGTTGCCGCGGACGCCATACTGGCTTGGTTGAAGGCTGATGGTCCCTGGCTGGCTGTTTGTCTGCTGCCGCAGGAGCCTTGTCGTTGTCTTCTTTCGCCAACCGCTGCAGGGCAGATACTCGGGGAACCATCCGAGTCTCGGGTTCCGGGGTGCGCCGTGGCCGAGGCTGTTGTGGCGGTGGCGGCTCCCTTCTTGCGTCAGCCTCTGGATTTTGACGTTCTTGTTGGCGTGAGGGCTAAGAGGGTTCACGTTTGGACTCTGAGTCCGGGGTCATGAACAACTTGCGCCTAGGACCAGAAGGCGGAGCCTTGCGTTGCTCGGGCTCCGGTGATGGCCTGTGTCTGGAAGGCTGCTGATCCCTCCTCCTGTTAGGCTCTGGTGACGGGTTGGGCCTAGCAGGCTGTGGATCCCTCCTCCTTTCAGGTACGGGTTGGGCCTAGCAGGCTGTGGATCCCTTCTCCTCTCAGGTGTTGGGGATGGCCCGCGCCTGGAAGGCTGTGGATCCCTCCTTCGTTCAGGTGGTAGTGATGGCCTGCGCCTGGGAGGCTGCGAATTTGGCTTTAGTGGAACCGTGAGCCGGCAGAAGACGTTTGCCTTGGGTGCAGGCTCGTCGCTGAACTGCCCGCAGATCCTTGGAGGTGTGACTGGCGGCATATGAAGGACTGCGCGCAGACCCTCTGCTTCCCGCCACATCCGTTCAGGCGTCTGTGCGAGCTGTGAGGGGCGGACGGCGCCTTCGTCGACAGCCCGTAAGGCGCGTAGGATGCTGCCGTAGCGCTTCTGGAGCTTGCGCTTCTTGGACCTGCTGATGGTAACTGCCTTGCCCCCTTGCTGCGTGTACCAGACCCCTTCCTTGATCGCCGATTTGGACGTTGGGGGAATGTAGGGGTTGGTTAAGACACCTTCACGAGGGCTCGGGGCTTCGCTGCTGTTACTGTCACTGCTAGAGTCTGACATGTCCATCTCGCTCGCGGCAGGGGATGCAGGTATCGCTGCTGCCCAATGCGCAGCGACGTACGTCTCGAGACGTGCTACCCTTTTTTCCAGCTCTTCGCGAGTCCTAGGGCTCGTAGGCTGGGAATCTTTGACGGGGAACGGTCTATTGTCCCTCATGACCGCTTTGCCCTTATCCTTGCGGGAGGGGCGGTCGGGTTCGAGCTTGGCGACCAACTGGGGAGCTGGGTCGTCTGCATTCCCCCTCTGGTTGGTAGGGACCGTATAGTTATTCGCCGGCCGCTTGCGGTTTCGGCTCGGCGGTTCGCGTGAACCTGCATTTGGTGACAGGTCTAGTGTGATCCTTCCTTGGCCGACTCGAGGCCAGGCGAAGCCAGCCGTTGCGATCGTGAAGTCGCCCTCATCCTTAAAGTGGATGTACCCGAGGTCGAGCCAGTCTTGAACCTGGTCCCTAAGCTGCTGGCATTCGCTGGTTATGTGCCCCCAGCTATTATGGAACTTGCAGTGGATGCGCCCTTCCTTGTATTCGATGTAGGGCAAGGCACTGGCCACCGTGACGAGCCCGTCATCAATGAGATCATCTAAAATCTCATGTGAAAGGTTCTCGTTATAGGTATACTGGCGACGCGACCGGCGGGCGCTGTCGTCTCCTTCCTCGCGGCCCCTTTTTGGCGCGCGGCGTCGATCGTCGTCCTGGGTCTGATCGGCCCAATTGACCTCGACCATGCTCACTACGGGCGGGAAAGGGTCTATGTCGACCAATGAGGCCGTACTACCCGGTGTCTTCATCTTCAGTTCGCCTGAGTTTAACCATGTCTGCAGCTGGTCTTGGAGCTTGACACAATCTTTGGTGTCATGATTGTAGACGTTATGGAAGGCACAATACTTCTTGTCCTTCAGCTCCTCCTTGGGCGGAATCTTGTGATCCAGACGCACATACCTCACATCGATTAGGTCATTAAAGACCAAATGGGCGTTTTTGGCATCGTAGGTGTACGACTCGTACTCCGGCTTGGTCCAGGCAAAGGACTGGATGGTGATTGGCTCACGGGTCATTTTCAGGTTCTTCAGTTTGTGAGCGACCTGCTTGCCAGTCAGCTCTACCGCGCCAATATCTTCCAGATCTTGCTCCGCGTGAACTGCCTCCGGCCTTTGATAATATGGATCATGAGCGGGGGTCTGCATGCTGAGTGCCCCCACTATCCGGTTCTTCCCTGGTACGTAAGTTCCCTTGGAAGTGTTGGCCTTGTCGTCCAACTCGTTCAGGATGAGCTCGTAGCTACCGACCTTGTTAATTAGGTCGCCCATGGAGCTGAAACGCTCTCCATGATGCTTCAGCCGCTGGCGATGCTCCAGCCCCCGGATAGCCAGCTTAATGGCTTCCTGCTCAGGTAGCAGGTAGTCGCATTTGGCCTGCTGGATCTTGAAGCGTTGAAGGAAGGAAACCCCGGACTCCATGCTTTGCTGGCTCATCTGTGTGAGGGAGTCGAGGCCAACCTCCGGCTCAATTGTGTCATATGTCTCCCGGAAGAGGCGTTCCATGGTGGGCCAATCTGCTATTGACCCCGGCTTCAATCTGGAGTACCAGGTGAAAGCGGCCCCGGACAGGGAAGTCCCGAAGAGCTTGAGCTTGAGCATGTCATCATTCCCGTATTGACCGTATTGGACCTTGAAGCGGGTCATGTGAGTTGCTGCATCTTCCCTTGTCTCCCCGGAGAATGTGGTGAAGACGATATTCTTGAACCCGTGGGGGAAGGGATATTGTGCCACGCTATCTGGATAAGGGTCACGGTAGTGCAAGTTAGCATCACCCTTTCCGGTGTGCTCCTTGACTATGCTCGAGATGAGCTGGCACCAATCGGCTGCCGTCACTGGTGCGGATTCTGCCCCCTGGTCGTGGCCATGCCATGCAGAGAGGCTAGGGGCATGCCCGACGTTCTTAGGGGTTGAACTGGAGTAAGCGATAACTAGGTCATCTGGTGTCCCAATTCCTTGAGACGGGCAGACACCAGCGCTCCTGAGTGTGACTCCCGGGTTGCCCGGCGAGGGTAGACGGGGTGGCGTCTTTGACGAACTGGCCCCCAATGTGAATTGGGGAGCTTTCTGGGCCCCGACCTTCGGATTCCCTCTAGGGCGCTCATTAGGCGGGATGTACCTAGAGCCCTCAGCTGCGCTTGAACCGGCATGGTTCATAGCATGATGCTTTAGCGCTTGGGCCCGAATCCAGTCTTCCACTTGCAGGACCCTTGTGTTCAAGGTATCATGGCGCTCCTTGTAGTCCTCAAGCTTCTCCATGCTATTCTTGCTTCCGAAGAAGGAAGCGTCCTGCTGCTGCTGCAGCTTGGTGTCGTGGTCATCCAGGCGACGGGTTTGGACCTCTAAGGCTTTTGTAAAGGCCACCTTGCTCTGATCCAGTTCTGTCTGGATCCTTTGCAGAGAGCCGGTCAACATATCCTTGTCCTCCCTGACTGTGCCAGCCACGTAGTTGAATTCCTCGCTGAGCCTAGCGTGGTTCTCCTGGTTCGCGAGCCAGATTTCCTTGTCCTTAGCGACCTGCGCAGAGAGGTCTTCGACTTTTAAGCCGAGCTCACTCCGGAGCGCGCCGATCTCATTCTTGAGATCGCTCCTTAGTTCTTCAAACATCTTGTGGACTTCCTCTGTGGACAGAGTAGGTCCTGCGTCTGAGGTTGGTTGTGAATCTGCCATTGTAGTCTTAGTATGGTCGGGGTTGCCTAACCGAGCGAGGATCTCTTCTTTGGTGAGAGATCTGCAAGCCGCGCTGTTATGGGGCTTGTATTGCGGAGACTTGTGCTTCAAACAAGAAATTGAAGGTCTCCGGTATGGGGAGTCTTCTGACTTCCCAATGATTACGAGAAAAGTAAACTCCCGGTCCCACCGGGTGTGCCAATGTTTTGGCCCACGCCCTCAGCAGGGAGCGATGAGGTGATTAGGAACAAAAGTAAAACAATTGTGCGGGGCGTGCCACCTCGCGGACGAGGAAAGAGAACGATGCGCGTTCTTGACTTCTAACCAGGCGAAAGAGAGCTCCGGTGCCACCTCGCGGGCGAGGAAATATTTACGAGCTTAATCTTCTCGGTCACCTGTCGATCGATACTCACTGTTAGAGCGAGCAGAGCAACAAAGGGAAATCGGGGACGAGTCCTGACGGGCTCTGAGATCTAAGGCAAGGTGCGCTTAGAACGTAAAGGTTTTCGAGGACGCTCGAAGGTTTGCAGTTGTACTGTCTGATTGATTGTTTGTTGTGTTGAGAGTGTGTGTAGGTAGAGAGCTTTCTGTATGCCGTGGAGCTTCTTTATATAATCATCTGCAAGCAACCCGCGGAGACTTAATCACAATCCAATTCGGACTCGACAATCAGAATCCCACAAGGATAAGATCAACTCGCCAGCCGTGCGCTCCATACAACACGTGTCAAACCAACTTCGCTTAGGTCTTGTTCACCGCCTTGCATCGTTTCACTGTAGTGTCACATGCGAACTCAAACACTAAGCGCTCTTATCCCGAGGGTATCATCGTCCATTTCCAACTCTACCTCGCCATGCACTGTAGAGTCCCACGCGAACTGGAAATAAGGATCCCGCGAGGACATCGAATCTCGCGGGGTATCAGAATCTTCTGGACAAAGTCCTCGTCACTTGCTGCCAGACTTCGCCACCATTCGTGGGCTAAAAAGGCCACAGGTATTGTCACATGCGAACTCAAACACTAAGCGCTCTTATCCCGAGGGTATCATCGTCCATTTCCAACTCTACCTCGCCATGCACTGTAGAGTCCCACGCGAACTGGAAATAAGGATCCCGCGAGGACATCGAATCTCGCGGGGTATCAGAATCTTCTGGACAAAGTCCTCGTCACTTGCTGCCAGACTTCGCCACCATTCGTGGGCTAAAAAGGCCACAGGTATTGGCCCAAATGCTATCCAAAACCTATCTTGAGTCTTGGACCGAAAAATACCCACTGGGCTCAAACAATCTGCATTATCGCATGCACTGCTAGGTGGTTGCGTTTGAATTTTGGGCGGAGGTGAAGCCGGCTAGTCGGACCGGTGGAGGGACGTGCGCATGGATCCTTATCGGTGTACGTCGACTTGTTTTGTTGGAGGAGGCCGCAACAGATGGTAATCCGGGATTGGGCCTAAGGGAAGCTGATCTGGGCTAGGAAGTGGAGCTGAAGGAGGTGATGGTGGTCAGAGTTGGAACGTGTCTGACGACGTAGCTCTCGTCTTGGTGGCGGGAAACCCTAAGATTCTAGGGAGGATTGATGGTGGGTCGAGCCTGGTTTTTGCTTGACTGTCAGCTTGGTTGCTTGTTAGGATGGAAGAGGACCTAGGGGATGGGGGTGTTTCTGGACCACTTTGGGCCTGGGATGCTGGAACAGGCCTGAGTGGAGAGTAGTCCCACTTCCAGAACGGGACAGATCCCTACATCATTATTTTGAAGAGACTAGCCCCTCCTTTTGTTGGAAAGGTACATGGTTTTTTTTTTTTTGATTGAGGAAAAGGTACATGATTTCTAGGCCTTGGGTTTATTAAGCTGTGGTACTTTGAATTAGTAATATAGGTTATTTGTTTTCTTGGTTTAAATAAGTTCGCTTTAATATTAGTTTTTTAGGGTTAGCTTTGTAGGTTTTTTTATTTGCGGACTTTAGGTTGAGTAGCATATTTGTATATGGGGTTGTCTTTGGACATTCTCCTAGCTTGAACTTGTACGGTAAATGAACAGAGCTTGACTCTGTTTTCCCTCAAAAAAGAAAGAAAAAAGAGGACAATGTCTCCTATAGCACAAATGGACCTAAAGAGGTCAATGTTAAGAGAAGCTTCAACACTTGGAGACAGATAACCAGCCAACTAGTAAAGAGCATTCGTCACAAAGTTTGCTTTCTCTAAAGATGTAACTAAAACAATCTTAAATGAATGTAGGAAATGTGGTGCAGGTTGTGAGTTTAAATGCATAGAAGAAATAGAAGGAAACCTTTGCCTGAAATCCAGGCCAAGAGCCATCTATTTCATATGAGAATCTTGATTCAATATTTACATTGGGAGTTTGGACGAGCAGGACTGAAAGCCCAACCCTAAAAGATCGAAAAGCTCGAATTAGCTAAGCTTGAATTGAAAATTCTTGGTCCGAGCCTAGGACCGACCCAAATGCGAGATTTTCAATTTGGTTAAGACATAAAAAATAAAGAAATATTTTTCAAAGTAGTTAAGTTGACAATAGATGTTAGAGGTTCCTTAATGTGTATTTATAATTTTTATATACTATTTCTTTGTGCTTTTATTAAAAATATTTAGTATAATTTATTAATTTCTTTCATTAGTTATTACTTTATATATTAACTAGAACCTTAAGGATATTATGAAAAATTATTATCTTATGATTTAGCGAGGTTCTTAGTAATATATACAGGCCTCGAGTAAGGACAAGATAATTTTATCTTTTAATCAAGATTATTAGAACATTAATAAAAAGAGAAATAGTTAAGGATAAGGGTTAAATTCATTCTATCCCCTTAAGGTTTGAGGTTAACTTCATTTCAATCCATATTCTCTCAATTTAAAAAATTTAACCCCCTAAATTTTCTAATTTTCATCATTCGTGCTCATTTGCCAAGAATCAATGTTAATTTAAAAAAAATTCAGGTGGTAAAATTTTAAAATTGAGATAATACGGACTGAAATGAAGTTACTCTAAAACCTTAAAAGGGTAAACTGAATTTAATTGTAATGAAAAATTGAAAGGTACTTGGAGAGATAAAGATTTAACATACGGATCAAGCATGGGGAAGGCGAAACCAGAAGTAGCGCCTCAAAAGTTAAAATACCAATCACTGATCTTCTTGACCGGGGAAGCGTTAGCAAGAAACGAATTATTACTCCTGTTTAAATAGTAAAGTGGAATTCCTGTAGTAACGAAGTAACCTATATATCTTCTTCCCAGACCGAAGCAGAGCAGTTACAGGAGAAAGGTATATCAGGTAATTGAAATAAGGATCAAAGTTATGATTGCACATAACCTCGCTCTATATAAAGCAACTGAGAGAGATACAGATGATAATCGAATGGAAGGAAAGTTTGGCCAAGGTGGTCACTAATGCACCACCCACACGATTGAAAAAAATAATTTGTGATTTCCAAACCAGACTTGTACAGCGTGTGTCATGTTTTTATCATGTGTTTTTAAAAGGAAAATTATCAATAATTATAAGGAAAATTATCAATAACAAATTGTAAATGCAAATTATCAGAATCATGCGTGTTTCTCTATTTAAATGTAGTAGAGAATTAATGTATCATTTCCTGAATCACAATGTTGTGACGACACACCAGATTTGTCAATCACAATACATAAGGGAAAGTTTAACACATCTTGATGAGGTTTCCAATCCCTTTGTTGCCTTCTTGGCTATCCATGACGTCGACAAAGTCTCTTTTTGGTGCTGCAAGCACCACCATTGTCTTGCCACACTTTGTTACGATCGTACGAATTCTCACCATCAAACGACGGAAGACGGAACTCCAAGCAGTGATAGGAACCCTAACCACGGTATATGAGCTGCAAAACAAGTTGTAGATCAGGGGCTCTAGCAGTCAAGCCGATCGTTTCATTCTGCGTTTCCCCAAAACAGAGAAACAAAAGCATGTTCTGGGGGGAGGTCCATGGTTTTATGGACAATCTCTTTTTGTCACGGCAGCATATGATGGTCTAAGCGATGCAACCAACTTCTATATCGAATTCTCCCCAGTTTGGATCAATATTCCTAGCATGCCTCCATCGTTGATGACTGAAGAGGTTGTAGGGCTGGTCGGAGCTTCTCTAGGGTATGTTGAACAACTAAACACTTGAACATGGACAAGTATGGCCCTTTGATTAATATTGTACTGATACTGTCATAACTTAATCACCTTTAAGATGTTGAGTTTAAATCACAAAATGTCTCAGTACAATTAAGTATGATCCATCCATGTTGAGTTTAAATCACAAAATGTCTCAGTACAATTAAGTATGATCCATCCACTTATAAGTAGTATGTTATTTGTTCATTTTTTGTTATGAAACCTAACTTTTTAAGTATGCATGTGAGATTCATTCGGTCTAATTTCCACATCAGAATTCGGTAATTCAGTTTAATTCTCACTTTGGAAATCGGGATATGCGGTTCAAGGCCCACTGCAAGCACTTGGTATGAAACAAATCATAATTTTTCCTATGACAATACGATGAACCCAAATTTGGGCTCGTTATGCCGTAAGACGTAATTGAAGAGGAACCCATTCTAATACTAACTTGAAGAGGGACAAGTGTGGCCCGTGGATCATTATTGTACCGATATTGTCTCAACTTAACTACCTTTGAGGTGTTGGGTTTTAATCACAAAAGACCTCAGTACAATTAGGTATGACTCATCCACTTTTAAGTAGTATGTTATTTTTCTCTTTTTTGATATGAGATCTTTCCTCCCCAACATAAACAATTTAGGAATTTGCAGAGATATCAAAACTCGTGTTCAAGTCCTTCACAGGCTCTGTGATCCAATGAAGGAGGCCTTTCCTCCCATGCCCTTTGAATTTGGTTCAGCTAGGGTTTTAGTGGACATACAGTGTAAGTATGAGAGGGCGGTAGGGTTTTGCCGAGTGTGCGGCTTGCTGAGCACTCGGTGGCTAGATGTAGTGGTCCTCCAAGTTTGAGGACTCATCATATCGAGATTGAGTCCATGGCAGCTCCAAAGGGATATGCTGGATCGATGAAGGCATCTCTAAACCCTAGTTCTTCCTCCACGGTGATCAAGAAATTAGGGTTTGGTGGTTTTGGGTCCCCAAGTAATTCTTTTGCAGAAGCCTCTCCATACTTTTTTTCTCTGAGGGGTTTCAAGCTCAAGGCAGCGGTTGGGACACCATCGTTCACATTTTCTCTGCCAGGATATCGGCATTTAAGCTAGCCGCAATTGGCGTTTCAAATCTCCTCCTACTTGCCCTTATGATGCCCCTGCAATAAAGAGAGAGGCTAGGGTGATTCCGGCTATTTCTGGTGTGAAACGAGGACCAGACATGGAACTGGAGCCTCTAGGCAAAACAGGACATAGGGAAGAACAAGGGTTGGATGAGAAGCTGTCTTTAGTTCCATTTGGGCTTGCTTTTGAACCAGAGATGACTTTGTCACATGAAGGTGAACTGATCACTGTTTCCTCTACTAAGAAACATAAAGTTGGAATGCCTCATGGTAAAAGAACAATAAGAGGGTCGAAGATGTTCATCTGTGGAAGCTGGCTGTTAAATTCAAGGGTCCTCCAAAAGCTAAAAATAAAAGTTTAGGTGCACGTAAGGTTCTGATGATGGGAGAGTCTTTTGGTGGATTGGTGATAAAAGATGTTAATCCATTCTCGCCTGATGGTGATTCCGGGGAGACCCCCTATGTGTAATTCTGGGTTCTAGTTAATAATAAGTAAGCTTGCCTACATGTCCTTTTTACTAGCTGGTTTTCAATCTATAGACTACGACATAGAAATTGCTTAGGTTTTTCTTAGGTAGTTTTGCATGACTTAATTCTAACATGTCTACGTTGTTTTCCTAGTCGAATCAACATATTTTGTGTGACGTGACTGACGTTTTTATTTCAAAAAAAAATAAAAAATAAAAAATAAAAAGCAAAACACATTTTATGGAAGCTTGATAAAATTTCTTAAATAAAGAAACACTTGTCACTTTATTATATATTATGTTCTGAGTTTTAATATTGACGTCACATCGAATAAATGATTCATAGTATAGAATGAGAAAATGTAACACGTTGAAAGAGAAGCACAGTTCAATTACCCAAATAATGTTGTCAAGGTCACGATGTATTCTTTCTCAGATCACAATATGATTTCTCCATTCAATGTGCTTTGAGGAGTTGGATATTGAGTTGGATATTTCTCCATTCAAATGTTTCCAAAATTTGACAGAGGGAAGAAAAACCGAAACGAAGCACATGGAAAATGTGGACAAAGTACCTTCGCCAAAAATAAAAAAACGAGGACAAAGTACACACTCCAGCAAGCAGGCAAACAGTGTAAAGCAGTGCAAGTCCACGTGTCACCCCCGCTCGCACGCGTGAAGCCCCTCGCACGCTCACAATCGGCTAAGCGAGACGTGGCGAGCGGAGATAGAGGGGTTCGAATTCGCGGAGACGTCGTGGCCTGAGGTGGCATGACAAGTGGCACGCTCTCACCTCCTGTAGGCTTCGCCTGCGAGCCAGTAATAAACCCCACTTCTCTCTTCTCTGCTTCACTTAGCTTACCGCGTGCTGAAGAAAACAGTGTCGACAAAGTACCAAAACAACCTTTCCGTTCTCGTCATCTCATATATAGTTTGTTTTCGTATCTTATCTCAAGTTTGATTGCTCGATCTCGTAATGGTGTGTTCGGAGACGACACGGTCTTTTCCGATGATGGTGAAGGAGGAGCTGGAGGCGGCGGAGGCGCTTGCAGATTTGGCGCATTTGGCGATGCGCGAGAATAGCGGCGCGGAATCCGCCGGGAATTGGGGGCTTAAGGGCAAACGAGCCAAGAAAAGAGTCAAGAGCGAGTCTCCGCCTACGCTCTCCGGTTCGAACCCGGTTCCGGCCTGTCCGGATCTTCCTCAGGTTGGTTTGTCCACTTTGTTTTATATTATGTATTTATTCCTATTTCTATCTTTTTTTTTATGGACTTACTGCAAACAGAAAGAAGTGGCTGTGTGTCCTGAATTAGTAAATTCTCATTATTCGACTAAGTGATTCTACAAACTCACTTTGTTGCTAAATTAAGCTCGATTGTATAATAATACATGGCTACACAAAATGGTGAGTATTTGGTAATTCTGACCAATGAGCTCAGAAAGGAGACAATACAAATAAAGTTTTAACATTTATATGAACCTCTACCCCTTTTGAGTGAAATTAGTCAGATAAGGCAAAAATTTAGTGACATTAGCTCTGGAAGCGGAGAAAGGATGTGCATTGCATTGAGTTTTTTCCATTTAGAGTTTGGATCAAATTAATCTTCATGTATGCGGGACTACATCATCATCTGAAATTGCTTGATTTTGATTGAATGAAACTATGTGAGAAATTGTACTAAAAAATGTACCACCCGGATATATATGGCTCTGTCACCAAATTGCACTATTTTCTGCAGGACTTGAGAAATATTTTTGTCTATAGCAGGATGAAGCAGTAATAGGTCCAGTGCAATGTGAAAGGGTATGCATAAATGTTGTTGCAGAACCGGTGAAGACTGAGACGGTTATGAGCAAAAAGATTGCAAAGTCTGAGCAAGACGCAGAGTTGACCAACTCAACTCCTGTCTGCACTACAAGTTACCCATCATTTAACTGCACCAAGTCAAGACGAAATCTCACTGAGGTAAGACAAACTATTGATTCTTCATTTCCAGTGAGATTATGTGACTAGTTTATTATTTTATTGGTTTACTAAAACTTTTCCTATGTTCAGGAGGAAAAAGAAGAACGGAGAATACGCAGAATCTTGGCCAACAGAGAGTCAGCTAGGCAGACAATTCGCCGAAGGCAGGTAAGCTGTTGTTACTCTGCTATTTCCATATCTTAAGCACATGTTTTTTGATCATTTCTGTTCTGACATCCGGGTAAAAAGATAAAGCTTACAAGAATATGGTTTCTTCTTAAAAAAAGAAAAAAGAATATGGTTTCTTCAAACAATATCAAACTTGTGCGGATGATAAAATAATGATAGACGATGTTATTTGTTGGGATATGGTGAAAATGTTCCCAAGTATATCCTTGCTGGCAGCCGACATTTGTGTACCAAAAGTTTCACCTATATTTTTATGGATTACAACTGCAGCAATTAACCAAATAGGCATTTGAGTTTAAGTCGAGGTATCTATAGAAGTACGGAAGTTTAGCAAATCTTTGCTGGATTGGTGTTTGATAATAATTTTTTCTTTTATGCATGGAGAATTCTGATAGTATGTAAACCCTTAGTAAAACAGGAGTATAGCTGCAGGACAAGCTATATTCTTAGCTTGATACAAATTTCTAAAAAGTTTCCTTAATCTGTCGCTTTTTATGCACTGTTTTCTCTTTGTTAGCTGTCCTTAGTATTTAGATTCCACAGCTTGTGCTGCATGGAATTATATATAATATGAGGTGGCTATGAAGCAAAATCAAAGATACTGTGGTCATTTTTTAAGATGTAGTGATTATAATGTCTGTTTGGGCTTAGCAAAGTCAAGTAATTCTTCTGTTGATAAATCCCAAAATGTCATGGTTTTTCTTCCATCTGATTAAACAATCATATGTCACCAAAAAAAAAAAATTAATAACGGGCTAGATTTATCAGTTTCAGGTAAACTGCATGATATGGATGCATGTATACGTTGCTGTGTAGGACGGTTTGGATTTCACAATGTCTCTGCTAAGTATAATATGACAGTACACCATGTACAGCTAAATTTGTTTGAAGTCACCAAAAAGATGTATATCGTCACCTTTTCTTTTCTTTTCTTTTCTTTTTTCTTTACCTTACTATATGTTGAAAGCAGATTTCTTTCTGGGCTATGATGTATTGATAACTTAAATAAATGCATATTTGCTTGTCTACAGGCTCTATGTGAGGATTTGACTAAAAAAGCTGCAGATTTAACATTGGAGAATGAAAGTCTAAAAAGGGTATGATGTAGTCCCCTTACTGTTCATTCATAACCACCAGTTACTATCTTCGTTTTCCGAATTTGATTTAATTGAGGCTTATTATATTCATGTTACTGACTTTATGCACATTTTGGGTGACTTCTTTAACTGAGAAGAAAAAGGAGTTGGCCTTAAAACAATATCAGTCTTTGGAAGATACAAATAGGCTTTTAAAAGTTCAGGTAAGTATGTCTAACATGGAACAGATTTACACAATTAATAAACTTCACATGCTTGACATGCTCTCCCATTTGGCAGATGTCTAAGGCGAGAAAAGCAGAGGTTGAGGAAACTCTGGATGAAAATATGTCGGCCTATGTCCAGATACCTTCGTCTTCACCTACAAATTCCCCTTTTTTCTTGGTTAACCGTCCACCTTTTACACCTGTGTTCTGGCCTTCTATCATTCAATCTTCAAATTCCATTCAGTTGCAACAGGTCTCACAAAACCCAATGGCCATTCCATCAAACATCTCCTTACCCTGTAATAGTACAGCTGATTCTTCTCATGAACTAGGAAACCCCATAAGCATTAATGGGTCAAGAACCCCCTTATATGTAATTCCATGTCCTTGGTTCTTCCCTCAATTTGAAAATGGGAATGGAGCTCAACCTCAGTCATCATGCCCGGAAAATAAACCAGAAGGAGCTCTCTTTAATAATCAGGGCAGTGCCAGTTCATTGTCAAGAACTGCTGTGCAGTTGGACAACAACCAGTCAGCTTTCCCTGTTAGGTTAGACGTAGAAGCTTCTGGCTCAGTGGAAGCCAGACCAAGAACTGATCTGAATGAAAACCCAGTCCAGTTTCCTCTTGATGGAGGTGATCAACATACAGGCGGCTTTCACCCTAAAGAAAATGGACCTAGAGAGATATTTCTTTCTCCTTTGCTGAACCATGGAGGAATTGCATCCACCATAAAGAATAAGAATGGACTGGAGTCAGATTTCAGTGCAAATACTGAAAAGTCTACGACAGCATGCCATCCCTTTTCTGCCTTGCCTGAGAAGAATAGTGAGCCAATCATCTACCCCAGTAGGAAAATAGCGGATGCCATAGCAGCAGCTGAGGCACGGAAGAGGAGGAAGAAACTCACAAAGTTAAAGAATCTTCATGGTCGTCAGTGTCGAATGCAATGTTAAGCCTTAAGTCCAAGGCAAGTAAAGTCTCTCCTGATTCTCATACCGAGTCATTTTATTTTTCAAGGGCTCCTTGAAGATGGAGAGCAGGTCGCATAACCTTAATTATAGAAAGCATTTGAGTCTATGGAAGAAAGATGTTAGCCTGTAACTTGGGTACATCTTTGAGGCTTCTGCTTTTACTTCATATGTTGTTTCAGACATGTTAAAGAACATTGAAAGTTTTGGTAACCCATCCAATGTGCATGGGTGACTTTTCATTATCAAATCACTGAGAACCGACTAGCAGAGGTACTGCTGCATTTTCTCTTTTTACAAAGAGATTTTATTCCCCCGACGATGTACCTCGAGAACGTTTGCGTTAGTTTGTTCAATGGAAGTATTGATCTAGATATTGAAATTAGGGTTTATCCTTTGAATTGAATCCTGGAGCTAAAACCCTAGACAGGAAGCCATACCGTCAGTACTGAGAAACTCGGCTGCATGATTGTAGGCACTACTGGCCAATCGATCAGTGAGGCATTGAACAGGTGAGCGGACCTTCTCTCTTAACTACTGAGAAACAACCCTCTGATGATCAAATTAATTCATTGGATCCAAGAATTTGGTAACATTTATCGGAGTTCAATAGGTCTTAGTATCATTTTTTTTTGTGTGCATAGTATGGTTCATCTTATTTCTATCTTAGAAACAAAAAGAACTGATCGGAGTGTATAGCTACTTTGCATTAGTTTGATAATGCAGGTGGTAGGCCTTTGATTTCACATGCAGCCAGTAAAATCCTAAATATGAGTATAGCTTTCCACCAACTAGACAGAATTACAATCTACATTCATTTACACGCATGTAGGAAGTAAACAAATCATCAGACAATCCTAATCTATATACATCCACAATTAGCTCTGCTCGTTATGGTGTCATCTGTCCTGCAAAATCACTGAATCTAACATAAACATTAAACAGGCTCAGAAGAATCAAGGAACTACAGAAAACATGGCTTCTCATTTCTTCCTTGCCCATTTCGTATCAATCTCAGACAAAGCAATCTCTTGACAACGTACGAGTCCAGCTGCCCCTCCATAGCACAACCATCTCTCACTACCCTTGTTCATGTTCCATCTCACTCTATGCATTGCTATTAGCTTCGAAGGAAAAACTTCATACTCAGTCCCAATATTTTCTCTCTGCAGATTATTCAGCTCTTCATCTCTGCATACCAGTTCTTGTTCATCCTCTGTATTCTTACTAGACTTAGATTTCTGTTTTACAATGCTTTTAAGAGATGTACCTTTTTCTCCAATTTCTTCTTCCAGAGTATTAAATGGCTCTTGATCCATGCATACTAAAGCTTGGTCATCCCCAGATGTGCGTGGTTTGCTTCTAAGAGATGGCGCTTCTTTCCCAGATTCTAATTCAACACCCGGATCATCACCGTAACAAAGAGCTGCAACAAGAGACGATTAATGAACATTGTTACAGAAAGATAGAAATAACATATGGAGGTTTAAGGAAATATATGGGCTCACATCACTAACAAAGCATACCTAAAACTTTATCTTCTGATGCAGTTGCCATCTTATCATGTTCTCTCTTCACCTTGTTTGGCTCAGCTTTACGAGATGTTTTCAATGGGAAAGGATTATTTGGTACTGGGGTATTGATGGTTACAACAGAGTCCTCTTCAGTTAGTGACACACACAGAAAATGTGGGGCCCGGTTTCGTATAGCATCTTTCTCCACAGCTTTGGACGTAAGCTAGATTATCATGACATCAACATTAGAGACATAAACAGCATGCAGTTGTTGTGTCCAAATGAGTATGGTTCATGGAGGCCTCAAGTTACGATAGCTTGCTTGATTCATTGTTAATGTGACTAGTATAAAAATAGAAGGAAATATCATGACCACATCAATGGACAAGCTTCAATCATAGATTTTGAATGTATCCCTGCTCTCCATAGAAAAAAAAAAATTTATACTGAACCTTTCGGTCGTAAAAACCTAGAAAAATTGCTTGATTTGATCTTTTCCTCCAATCATGATGCCTATTTAGTGCAATCGTATATCTTGAAATCAAATTTTCTAATTGGGCAATGAAAGGTAAGTTTGAAACCAATTTGAAAAAAAAGGGTCTGATGTAGTGATATCAGTAACAGAAAGTTAAAACTCACCTGGAAGCGCAGAACAGTTCCATCTGCACCACAATATGCAACCATACCTACCATTTGACGGTGGAGTTGTCATTTAGTGTATATTCAAAAGTGCGGTCTGAGATGTGTTAAACAGGTATATCACCAAGTAGAAACATTAAAGGTCGCAATTTATACAGGTGGCTGGATTATCAATTGAAAGTGAACAAAGTAACAAAGTAATAATTGGCCTTCCTATAGAGAGTGTAAAGCACGAGATGAATGGGTCCAACCAAGGAAATGCAAAACAGAGCACCACACAGTACATCATAAGACCAATGAGGGGAGTTAGCAGGTAGTGTTTCCATGCAGATTAGGATTCAGAACCCATCATAGGACCTACCTAGCTATTTTCTAGGTTTTCCTGTCTCCTGAAGAATGTAGGCTTTGGCAAGGAGATTTTTGGGTATTCAAAAATAGAACCACACTAGTCCAAGTCCAGATACAAGTAATGTTATGTAAAGCAGTAGTCAAGAGACTCAAGTCCTTAAATACTAATATACTATAACCTACCCAGATCCTATTCTCTTTCATTTTTCTTTTTTTATTAATTTTAAATATACAAAACTGAGGTGCTTGTTTTGAGGTGGAAAAGCCAAATCTACTAGGTAGTCTTTCACTGTTATAGTACTCTTTCAACTGATCTTAGCACCAGGAGTGAGATGGTAAAGCCATTCACCATTAGGTATTAATAATATTTACACTAAATGTGAAATCTGACACAAGCCACCAATATATGTGCACACATGTTTGGTTAGCTGAAATATCAGCTCAAATAAGTACGCTCAAGCCAGACCTGTTAGTCTTGATACTTGAACACTCCAGATAGCAAAAGGCAAACAACCAAGATTGTGCAGGCCTTGCTGTTTTGTTCCAGTAAAGGGTTTCCCTGTTGTAGGGGCATCAGAGGCAACCTTCGTCAAGCTGAGAAGTCTCATTGTTCCGTCATCAAAGGAGAGAAGTAGACACCTGAAAAAAAAAAAAAAAACCTTTCGCTCGAGTTGACAACATGCACAAACAAAAACCAACAAGATTTATGCCAACACTAAGATCACAGATTACCTCGGATCTGGAAGCCAATCCAGACTATATATGAACCTTGGTATATGATCAATGTCCCACAAGGGACGGAATGGATCACTGCAACACCAAAAGTTATAGATCTTAGAATGAAATGCGATTTCCATGGCCCATTGTTTGGAAATATCAAAACAAATGAGGAATGCCTTATATTCAAGGGAAGCATATGACAGTTTCTATTTTGATGCTTCTACATGAAAAAAAAACAATTATACAAACAACCAATCACACACTAAAAAAAACTGAGGTACTTCTCTCTCCTTAACTGTCATTTGAACCCAATTAAACATGGTCTGCGTAATCTAAATATTCTATTTTATTCTTTTGGTAAAAATCTTGAGATTTTTAACGTGGAACGTCTTCACACTTGAATGATGCGTTTACACAAACCGTAGTATTTAAAGCCAAAGGTGAAGGAGCAGCATGTAGAAAATAATGGAAGTGAAAACAAACCACAATACTTACCGTAGGTCCCAAAATTTTAGGCCTCCATGTCCAGCAGTAGCTATAACATTTGCACTGTCTGAATTGCTGAAAGTTACAAATATTTGCTTTAAATGAATAAGATAATTAATAAAATAAGTATGGACATCTCAAAGTCATATATTTGACTGCATATAATATGTCCCCAATATAAAAATCAGAGTATAATAGGCCAGCATAGGAAGAAAAACAACTTTGAGTTTTGGCATAGCTAACCTTTCAACTGGGGCCCAAGAAAGCGCCCTAATAGGATTTGTATCTGCACTGAAACAAAGTAAAGGCCTTGTATCTGCAAAAAAAGAAAGCTGCCTTATTTACTTGTTTATCACTTCCAAGTCATCTATATTTTCTTTGTTTTCATCTTTCGAAAAAGAAAAGAAAAGAGGTGACATGTTAGCTACCTTGAGATGCATTACTAGCTGAAAACTTCCACATAGCGACCTGAATTAATGATAGACTTCCTTTAGCTATGAAACCACATATGAAAGTAAAGAAACAAAATAATAGAGAGATATAACAACAGTTCTTCTAACTTAGTGGCTGAAGCAGATAATAGATAGACCTAAAGGGTTCTAACAGACTGCATAAAAACTGTCGAATATCGTGTCTCTATCTTTCTATTTATACCCTTTATGAATTTGACATAATATCTTTATTGGAAATTGTACAAAAGCATGATAAATATTCAAGCAGAACATTTAATAACAATGACAAGGAGCAGGAAGTGTTACAGTTCCATCATGGCATCCAGCAATTAAGTAATCGTGAGGTGGTGAAGCTGACCATTCCACAGTAAGAGGGATGCTGTTCAACAAAACAATGGACTTTTTAACTGAACAATGAAAGATATAAAGAACATCATGTGGTAAGAAAAGAGACCAGTGCAATGACAATTCAACAAGATTATGCAGCTACATGAATTGAGCCTAAAAAGATCTCCATTACATTATGCTCTGGGAAACCCTTTTAATGATGTTGGGAAGCTCTTGTATGATATTAGAAACTTGTATGTAAGTGATGCTTCTAATTGCAGGTGAACCCTTTTTTACCATTCAGTATGCTTCCAAAGTATTGTCAAAATGTAGAATGTATCTAGTAATCGTGTACCTTTTTTTGTCACCAGACTTTAACATTGAGCATCTAAATACTGGTGCCAATTTTACAAAGCGAGGATCAGTGTCTTCTCCAGATGAAGAAGAATAAATAACTTCAATTGCACGAGGAACAGGAACCTCCCACCTGCAGTTGATCAGTTCAAGTATCATCAGATAGCAGAACAACAAACAATTGTCAGTAGAGCAGCATGAAGTGTGAAGCCTACAAACTATAAAATCCAACCATATTTTATATGCAAAACATACTTCATCCTGCAATATATTTGTATTGAGCATTCTGATTTACTATATCGTGATAATAAGTACTATAGCTTTTTATCCTCCCATTACCCTGCTCCATATCACAATCCACTATCAAACGTCCAATTCATAGTACCATTCCTTAAGTATGTTTCACACATTATTTCATGGCAACCTGAGTTTTGGCTCTCACTTTGAAGCATTGACTGAAAAAGAAACTTGATACTTGGTTCAGTACCCCAAATGCTAACCTAGTTCCTCCATGTCAACCATTCCATACATTTACCAAACAATCTACCAACCACAACTCATTTGAAGTTGCAATAAAATCATGTCCATCATGCATTTTTAAGCACTTTGACTCATGTTACCAACTCAAATTATCTTAAGAAAAGAAATGGACTGCAGCATCATCAAAGAAGATAACTGATAGACATAAGCCAAAGGGTCCAAAGAAAGAGTTGATAAAGGAACCTAAGGTCTGGAAAACAAAGAAACTCATGTCTGAAGAGGTAAGAATATGTCTTACACTTCCAGAGACCCGTTCCCTAACAAAACAGCAAGATAGCCCATTCGATGCTTGCATCTGGAATCATATTCATTCAGGGGGCGCCATTTCACATCCCAAGCAACCTTTCCATGGTGAGCTAGGCAGAATATGATTCTTGGCAATGCTACATCCTTTGGAACTGAATAACTGGTTGATCCATTTTCAGCATAATCATTGTTAGAAACAATATCATTTGTTTTCCATCCAGAACTTTCTTGTTTTCCATCATGAGCTTCTTGTACATCATGTGCCTGAGTAAATGCAGGAACACAATGCAACTCTGAAGTTTCCTTGATACATTGGACAGCCAGAACCTCTGTATAATGGCTGCTCCCTTCCAAGTTATCAACAGAATGTTCTATTGGCTTCTCTCCAGCTTTTCCTCTAGACATCTTTGCTCGAGTCTTTCTATACCTTTTTCTTTTCTTGCCATTATCATCTTGTACCTCATCTCCTTGAGTACTTTCAGGAGCATAATCCATGCCATCCAACTCCAATGATTCCTTTGGATATTGATCGTCAAGATCCTCACCTGTATTGTTGCACCCATCCAAGTTGTCAACCGATTCTTCTCTTGGCATCTTTCCATGTATTTCTCTAGGCCTCTTTGATTGAGTCTGCTTGTAACTTATTTCTCCTTGTACAGCATCCCCTTGAGTATTTGCAAGAGAATTTGTAGAACGCAACTCCAGTGGCTCCGTTTGGTATTCAATAGCAAGAACCTCAAAATTATTGTTGCTACCCACATCTGAAGTGTCAACATGCTCTTTTATCGGCTTCTTTCTGGGTCTTCCTCTGGGCTTCGATTGACTTGATTGCTTTTTGTCATGATCTTGTACATCATTTCCTTCAGTACTTGCGGGAACACAATACATAGAATGCAACTCAGATGATTCCTTTGGATAATCAATAGCAAGAACCTCATCACCATTGGTTCTCCCATCTAAGTTGCCAACAGATTCATCTATTGATTTCTTTCTGGGTCTTCCTCTAGGCCTCTTTGGTTCAGTTGATTTTTCTGCTTTGGCCTCTTTGTCAATAGCTTCTTCTATTGGTTTCTTTCTAGGTCTTCCTCTAGGCCTTTTTTGTTCAGTGGATTTTTCTATGATTGCACTCCTTTTCTTGCCTCCTTTTGGTTTCTCTCCTATAGGACCACCTTTGTCCTTTACATTAGCATTTAGAAGACACCATATCTGAATGGCACCTCTGCCAGTAAGTGGCTCACCTAACTTGTGATAAGAAGATCCAGGGGGATGGGCAGCTATGGCAATAAACTGAAAAGTGGGAGGCAGATGATTTTGTCATTAAACAAAGACATAATTCTTATACGGAAAACTTCTCAAACTGGTACCCACCACACAAATTTCACATATCTTACTCGAAATAACAAAAAAAAATTACTTAATGTTTCAACTCTACAGCTAAAAAGTAAATGCCTCATAATATATAAGGACTGAGGAGCAAAAAACAAAGATCAGCTCCACTAATAATCATGTAAGAAGATATAGAACATAGTTTCTAGATATGTATATGTATTTGATTAGTGACAATCAATAGTAATCCGATTTACAGACCCAGATGAAGAAATAGATAAAAGAGAGAACCTAAGTTTAGTGTGTATTCATTGCTTTAGTTTCCTTTTCTTTTCCTCCGATACATTATGTAAATCTTAAGCAAATATACTGGCATTGGGCCTCTAAAGTAGTAAGTAAATATGTGAATCTGACAAAGTAAAATAAGATATTGAGCTAAAGAAAGCCACTTGATAAGAAACTGTAACTAAAAATCATCTTATAATCTTCTCTTCCTACAAAAGCAATATTGCCAAGAAGCAGGGTGATAACATATAGCTGAAAACCAAAATGCAAAAGGCCAATAGAAATGAGGTACTGAACATTCTCAAGGAATCTGTTGAATCAATTTGGAAAATTTGATGGACCACATATAAGAGAATTACTATTTGGAATAGGACTCATGTTCATACGTAACCTTGTAAACAAGCAAAACCTATCGAATAACATTTCATTTGGTGAAATGAAAAGCCATAGCCACAAGCACAATTAGGAAGGGAATAATAAAAATCATGTACCTCGCATTTGGCGTGAGATTCAAGACTTTCATGAACTCTAGGACACCAATCCAATGCCCAAACAGGCCCTCCAACATACATCAAAAAGTCTTGGCTGCAGGAAAGCATAAACAAACTTTTCAAGGCACGTATCACTGAGAAATTACTAAATTCAGTACATTAAGCCTTACTGCTAAGTACCTCAACTCTGGAGAGGATGTGTCCCCCGCCACGTTCTGCATCCATAAGTAAACCAAACTAGTCAGATCATAGCTTATAAGCCATTCCAACACTTGATTCTAACAATGTGAACGCAAAATACTAAATGCACAAAGATGTAAAACCTGTGGAACAGTTGCAGAGGAAAACTGCCGCAAGTTTATCCCACTGAGAACATCCTCCTCATCGGGGCTTGCTGCTTCGCAAGCGAATCGAACATCTCTAGGTTCATACTTGAAATCAGCCCACTCCCTTGAACAATCACACTCAACTTCATCAGCTCTAAATCCATAATAACAATCCAAGTTTGAATTCAACAAAAAATAACGGTAAAATTTGTGGTTCTTATTGCTTACCTGAGAAAAGTGGTGGATGATTGTAAGCGTTGAAGCTCGGTCTCCAGGATTGGCTCGTCTTCCTCCGCTTCGCCGCAGAGCTCGGAAATCGTGTGCATGACTCTGAAGTGATTCTCCACCGAGTCATCGAACATGGAGACACTGACCCTAGGAGGGCCATTCTTCGAGCTCTCCGGCTCAATTTGAACTGGCTCCGCATCGACTGGGACATGCTCCGGTGCTATTTGGCTTGGTTTCTTGGCCGACTTGGTTTTTCCGCGCTTGCGACGCAGTAGAACAGCAAGTGGAGGTTCCACTCCCTCTTCACTCATATCTCTCTCTCGCTCTGAGTCTTGCTTTTTTACTCTATTTGTTTCAGGGATCCGGGTTCGAACCCTAGACCGAGATAAGTTAGGACACCCATTCAGTGCACGTACATCGTGCTGGTCACGTGCCTTAAACGACGGGCCCGCCCTTGATCCAAATATATGTTGTAATATTCGGATCAGTATGATATAATTGATAATTTGTTACTCTAACTTTCATTTATGTCAATTTGTTATCTTAATTTTTTAAAATTAACCAATTTGCTACCTTAAACTTTATTTTAGCCATTTTGCTACTTATAACTTTAAACTTTCAATATTAACCAATTTACTTACCTACATATTCAAATTTAGTCATTTGACATCTGACATTTTTAAAAGACATCAATGTTTGTAGCAAATTGACTAATTGTAGGAACCGTAGCGGTAGAAATAAAAGTTAGAGTAGCAAATTGACAATTAAGCTGGTCTAGTATAGTTCAGCTTTTCAAACAGATTTCAAAAACAATGGTGACAAATTGTTAAGCAAAGTTACCAGAATCTAAGCACTATTGCGTTCATGCTTGGTTCTCAAAATCCACGCCCTTGCTAAAGTGGCAAATTTTAAAGGCTGCTAAATGTATTGGTTCTATGTTGGTTGCTTCCGCTCTCAAGCATTATGTCAAACACCTTCCTTGCCAGTCGAATTTAGAGTCTCTGGCTTTTAGTTGAGATTGGTGTCGATGGTATCAACCAATGTACTTCTTTTGCCTTCAAACCCACATCAAGGTAGATATGGAAGCACCAAAAAAGGAAAACAATCACAAAACACAATTAAGAACGTCAAATTGGCTCAGAAGCAGCAAAGCCTTCAACTTTGAGCAATTAATTGCAAGAAACCGATCAGTGTATATATGAGCCAAAAGAGTGAGATGTTCATTCGCTTTCACGGGCTACCCCAATTTCCAAATGCTATGATACCTGAAACTCAGAGCAAAGGCTACCGTGTTTGTTGGTTTCATTGGGCCAAACTAGGGTTGTGTTTGGGTTTGAGTTTCAGATTTTTATTTATTTTTTATATTTTTTTAAGAATGAGGTTTAGGGTTTAATTGGATCCATACAATTCAGTCTAATATATGGATGTCTAAATTTTTCATAAGAAATGTTTTCTATTATTTAAGAAATGTTTAAAATTAATGCTTCTTTATGGGGATCGAGCCATGTCGTAGGGAGGTAAACGTTTCTAGGTTTTTACACAGTTGTGAATTGCTACATCACATCAATGTGCGAGTGCGTGGGCAGAAGAATTGACAAAAATAAGTCACAAATGAGTATGTAAGAGCGATTTCGTGTAATAAATGACGTTAACTTAAGGTTGACTGTTTTGAACGATTCCCAAACGTTACCGAATACAACTAAATTTTGTACCATAGTCATATTTTACTATAGTAATGGGACACAATTTTTTTTATCTTTTTAATTTGAAAATAATATTATCATCATGTCACTTGCATAATCATATTCACAGTCTCTAAATCCAACAAGCTGGATGTTGAGCTTGGGTTCTATTTGGGCCAGGTCCAATGGGTTTTTTTTTTTTATTTTAGTTTATTTTGTTTTGGTTTTGTGGTTCAGTCGTCCATCCTCTTTCAGCAAGGGTTTTGGCCTCTTCTTCGAACGAGGGTTTAGGGTTTTAGTAGGTTTGGTGTTGGGGTCTTATTGTAGGGTGTATCATGGTTATGGTATCGTGTCTAGAGACTATTTTAACATCGGTTTGCTGTCAATGTAATGGGGAGGTTACATGTGCATATAAACTGGTAGTTTTGGCATATAATGTTTGAAAGTGTTATTTTTTCTTGAGATTGACTATGAGGTATCAAGGCTTTTGGATTTGGTTATGATTGAACCATTTTATGTTCTTGTCCACTGTAATCGTTGGTTGTAATGTAGGATTATATAGATATTTTTTCTTAAAAAATTCTCACAGTCAATAACAACCATTGGATCAACTTAGATCTAAGTGTCAAAAACAGTGTCAAAAATTGGGTTCGTTGAACCAGACTCATATGATAATGAGGAATTTTTATCACATTAGACTTTCGAATTTTCATTTTGTGAAATTGAGTTATTGGAATCATAACGTACCTACTAATGTGGTATAACTTGTTTAGTAGGTTGTGTGCAATTGTTTCTGCTCCCGTTTACATAAACAAAATAATGAGAGCAATATGACGAAATTGCTAGATTGAATCAAAATGCTCCACTTCTTAGGTCAAAATGATAGGTCCAGAATTAATACATGTCGACAACTGACTATTAACCAAGAAAGAAATAGTAGTGAAATACTGCACAACATTCACCACATTCTTCCCATGACGAATCAACTACCTAGTGCCGGCCGAACAGACAACAAAATATAAATGGTCTCGCCATATATAATTAAGCATTGATGCCGGTGAATGGACACCATGATATAATAGTGTCATTGAAGCAATCATGTCGAGCCTTAATCATCCATGAGATGAACACTTAATCGTGGGTTAGATATATATAGGCACTATGGTATGGAGTACCATGGATATTATTTGAGTATTGATCAATAGCCACATGTAAAAGAATCTCAGTAATTTTTTTTGGTAAGCGTAGAAAGACTAGCTCATCGTCTCCTCACGAAAATTTATTGATAAAAAAAATACAAAGCTGGAGAACTAGGCCAATGTCAGCCATATAGTACAAATAACATCTTTTATAGAGGAACAAATAATCGTATAAAAACATCAATGAACACATGACAAATACATTAACAAATATGAAAATTCGGGAGACCAAGTGCATCTCGCTGACAATGATCAACAATGGAAGGAGGAGGATCGTCCCACTATGACATGCCAGTCAATGACAACCCAATATTAACTAGGCTTCTAAAAGGCGCCGCCTTGCCCCGCCTAGGCTGTAGGCGGAGCTCTGCCGCTCGGATTTTCTCCAAGTCGTCAAAGGGAGGCGGCCAAGGTGGCGCCCAGGTGAAGAAGGCTAGTCCGAGGTGACCAAGGATTAGGCGAACTAGGCGAAAAAAAAAACCAATAAAACAAAAACGCGCTCAACCAATCCGCCTAACCTAATTCCCAAATCATTCTCCTCCCAGTCCTCTATTTTGACTTTCGACATCTAAGCTCCCCCTCTCCTAAACATAGCGACCTCGCCGTTCTCTGCCGGTCAGCGACCTCATCATCGACTCTCTTTATCTCTCTCTATCTCTCTCCTCTGAGTCCTCTCTCTCTGTCTCTCTCTTGTTCATGGCGCACTCTCTTGAGTCTTGACAGGTAATTCTTCAAAACTCAAATCTCTGCTTCGATGAGTTTTTGGCTTGTTGCGTTGCTGAGATTTGATTCTCCTCCTTATACAGCTGAGAATCGGTCATCAACTCAATCTATACTCTCATTACTTTATTCAATATGTTGGGGAGTGTTGGCGCGCAGTTGGAGTCTTGGAGACATCATCTGGTATGAATTACTCTGTTCAATTGGTCATCATCTCTTATGTTCTAATTTCTAGTATGGATAAACTTCTGATTAGTGATTACTTCCCAATTCAGTTGTTCTCAATTCAAAATTTCAAATCATTTAATCAATGAATCAATATATGTAGTCATATAGAATATAGTTCTGTCTGTGTTACTGAAAATCTGAAATCATTCAATCATTTTATCAATATCTATATAGAGTTATAGACATATTGTTAGTGTTAGACTGTTAGTGTGTAAGATTGTTGGTGTTAGGCAGACTTACTGATAATCTGATATAGTGATAATCAGATAGTGTTACTGTGTTAGTGTGATTGGAGAAACTGAGATACAGGGAAAATGTGATTGGAGTTGGTTTGTTTCTTGTTAGGAAATGGCTGGTACTGCATCTTTTGGAGGGTCAAATGAAATGACAGAGATAGATACGTTTTTGAAGCGTAATTTTGAAGATGTTGGATAGAAATTTGGGGCATTGGTGAACCCTTCAAATGTAGACAAGGTGAAGTGCAAGTTATGTGGGAAAGTACTTAGTGGTGGAATACATTAGCTTAAGAAACATATTGCCCACATAAAGGGGAATGCAACTTCGTGTAATAAATCTTCAGATGAGGATAAGAAGAAGTGTAAGCAGGCTATTGATGAAGCACAAAGTAAGAAGAAACAAAAGTTTCAACGTCAACAAGAAGCGAGGCAAGAGGTTATTCTTGAAGGGGATGAAGAAGTTGAAGGGTGTCTAGGGCCCAGAAACACCCCCCGGTACTCTTGGGCCTATTAATAATGATAGCTTCAAAAGGTTTGTAGAAGTGGTTGATCAATTTGGCCCCGGGTACAAACCTCTAACCCAATACCAATTGGGAGAGTCATTATTGAAGGAAGAGGTAGAGAGAACTAAAAGCCTATTGAAGAAGTAAGAAGAAGAGTGGGCTTTGAATGGTTGCTCCATTATGATGGATGCTTGGACCAATAGGAGAAAAATAAATATCATGAATTTGTGTGTCAATTGCAAAGAAGACACTACTTTTCTTTCTTCTAAGGAAGCATCGGATGAAGCACACACGGTGCCTATATATATATATGAGTATGTGGACAAGTGCATTGAAGAAGTTAGGCCGGAAAATGTAGTTCAAGTGGTAACAGACAATGCTTCAAATAATATGGCAGCGGGTGACTTGTTGAAGTTGAAGAGGCCAAACATATTTTGGACTTCATGTGCAACCCACACCTTGAACCTTGTGCTTCAAGAAATTGGGAACCAACCTAGATTCAAAGGGGTGATTGAGGAGGCTAAGGCATTCACCATCTACATTTATGCACATCACAAGACATTATCATTGATGAGGAGGTTTGCTAAGAAAAAAGATATAGTGAGGCCGGGAGTCACTAGATTTGCAACCGCTTTTCTAACTTTACAAAGTTTGATGGAGAAGAAAAGTGAGTTAAGGGCTATGGTTGCTAGTAGTGAATGGAGTGCAAGCAAGCATTCAAAGAGTGCAAAGGGGAAAACGACATTTAATACCGTTTGAGTGCCGCTTTTTGGAATGATGTAACTTTTTGCTTGAAGGTCTTTGCTCATTTAGTTAAGGTGCTTCGCCTTGTTGATGGAGATAAGAAGCCCTCTATGGGTTTTGTGTATGGAGAGTTACATAGAGCAAAAGAAGAGATTAAAGAGTCATTCAAGAATCAAGAACTTCACTTTCGCTCAATTTTGGATATCATTGATGGGAAAGGTCGTGGTCGATTAGATGATTCACTTCATTTGGCGGCCTACCTATTGAACCATTATTATACTTATAATGATCCGAGTATAAAAAATGATAATGTGGTGATGAATGAGTTTTTCACTTGTGTGGAATCATTTTCCCCCGATGATTATGCAAGCCAAAGTGAGGTGACAAATAAAGAATTATTGAGGTACATGAAGAAAGAAGATGGTTTTGGAAGAGCATTGCCTAAGATGAGGTGCGCAACAAATGATGATACTTATGATCCGGGTAAAAAACTAAGAATTAAATAAGAACTAATTGTTTTATCTTCATTATATTGATTACTTGTTTATCTTTTTGCTTATGTGTTTACTAATTTTTCATTTGTTATTGTTTTAGTTTCTTTTCTTTAGTTGGATGGTGGCATCTTTATGAAAATAATGTGTCTAAATTACAAAAAAAAATGCCTAAAAGAATTCTTTCCTTGACTACAAGTTCATCCGGTTGTGAGAGAAATTGGAGCACTTTTGAAATGGTTAGTTCTTAGTTTCTTACTAAGTTATTTTGTACGTATTTAGTTATTGTCTAAATAAATTTCTAACTATTATTTTTAAATGTAGATCCATACCAAAAAAAAAAGGAATACATTAGATACCGGAAGGTTGAACAATTTAGTCTATGTCCAATTCAATTCAAAGATCATCAACAAAAAGAAAAGACAAAAGGAGAAGGGAGTGGATGTGCTACTTGCTAGTGAGGTTAGTATGGCACAAGGATGGATTGTTGAGGATGGTGATGAAGATGTGGATTCCGATCTTACCAATGACATTGGTTGGAGAGGAATCAGGAGTTGATAGTAGTGCTCCACCTAGGAGAAGTGCTAGGCTTCAAGAGGTAAGAGAACTTGGTGAAGAACTTGAAGGCTCGGATGAAAAGGAAGAGGTGGGTAATGAGATTGATTTTGATTTTGAGTCCGACAACGAAGGAATATTAGAGGGATATGGTGAAGAAGAAGAAGTGGATTCATAGGTTTGCAAGTTATTTGAGTACTTTGACTATTTTGAACTCTTCACTAGATTTATTTTTATTAAGATATTTGCTGCACTTATGGAAGTTGTAAACTTGTCTGCTTGCGTTATTTATATCTGAACACTTGAAATATGTTATTTTGAAGTTGTTGTGTGGTGATTATGATGAGCATTCAAGAGTTAAGGGTGCTTTGAATTAGAAATCATATTTGTTTGTAAATTTGCAGGTCTGGTTGCTCACTTTTAGAGAAAAGTCATGCCAATTTTTTTTAGTTACTCATGTTTTACTAAGTTTAATTATTATATATATTAATTAAATGTGAAAAAAGTAAATCGCTTGGTCCCGGCCTAGGTTGTCCAGGCACTAGGCTATGGGTCGCCGCCCGCTTAGCGCCTAGTGCCTTTTAGACCATTGATATTAGCAAGTGCATCCGCCACTTGACTACCTTATCTAAAAATATGAGAGGACCAAAAATGCATCTGTGAGATATGATGCAAGCAATTACTGCAGACCACCCGTAATCGCCAAGGAACAAGATGAGGATCCCGAAGATATTGAAGGACAAGAGTCGAGTCCACCTCAAGCTATATATGTTTCCATTCTCTGACCCAAGCTAACTCAATAGCTTGGATTACTACCATGACCTCAGCCTTAACGGAGCTAGGAATATCAAGATTAGATGCAAAAGCACCAAGAAAAGAACCATGAAAGTCACGAAAAATACCATCGTATCCGGCTCGTCCTGATACACGCTGCCACACATCATCAATATTAATTTTCACCAACCTAAGGATTGGAGGATGCCAATTAACCTCAATAATACGAGGAGCTCTACGTGGACGACATGAAATATTATAATTCTTCAGAACCCGCAACTCCTCCAAAGAGTTGAACATACAACTTGTAGCTAATCTATTAGCAGCTTGTATGTGCCCCAAAATAAGCCTACGTAGAGCATCCACACCAATGAAACGACCATCATGCTTTATTATGTTCCTTGCCTTCCAAATAAACCATAGAGTAGTAGTAAAACAAAGCAGCTACAATTCTCTAAGTTGTTGGCTACGACCATTCAAACCATAGAATAACACATCCATAATAGTCGATGACATAACACCAAACTCAAACCAAGATACCCAGCATCCCTACAAGGAATAAGCATAAGAGCATGAGAAAAAAATATGAATCAATGATTCACCCTCCCAGATTGGCATGCATGAACTTAGCGTGCATGCAGTACTTGAAGCTTTTTTCTTCAAGATCGATCAAGGATTAGTACTAAATGGTGGTATTTGCGACAATGTGGGCAAAAGAGGGGCTATAATATCTTGTTGGTTGTCCGGGTCTCAGGGGATTAGTCCTTGAGCCTATGAAGCTTTTGGAATACGAAAAATTCTGTTGTATTGATGTGTATATCATACAAACCCTATTTGTAGGCAAAAATCTCCAACCACCCACCCCCTGGCACATGTTCCCCCTTCTTAGTTGTATGTACGAGATACACATTAATACAGCAGACAAACTCTTACGATACCACGATCTTGAATAAAAAAATAGGGTATTTGGGATACTGCCGACACAGAATTTTAGTGAACCGGAATTTGGCCGTTTTAATCGAAACGCAAAGAACCGCATGAAAATCAAATCATTGATGTACGAAATGAAGAGAGGCCTAGAATAAGAGGTAGTGCGCAGTACATAGTAGTCATGCAGTGCTGTATGTGAGTGGGATCCTATGTGCCTTGAGATCGAACACAGAAAACTAGCCGGTGGCCCTCTTGTTGGCTTGTGAGAACCAGAAACTAAGACATATGCTGCTGTGGGTGCAATGGACATGATACAAACACGTGAAGACCTCCTTGCTGTTGCATGTGGTTGAAACAACTTCCCACCATTCCTTTCATATATCGCAGATCGGCTTCGATATGCAGTACGTACGTGGTGGAACTAAATTAACCACCATGGTAGATGTCCACTGAATTTGCATGCATGCGACAACCAAAACTCGCTCTGAATTCGATGAACAATGCATGCACAACCGATACCCCCCCCCCCCCCCCCCCCCAAAAAAAAGACAAGTCAGTAGTTAAACTGGTTAACTGGATAACTAGGCAATTGGTGACTAATCCCCTGACCCCAGACTTGAGCTCGACAGCTTTCTACATGGTTGACGCCCCAATGGCCCAAACGATTTGTCCGTCAGGGTTTTCGGAGAGCGAACAACGGGTTATAGGTAGTTCACTAAAAAGTATTTCAACTAGCATTATTCTAAATTAAAACTAAACCTTCGTCTTTTATATTTTACTAATGATAATTCGCATAGCTAGCTCTTTATCAATCCCTATTATATATATATATATACACAAACTAAACGTGTACCCACCTTATAGTACATCGATTCACAAGTAAATAGTTCATTTTTGGATCTTAACTTTTAATGTATATACTTCGAATACCTTGGAGAATCAGACAGGCAAATTCAGATATATCCACCTGCACAGTAGGTCAAAAATCACCACCTACATACACCCAGAAAAATAATACTTATCTTTTACAGTACCCGACACAAACTGCAAATATTCTGGTTTATATATGGTGCACATTCAAATCAGACGAGGTAGGCACACCTCCCTTCCTTTGATTGGTTGACATAGTAACATGCATAATATATGTGTGGCCTGCATATGGCTAAGCAGAGATGTGACTTATGAGGATGGTAGCGTTTTCCTTTCTCTCACCCGCACAGGAAGCCCACCACGGAAAGTGGCTGTGAGTCCCGGTGAGAATCGCGGCACATTAAACGGTGCCGTTGTTTCGATCTCAAAGTTTCTAAGCAACGAAAGCGCCACAACTTTGAGCTCCATCAGGGCCATCTCCTTTCCCAAGCAAACCCTAAGCCCCGGTTGGAAAACCGGGTATTTAAATTGGTTTTCCGTGAAGAAAACACCTTCCTTCAACCATCTTTCCGGCTTGAATTCCATGCAGTCTGGTCCCCAGTTCTCTTCGATCCGACCCATCGCGTAGGGATGGTAAGTAACCCTAGTCCCTTTCTTCACAAACGTCCCATCCGGTAAAACATCGTCTTGGTCACAAAACTTTGAATCAAACTGGACAGGAGGGTAAAGTCTCATGCTCTCGTAAATAGCCGCTTGTAAATAATGAAGCTCTTGTAGCTGTTCAAAGCTGTTGAGGCCTACACTGGGGCCAAGAACTTTGTCTGCCTCAGCCCTAATCGCTGACTCGACGAGCTTGTGGGTGGTCATAAGACAGAAGAAGCTTGTCAGCGCTGACGCTACTGTGTCACGTCCAGCCAAGAGAAAGCTAATTACGATATCTCTCAAGTACGTCTCGTTATCTACACTCCGCATGAAGCGTGACAAGAGATCCTTCTGAGTAGTAAATCCCATCTGCCGCTTTGTTACGATAACCTCTCTCGCCAACACATCGATCATGTTAATGGCTTCTTTTAATTGCTTCTCGCTCCCCAAGTTCAGCATTCTCTTGATCTTCCAGACTATAGGAGACGCCGTCATGGCTCTCTCCGCGGACAACCTCGACGCCAGATCAAAAGAAACTGCGAACTCCGATAAGGGCAGGGACAAATCTAAACACATAGGGTCCAACCCAAAAGAGAACTTGCATATGCTATCAAAGGAGAATCTCTTGAACACGTCTTGCAAATCCAAGACATCTTTCTTCTCCGACGAGGACGATAAAAGCGGGATGAGCCGGTGTTCAATCTCGTGATTGACGATCTCAAAAGCATAAGATCTCACCGACTGCTTATCCAGCTCCAGACTCGCCATCTTCCTTTGAAACCTCCATGGATGACCATCCACGTTGAAAATACCTTGACCCAGAAAGTCACCCAAGATTGTAGAGAAAGGTTTGCCTTTCGGGAAGTTTTCAAAATTTGTTTTGAGCATGTACTGAACGTTTTCTGGGTTTGCTGTGATGGTGTTTCTGAGAACATGTATGTGGATGGTTTTGGTTGGTGACTCTCTCAAAAGATGTGCGTACCAATCACAAAGATTGTGGAATTTTAGAGACCAAGAAGAGGTGAGGTAACTGTTGCAGATTTCACAGCACCATAGCTTCGATCTCAGAAGGTACAAGCTGATGAAAGAGAGCACAATGAAGGAAATTGAGGTGAAAAGGAACTGATAGAACGCAGAAACTTCAAGCTCCATTGGTTTTTGATAAAGAAAAAAAGAAGAAAAACCTAAAAGAGTCTAGGAGAAGATATTTGACTCGGAATTAAGAGAATGATGAGAGAGACCATGAAGGCAAGTTGAAGGTGTATATTAAGTAGTATAAATGGCGTTGGTGTAAATTGGTGTACGTATTGGGTTGTACCATTGTACAGTGATTTAGAATCCAGTGGTTCTCTTTTTCCACGCAAAGCTCTGACTGAAATTTTAAATATCAAGAGTGATATAAAATGAGAAATTTTTAGATGTTAAAATGACTACTTGACAATATGACGTGGTCTTACATTTTAATTAAATATTAACATGTGGATTTATTACAACTAAAATATAAACTAAGATTTTCTATTTTTTATGAAAAGACATTCATAGGTTTTTGTTGAGTTCGGACTAGAGTTTAGGGTTTAGGTTTTGGTTTAGGGTTTTAGGTCTAGGGTTTAGGGTCTAGGGTTTAGAGTTTATAGTTTAGGGTTTAAAAAACACTAACAATCCAAAATTGTCTTTGACAAAATAGCTTATATAATTTTTTCTTAGTAAAATTCAAGTGTCAATATTTGATTAGAATGTAAGACTATATCATACTGTCATGATCCTCCCGTAATGCTGAAAAAATTTTCGATATAAAATAAGAGCATGATGAAACCGTGCGACTGGTAAAGGCATATATATCTGGGCTGCGTCGACATTGAAAATTGTTGATATTCTCCACGTGCTTATATGCTTGTTAGTACAAAGTGGTGTTTTCTTTTGTTCATGAGAAGCTAACTGACAATTATAATGCAAGCAGTGGTCAAAAAAAGGAGGAATAATTTAGTGTTTTCTTTTGTTCATTACTCTTGTTTAGTGTAGACAATGACTAACATGTTAGGAGAGACAAACCAAAATAATGGAGAGTGAAGATACAAATATGTCCAGAGATACGTCAGAGTGATCATCTTAATTTTGGTATATATCTGAGTAAATTGCAGTTTTGAGGAAATACATGAAAACTATAGAAACATAGTTTTGTTGAAGGAAAAACCTTATTGTGCCTTCGTTCGTTAAAGTAACCGACAAAAGTAAATTATAGAATTAGTAATCAAATGATGTAACCGCTTAATATGTTCTTAATATGTTATCAATTAGTCATTATCATCATTATGTACGATGTAATCACCTTTTAATCTCATCTCTATATAAAGAGGAGTATCGATTAATGAAAAGAGTAGATCATTCCAATTGTCATTTTACTTTTACACGTATCGATTTTGTCTAGCCCCTGAGTCTAATAAAGACCAAGAAGAAGAAAAAAAAAACCCTAGTTTTATTTTTCTTATCCCCGCCGTCTTCTTGATCGGCATTCTTGTGCATGCCCTAGATTTTGAGATTTCCGGTCACCCCAAACTAGTGGGTCACCAAGCCGGCATCACTTCACCTCTGCACCACCCACATCGGCGTCGGACCCACGTTGACTGCATCTAAATCCGGCGTAACAGCCTGGCACCAACCCTGCCCCGCGTCAGACCACCAATCCGGCCACAGCTAGCCTTGAGCGCCCAGCACCTCTATCTCCTCCTTCTTTCTTCTTTTTCTGTTACTTTCTTTGTGTTTTATCTGATATTGTTTTTCTTTCCATAGAATTGAAGGCCGCAAAGAGGAAGAGAAGAGCATGCGAGCACAAACTTTTAAAAGAAAATTACATAATAGCACATGACTAAATTTAAAAACACAAAAACCTTACTTTCAATATTTTATATACAAATTAGGACATAAGCCTAAGCTCAAATTAATAGTACCAGATTTAATCTAGACTTTTATAGGTAAAATAACTAAAATACTCATTTTTTTAAATAAATTTACACAAAATGACACTAAGTTGTATTCTTTCTCCACCACCCATTCCCTCTCTCTCCATCTCATCGATCTAGTTCTCTCTCTCTCTCTCTCTCTCTCTCTCTCGTATCTAAGGCCTAGCTAGTGATGACGACTGCGGCGCCTCGATGACAACAACAGCGGCGGCACCTCGATGTTGACGATGACATCATTGAATCGACGACGACAACGATATTTGTGAATTGAGGACGAGTGTGACATCTGTGAATAGATGACCACGACGATGATTCGACACGATAATAGCACGTCTCCGGTCGACATGGTATTAGCACGTCTCATGTCGACACGGCAGTAGCACGTCTCATGTCGACACGGCAGTAGCACGTCTCATGTCGACACAGCAGTAGCATATCTATAGTCGACACAGCAAAAACACGTCTCACGTCAACACGACATTAGCATGTCTCCGGTCCACACAACAGTAGCATGTCTCTCGTCGACACGGCAGTAACACGTCTCACGTCGACATGACATTAGCATGTTTCTGGTCGACACGGCAGTAGTATGTCTCTCGTCGACACGGTAGTAGCACGTCTCCGATCGACACAACAGTAGCACATCTCTTGTCGACACAACAGTAGCACGTCGACACGACAGTAGCACGTCTCTAGTCGACACGGTTGTAACATGTCTTCGGTCGACACTGCAGTAGCACGTTTTCGGTCGACATGGCAGGAGCACGTCTCTGTCGACAGGATAGTAGCACGTCTCTCGTTGACATGGTAGTACCACATCTCCGGTCGACACGGTAATAACACGTCTCTCGTCGACACGGCAGTAGAACGTCTCACATCGACACAACAGTAGCACGTCTCCGGTCGACACGGTAGTAGCACGTCTTCGGTTGACACGACAGTAGCATGTCTCTTGTCAATACGGCAGTAACATGTCTCACGTCGACACGGCAGTAACACGTCTCACATCAACACTGCAGTAGCACGTCTCCGGTTGACACGACAGTAGCACATCTCCGATCGACACAGTAGTAGCACGTCTCTCGTCGACAATGCAGTAACACGTCCACAGTAGCAATAGAATATGTAGTGAATAGTAGTTTGGTAAAATATGTAGCGACAGATGACATGTGGACATTAGTTTTTTCTAATTTGTTAATTTTGTTCTTAAATGTGTAAGATAATATGTAAAGAATGTATTTGTAAACTGAAATTTGGTCAATAACTAATATATAGTTTACTATTTCTACTATACATATGTGTATAGCATACATCAAGCCGTGAGTCGTCAGATCGTTTTGCATTTTAAATTGATAAACGATCGGATAACTCACGGCTTGATGTATGTCATACAAATGTGTATACTAGCCGAACACATGAAAGTACAGCCTTGAAAGCCCTTCTGCTTTGTTGCTCTGACTCGCCCCTGATCCAACCACAGCTAGCCTTGCTAACGTCTGCCCTATCCCTGCCTCGGTCAAGCAAGTGCCGCCGCTCCGGTTAACTCCAAACCTGCGCACCTTTACAGCCCATCCCCGATCCGGCCACACCTTGACGAGCCCATATCCACACCATCCAATCAATCTGGTAGCCCAGCCCATCTTTCGTACGACCAGCGCCGCCCAGCCCAACCCAACCTTGCGTCTCCCCCTGACTGCAGTTGCGGCCTAGCTCCGATCGGGAAATGCTCGACTCGAATCAATACAGTTGAATCAATAGAGAACAAAGAAGACGAGATTGACCTTAGAAGGGCATAAAGGTAATTTACTGCCACGGTAAAAGGGGGATTTATCCTTTTTGGTAAATCAGTTATTTTATTAAGGTAATTTCACAAAATTACCATGAGATGAATTTTGAGTTACTGTTTGCTATATACGGATTTACTCTTTACTGTTTTATGGAAATTAAAACGATAAAACAAAAGTAATTTCTGTTTAAATTATTTACTATTTTACAATAACTCCATTTATTACTTTATTTTTTATTTTTTTTATGGTGAATTATAATGAGCATATGTGGTTAAATGTTACTAATCATATAAATCTTATTGTTTTTACATGTGATATATCTATTTTTGTGTGACGATCAACATGTCAATTATGGTGGCAACCCGATCAAAAAGTTAATTGTGAGTGCAACGCTTCACACGCAATTTATTTGGCAAACTATTACGTATGATTTACATTAAAATTGCCGTATTCTTATTTCCTCGTAAGCACGTTCCATGAGCACATTATTTTACAATTATTGTGTTATAATGTTATATGCTATGACAATGTGACTATTTTATTAAATGATTTTTTATTAGCATAACATATAAATTGCACTGCTATGATAAAATAAATTCATAGAAAAAGTGTGACCATTATGTACTTCGGTCTCAAAATCTAATTCATATTTTTAGATATTATTTTACGTTGATGTCTTTATGACCATGTAATTTATATATTCACTCTTGGCAATGAACCGCCAGTTAAGAGGTGTAGAGACTCCAAAGAAAGAGAGGCTCATTATAGGGAAGGAGAAAGCCATGACCAAGATGTAAGTAAATATTCAGAATTCGATTGATCTATTTTATTATATTTATCCTTACAAACTGTTTGTGAAGGCTTAAACAACTCATATTTTAACTAGACTATTGATTAAACTTAAAGCTTATTTATATAATCGTTTGATGAATTAGATTTCTGGATAAGATCTTGATTTGATTATTGTTGACTTATCAATAAATTACGAATTTTATTCTGACGCATTGAATAAATTCAATTTTATTGACTACATTATATAAATGGTTCGATGTAAGAACTATAGAGATGTAAAACAATGCATCTATCATTCTACCTACATCATAATGCCCTAAAGAATTTAAGGAAGGTATCGAGGAGAAATTGAGTGTTTAAATAATAGTGGAACTACCCACACTATTTTAAGAAATAGGTAAATATTTATGCCTTTGTAATTCCGATTTGACTAGATGTTTGGATCATCATAACCAAATAACAAAGCCTGAGGGACTGCTTCATTTCCACTGCTTAAATGACACAGTAGTAAAAGTTATAGTAGCTGTCAGGACCCACCCCGAATTTCACTCTGAAACCCGGAATAAGTCCTGCAGTGACCACCTATAAGGAAAATTTACCGAAAAACTCGGCAAACCTCCATTTAAAATGGACAACCCTAACTATGCTAATCTAACGAAAACATATATAAAAGCCCTAGAAAATCAAACACCGATTTCTCCTTACCCAAACCGAATCAGGACGAAACCTTCTGAGGGATTGAAGCATGGGAGGAGAGCTTTCCAATGGGTCAAGGATTGCTAGCTATGGCGGCCGGAGGAGGGAGTCCCGGCGACGGGGAGCTTTGGACAGTCGGACCTTTCAGGTCTGATATCTCTCTCGCGGCGGTGCTAGGGACCCTCTCACCGGTATAGGATGAGAGCTAGATCGGAGGCCGACCGATTAGGACCGGTGCGGCGACCTACGGTGGCCGGATGGCGGCGGTCGGGCTCAGGAAACTTTTCCTGGCGGAGAGAGAGGGAATCGGGGAAGGAGAGAGAAGCAGGCAAAAAGAGAGAGAAGAGAGAGAGAGAAAAGAGTTGGGCTCGGCCCAGTCGGTCCACTACCCCAAATATAAACCCACTCCAAAATTTAACACCCCAAAATAATACCCCAATAAAAATTACCTTTTACTAGCTAAAAATTTACTATTTTTACCGTTGTCATATTTTTCTCTTACGAATAATTCCTTCGAATTAATCGTGCCCCACAACCTCTCTGGGGACCAATTAAAATATAAACTAAATGACGAAGACGGTAAAACTCTTATTAACACCATGTTAGTAAATAGGGTAAAATTTAAGAGTCGGGGCGTGACAATTCTCCCCTTCTTACCAAAATTTCGTCCTCAAAATTTACATACCTACTAATCAAAGAGGTAAGGATACTACTGCCTCATATGCTCCTCCGATTCCCAAGTAGCTTCCTCTACTTGGTGGCTTCTCCAAAGCACTTTAACAAGTGGAATGGACTTGTTCCTCAACACTTGCTCTTTTCGGTCAAGAATCTGAACCGGCTCCTCTTCATAGGACAAATCCTTCTGCAAACTAATCGGCTGCTCTTACAGCACATGAGACGGATCGGCAATATACTTGCGAAGCATGGATACATGAAACACATTATGTATCCTGGATAACTCTAGAGGCAAAACTAACCGATAAGCAAGTGAGCCAACTTGCTCTATTATCTCATAAGGGTCAATATACCTCAGACTAAGCTTCCCACACTTACCGAAACGTATTACCCCTTTCCAAGGAGATAGTTTTAGGAACACCCAATCACCCACTTGAAACTCAAGGTCCTTCCTACGGACATTTGCATAACTCTTTTGCCTACTATGAGCGGCCTTGAGTCTATCTCTGACCACCTTGATCTTCTCATTTGTATCATGGATAATCTTAGGACCACAAAGCTCTCTTTCTCCAATTTCATTCCAACATAAGGGCGTACGACACTGCTTCCCATAAAGTGCCTCAAAGGGAGCCATACTAATACTCGAATGAAGTTGTTGTTATAGGCAAACTCCATCAAAGAGAGGTTCTTATTCCAACTCCCCCTGAACTGCGAGGCACACGATCTCAACATATCTTTCAAAGTCTGGATAGTCCTCTCTGATTGCCCATCAGTCTGAGGATGAAAAGCAGTGCTGAAGTGTAGTCGGGTACCTAAAGCTACCTGAAGAGCTCTCCAGAATTTAGAAGCAAATCTAGGATCCCGATCTGACTATAGATTTAGGTATGCCATGAAGTCTCACAATCTCATTCACATACAGCTCAGCCAATTTATCCAGTGTATACTTCTTTCCCACCAGAAAGAAATGAGCAGATTTGGTGAGTCTATCTACAACCACCCAAATACCGTCATGCCCTTTATGGGTACGAGGTAAACTAAAAACAAAATTCATGGTGATGTGGTCCCACTTCCACACTGGAATCGACAATGGCTCAAGCAACTCTGAAGGTTTTTGCCTTTCAGCTTTCACTTGCTGACAAATCAGACACCTACTCACAAAAGCTGCAATTTCCCTCTTCATGTTTGGCCACCAATAATAATTCTTCAAAATCCGATACATCTTTATACTACCCGGATGAGCAGCATATGCGGAATTATGAGCTTCCTCCATCATCTCATTCTTTAACTCTTCATTCCTCTTTGGAACACAAAGCCTATTTTTAAACAATAACGTTCCATCTCTTCTTACCGAAAAATCCACCGCGGCTCCATTCGCTGTTCTTTTCATTAACCAAACTATGGAAGGATCACTATACTGTGCTTCCCGCATTGAATCCACCAAAAATGGCCTCACATGGAAACTAGCTACCAAGGCACCCACTTCGTCCACCATTAAATCCACCCATGCAGCTCGCAACTCACAAAGAAGTAGAACTTGAACCATCCTCAGATGAGACAAAGATATGGAGGGATTGCGACTAAGAGCATCAGCCACCACATTAGCCTTTCCCGGATGATACTCAATAGTGCAATCATAATCATTGATCAACTCCATCCACCTTCTTTGCCTCATATTTAACTCCCTTTGAGTGAACACATACCGAAGACTTTTGTGATCGGTAAAAAAATCTGACACTTAGCTCCATAAATATAGTGTCTCCACAACTTGAGAGTAAAAACCACAGCTGCAAGCTCTAAATCATGGGTGGGATAATTCACCTCATGCGGCTTTAATTGCCTAGAAGCGTAGGCAATCACTCGATCATGCTGCATCAATACCCCGCCTAGACGTTGTCTAGAAGCATCACAAAACACCACATACTCCACACACACATCCGGAAGTGCCAAAACAGGTGCACTAGTCAGGTGATTCTTTAGTTTTTGAAAACTTTGCTCACACTGATCTGACCATTCGAACTTAACTCCCTTCTTGGTCAATCTAGTTAGTGGAGGTGCAATCTTTGAAAAGTCTTGCACAAATCGCCGATAATAACCTGCTAACCCCAAAAAACTACGAATCTCCGTCATAGTGGTGGGTCTTCTCCAACTTGACATTGCTGCCACCTTTTGGGGATCCACACTAACACCTTCTGTTGAAACTACATGACCCATGAATCCTACTTTATCCAGCCAAAACTCACATTTGCTGAACTTGGCAAACAACTAAGCATTTCTCAAAGTCCGCAATATCAATCTTAGATGTTTGACATGCTCCTTCTCACTTTTCGAGTACACTAAAATATCATCAATGAACACGATCACAAAGCAGTCAAGATATGGACTAAACACCCTATTCATGAGATCTATGAACGCATCAGGTGCATTAGTAAGTCCAAAAGGCATCACCACAAACTCATAATAACCATACACTACTACAAAAACAGCTTTAAACAACGCCTATCAGACGACGTATAACAATAAACCGTCGTGTGATTGATTTTTAACTTTTTAGATGTCAGTTTTCTAAAACATCGTTGTGTGAATATATAAAAATTTGAGTACCAGGTCACTCAAATTGTGAGGTGCCCAACATGTAAGAGTGATACGACGCTTTGTTACAAAACTGTGGTATGACTGTATGTATTTTCAGCAAAACCATGTCCATCAATATTTCCCTCCAACATTCCTTAAAATTCAGACCTAAATTTGTACGGAAAAACACGAAACTTGATGGAGGGAATGTCCAAAATAAAAGTTTTGGAGATCAAACCATGTTTATTGTTGTTTACATTGTGTGATTTCCTGTCAAAGTGAATATCAATTGATAGCGCTCAACTTTCCTCTTACATTTGAACCCAAAGTTAAATTCTCCCCCAATACTACTAGAAAAAAAGAAAAAGAAGCACAAAACCTAAATCCTCGACATCACACTCACAAAACCTCACAGCTCTCGACAGCTCTCGACCAAAAACACAAAACCTCACAAAACATCTCGCCCACCCTCATCTACCTCGACATCTCTCCCAAATTCACACACTCAACCCAAAACCTAGCATCTCTCCTCTCTCAGCCTTGTCGGAGACGGCGACGAAGCTCTCGGCAAGCCCTTAAATAGGTTGATGCAGGTCCGTTGTACTGTTCTAGTATATATGTTCTCATGTTCAATGAGCTTTTGATGGTTTTGTTAACCAAATTTAATTGTGTTGTTAGCAGTGATGATATTGAGTGTAAATTGGTGGTTTCTTTTATTTTCTCTTACCCTATGATTCGTGACTATAGAAAAGTAAGTTACCATGTTGCTAGTTGATGGATAAAGGCTTTGGAAAGTAATTGGTTTCTTGCCGCTTGCAGATGTAAGAAAGTTAAGCTGGGCATGTTGCTAGTTGATGGATAAAGGCTTTGGAAAGTAATTGGTTTCTTGCAGCTTGCAGATGTAAGAAAGTTAAGCTGGACTCTTTCGTAAGATATGTTATTTCTTTTATTGGTTAGCTGTGAAAGTAGGATTTGAGGATCTGTGGTATTGTCAATTCATTTTGTATGTGTGTATAGTCATACCAAAGTTTATTTGTCCATGCATTTGTATATGCAAGCATGTCTATTGAATTGTTCAAAACTTGGGAGCTATGCAACAATCTCTGGAATGCAGATACAATCAAGTTGTCCCATAGAGATTTTATTTTCTCTATGTGTAAGAGAGATTTAGTTGAGTCATGCAAACATGAAAGTGTCACATAAAATGCTCGAGCTATTGTACCTACTGTGCATCCATTCAGCAGCTTTCTCCAAAAATAAGTCACTCTCTTTGTTGTCTGTTATTCTGAAAATTCAAAGCATGCTAAACACAGGTATACTATTTCTCAGCTTGGATTCTTATAAGCATGCTTACAAAAGTATATGAAAGGCCATGCTTCAGTGTTGATAAACATAGTTGCTAGACAGTGCATGCTTCTTTGATGTATAGTTTGCTGAATATAATCGTACCACCAGCTTTGATTTAGTACTACCCCTTTGATGCTAATATGCATAGCCACAAGTTTAGGCAAAAATACAAAAGGGGAACCTTGCGTCAAACATTGTTAGTCGTGTTCCCAGACATGTTCCACTAGCATTCCATATACACAACTCTACAAGCATGAATGCATGATCATTGCCTCTTAAACATATATGCTTGTTCATGGTGGGATAGTCACGGGGTGCATCCCCTTTTGTTCAAAAGATGAGTATAGGCTCTTGTGCATACTTGTGGGTTGATATATGTGAAACCACGTATTCAAGTATGTAACATTTCTCCAGTAATTGAACTAGAATGAAGTTGCTGTTAGAGACTTAGAGTAGCTCATGTAACAGTATGCTTACAATTTGTATTGAACTATATTGCCTTGTTCCAAGTAGCTTTCCTATCCTATTCTTGTTCTCAGTAGTCTGTAATGTTATACCCTATCATTGAATTTGTGCCTAAATAGCATAGTTGATCCAATGCTTTTGTATGTCTTAGGAACTTGTCCACTTCCTAGATATTGGAGTGTTGAGCAACTTTTGGAATAAGTCGTAAGTATCCATATCTTCATCCCATCACTTATTCATACAATTTGTATTGAACACATTCTATAGGTTTCCAGTTGTATGTTAGTCTTTAGCTTTCTAGAATTAGACAATAGGCATATACATCATCCATGTAAGCTAGTTGTGGGGAATTCAGGATTGATAACTTGTCCATGCCATTTAAATTTTTTTTCTCAAATAATTTTCATATAAGCAGGTAATATTCTCTATAAATAGATGTTTTGTGCCTTCAGGTCAGCAAGTGATATTGTTTTTATACTTGCTGTTTATTTGTTTGTTTTAGTTATATCCAAGTCCATATGAATTGAGTAATTCTTTTGAAGTTGGTGAATGAAGCAATTTTAATTCAAAATTTTTTGTAGTATTGGACATGATGGTAGCTGAATGTTATATATTGATCTATACTTTCCTATATCATTGTGAGTTCTATACTATTCTTAGTTCATTGTTTTCATGCTCCTACATCAGTTGTCAAATTGCATATATATGCATTGTAATTACTACACTCTATAAATACATGTTTCAAATTTGACAGGGTTTTGGGATGAAAGTCAGTAATTACATTTTCAATGACTATCCAAAAAAGATCGAAAAGAGTATAGTTGCAAGAACACCGGAAGCCTTCACTCATGAACTTATATTTATGAGGAGACTAGTTAGATAAAATAGATGAAGCTTTGAATGGAAGGAACAAATGCTCTCCGATTTCATGTATAAACATTTGAGAAATGTAATAGGTCATCAACTTATTGAATTAATTTTTTGTATAGTGGAATTGAAATAAATATGCAGTGAATTTGAAATTATTTTTTTCCAAATACAAAACTGGATTTTAGCAAAAATAATATATATATATATATGTATAATTAAAAAGAAATTAAGCTGAAAATTTTCACTAAAAACGACTTCTGAGTCTATATCAGATAACAGTTATAAGAACAAGCGTGTTATGATCAGTGATCACACAATTGTTACTCTGTAAAACCGTGATGTGATTGTATTTCACAAGACACAAAATCTGCCGATACGCTTTCGACATATGTTGGCATCCCAGATGTCGACAGCAGTCAGACGACGTTTCTACAATCCATCAGACGGCACGCAAAAAGACAACGGTAATCTGAACAATCACACGACGTTTTTTGGCCGTGGTCTGATGCCTTTTCTGTGGTAGTGATAGCGTGATCGAAAAGCAGTCTTGGCAACATCACTCTCCCGGATCCGCAATTGATGATAACCAGATCTTAAATCAATCCTTGAGAAAACAGAAGCACCCCTCAACTGATCAAACAAATCATCAATACAAGGCAACAAATATTTATTCTTCACTATGACTTGATTAAGCTTCCTATAATTAATGCATAGTCTCATGGTGTCATCTTTCTTCTTAACAAACAACACCGGGGCACCCCATGGAGACATGCTAGGCCGAATAAAACCCTTATCTACCAACTCCTGCAGTTGACTCTTCACCTCTTTCAATTTCGCTGGAGCCATTATGTACGGTGCCTGTGAGATAGGCATAGTTCCAGGAAGCAACTTGATAGAAAAATCTATCTCCCTTACCGGAGGCAAACCAGGCAAGTCCTCAGGAAACACATCCGAAAACTCTCTTACTACAGAAATATCCCCTACTTCAAACACTCATATACTTGTATCCACAACATGAGCTAAGAATTCCTGATAGCCTTTATTTAACAATTTCCTGGCGGCCACAGCTGAAATCAGGCAACTTGAAATCACATCTCTTTCCCCTTGAAAAACAACCTCAAAACCATCCAGACTTCGAAGCACCACTTCTTTTCGAAAACAATCTACCATAGCTCTATAAGTCTCCAAGAAGTTCATCCCCAAGGTCACATCAAACTCCACCATGTTTAGAGGAATTAAATCGGCCACGAAATTAAATCTCTCTACTAGCACTTCACAACCACTAAACACCCAATCTATTCTCATCACTTCACCAGAGGGAAGAGATACATGCCACTCGCCTGGAAGAGACGATAATGACATATTGGCATGGAGGGTGAATCTACTAGACAGAAATGAATGTGTGGCTCCGGGATCAATTAAAGTAAGAGATGGCTGACCAAAAATTAATAAAGTACCAATGATGACATCTAGAGAAGTACGACCCTCATACTAGGTCATAGCATGAAGCCTAGCGTGAGTCATGGGACGTCCACGCTGACCACTACCCTGCTGAGAACCACCCCCTGCTGCTGAACCACCGTGAGAACCACCACTAGAGCCTCTAGCTGAAGACTGACCGACTGGCTGAGTAGGCGCGGTTCTCTGTGCCAAAAAAAGATAGTCTCTCCTGAAATGATCATGACCAGTACACTCAAAGCATCCAGATGACTGCTGCTGAACAAAAGAAAAAGTCTGACCACCAGATGATCCTCCCTAGGAACTGCCACCAGCACTAAACTGACCAGTCTGCTGCCTACCCAACTGACTCCTGAAAGGTCTCCTATTACGCCCCCTAGCTTTGAACCGAGAACTAGGACCCGATCCCCCACTACTGCCACTACCCGTTGAAGATCCAGAAGCGGATGAGGAAGCGACCTTCTTCGATGGACCCTGACTAGGGCCACTGAAATCTCGAGGCCGAGCACTATATGTCCCCCTGGTCTCAATGGTCATGGCTGCACCAACTACATCAAGAAAGGTCGGGTAGATAACACCTATCATCTTATCTGCATACAGTCCACCAAGTGCCCCAATTAACATATCGATCGTGGTCCTCTCATCAGGAACCAAATATGGCACATGGTAGCTCAAAGTAGTGAACCTCTGCTCAAACTCGATGACACCCTTATCGTCTCTCTTCTTCTTGTTTAGAAAATCTGACTGAATCCTACTACGATGAGCGTGATTGAAATACTGACATAAGAAGAGCGTCTTAAACTGCTCCTAAGTCATAGTCTGAGCACCATCATTATTTCTCCTGGCGAGAGTCCACCAATGATGAGCTGAATCGTCTAGAAAGGACACTGCCATCTTCACTTTCTTTTCTTCTGGCAGTACTATGCTCTCGAAAACTCTTTCCATCTTGTCCACCCAAGAGTAAGCATCAAGGGGTCCCTTGATACCCTTTAACTCTACTGCCCCTGCATCAGAAACATCTCTCTTCTTCCTAGATCGAGGGTACTGAACCCTGTCTAAAACACCTCTCAACATGTCCCCTATAAAATCAGCTAATCCTCTCACTTCATCACCCTCATTGGCATTGGTCGACGTAGTCACACGGGGTCAGCGTCTAGGAGGCATAGTACTTGAGGAGGAAAATATTTAGTAGTCTATTAACAAGACTAACAGAACTATCACACATACCCAATAATACATAGCATCAAAAGCAGAAACTGCTGATAAATCCGTCGTGGTCGGATCATCACTCTATAGACACTACGGCTACTTAGGCAAATATGATAGTGAATAGGAGGCAGAAAATGAAACCTAGAGCTCTGATACCAACTGTCAAGACCCACCCCGAATTTCACCCTGAAACCCGAAGTATGTCCTGCGGGGACCACCTCCAAGGAAAATTTACCGAAGAACGACAAACCTCCCTTGAAAATGGACAACCCTAACTATGCTAATCGAATGAAAACATATATAAAAGCCCTAGAAAATCAAACTTCGATTTCTCCTTACCCAAGCCGAATCGAGGTGAAACCTTCTAAGGGATAGAAGCACAGGAGGTGAGCTTTCCAACGGGCTAAGGATCGCTAGCTATGGTGGCCAGAGGAGGGAGTTCCGGCGACAGGGAGCTTTGGACAGTCGAACCTTTAAGGTCCAATATCTCTCTTGCGGCGGCGCTAGGGAGCCTCTCACCGGTCTAGGATGGGAGCTGGGTCGGAGGCCGACCGATTGGGACTGGTGTGGCGACCTACGGTGGCTGGATGACAGCGGTCGGGCTCGGAAAACTTTTCCAGGTGGAGGGAGAAGGAATCAGGGAAGGAGAGAGAAGCGGGCGGAACGAGAGAGAAGAGAGAGAGAAAAGAGCTGGGCTCGGCCTAGTCGGTCCACTACCCCAAATATAAACCCACTCTAAAATTTAACACCCCAAAATAATACCCTAATAAAAATTACCTTTTACTAGCTAAAAATTTACCATTTTTATTGTCGTCACATTTTTCTCTTACGAATAATTCCTTCGAATTAATTGTCCCCCACAACCTCTCTGGGGACCAATTAAAATATAAACTTAATAATGAAGACGGTAAAACTCTTATTAACACCATGCTAGTAAATATGGTAAAATTTAAGAGTTGGAGCGTGACAGTAGCTCTATATGCACCAAGAGCTATTCGAACTTTGTTAAAGTTTCACAGATATTCTTGCCAACGACTATCTTATAAAAACCCACTCTAGAAATGCGGACCATCAACATACTTTATGGTTTTGGAGGACGTTTCGACACACTGGTCACATGTCAAATAATTGTCCACAAGAAATGCTGCATTTACAAAACACTTAGTACATATTATACTGGCTCACTACCTTGATCATGAAGTCTATATGACCCGAAAATGCTAAGAGTTAACATCAAATAAACTTGATGACTATTGCATGTCTATTAGAATCAATGTAGAGCATCTTGTATCCCAAATGCATACAAAAAATGGTTTCAGATAAACCACCATATCTAGGTAATGGTTATTCACACCAACCTACATATACATGTTTGGGGTTATGCAATATTGCACGCAGCCTTACTAATTCGTTCTTATACCCACTGCTAACCAACCATTTCATGCGTACCAGTTGGTAGCGAGACATGAACCTGAGATTTACGCGTATTTGGTTGTGCAACAAATGTGCCTATTGCACCCCCACAACGCATCATAAATGGGTTATTCAAAACGAATATGTATCTATGTTGGACATGGACCTCCAATGATCATCCGCCATTCAGAACCCTTAACAGGCGATATCTTTATCGCTAGACTTGCGGAATGTCACTTTGATGAGATAGTCTTTCCGTTGTTAGGGGGAGATAAGAAAAATGATTTTCCAAGGAACGACATGAATTATTATGGTTACCCTACTCTGTCTTATCTTGATCCCCACATAATTAATATCTAGAACGTAACAGTTTTGATGTCTGATGCTTTAAAGATATCTCCAAAGTGACGAGATCACACATACCAGCTGCAAACACATGCAAGGTTAAAAGTCCCCAATAAAGGGCACGTTGTCGCAGATAGTGGCAATGCAACCACACTTAGTGGAGGTGTGGTTAAGGCCGTGGTTGGGGGAAGCCACTTGGTTTGATCAATACTTGCCTAAAGGAATAAGGCGAGTAAGGCACAACCTCATTAATGTAAAGAATCTCTCTCATGAGATTGTCTATGATTACAATTATGTCCATGAATCATTATTGGAGGACGCTTTGATGTTTAAAATGATTCTAGAGACAAAATCTCAACAGATTACAAGAGTACATACACATTGATGATTCACACTGTTGCTCAAGGAATCATAGAGTACGAAGGTATTAAACCACGCTCTGTTGAAGAATGTCAACAAAGAGCATAGTGGCCTACACAAAAGTGCAATCCAGGAAGTGCTAGATTCTCTGACAAAGAGATAGGTATTTGGTTTTGGTAGTACTAACCTCACTAAGTGTAAAGCCTGTAGGACATAAATAAGTCTTTGTCAAAAAACATAATAAGAATAATGAAGCCCTAAAGGACAAGGCGAGCTCGCCTTGTGGCACCAAGGTTTCTCGCAAACGTTCTGGATTGATTACGAGGAGACATAATCTCCCATAATGGAAATGCAGCTCATCGATGTGGTTAGTACTTATCTTCATGGGGATCTGAATTGGAAGATATTTATGAAAGTGCCCGACGGCCTTACACTATCCAACTTAAGTAACTCTAAATCATAGAGAGCATTTGCAATTAGAATTAAAACGTTCACTTTATAAAGTGACTACTTGGTTGGGAAGGGATACAAATGATGAACTATTCCCCTGCGTACTCATAAAGAAAACGAGTTTCGAATTTGCAATTATAGCTATCTATGTTGATGATGGAACATAGCAGGTACTCTTGATGAAATAAGAGAAACGTGAGTTACATGAAATCCGAATTGAGATGAACAATCTTGGGAAATTCGGTTAACAACGAGTTTTGACGTGTCGCCTAACCGGGGTCAAACAACTTCAATTTAATTACCTTGCAATCGTAGTAGTATGGAAAAGTAGGGATCGTTCTAGCCGGGGAAACCAAAGGGCGATCGAAAGAAGAGAAACCAAACAACTTATAAACAAGTATTCACATATAAACATTGAAATATTGGGGGCTTAAGATTGATTAATACTAACAAATAACCTACTGAAAATTAAACCTAAGATGATTATATACAAGTGATCAACATACTCATGCAACACATAACACGAAAAACCATCAAGAACACATAACAACTTCATGCAAGGCCGGGCAGCAACGTTCAAATTATCCTAGACTCTAACCAATTCCGATTCTAATTAGAGCCTTTGTGGTTATATAATTGTTAAGACTCCTCAAGTATTTAGAATCATCTTTGCGCTTGATCCTAAACATGAATGCTAACTCATTTAAAGACACGTTGCGTAGAGATTAAACAAGAAAACACTTTAGCACACGAGTCAATCGGAAACATGATCTAAGGCATGGCATCACTCATCCTATTAGCATGCAAATTATCAGAATTATATCCGCCCTAAGTTAATAACAAAGACCAAGACAACTTTGCGTATGAATTGATCCAAAATTATTATGGTAGATGAAACCGCACCTTAAGGACAACCATGGCCGAGGCAGCCTCAAGGATTGATTTAGATGCACAAATTCATGATAATTAATCAATTAGAAATCAAAAACACATAAGAACATGCTACTGCCCTAAAACCTAAATCACGAAATCATCATATATTCAAGAAGTTACAAATCAAAACATAGAACAATCAAAGATCACAAAGAAATCTGAAATCCATGTTTGATAAATAAAACCAAAATCGAAAAGTATATTACAATAGAATTCGAAACTAAACAGAAAATAATACAAGAATCCATGAGAAAATCACACTTTTACAACCTTGAAAGGTTTGGCAAGTGTGGGGAAAATCGGTGGAAGGATGGAATGATTCTTGTGGTTTGTGGTGGATGAATCGGCTAAGTATTTTTCTGTATAGGGTTTGGTAGAGTTTCGGCTATGTAATTGCAAGAGTAGTGATGATGTTTTTCTGCTCTTGAAGTCATGCTTTATATAGAGGAAAAACCCTAGAGAAGTCGGCCACAAAGCCTAAACCAAGTTGGTTTAGGATTCCTAGTTCTTCTCAATTTCGGCAGAATGACCTCCATCTGATGATTACGTCATAACTCCCTCTAGAAAATAGATATTGAGGTGATTCCAATTGATTTGGAAACTAGACACCCGTATCTTTCTATCCATATCTAGCACGTTTTCTGCTTCATTCTAAGCTGTCCTGGAGAGTCCGTTGAAGTTGACAGAAGTGCACAGGAATTCTCCCGATTTAATCTGGATTTGCAAGGCTTGGACACTCCTTGATATTCTGCCGAATTTAGATCTTCTTCTCCATATTGGACTTGGTTTGAAACTCTCATTCATGGACTAGGCTTCATGGATCAGCTGCTTTGCTTCCCGAGGTCCAACATGAACACTTCTCTTGATTATTTCTCCCATGAGCTCTTCTTCATGTCACCTAAATATCAGAGAGTTAAATCAATTCGTGACAATGCAAAAGCTTTACATAATCATAAGAACATCTAAGGCTCCACAAATCAGCTTTTGACGAATTTCTACATCATTCCTCTATTTTTAACTCGTTTTACACACAACTCTACCAAAAACTTTCAACTCTACATTATGACTCTATTCTACGAAAATAAGAGAAAATCAAAGTACAAATGGAGGTAATAACACATTAAGAATGTCGCATTTTATGCTCCTATCAACTTTGTGGAATACTAATCCACCAGTCTGCATGTGTCCAAAAGATTCTCAGGTGATTTACATGGACGAATTGCATATTGTTAGCACTCCTAATGGTCAGTTGATGTTTGGATGTAAAGGAATATCCATATCTTCCAAAGGAAGATGACAAAGAAGGGATGAGAATTGAAAATCATTCTATATAGTTCAATAGAATCAATATTGTACTTAACCCGATGAACTCGACCGGACAATGCATTCTCAAAGAACTTGCAGCTAGACTTAGCTCAGCACCAACGCAGTGTCACTGAAAGGTATAAAGAACGTATCATGATACCTAAAGGAACCATTGAGTTAGGTTCATCCTATCCCTATAGAAAGACGAAAGAGAATGCATATAGAACTGTGATCCCCTACACCAATACCCTAATGCTTTAGTTGGTTTTTACTAATGTCAGGTATATATAGGTCGTTCCAGACTGATTATGTGTTCGTCATTGAGAACATGACGATACCTTGTAGTAGTGATGGAATGTCCTCTTTAATTGATCTAAAGTTGACGTATTCCTTTAAAAAAAAAATCATTGTTCTACTCTAAATCTAGAAACCAATAGATTGAATTTTAATGACTACTACAAAAACGTTATCAGACAACACTCATCAGACAGCCTTTTAGGGTTCCCTACTTGTCTGATGAAGTGAACTATTATATACAACACAAAGAGAACAAAGTTTTGTTGTCTGATGACATGAAATTGTTAGGTTATATTTCAAGAGTTCAAAACACAACAATGATGCTAATTTTCTGTTGTATGATTTATAAAAATTTTGGCGGAAGGATTCCCCCCATCACCAAATTGAAAGTCGTGCAAGATGCAAAATGTTTGGACAATAGACTTTTATTTCTTTGTTGTATGATGTTGTTACAATTTATACTAGGCAATACCTAGTGCAAGTTTAGAAAATATATACAATAGTTTAAAACATTCTGTTGTGTGACTGGAAAATCTGGTGGCATGCCAAAGTCATTTTGGCTCCAAAGTTTGACTCCATTGATTTGGTGTGCTATGCTAAAATAGTTTTGGCTCCAAAGTTTCCCTCCGAGTATATATTCTGTTGTGTGAAAAAGTTGACAAATTTAATACACTACTAGGAAATCGATCAATAGGCACAAATAAATCAAATAGGCATGGCGAGGTTGTCCTATTGACATAAAAGGGACAGATATGAGATGTCAATCCCCAAATTTTCCTAAAATCCCTTACCACGCGCCTATACACAAATTGACCACGGATGTCCGACCCTAGAGTGACAATTTAGCCACAGATTTCGCAAACTGTCCCTATCCACAACCTTATCTATCATAAACAAATAATATACAAATTGGGTACGGAAATTTTCACCGTCTGTTCCAAAATTTGAGAGAACATGGCGATAGACATTTTATCATCCGTCCTCAAATTATGAGCAAATGCTGACATCTGCTGGAGCAACATGGAGATATTTTTAGATGCTACACAAGGAGCACGTGACAGTATGACGTGGTCCTACATTTCAATTAAATATTGACACGTGGATTTATTACAACCAAATTATAAACTAAGGTTTTCTTTTTTTTGTGAAATGACCTTGATGGGTCTTTTTTGAGTTTGGATTAGGGTTTAGGGTTTGGAGTTAGGGTTTAGGGGTTAGGGGTTAGGGTTTTGGGTCTAAGATTTAGAGTTTAGGGTCTAGGTTTTAGAGTTTATAGTTTAGAGTTTAAAAAGCAACAACAAACCAAAAATATTTTTCTTCAATAAAATCCATATGTCAATATTCGATTAGAATGTAGAACCATGTCATACTGCCATGTGGTGTTCCCGTAACGCTGAAAAATTTCTAAGCAACATGACCGTCCCATAAAATGTGTAATTAAAATAATTTTTCAACTTGTCTCTGGCTATTTGGTTCTCTACCTCATACACTCATCTTTTCTCTTTCAATTTTCAGTTTTGAAAATTGAAACCAAAACCTTATCTCTTCCTCTTCCTCTTCCTATACCAGCTCCTTTAGCGGAGAACGAGAGAGAGAGAAAGACTAGAGTCGAAACCCTAGCCCGCCGTAGCCTGTCTCTGCCACCATCCTCCGCAGCCAAGTTTCCGCCACCATCCGGCGACATCTCGACCTCCCACCACACTATTCGCATTTTTTATGGCCGCCCTCGCCTCCGATCTCGATCGAAAAGAGTGCCAGATGATGCACTTCTCTGTCCACCCCGGTGCTCCGCCCGCCGCCATCAACGATTTCCTCTCCGAGGAGTCCCACAATGTCTCCCTCGACGGTGATTTCAGCGTCCATGTCCCTTTTCCTCAATCCCCCTCAATTTCAATTTCATCTTTTACTTGTGATTTTTGCGTATCTTTCATTTCTAAATTGCAAGATTGGTTCTTTATGAAAGATTAGATTAGGTGCTTCTTGAATCTTTGGCTCTTGTTATGGTAGTAAGGCATTTCTTGGATTATAAGCACAAACATGTTTTTGGTAGAGCTGATAGTAATGGTTAACTACAACTAGCACTAATCGAGTGGTTTTGATAGTAATGGGGATGTAGACCTTTTCCGGTATATTAACTAGCACTAGTAGAAGACTTTGAAATTTATGCAGGATAAGAAGAGTAGATGCTGCTACATTATTTATATATCTAATGATTTGTATATGTTTGAGCTATTAATCTATAATATGAACTTAATATTTTCTTATTAATCTGTAATATGAACCAGATATTTTTTTTATGTATACTTGTAGGAGCAGTGTATGAATTACTAAAGCATTGCGGTTGTAGGTAGAAGAACATAAGCGATTTTATCATGAACAACTTTGAAATTTATGCAGGATAAGAAGAGTAGGTGCTGCTACATTATTTATATATCTAATGATTTGTATACCCTAGTAGAAGACTTTGAAATTTATGCAGGATAAGAAGAGTAGGTGCTGCTACATTATTTATATATCTAATGATTTGTATATGTTTGAGCTATTAATCTGTAATATGAACTTGATATTTTCTTATTAATCTGTAATATGAACCAGATATTTTTTTTTTATGTATACTTGTAGGAGCAGTGTATGAATTACTAAAGCATTGCGGTTGTAGGTAGAAGAACATAAGCGATTTTATCATGAACAACTTTGAAATTTATGCAGGATAAGAAGAGTAGGTGCTGCTACATTATTTATATATCTAATGATTTGTATACCCTAGTAGAAGACTTTGAAATTTATGCAGGATAAGAAGAGTAGGTGCTGCTACATTATTTATATATCTAATGATTTGTATATGTTTGAGCTATTAATCTGTAATATGAACTTGATATTTTCTTATTAATCTGTAATATGAACCAGATATTTTTTTTATGTATACTTGTAGGAGCAGTGTATGAATTACTAAAGCATTGCGGTTGTAGGTAGAAGAACATAAGCGATTTTATCATGAACAACTTGAGGTATGCATTTGGAAGCTGTGCACCATTTTATGTGTGTATACAAATGCATGTGAACTGTTTATATGTTTAAATATGCATTTTGTATCTATGTGCAATAGTTCAAGTACTTTGAATTATTTTATTGAAAATATATGGCTAAAGTCTTGCTGTTCTTAGCTTAATCATCCTACAAGCACTGCTTTCATTTCTAAAGGCCTGTAAACTTTCTTCATTGATGTTCTTATATGCATCATGTTTACATTTAAACCTCAATGTATGTTGTGTGGTAATACCTAAGCACATTATTTGGATAAATTTTAATTCGACTAATAGTAGTCTAATAGGAATGGAAATCAGTTTATACTTGCACATTAATCATCATATACCAAGAAACTTCTTAAAGAACAAAGTTTCTGTCTACATTACTTTTTGTTCATTTAGTTTGCAGCTACTATAGATCATCTCTCTTATATCAGATGATGCCTGTACTTAGTATGTGATTACCATATGCTACAAAACTTATAATTTGTCTCTCAGGCAATATTCATGACAATCGTGTTATGGATGCTTGTTTCTAACTTTGTTATTCACTGGTCTTTCCTGTTATTTGTATCAAGTGGTGACTAAAGATGTTGAAGATGAGGCCAAATATGTATGTCTAGTGTCATCCAATGTTACTTCTAGAATTGAGTGGTGGTTTTTGTTTATGGAGTTCGGAAGCAATTCACTAAACACTCTCTTACTTGGTTTAATTTTCTTCTTTAAGGAGAAAGGATGAGCTTTGGAGGCCTGGAGTTCAGTACTGCAGTTCAACAAAGAAGGAGAGGAAACTCCAGCTCCTTCATAGCTAATGTTTCGACAATAGAGAAAGGTAGTAAACCTACTGTGTTGGCGTTTGGTTTTGGTTTAGTGAAGGCTTGTGTGTTGGTAATTGTTTTAGGAGGTGGTTGAAGTTATTAGTTATTGTTTTGGTATGTTGAATTGGTGTCAAATGTTTAAATTGGATTAATTTTTTAAAAAGTGGATTGGACTTATTGGCTTGTGAGATGTTGTTAAATGTGTGAGATTGGCTCTTTGTATCAAGTCATTCTTAAGTATTGCCTTGAATGTATTCACACACAAATTTTAATAGACATTATTTTGTCTGCCAAATAATCATTCAGTAAATTATATAGGGTGCTAATGAAAATGGTGGATTTACAATTAGCAAAACCTTGGGCGAAATTGTAGCCGGTTCTAGTGGTTGCTAAATGAAGCAGAATTGGCAGCTGCATTTAAAATACAGGTAGCTTGTTATTAACATGGAAGTTGTTTTTCATGTTATTAATTTTGAGATATCCTTGTAAACAGGTGTTGTAACTTCCTTGCTCTGGTGACCAAGTTATCCATAGAATTCTAGTTGAAGCAGACTTCAAAACTAGGTACAGAAGATTTCAAAACTAAGTCCAATACCTTAAGAAACGTACAGAAGATTTATCTTGTAACGTTACTGCTTGTTTGTTTGTTTTTTTTTTGTTTATTATTCTAATACATAGTTTATTTTTAGGTTGGTTTATTCTAGATGTCTTAGACCGTAAAGTGAAGTCATATTACCGAGTAAGCATCTGTTTTGCTATTGCCTTTATATAGAATTCAAGGGTGGAGAGTTGGGATGAAGATGTGTAGCCAGTTGCTAATTGTTATAAAGAGGGTGCCCTCCTAGACATTACAAATTTTGTGCTGTACAGATATTTATAGTAATGGTTGTTATCTTATGTAGTTGTTTTGTAATGCTTTACAGGTGTTGGAAGCATTGCTTAAAGACGACTTTATATCTCAATAAAGGATTAATTCAGAGGTTGGTACCTTGATCTGCATTAAAGTTGTAGTTGTAGTTGTAGGTGTATGTTAGTAATTTGTGTTCAATTTCATGAATAAGATACATATTAATTTTGTTTATATACACGTGGGGAATTATAGTTTAGATTGTTATTCAGCTTTGTTCACAGTATATTTCTCTTTATTTTCTTACATATATATGTGAATGTGCTAAGGAACACATGTTCTGACAATACTCTAAATTAAACTGAGTGTTGTAAATAGTGTTGTAAATAGTTTATTTAATGGACATTCTTGTAATTAGCTTACTAGGGATATTCATGTAATTTATATACTGATTACATCTCTATACAAGAGACGGTTCCCTACTCAATAATACACACATATTCCCTCATTCTCATTTAAGTGTCGTTCCTCTTCTCTCTAAATCTCTTGTATTTTATGTTTTACAACACGTTATCAGTACAAATAGTTCTAACGTTAAGGTAGTTTTTATGCAGCATGGAAGAGAGACCGTTGATCAATTGATGGAAGAATCATTCAACATGGTTCAGAATTTCAATCACAAACAAGCTCTCGGATTAGATTAGAAGTTAGTCCACCAATATTCTCTGTTCTGACACATAAGATGAACACTCATTGATTCGCTCTGCATTGAGTAAAGTTTTCTAAATTCTATTATAATTCATGTTTCTTTCAAACCTTGATTACATGAAAAACCACCCTAAAGCATGAACTATATGTTGTTTATGTTTTGATCTTGTGATTTCATGTTTATTACCTTTGGTTGCATATTGAAAAATCCGTCTACGATGCATGAGCACCAAATATATTATATTAATCTATTTGGTTAATACATATGAACATGAAATGTCATATAAGTTTTTCTTTATGTTATGAGAATTGGAAAAAGAAAATATAGCACCAAAAGAAAAAACACTACGGAGGCCAGTAGCCACCGAAATTAGCTTTCGCAACTGCCTAGTAGAGCAGACAAGGAGGCACATGGATCAACAAGTACATGTATCAAATTCAAGATCAACGTCAAATTCAAGTATATGCATGTGTTCCAGTAGTAACGCTCATAACCATTAATTTGGTCGTTTATGCTAGACATTACATATATGGAGTATTTATGCATGAAACATTTAATAATACAAATGAATTAATATTGATCTTAATGGAGTATGAATAAAATCCATTTAGACATGTAACATCATTTGAATAATAACGCATAACACTGATGATGTTATTTACGTATAAATTAACATTTACGTTTTATTAGTTACTGATTTGAATTGTGTCAAATTCAATGTCATTTAAGGGAGTGTAATTAATGCCAGAAGCATTTACCAAGTTATAACCCATACATTATGGTACAAACATTATGGGTTAAATTATTGTGCAAATTATGATAGAAATGTTATGAATTTAATATTCAGTTACGTCAATTTGAATAATTGCCATTATAATTCATTATGTTAGAAGCATGAATTTTGGGTTTAATTACGTAATTATTATATAAACAAGCAGCATTTACCTCATTTATTACTAATACAGTAATACATAATGTAATAAACATTAATGAGATTTAAACTCATAACCGCTACATAAATGATATTTACTATTGACTTTATGTCGGATCCTAATTTAATGTCAATTACGAATTAGAATCATATTCATTTCAATTTGATATTTATGAGGGTGTAATGCCTGAAGCAATTACACATTTATAACCCCATAAATTATGCTTGATGCATTAGGCCATTAGGGGATCATTACATAAATTTTATGCCATAAGCATTTACCCGATTTAGCTATAAGTACGTAACGCCAGAAGCATTTACCCGATTTAGTTATAAGTACGTAACGCCAGAAGCATTAATGGGTTTTGAACCCATTTTCTTATATATAACCGCTGCATAAATAATGGTGATTTATACCATATTTAATTTTTATCTTATGCCGGTTACCAAAATCAAATTACGTCGGTTTTATCTCAATTAATTCTCATTCATATTATCTTTTATGTCGGTAATTATGCCAGAAGCAAGTAAGTCAATTGAAGATACAATGGAGCTGATTTTGAACGTAACTATTAGTGTTTATTGATTATATAAAACTAATGTTAATGCATATACTTTATGTCAATTTAATTGTTTCCGTTATGTTTAGTTTATTTCGATTTATTTGAAAATTACTTTCACTTTAAGTTGTGTAAGTAATGAATCTATAGCATATGTTGATTTGTCTTATTAATGATGAATATTAAATAAGGCCGAGTCAGAAGCTCGATCAAATCAAGCCTAAGTGACAACCAACAAGCCCGAGCCATAAGCTCAACCTAAGCTGCAAGGCTAGCACATAAGCTCGCCACATATCGCTTTGTGTCCATGACAATGATTATAACTCTTCTCAAACTAGGCTCACCCAGTTGGATGCGATGTTTAGGAAAGTTCTTTTGAGGATGTGTACTTAAGTGAGCCTCGCTCCACCACCTTATCATTACTTACCTGGTCGTATACAATTGGAGTTACCAAAAGGCTCACTCTCTCTCTACGGAACCTAGAAGCCCAGTATACCTCTTAGATTGTGCCCTGTAGGTTTGCAAAGTATGTAGAGGTTTATTTCTTTCACTTTAATTAAAGTCAATTCGTTTGGTCCAGCAGAATCAAACAAAAGGAAAATAATCTAATGACAATAGTGTTTCGTACCTAGTCATTATGTATGTCTATAAGACACTCCAAATACTTTCTCATAATGGATGTTGTTAATATATTCACCATATTTAATGTGTAGTTAATTGCCAGAAGAATTTACACATAGTTACGTGACATATTCATTATGCTAAATTAGTAGTGTGAAATTAATATCATCAGTTGAAAATACATGTACCTAATGAACCAGCAGTTCAGAAATGAACCGGTAATTTAGAAATGAACTAGTAGTTCATGTATAAATTGAACTTGTAGTTTCGATAATAATCCATTTAAGAAACTTGAAGTTTCATTCCAACATTCACCAGACATTATAAAATTGGTAGCTTTTATCATGTTAATTGGTAGTCTCTAGAAGAAATTATTTGAAGTAGACATCTTCTTTGCCTGAAGCAAATTATAATTAGAGATTATTGAAATGAAAAGGCTTGATGCCCTAGAATCTAAATCAAAATTGATATGTGTCATCAATATTAAGGAACTGAGCATTCTCGTCTGGCTGATGAGGCAAAATACCTCTACGTTTCAAAAGAACGTTATCGGAATGTAAGTTCATTGAAACCAATGCTTAAAACGTTGAAACCACTAGAAAAATGGTGTAATATCTTTGCATAACCTTCGAATGTGTGGCCAAAGCGTACATTGAAGATATTAAAATTTATTAGCTAGAAGCTAAATGATTCGAGCAAATACTAGCTATAGTATTGGTGTTTGATGCACCTAGGAAAAATATATGATGCACCGTATCCTCAACTCAATTATCATACGGGCATCCCTTTCAGAATAAGGGTCTTGTCTTTAATGATATATTATGTCAAGTTGCTCGTTAAAGATGTTGAATACTAAACCATCACATACAAAGACTAGAATATACACTATTTCTTTATGCACAGAATGCAAGGGAAAATACGTGGACTTACCCAACCACCATACGGATCAGTTAAATATTAATGGTTTTGGATGATGCATCGACAAAAGTGATCAGATGTTACATCACTAGCCACAAGAAAATGTTGTGTTTGCTAAACTCTCACACATGAAATTTAGGGTACACCACTCGGATTATTTTATAAAGTCTATAAGGCTTAATAATGCCTGAGAGTTTACATCGATGACTTCCGATGATTATTGCATATCCCTTGAGATCTGTTGAACATATAGTTTCCTATGTTCACACCCAAGATAGTCTCGCAGGTAGAACCTTGGTAATGCGCACCAAGCTTCTAGTGTTTGCGTCGGGCTATGCAATCTTGCATGCACCCATTTCAGTCCGGTTGAGGCCCACTGCTACCCACCTTTCTTTATGTTACAGTTGGTGACTGTGTGCAAACCTGGTGTTTTGCACTTACACAGATTTGGGTGTGTAGTTCCTATGCCAATTATGCCGCCACAACGTACAAAATAGGGTCCTCAACAAAGGATGAGCATATATGTCGATTATGAACCCAATCCATTATGTGCTCCTTAGAGCCTTTGATAGGAGATCTTTATACCGCTAGATTTGCGATCGTCACTTTAATGAGACGGTCTTCCCGCCGTTAGGGGAGATAAGAAAGTCACTGTTCTTGATGAACAACGTGTAGAATGTCTCATCTTGATCCCTAAACCACACATGTAGTGCGAAGAATTCTACTTCCAGTTGAAGTGCAAAGAATTCTAGATCTACGTAGTGTAGCCCATAATATGTCAGACACTTCATTAGATCTAGTTAAAGTGACGAGATCATATATACCTGCTGCAAACATGCAAGGATAAACGTCCCCGTAGGATGAGGTACGGCCATGGCGGCTAACCAGTCATATCTCCCTACCCAGAAGCGAGGTAGACCATTAGGTTTGAATGATTCTTATCCCTAGAAGAGGGTAAACTTGGCACAAATGAATCTTCTTGCCATCGCAATCTCAAACCAATTCAACTCACGAGATTAATCCGGATTATGGGTTCGTCCTAGAAGAGATGAAGTTAGGGGACGCTCCAACACGTAAACCCACTCCCAAGAATAGAAAATCTCTGTAAATTTAGTGAGATATTGAATCAGAATGAGATTTCATCGATGATATATTTATATTTACTGTGGCCACCGAAATTATAATAAGCGATGATGTTGAACCTTTCTTTGTTGATAGATCTCAACGAAGAGACGACTGGCTAAAAAGGAAAGAAACAATCCAGGTCAAATCAGATTCCTTAACTAAGAGAATTGTGTTATGGTCATGTTGTTCCTACACCTACCTATGTTAAACCTATATTGTTTAGATAGGTATTTGTAAGGAAGCGTAATGAGAAAAACGAGATTGTGATATAAGTCTTGTTTAGTGGCGTAAGAATTTTCTCAACGCCCTGTGATTGATTAGGAGACGTACTTTCCCTAATGGACGTCATAACGTTCCACTACCTTATCAACTTGGTAGTTTCTGAATAATTGAATAAGCAGCCTATGAATGTGGTAACAATTTATCTCTATGAGGATCTGAATATAGAGATATACATGAAGTTTCCTGAAGGACTTTTGTTACCCAATTGTGAGGGTTCTTTTTGATTTGGAAGTAACTAAGCCAAGGTTAACTCAAAGAATTGGATTATCGCATTAACCCTGGGTGTGTTTCAAGACCAGAGAGAGGCTTGTAGCATGAGCTGGCGTGGGAGCTGAAGGTACACTGTGTTTTGGAGTTATGTTTCTGGGAAGGGGTCTGGTTTTCAAAGACAGGGATTTCGAAGATGGCTAGGGAGGGGTTTTTTGGCTTGAAGGTTTGGAAGCATGAAGACTTGAGTGTTTTGGGGGATTACTGGGTTTATGTTGCTTGATCCCTTTGCAGCTCCCCAAACCCCCCTTTTTATAGAACAAGATTGGAGGGTTTAGCTATGGGTCGCGATGCCTAGTCCGCCATGTAAAATGATCACTCTCCTCGAATACCTCGCGAGCTAGCTGAGAGAAGTTGACTTCACGGAATGGAGGAGACATCTCACTTCGGGGAGGCCGCGAGGACGACTGCAGGGATGGAAATTCAGGGACAAAACGAACCAAATAACTTGAATCTCGTGATCTCGCCGCCCAAGGATGAAAGAGCTGCCTTGCAACCAGTTGCTGATCCTCTCCTTCCTTGGATTGGGAGCGGATGACATTTTTTCTGTTGTGCAAAGCTTGTTGCCTTACTGCTACGAGGAGGGGGAGATGAAATAACTGACCGTGTAATTGGCGAAGGAGAATGAAAGGAAGGTTAGGCTTTTTCTAAAAGGAGTTTGTAAAGTAAAAGGGTGTTGGGCTTTAGATTAAATGTATTTTGGGTTTAAAAGATGAGCAGTCCAATTTTCACATTTTTTACCAATTCGTCGCCGACCTAAGTCGTTAGGCTTGAGTTTCGGGCCCAAGACTGAAACTTTTTTAACGACATTAAATCGGTGGACGAGCGTTATGTGCCTCCGTAACCGTCCACACCATACCCACTTCTACAAGCTCCAATGATGTGTGTATGCGGCTTGGGCCCACATGAATGCTTGTGCATATTTGCTTGAGTTAAATCAAAGGTTTAACCTAAGATTGCATGAAATTATCGCGTGATGAAATATTACTGGGTCGTGTGATTTTTTGGGTATCAACATTAGCCCCCTTGATTATGTGGGCCATTTGAAGCAGGAAATGGGCCACATAATCAAAAAAAAGCCAGAAAATCAACCCGACCCACTGTAGGCCCAAGTTCTCCATCTATTCCGCTATGACTCCTTTCCTTACTCCGAACTTTTGGAATTCTCCCCTCGGATGGTTTCTTCTTCTTTCTGTTCCTCTTTGTTGTGGTGAGGTACAGTTTCTTCTTGCCGCAGGGATCAACTTGTCGATCGAGTTTGCCCAGATCGCTCTCAATGTTCTGGGAATCCCCACTGCCCGGCTGCGCCGAATCTGCTCAGGTGATCATGTTCACTAAACCCGATACCTTTTCTTGCGGATTCTGAGTTTGCAAGGGGCGCGCTTGCCATTAGCTTTTTCTTGTTTGGCCTGCTGGGAGCGCTGTGGGTATGCGCCATCCCTGCAGTAATGGCTTTACACCGGAAACAAGGAATTAGGTTACTGACATTGATGCCGACATCATGAGTGTAACTGAGTTCGCGTTAGCTTGGAATTTTTTTTTTTAGGTTATGAAGGATGATCCTTTTAGTGTGTGTGCCTACTATGCTTGCATGTCCTTTGTTTTATTATAGACTCTGCGATGTATGAGCTTGGCGATGAACATGTCACACCCCGGCTTGGCTTGACTTGCTTTTGTCGATTGCTCTTGTTTGTGGAGGCTTGCGTCTCGTCTAAATTATTGCTTTTGCTTCTTTGCATAAATGCTGCTTTTACCATTGGGTGTAGTCAGGATACGTGTATCGGTATGCAAGGCTATGTCAGCTTGGCCATCATGGCTATGCTTGGGATAATGTATTGATAACAGATTGGTTATGGGGATTTATAATAATATGACATGCTTTGGCTTGGTGTTGCTTGGTGCTGTATCTCAAGCTTTGAGGTACTTGCATGTTTTGTCGTTGTAGGTCTTGAGTTGATGCATATTGGAGTTTTGATTTGAATGTTGCAATCCTGCTCATGTGCACCTCCCCTTGTCCTTTGCAGGAAAAACTTGTTATGGCTCCGAAGGTTAAAACTTCTCAACCTGTTGAGCTGCATGACCATTATTTCTCATTGGAATATGGTCTCAAAACCGCATCTACGGCGGTAAACGGCGAAAGTGATTTGGAGGGGGCGCCTCATGAGTTTGCAGCTTGCTTTGTTCTTCCAAATTCTATCTCCAGGCTATTGATTGAATGAGAGGATTACCCAGCAGTGCCTATTTGCTTTAAGTACTCTTCGAAGCCTGTCACGGGTTGGTCGGAATGGATATGTCATAAGATGGAGCAAGAGGAGCACGAAGAAGCTATTAATGAGGCAGGGGTGAGAATTTCTTTGTTCATCTCTGGTTTCTGCGAAGTTTACAAAGATGACATTTGCCTCCGTCATGTTGTACGAAGATGGAGTCCTATCACTCACACATTTACCTGCTCTTGGGGGGAGTTTACTCCTACCTTGGAGGATGTAAGCAACATTATGAGGCTCCCGTTGACAGGAGACGCTGACCCTATTAATATAGTGCTGGATCAGGATGAGAAAGGAAGATTAGAGATCTTAGAGTCAGGGGCCTGTTTTTCCAAGGAGAGGTTCCGATTTTGCCATTGGGTGCGGCACTTCTGGGGTTCAGCTGATGGGGAAGGTGCTGGTTTTGCTTCTGGTTGCCTCTTGGCGGCCATGTTTGCTTATTGGCTGAGTAGATTCCTTTTTCCTGACTTTCCTTACGAGAGTGTCCAACGACGCTTCTTTCCTCTTGCCATCAAGCTAGCAGCTGGCACCCGTTTCCTGCTGGCCTCTCTGTTCCTCAGCCATCAATACCGGATGCTGGACCAGATTCTTGAAGATGAAAAGGTAGGTGCGGGGAAGTACGGCATCGGTTCTCTGGTGTCTACTTTTTTCTTACAGGTGTTTATTTGGGAGAGAATAAAGAATATAGAAGTACAACCAGCAGCTCCTAGCATGATTGCTCAATTTGAGAGAGCCAAGAGGAGCTTCAATCTTGTCGGGCTACCTCTGTGCTTTAGGTGGTTGAGAAGGAGACCAGCGAAAGGGGCATTCAGGCCTGCCATGTTGGATGATGTTGATTTGTTCAAGTTCCGGCCATATATCGCTGAGCATGACTTTCAGAAAAACCCTTTCTTCTATCCGAGCAGCCAGTCTTTACCATACTTGAGTGATCTGGAGCTATTTTTGGCTACCGGTATGCAATCTATTCCTTCTTATAATGCGTGCTCCGGTCCCTCGGCAGAGGTGTATGCTCCTCACAGAGTTAGGAGCCAGTTTGGTATCGACCAGGAGGTTCCAGCTCCTTTTGGCGATGAAGATGTTGGGGGGGGGTGTCAAAAAATTCCTTGGTGAGGCTGAGGTTCCTGGCAGAGAAGAGTTCTCCAGCTGTGTGGGGAAAAGGCGTGATGTTGGTGCCGTTACGCTGGTGTTTGAGAGGTTTAGAAAATCACAGCAGCTTGAATTTAGGAAATTTGTTGAGACTGAGGGAGTCCGGATGTGCCCTGTTGCAGAGCGCAAGAACAAAAGGCTGCTTCCTAGTAGCACTGTTAGGGGTATGGCATCTAGGTTGAATCTGCCCTTCCTTAAGGTGTACCCAGATGGCAGGACACGAGAGGTTGGCCATTATAGAGAAACCTAATGTAAATCGGAAGGAGAAGAGTAAAAGCCCCAGCTTGGGCTTTTATAGAGAAACCTAAGCTCCTACCCACCATCGATTCCTTTCCACATCAACGGTTGAGATTAAAAAACACATTTCCCATTAATGTGCACTTCACCTCGAAGCCCGGCCCTAACGCCTCGATTTTGGCCATTATACACGCCCATTAAATGCGTCGATAAAGTTATAATTGTTTATCAAGTTACGGTACAACCAGAACAACACTTGAAAGAAGTGCATACAAAGAACTCTTACTCGCACGACGACTTGAGGGACTAGGGGACTAGACGACCCCAACACTATCACAAATTCGCCACGAATCACCCGATATCTCTATAAATTTGTAAGCCCCCACCCCTGCGAGAATCTTGACTGGGGACTTGAGGGACTTGTTAGCTATGAAGCCCTAAATAGGCTTCATATCGGGTTAGTCATAGCTCATATGTTGAGAAGATAAGATTATCTCAATAAGAAAATGCAAAGAAAGCAAGAAAGAATAAAGGAAATTGCCTAAACAAGGGAGCTACAGAACCAATCAAACTGGCCCTTAGCAAATACACTTGTACCAATATCTGAATATGGATTTTGAACAAGTGTACCTTCAATAATCCGAAGAGTCTATAGTCGATGCTTCACATATAATTGACTGGTGAGGGATTTGGTCATATACATCACTCCTTTCAGCGCCTTCAATAACCCTTTTTGAAATAATAGGGCTCACATCTTCAAACGCTAAAGGTTGAAATCATTCAACCCGTCAAATTTATCGATTTCATATTTTGCTGAATTAGTAGACTTCATATTTGAATACAGAATATGAAAACAACCCCAAATGTAGCCTGAGCTCTTGATACCAATTTGTTGTGAGGAAGTGTCAAACAAGTATGAAGTACCGAAATATGAGAAAATATAAAGTAAACTAAAAATCTAAAGAGACCAAAGATTTACGTGGTTCACCCCAAATCAAAGAGCTACACACACGAGCAGAAACGATGAGAAGATTTCACTAATATCAAAAGAAGATTACAAGATGTTTAACACTCAAACCCAAAATCCCTATCACACCCAAAATACACTCACAAAGGAGAAACACCAAATAGAAGAACAACTTCTATAGAACCCTAAACTGCGGCTACTTCTTATTAACCATAAGTTACGGTTCCTTTTGTCTCTCTCACCTTAATTGGTGACATATAACATATATTTATGGTGTATAGACAAAACTCTAACCTAATACGATCAAGTTGATTATATGGGCTTACCAAAAAGATAATTGATGGACTTTATTAATTTAAGCCACTAGGGTGATGACTATTTCTGGGCAATTAAACTCTTTATCCAATCGGGAAGGTAACCAAAATAGATCGACGTTGGGAACTTGGGTGGCAATGTTCCTTATACAGTGGCTTAGGGTCTAGGGTGGCCAATGTCCAACTTGGCCGCCATAATTGGATTGCAAAGCCTTCGGGGCTAGGGTCTATTTAAAAAACCAAGAGAGCTAGGAGATCCAAAAATTAAACCAGATATATCTTTCTATAGAATAAAAGTTATTATAGCTTATGCATGTATGAATATGTGAGATTGAAAATTGATGATACATTTTATATCAATAGTAGCCACTAATATTATCAAAGATTATATATTGTTGAAAATGGGCATTTGATATATGGAATTAATATCTCTTTCTTTGGAAATATCTTAATCGGAAAGAACGCTTTGCAGTAGAAGAAATTATTTCTTGTGCAGCTTGATATATATGACATCTTATGATAAGAGAACCATGCAACCCTTAAAAAATAAAAAGAGAAAATTATATAAAAACTCAAAATACTAGACATCTTTTAAGATAAACTCATACATAATTTTCTTTCATTTTACACCCACTCCACATAAGCAAACTTATCGTATAGAGCATATGTCTATAATTAATATTTTTCTTCATTTTTTGGTTTCTCTAATTTGCCCTTCAGACTATAGAAAGTTAAATTTGATATCTTTCTCAATTTTAGCATCAATTTGAAACTTCTCAATTTTAGCATCAATTTGAAACTCAAATACTGAGCTAAAATTTAGTTTGATTTAACTTTGACATAATCAGATACATCCTTTAATTTCTTACCTTGTTATTACTAACTTGAGTGTATATATATATATATATATATATAAATGCTATATACAGAAGTATTCTATTTGTAACAGAATGATTCTTTTCATTTCTAAACTCACAGTTTGTGTCTCTCTACATAGTCGAAAAATGTCTAATTGTAAGGTACACGTTCTTGTTCTTTGATTAATTTTCTTCTTTTTAGGTATATTATTATATCATTTCTCATCCTGTCTAAGAGAACTTTTTACTCTCAACTACTTACATTTTTAATGTACCTATTAAGTAGAGCATGATATGATAATATACCTAAAAAAAAGAAACCCAAAATAGGGTTTAGGGTATAGGGTAAATGTATATTGTAAAGGGTTTAGAACTTTTTACTCTCAACTACTTAAATTTCTAATGTACCTATTAAATAGGGTATGATATGATAATATACCTAAAAAGAAGAAACCTAAAATATGGTTTAGGGTATAGGGTATAGGGTATAGGGTTAGGGTTTAGGGTTTAAGATATAGGGTTTCAGATTTGAATGAGATAGAGGATCACGTCAGACAACCACATGGTCCTACAGTAACACTGTAAAATTTCTTCATTTTACTCTAATAATCAGATATCTTATTTATATTATATTCTACCTTATATATAGATCAAAGAATAAATTCTTTTCACCTACATTTTTTCATAAAAATAAAGAAAAGTACATGATTCTTGCAAATTGATTGAAAAATGTTAGTGTTAGAAAAAGAAACTCATAATCGAGGTATTTAAGACAACATCAATTAAACTTATTTATTATGTTTATATGTTATAATTAAATGGTGGTAATTGTGTAAAATTTTTAAAAAAATAGGACATAATATGTATCATAATTGATATATTTTAGATGTCTATCAGAAATGAATATTATATGAGTTTTATTTAAAACCACTCTTTAAAATTGGGTGTATATAAGAATTCCCCAAAGAAAAATGAAAAACATAAATAATCACGAGAAAGATACAAATTAGACAGATTATCAACTATCATGGCATAGCTCTAATATATTGACTGGCGTGCTTAATTGGAGGTTCTAGTACAATTCTTCAAGTGTGGCTTGCAGAGCTGAATACACAGCAAGCCAACCCTGTTGAGTAGGGTGAGCACCGTCCCAAAAGAATGCAGATGCAGGGTCGTCACATATGGTGTACTTCTTTGCACCGCTGTCATCGACACTTCCACAATCATATTTGCTGCTTATACCAACACAGCATGGCTTCAATGGATTCTCAAACTTTATGCTTCCTGCTCAAGACAACAAGATACATATTTATCCATGCCATTTTAGTTAAAGCTCACGCGTTCCCAAAGTGCAGAAACAGAAAACGATAAGACGTGATACAACTGCTTGACTCTCCACATATAACCTTTACTAGCTATAAGGAGAAACAAAGTTAGCCATGTAATTTATTTTTGGTAAGAGGTAGTTACCTAGATGGTTTCCATTATTGTTGAGCACGGACATGAAAGAGGTATATAGATCAAGAACGATAAAAGAACTCTTTGTTTCGTTGTTCAACTTGGCAACAGCTTGCTGCAACAAGAGGTTGTGGAAGCCGACCAGCAAGTTTTGTGTTCCATTGCACTTCTGGAATGAAAATTCGGCTGTGCTACCAGGAAGACAACCCAAAGGTTGTAGAGCTGTCACAACTATTTTCTTCACTCCCAAGTCATACACACGTTTCAAGTTCACACTTAGTTGATTTACAACTGATGTGATGAAAGGTTTAAAACCCTGTATTACATAAGCAAACAGAAGTATATCAAGGTTATTAGAAAATGTGGACACTAATCGAGTAACAGTGTGTGTGTGTTTATATATATATGTAGTGTTCGTACCTGTATAATTTGTTTCAATTATTGAATTCTTCGTCAATTTGTCGGAATGAAGCTAGAAAATAAAAAACAACTAAGGAGAAAACATTGGTATGTAACAGGATTTTCTGGACCAAACAGATCTGCCCAATTATGTAAACGAGTCTACTGATATAAGGTCATGGACCACATCCTCACATCATCCTTTCCATAATACTCAACTTGGATGTTAAACCTGACATGCTAACTTCCAGTTCCAATGGTCTAGATTAATTTCATACATTTCACTTAACCTACATTTCTTTTTTGTTCCTATATATAATGTCATTTGGACTTCGAAGGACTTATAATTTTCATATCCTTCAAAACAACAGAATTAGAGGCTTAATTACACAGCTGGTGTCAAATGCGAATAACCTTATACCAGTTTAATTATAAATTGGGCCCTTCTAATTTGGAGATTAGTTTTCATTTGAGTCTATAGTTTTTCCAATTAAACACTTCCATACAGATTCGCACAATAGAAATTGGAAAAGGAAACAATCAATATAGGATTCCACCAATTACGTAGATGGAAGAATTATGGAAGGCTTTTTGTAGAAATAGTCAAACAAGTGAGACACCGGTATTGTTCTTTTATTTAGAAAGTGATACCTAAATTTACCTTAGTTAATTTTAGAATGTAATTGACGCAATCTTTAATTTTTCCTCAAATTCCTGTGTTACTCCGACAATGGTTGATAAAATAGTTGATAAATTTAGATGAAAGTTATATTTATCAATTCACTTTGAGAGTTTTGTTCCAACAGAGTAGCTATTAGAGAAAACTTAGTTATTCATTGACAAATTCTCTCTCCTGAGTCTTGAATTGATATATCAATTTTTAAATTTATCAACTTCTTAAGTATACTGCTTGAACAAAGATTTATTTAAAAATTAATATTTTTTTTTCTTTAATTTATCAATGTTGTTGGAGATGCTGTTACTTATATAGAGTGAAAATAGATAAAGCTTTGAATATTTTTCGAATTCGAATTTTGTTATATGACATAGTGGAATGGATGTATGTGTATACATACGAACTAACCTCAGAAGAATTATTCAGGGCCAGGTAATATGCGTAGTCATTGCCTGCAAGAGTGATCAATGCCACGGAGGAGTGTAGATCTTGGGCATTGAACACAGAATCTTTGATGAATTGCTGAAAATAATCGATTTGAGTGGTCATGTTTGGTGCCGCAACCAAAGTATTGAACACACCAGTGCCTCCATATGCGAAATTCATTCCGTATTTCAAATGTTTGACTCCGACATTTCTAAATTTGTATGGTATTGGAGACTTCACCCCTACAAACTTAGCTGCAGATGTGCATTTCAAAAATAAAAATAAAATCTCACAAACTAATCAATCATTATCTAAAGCTTTAATATTAACTTCCATTTCCGGTTACTAAAGGCTTCTGGGTCATTAGAGGAATGTGGTTTCTTAATATTGATGCCGAAATTGCGTGCATGATCGAGTCATGAAGTTCATAAGAGTCAAGTTTCTCACCAGAAGGGAAAGCTCAATTAATTTTCTCAGAATATTCGGATAAATTTAGAACGAGATATAAAATTAATTAGCACAGTTTCTCACCAAATGCCAAGAAAAAAAAAAACATATTTGACGAAAAAGATGTCCAGCAAAGGAGTCAAGTGACTCCACAGAAATGATTAACATTTGGATAATGGCGATGCAGAAAAATGCCTAAAGCAAAAGAAAGAAAATAATGGAATAGAGTTGATGATCTGGTCTGACATGATAGTTTGATTAAAAGCAAAAGGTTTGCACAATAATACAATTTTTACAGGTAAAAGAGGTAGAACCACCCAAAGTGATGCTATTATCTGAACCCACCACCACCCACGACAAATATAAACTACCATACACAAAAGAACACTAAAGCAAGAAACCAAACAAGAAAAACACATTGCTTCATACTTTGTACAAAAAAGAAAGCTAAAGAAAAAAAAAGAAGGCAGATCATTGGAGAGAGAGAGAGAGAGAGAGAGAGAGAGAGAGAGAGTGGTTACCAAGGTAGTCAGTGAGGACGCGGCCATCGGAGAAACGGCCGGTGGGTCTTCCCGGGAAGGTGATTCCGTAAGGGTATTTCCAGGATTTAGTCACTGACTTTATGTTGTTGCCGGTGTCGGAGTACGAGTCTCCGAATACAAACAGTTTGGTTGGACGCCAATCAAACAAGTACCTGTGTGACGGATGGTGGTGGTGGTGGTGGTGGTGGCCGTGGTGGTGGCTAGCTGAAACCAGTGGCGCACTTTGTTGTGTTAGAAGAAAGAGAAGACATAGAAGGAGAGGGAGGAAGAGGGTCTGAGCCAACTCCATGAACGGAGAGAAAAAGGAAGCTTTGCTGGGACCAAGATGGGGAGGGATGAAGATGGAGATGGAGATGTGTGTACTTTTTTAGTGAAAGATATGCGAGGAAGAACAAGTGAGATTCTGAAGGCTGTTATATAGGGGCTAATTGGCCAAAGATATGAGAGACTAAACAATGCATGAGTACTTGAGTAGTATTGTTCTATTCCACAGTATAATGTGTGACCTAGCCTGGTCAACCTACTCAACCGCATGATTTGGCACTTGGGATTGATGATGTACAAGAACCATCACTCATTAGTTAATTGTTATCCTCAATTCGTCACTAAACCACACTAATGGGAAAAGTGGAAAACAAAAAAATTATATAAAAAGACTAACCATGTTCATGATAACGTAACAGCTCAAAAGTATAACTTCAATTTTCTATTAATGAATTCTCAATTGAAAACAAGAGAACATGACAATAGTTTAACAAGTTAGTAACCTTTTAGAGTAAAAAGAAGACGTGCAAATTATCTGTTTCTTTAACTAATTTGGGTTTTACTTATAATGAGTCTGAGTGTTGATACCAAAAAAAAGAAAAAAAAAGAGAAAAGGATTACAAAAAAATAAATGATAATAATACTTTTTTTGTGCTACATGAATAATGCTTTTGAGTTCAATTGTAACTCTTGTAAACATGTGTCTGGATAGGAACACAATACGGGCATCAAAGTCCAATAGGAGCTAAATCATCATAACCAAGCACTCTGTATAAAGAGGCCAAAACCTCCAAAAGGGGGGAAGAAGAGAAAGGCAGAGGCAGGCGGAGGAACAAGCAGACAAAGTCAACACAGACATAGAACAAAAGAGGCGAAGAAGGAGAAGAGAACAAGCGAAGCAAAGAGCAGAAGAAGAGAGGAAAAGAAGTGGCGAGCCAACAAGAAGGTGGAGCTCTCACTCTAAATCTCTTTATTTCTTTTGCAGCATCCCTATCTTTCTTTCTCGTCCCTTGCTCCGCCGGAAGCCCCAAAAGCACGTCTTCAGCGAGTCATCTCTTTCTTCCCGAGCAAGGCCACAATGCCGTTCAAACTTCAAAGCCCTAAGACGCAGCGACACGACTTCGCATAGAAGCATCAACCCTAAGGCGCGGCGAGACGACTTCGCATAGACGCATAAGCCTTAAGGCAAGGCGAGATGACCTCGCGTGGTCGACACCAAAAGAAGACTATGGCCGCTTGGCCACTCCTCTTATTAAAACAAATAAATGGCCTTGCACCTCGCATAACAAGCCACACAAGGGGAGGAGAACAAAAATTCCAAGCAACACGAGTTTGAAGAACAAGAACTTACCCTTGACGACTTGGAGAATCTCTGAGCAGATCGAAGTAAGCTTGAGTATTCAATACACGCTCTCGATTAAAGCGGAGTACAGAAACGGAGGCAACATATCTCCATGTATAGAGGAGCAGTTTCTTCAAGTCCGACTCCCAATTGCATTCGATTTTCATCCGCAAACAGGTTTCTATCCTCAAGATGATAATCATCGAGATGGTGTCAAGCTTATTCGAACTGGAAATACGTCTCTGAAGAGTTATGTGGTTCACACGATCTCATCAAGGCTACAAGTTCTTTTTGACCAAGACAACAAGTTCCTGTTCAACATTATCATGCGAGTTGGATAGCAGTTCGCATGCAAAGATGACCTCGCGTGGAGGCTGAAGCCCTAAAGCAAAGGCGAGATGAATTCGTGTCAAAGCAGAAGCCTTAAGGCAAGGCGAGATGACTTCACGTGGAAGCAGAAGCCCTAAGGCGAGGCAAGATGACCTCGCGTGGAGGCTGAAGCCCTAAATCAAAGGTGAGATGACTTCGTGTCAAAGCAGAAGCCCTAAGGCGAGGCGAGGTGACTTCGCGTCAAAGCAGAAACCCTAAGGCGAGGCCTGATGACGTGAACTGCAGAGTCTTTTGAGCCCTAACCTTAGGGTTTTCCCTAGCGCACTCATTAGGCGGGATATACTTGGATGTCCCCTCGTTCACTCTTGTGCCAGAAGGATCTAGGGAAAGGTTCTTTGGTGCTTGTGCCCTCATCCAGTCTTCAATTTCAAGGACTCGTAAGCTCAGTCGGTCCTGTTTCTCCTTGAATTTGTCTAGCTTTTCTAGACTGTTCTTGCTTCCAAAGAAAGAAGCACTCTGCTGGTCATACAACTTGGTATCGTGGTCGTCCAAACGGCAAGTCTGTTCATCTACTGTCACGCGAGTGAGTGACAGGATCTCTACATGTTGCTTCATGGTCTCCTTGTTCTGGTCTAGGTCCGATCGGATCCACAGAAGGCTACTTTTGACCAAGCCCTTAGTTTCAGTGAACTTGGCGTCAAGGTGACCATAATCCTCACCGAGGGTGGCGAGCTTGTCATGGGTGGCCTGCAGGAGGTCTCTGTCTTGTTTGGCTTGGGCCGAAAAATCCATCATCTAACCTCGCAGGTCATTAATTGCTTGGTGGATTTGCTCTGTTGGTAGAGCAGATCATGCATCTTGGTTTGGTTGATGAGAGCCTACCATGGCGTCTCGCTGAAGTCTGGGTTACCATACAGAGCAAGAACCTACTCTTGAGTGAGGGAACGGCAAGCCACGCTGTTATGGGGCTTGTACCGTAGTGATTTGTGCTTGAGACAAGAAAGGTGAGGCTTCTTGTATGGTGATTCCTTGGGTTTCCCTATGATGTCTCGCTTGTACTCCCTGTCCCACTAGGCGTGCCAATGTTTTGGCCACAATCCTCAATGCGCGAAGCAGAGGTAGATAGCGAACAAAAGTGGGGGGTTGTTACGGGCGTGCCACCTCGCGGACGAGGAATGGTTTTAGTGCGCTTGACTTCTTGATCAGGCGAAGGGGGTTTCCAGGTGCCACCTCGCGGACGAGGGATTACGAGCACAAGGCGGTTCGATACTCACGGTGTCGCGAGCAGAGCAAACTATAGGGAAATCAGGGTAGAGTCCAGAAGGGCTCTGAGGAATCCTAGGGGCGAAGCGCTTAGGGTTAGGGTTTTCGAGGTAGCTCGAAGGGATTCAACTAGGTTAAAGTTTGTTTGTTGTTTTGTTGAGGGATTTGATTGTGTGTAGAGAGAGAGAGAGTTCGATCCCTTTATATAGTAGTCCGAATTGCGACAGAAGAAAATTATTTTGGAACCTAGGTCGGGCTTTGAGACCCTAAACCTAAAAGGACAAGGTTTTCCCGGCGCGGGCCAATTAACTTATAACTTATGTTCAGCTCGCAGATTTCCTCGTGGGCTACTGATTCCATCTCGCAGGCTTTTCTAGTTCACAGGCTTTAGAATGGCTTTTTATATTAAAAGGGCCACATGGATTGGCTTAAGCATGTTGAAGACTTATAAAAGTCTTCAACGATTAAAGTGGTGCTCGCGGACTCTGCCTATGGCTTCTTCGCGAAGTCTCACCTGCGAGCTAGTTTGCCAGCTCGCCTTGATGTATCCCGCCTCTGGTAGGGTTCTTATGCGAAGTACCATTGCGCCGCCCCTACGCGCGAAGTTATTCCGCACGCGAACTTTGTAAGTTAGCTCGCGTGGTCTTACTAGCGAGCCATCACTTGTAAATTTCAACTAATCAGGCTCGCCAGTTGTGACGTGGACCCAGAAGGTAATTAATATTCACTTGGACATTTTACAGTCTAATAAAGTATTATTACTTGGACAAAAATGCCCTTTGGCTCAAACAAGTGTAAAGTGAAAATCTCCACCGTAAGAATAAATGCGGACATCCGCACCTGAGAAAGTCTATATATATATATATATATATATATATATATATATATATATATATGGAAACGATATGAAGCGGACTTCCGCAACTGTGTTAAAGTGCGGACGCCGGCTCAAATCAACTCTGGCAGCACCGATTGCGTTGTTGTTCTTGCTGGTTCCAAACAAGAGCTTCATCTGGAGCTTCTTCTCGCTGGTAGAACCGCCGGTGATGAGTTTTGAATCCGGCCGGATGGAGCTTCTTCAAGCTTCTGCAGTTTTTCTGGCGCCAGACCTTCTTCTACGATCACCTTGGCATTCAACTTGATGGTAATGGCGTACAGAACACCAATGGAGTCTGAGGAGGAAGAAAAGCTGCCATATGGAGCTACCGAAGTTGATTTGAGCCCGCGTCCGCACTTTAACACAGTTGCGGACGTCCGCTTCATATCCATCTCAATTGCGGACGTCCGGACGGAGGTCTGTGCAGCAATCTCACTCAGAACTTTACGATCGAACATGGTGGACCTCCGATCGCGATCTCTCTGGCCTTCTTCTTCATTCCAACATCGTCGGGGAAGGTCTGGGATCACACTGGGGAGAAGAAACGGGGTCGCCGGCGCTGGAATGGTGAAGAAATGGCTGAAATTCGTACTGAAAACCTGTCCGGACGTCCGCAGATAAAAAAACCAGTACGCACAATGCTTTTCAGATACGGAGGCTTATATTTTTTCAAAAGTCCAGATTTGCAATGTTGACCGTTAGATCTGAGTAAATGAACATCAGCAGTTAAGATTAAAACATGCCGAAACGGGTCAATCTAGGGTGCTACGCGGGTCAAAAAATTCAACCCGCCTTCAACCCATCTGTTTCGATTCAAGAACTGGGTTTGCTCAATCTATCCCCAATCCATCTATTTTCAAATCAATGAATCGAAGTTTGCTCAAATCAGATAAGCGATGATATATTCTTTACCCAAGAATATATGCAAACAAAAGATGGGTATTATGAATTAGTCTGATCAAAAACAGCAAGATCTACGAGAGCTGTATATTGGGGATTTAGGGCTAATTCTGAACAAGAAGGCAAGCACCCCAATCTTCATTGATCAACAGTTGGGATTTGGTGATGCAAGCAAACAATACTACTTTTCAAATGGAAATTCAAATTTGGTCTCTCCCAAGTAGATCTGCTTTATAATACGTCTGAGCTTTACAAGATTAAGGATTATCTTTTTATCGGCTTGTCATGCATACATGCAAGTTTGGAGACTTCTAATTTTGTTTGATTTGCAGGTCTGGTGACCATAATGGAGCTCACCCTTTTGGATTTCTTTGATTTCGTGCTCTGTGTTCTTTGGTGCCTCCGTTCCTCTTCGCTCGTTCTCTGCAGATGGGTTTTGTTTCCGACACGGGTAGAACCCAAGATTGATCCGTTTCGGCCTGTTTTAATCTTAACCGCTAAAGTTCATTTAATCAGATCTAACGGTCAGCATTGCAAATCCGGACTTTTGAAAAAAAATAAGTTTCTGTATCTGAAAAACAGTGTGTGTATATATATATATATATATATATATATATATCCAACTAGAATCATATATTGATCTCACCACATATATATGCTGACTTTGCCAACCTTCTTAACAGACATGTCAATTTGCTTTTCTTTAATAAATAAATAGAGATGTAATGGGGCAATTTGCAAATATATTTAGTTGATCAAAAATGCAGAATGCAATAACTAAATTTTCTATTTATGGGTCAATTACATATAAGTCCATTTTCAAACATTTTCATTCATATAGGTCAACCCAAACATTTTTACCCACATAAGTCTACCCAGCCCTAAATAGGGTTTTATGTTAGAATTCGGCTTCTCAACTTGGATCTATGTTGCTTAGATTTGCTTGGATGACTTCTAACCATTGAATTGAGTACAATGTAAAACTGTTATGTCATCTTTACTCCATCTAACAGTTATAAAATATCTAAGCAAATCCAAGCAACATAAATCTAAGCAGAGAATCATGATCATTTATGTTATACATTGAAGTTTAACAAAATTACAGACTGTCATCCAACCAAAAAATTAGATTGTCTCGTTTATATTTATGAAAATGTCATTATTGTAAAAAAGTCAACTACTCCCACTCCGGAAAAATCTCCGGCCGAGCTTCAGCGATGTCTCCGATCGAGCTCCGGTGGGTCTCTGGTCAACCTACGGCAATGTATCTTGCCGACCTCTGACGATCACAAAAGCTACTGTCACCAGCAACAAAAGCTACTACCACCAGCTACAAAAGCTATTATGGTGAGATTTCCAGCAACCTCCGACGAGGTCACTAAAGATATTGTCACCAACAACAAAAGATATTACTGCCAACAACAAAAGATACTAACACCAGCAACAAAAACTACCACCACCACCAACAAAAGCTACTACCACCACTAATAAAAGCTACTGTGGTGAGATTTTCAACGACCTCCAGCGAGATCATAAAAGCTAACAAAAGCTACTGTCACCGACAACAAAAGCTACTACCATGCAAAACAAAAACTATTGCAATGGATAGAATATAACAAATTCAATGGTACAAAAAAGTATGAAGCATTCTACAATGATATAATTATGTACAAAGCTACTTCCATTCACTACCAGAAAATAGGTCTTGGGTGACGAAACAAAAAAAACCGGGCGACAATTTTTTTTTCGTCGCCTAAGAGAAAACTTGGCCGACGAAAAAAAAAATCATCGCCCAAGGAAAAAAAATCGTCGCCTAAAGTTGAAAATAAAATCGTCGCCTAATATAGAAACTAGGGCGACGAAACAATATTTCGTCGCCTAAGATATTTATATCGTCGCCTAAGTTTTTTAATCCTTAGGCGACGAAACTCAAATATATCGTCGCCTAAGTATTTTATTTTTTTATTTTTACTTGGCCGACGAAATAAAAGAATTTCGTCGGCCAAGAGTAATCCGAATAATTAAAATAAAATAAAACACATTTAAATTCCATTGTACAGGATTTTTTATTTTTACTCTTGGGCGACGAATTTAACATATATCGTCGCCCAAGTATTATCTTGGCCGACGAATTATCCTACTTTCGTCGGCCAAGATAATCCCAATAATTAAAATAAAATAAAACACATTTAAATTTCATTGTACAGGATTTTTTATTTTTACTCTTGGGCGACGTATTTCACCGTTCCGGTCATATCTTATTTCACGACTTTTTTGCGTTTGAGGCCTCTACGTATATGTTGTCTTCAAAACGAAACTTAAACTCAACACTTATATAAAAAAGTTATACAACATTAGTACATATAACGTGAGTTTAGTGATCGGAGAAGAGGAACTGAAAACCTACCGTCAGATATGACCAACATAACTAATTACGTAGGTGGGCAAAAATTCATCTCCATCTGACAAAGATAAGGGCTCGATCCGTCCGGTCAATCGGCGCGGTCAAATCCCTAAACGGACGGAAACGGCTATTCGACCCTCCAAATCACGTAATCTGGCCTGACCTTCAACTGAGAATAGTTTCCAATCGACAAGACGCTTATGGGGCTATAAAAATTTGGTAAAAAATAAATACCCGGGATAGGGCTACCACTAGGTAGAAATAAGAGAAATTCGTTGACCGGAACAACCGGCACAGAAATTTTACTGGAATATCTTCATTTTTCACAGGTTGACGTATTTCACCATTCCGGTCATATCTTATTTCACGACTTTTTTGCGTTTGAGGCTTCTACGTATACGTTGTCTTCAAAACGACACTTAAACTCAACACTTATATAAAAAAGTTATACAACATTAGTACATATAACGTGATTTTGGTGATCGGAGAAGAGGAACTGAAAACCTACCGTCAGATATGACCAGCATAACGAATTATGTAGGTGGGAAAAAATTCAGCTCCATCGGACAAAGATAAGGGCTCGATCCGTCCGGTCAATCGGCGCGGTCAAACCCTAAACGGACGGAAACGGCTATTCGACCCTCCAAATCAAGTAATCTGGCCGGAACTTCAACTGAGAATAGTTTCCAATCGACGAGACGCTTACGGGGATATAAAAATTTGGTAAAAAACATTACCTTACAATTTAAATGTGCTTTATTTATTTTAATTATTTGGATTATATTGGCCGACGAATTATCATACTTTCGTCGGCTAAGATAATCCGAATAATTAAAATAAAATAAAACACATTTAAATTTCATTGTACAGGATTTTTTATTTTACTCTTGGGCGACGAATTTAACAAATATCGTCGCCCAAGTATTATCTTGGCCGACGAAATAAAATAATTTCGTCGGCCAAGAGTAATCCGAATAATTAAAATAAAATAAAACACATTTAAATTTCATTGTACAGGATTTTTTATTTTCACTCTTGGGCGACGAATTTAACAAATATCGTCGCCGAAGTATTATCTTGGCCGACGAATTACCCTACTTTCGTCGGCCAAGAGTAATCCGAATAATTAAAATAAAATAAAACACATTTAAATTTCATTGTACAGGATTTTTTATTTTTACTCTTGGGCGACGAATTTAACAAATATCGTCGCCCAAGTATTATCTTGGCCGACGAATTACCCTAATTTCGTCGGCCAAGATAATCCCAATAATTAAAATAAATAAAGCACATTTAAATTGTAAGGTAATGTTTTTTATTTTTATAGTCTCGTCAGCGTCTCGTCGATTGGAAACTATTCTCAGTTGAAGGTCCGGCCAGATTACGTGATTTGGAGGGTCGAATAGCCGTTTCCGTCCGTTTAGGTGTTTGACCGCGCCGATTGACCGGACGGATCGAGCCCTTATCGTTGTCTGATGGAGCTAAATTTTTTCCCACCTACGTAATTCGTTATACTGGTCATATCTGACGGTAGGTTTTCAATTCGTCTTCTCCGATCACCAAACTCACGATATATGTACTAATGTTGTATAACTTTTTTATACAAGTGTTGAGTTTAAGTGTCGTTTTGAAGACAACGTATACGTAGATGCCTCAAACGCAAAAAAGTCGTGAAATAAGATATGACCGGAATGGTGAAATACGTCAACCCGTGAAAAATAAAGATATTCCGGTAAAATTTCGGTGCCGGTTGTTCCGGTCAACGAAATTCTCTTATTTCTACCTAGTGGTAGCCCTATCCCGGGTATTTATTTTTTACCAAATTTTTATAGTCCCGTAAGCGTATTGTTGATTGGAAACTATTCTCAGTTGAAGGTCCGGCCAGATTACGTGATTTGGAGGGTCGAATAGCCGTTTCCGTCCGTTTAGGGGTTTGACCGCGCAGATTGACTGGACGGATCGAGCCCTTATCGTTGTCCGATGGAGCTGAATTTTTTCCCACCCACGTAATTAGTTATGCTGGTCATATCTGACGGTAGGTTTTCAGTTCGTCTTCTCCGATCACCAAACTCACGATATATATACTAATGTTGTATAACTTTTTTATATAAGTGTTGAGTTTAAGTGTCGTTTTGAAGACAACGTATACGTAGAGGCCTCAAACGCAAAGAAGTCGTGAAATAAGATATGACCGGAACGGTGAAATACGTCAACCCGTGAAAAATAAAGATATTCCGGTAAAATTTCAGTGCCGGTTATTCCGGTCAACGAAATTCTCTTATTTCTACCTAGTGGTAGCCCTATCCCGGGTATTTATTTTTTACCAAATTTTTATAACCCCGTAAGAGTCTCGTCGATTGGAAACTATTCTCAGTTGAAGGTCCGGCCAGATTACGTGATTTGGAGGGTCGAATAGCCGTTTCCGTCCGTTTAGGGGTTTGACCGCGCCGATTGACCGGACGGATCGAGCCCTTATCTTTGTCAGATGGAGCTGAATTTTTTCCCACCCACGTAATTTGTTATGGTGGTCATATCTGACGGTCGGTTTTCAGTTCCTCTTCTCTGATCACCAAAATCACGATATTCTGAATTTTATGATAGAACTCTTAGCCGACGATTTTCTTCATCTTGGGCGACGAGATTTATAGTGAAGAACATCGTCGCCCAAGTAGAGTAGCTTAGGCGACGACTTAAAAAATCGTCGCCCAAGATTATCTTGGCCGACGATTTTCAAAAAACAGGGCGACGATTTTTCAAGAATCGTCGCCCAAGAACTCCAATATAAAAGGCAAAAATTCGGAACCCTAACCATTCGCGCTGCAAAAACACAAATCCAAGCCGCCCTCTCTCTCTCTCTCTCCGAAAATCCACCGAAGCCCTCTCTCTCTCCCTCTCTCCGACCCCGACCCCGTAACCAGACGCCGACCCCGACCCCGGCCCCGACCCCGACCCTGGCCCCGACCCCGACCCTGGCCCCGACCCACGGTTTAAGGTATAACCCTAAAACCCTAAATTGGTTATGTTGATGAAAATTTTAATTGTTGTTGTTGTTGTTTGAAATTGTTGAAATTGTTTGAAATTGTTGAAATTGTTTGAAATTGTGAAATTGTTTGAAATTATTGTTTGAAATTGTTTGAAATTGTGAAATTGTTTGAAATTATTTGAAATTGTTGGTGAAATTATTGTTGTGTTGTGAAATTGTTGGTGAAATTATTGTTGTTGTTGTTGTAATTTAGGAAATTAATGGTAAATTAGGGTAAATTTGTGTAAATTATGGTAGGATTTTAGGGTAAATTATGGTAAATTGTGATGTAAATGATAATTGTAAAATATTAGGGTTTACAGTTTAGGGTTTAGGGTTTAAGATTTGTGGAAATAATTTGTAAATATATTGTAAATTATGGTAGGATTTTAGGGTAAATTATGGTAAATTGTGATGTAAATGATAATTGTAAAATATTAGGGTTTACGGTTTAGGGTTTAGGGTTTAGGATTTGTGGAAATAATTTGTAAATATATTGTAAATTATGGTAGGATTTTAGGGTAAATTATGGTAAATTGTGATGTAAATGATAATTGTAAAATATTAGGGTTTACGGTTTAGGGTTTAGGATTTGTGGAAATAATTTGTAAATATATTGTAAATGATTAAATAATTTTTGATTAAATAATTAAATAATATAAATTATAATTGTAAATATATTGTGGAAATTTTGTAAAAAATAATGGATTATTTTTTAGTAAGTATGTAAATATTCGTAAATTAATTTTTGTGATGTAATAATTGCGAATTAATGTAAATAATTTGTTATGTGAATTAAAAAAATAATAAATCCTATAATAACTATTAATTTTTATTTGTGTTATTATTGTTGATAAATTTTTCGAAATTTATGGTTATTTTTTGTTAAATTAATTATAACTTTTTAAAATATTTTTAATAAATTTATGGTTATTTTAAACAGGATGGGCATGAGGAGAACTTCTGGACAACGTTCGGGTGCGAGGAGCCAATATTCCTCGGACGGTACCTCAAACAACCCGTCGGAATCACCGTCGATCGGGTTTCCGTGGCAGCTGACGGCCCGACATGCGGCGCTTAGGGGTGGCGAGAGCGGCTCGCGTTCTGCTGGGCAGTCGGGTCCCGCAGCGACGGCCCCTCGTCATCCAGAGATACTTCCCCGGTCGCGATCTAACACCGCCCCCACACAGTCGTCCCCGACCGACGGTGATGGCGGGTCATCCGGGGTCCCTACGGTGCCGTCCGGCCTCTTCCTTCCTCCGACAATACCGGCGATACCTCGCGTCGATGAGGAGGGTCGACCGATTCGGGAGCAGCTCCCGCATATGGCACCGCACGAGGCCTATATCTACCGGGAGTTTCCCACGCCTCTTCATCCCGTGAGGGTCTCCGAGCAGGCGGACGGAGACGAATCCGTCGGCTCAGCCTCATCCTCAGGTAATTTATTATTACTGTTTTGTTGATTTTAATTTTTTTTTTTGTAAAAATGTATTATTAATATTAAATTTGATTCAGAATGTCACAGTCGCCGGAACGAGAAGGCGGAACAGGAGAGGCACCGTCAGCAACAAGGGACTCGATAGGGCGGTCGAGTCCGCTGGACGGATCGCCATCTCGTTTTCCAACGGGAAACCGGTGGACGCCGTGTTGGGAAACCGGTACGCGCGCGCCGCGGGAGGCACCATCCGCTCCAGACTCCCTATGTTGTGGGGAATCTGGAGCCAGGTTCCTGATGGAGTGAAGGAGATGCTCCATCAGTCGATGTCGGTGAGTTTACTCGATCAATTACTATTTTTTTAACTAATAAATTATTTAATTATCGAAAAAAATACTAACAAGTGGTAATGCAGCAATGGTTTGTGGTTCCCGAGGAGGGACGTGACTGGGCGAACAAGGCCCATAGGGAGAGGTACCTCTATTTAATAATTTATTAAATTTTATTTTTTTAATAATATATTTAATATTTTTTTTGTATATGTAGGTTCAAGGAGTGGAAGCACGACCTCCGGTTACACTGGAAGCAGTACGGGAGCGACCGTTCGGGTACCCCGAAGGAGTTCGAGTATCGGGAGTACGAGTGGCGGTGGCTTCTTGTCACGCAGTTCAACGACCCTCACAAACAGGTAATTCGTAAACAAATTTGAATATTTAATTAGTGAATTAATTATAATTGTATGTTTTTAAATATTTACTAACGATAATTTTTTTTTGAAGCACCTCGCCCGGGTGAACGCTGAGAACCGGCAACAGAACACAACCAACCATCGTGCCGGTTCGAGGCCGTTTTCGGCCATCATGGACGACGTGCGGCGAGAGCGGCCAGAGGAGAACCCCTATGTGGGGACCTTTCAGAGGGCATATCCTCATTCTGAGGAGGATCTTGTAAGTTCCTTATATTTTCTAATTTTTAATTTTAATTACATTTTATTAAATGGATATTAATATATTTTTTTAATATATCCAATTAGGCGAGGGTGAGGGAGGCGGAGCAAGAGGTCATGAGAGGCATGGTGAACGACACATGGCCGGGCACGGCAGAGGATGACATGTCAGAGGCCATGTCCAGGATCGACACTTCAGATCCTACCGTTGGGGCGCGGCTTATGGCCACTGCCTTCGCGCAGCGTTCCAACACCTGCTACTGCCGGGGTATGGGAGGCGCTGGAAAGGGGATCCTGAAGACGACGCCAGGATTTCAGCGCAAGGGAGCCGCCGGAGCCTCAAGCAGCAACAGTCGGCTACAGGATCAGTTCGAATGTCTACAGTCTGAGCTGGAAGCCCAAAGAGCGAGGGAGATGGCGGTGGCTGCGCATATGGAGCGGGTGAATGAAGTCACCAATGCCAACCAGGAGGCTATGGGACAGTGGATGACTGCCTGCATCGCTGCACATGCGGCCAGACTTGATATTCCGCCCATGCCTACGCCTATACCATTACCTCAGTGGCCCCAGCCTCCTCAGCCTGACCAGCCGCCGCCTCAGGACCCTCCGAACGGGAATGATGAGTTAGATTTCGAGATATTCCGTAGGCAGATGGACTGAATTTTTGTAATAAATTATTTATAAATTTATAAATTTGTGTTATTTTTAATTAAATTTTAGTACTAGAAAAATTAAAAGAAATGCCGAAAAAAAAATTCCAGCAAAAATTAAAAAAACATTATTTATATATTTAAAAAAATTATTTAAATATTTTTAAAAAAAATTTAAATATATCTTAGGCGACGAAATTGCTAAATCGTCGGGCAAGGACTTACCATATAAGACGACGAAAAAAAAGTATCGTCGCCCAAGTCCTTGGCCGACGCACTTCTGGCGATGAAGTCTTGGCCGACGAAAAAAATTTCGTCGCCCCAGGTTATAACATCTTAAGCGACGAAAAATTTTTTCGTCGGCCAAGGTTTTAAATCTTGGGCGACGAATATTTTTGGGCGACGAGAAGTAGATTTTAGGCGACGAAATTAGTATCGTCGCCTAAGAATTACTCTTAGGCGACGACAGAATGAATTTTCGTCTCCCAAGTTCTTGGCCGACGCACTTCTGGCGACGACGTCTTGGCCGACGACGTGTCGTCGCCTAAGTACTTAGGCAACGAAATTTTTTAACAGGGCGACGATTTTTTTTCGTCGCCCAAGTTGAAATTTCTGGTAGTGATTGTTACATAAAGCTACTATTGTAGTTTAGAATGTCTGCTACAATAGTTGTATAAAGCTACTATTAGTTTTCAATGGTGATGCTCAAAAGTCAAAACTTATTTCCATTTTGAGCACAATTTTCTTGGTTGGCCAAATGATCTGTAGGAGGCTTAAGTATCCAAATTCACATGATATTCGAAATCTACCACTACAATTGCAAAGTGAAGAATTCTACAAGAACAAAAACAAACATATATCAACATTTGAAATTAAACTAGAAGCTATTGATATTATATTGAAAAGATATTACTAATATGTTGAAAAGATACTACCACTATGTTGAAAAAATATTATCACACAATGAGAAATCTACTAAAATCATCTTGAAAATATGATATCACATACATAAAAAGATACTACTCATATGTTGAAAAAAATATTATTACACAATGAGAAAGCTACTGAATCATCTTGAAAAGATGCTATCATATGCATACAAAGATACCATTACAATCTTAAAAAGATACTAAAGCAGACAAAGAAAAATACTATCACTGTATTAGAAAAATACTACTCATGACTGCTAATCTAAAATTTCAGTAGACTTTTAGACAAAACCCAATCTAAGAGATCAGTAGTAATTTCCTCAAGCTATAATCACAAACGGAGCTGAATTTCTTTACCCAAACTAAGAGAACAGTACGTAGCCATTACCTCATCCTAAAGTCACACATGGACCTAAATATCTTAGAATTTCACAATTCAAAATCACCAATTAATTCCAGTAATTGCTTTTTACTTCAATTTTAACTAGCTTCGCAAACAAATCGAATCCACAATCCAATTTCAACAGCAGTAGCTAAACACATTTCAAATCTGAGAAAAACCACAAATTATCCAAACATGAAACAAAAAAAGAATAGGATTGTGAAGACGCAAACCTTGAAAAGCTCGAGCCACGTAACCATCGGAGAAAACCAAATTCGGATCTGCGATGAACAACGGTGGCGTAGAGGATGCTAGGATGATGTAGCAGTAGTCGTGGTCGACGCCGATAAGGTAGGTCTGGTTGGTTTTTGTACAAGCCGGAAAGAGGAATGGAGCTGATGTCGGAAATGGCTTTGCTGATTTTCCGTCGTTGTCGGTGTCGGGGGCATCATATGCGATTGATGAAAGAGACGGAGATGTGATGGATTTGGTTTAGATCGATATTGTTACGGGTATAGGCTGAAGGTAACCTGATGAATTTGGACCAAAGTGGAATTATGTGAGTAAAAATGTTAGGATGGACTTAGCTAGGCGGGGAGTTCTATGAAATTTTCTATATGTTCTTGAACATTTTGCAATATCAATGGCAAATTAGAAAGTTCAATTTTTTTGTGAAACTTTGACACCAAAATTTGGGCTTCCCAGTAGGAGTTGAGATACAAGGAATGCTAGAGTGAGAGTTATATGCTGAAGACCTTGCAAATTTCATTTCCTTTGTATCTTGTTTGCAAGTGAGACATAGACCGGCCAAATGACTCTCTTATAAACTCTTTGAAGAAATCACCATTTAATTTCCTCACTATTAGGATAAATTCCAAAATTACCATACTACTAAATGACCATTGAAGTTCATTCAAAAAATAAACCCATTGAGTTTTAGCTTTTGAATTACATAAGACATTTGTAACAAGCATAGAAAGAATTCCGAAAATAAGACTATAATAAGATTATTAACTGATAATGCAAATAACAGAAGCAAATCCCAAAAGCATAAACATGTTCATCCACATAAAGAAGATACTACGAATCATTCATAATCAAGGAAGATATCCGCTCCTCTGCAGGTAATTCTCATACTCTTCCAACGAGTCGAACTCGTTCTGCTTCCCGCTCTCACCATCAGAACCCTCATTTCGAGTGCTTCCTCTCCATGAAGGATTGTAGCCATTGAATCTATTTTTATTTCCATTGTCTAGACCAAAAGTGTACTGACCTTTTTCCAAAGACCTGGTATCACTGAGCCCTTGCTGTTTAAGCTCACCCCAGATGTTGTCGTTGCGATTGCCGTTGATATCATTTTCCATATTGTAAATGAAGTTATCTCCGTTGTTATTGTTCTTCTTTTGATTCTCATTGTTTGAGCTGGTATCAATGGTGGCCGGTGAGTCCTTTGTGGAACGGAAATATCCATATTCGCCGTACTGGTTGCGGGAGAAACTCGGTTGCTTTGGTGGAGGAGTAGGCACGTTTTGAGTTTGGGTTGTTAGTGCTGCAACTTGTGGTGCAAGTTTAGGCTTTTGTTCGTAACTAAGGGGGAGATTGGAGAAACCCGGTTGCTTTGGTGGAGGAGTAGGCACGTTTTGAGTTTGGGTTGTTAGTACTGCAACTTCTGGTGCAAGTTTAGGCTTTTGTTCGTAACTAAGGGGGAGATTGGTATCTTCGGCATTGTAATTGTTGTTGGAACTGCTGAATTTGCTAAAGTACAATCTGTCGCTGGCTTCAATCTGCAGGGAGGAGAAAAGCATGAGAAGGAAGAAAAATGAGAGTGATTTCATGATGGAAGCCATTGAAGAAGATGTAAGTAAAATGGTATGGTTGTTATCTTCTAAGTCTGTCTTTCGAATGACTTAAATAGAGTGTTCTGCCGTGTTAATTTGCTCTCCAATTAAGTAATTAGGCGTTGATTGATGAACGGAATGAAAAGATCATGGAAAGTTTTTGTGAATTAGAAAGAACAAATATATAATTGAGAAAATTAAGGCAAATAAAACAGAAAGGAAACCTAATCATCATGATTTTCTCCTTAAAAACTGTAATAGTTTGCGCCATAGGTAAAAACTTGATGAGATTACTATTTATTGGTTGCTAATAATACTCGGATTACCTTGATTGATGAATTAATACTCATACCTGTAATCAAGGCCTTTAATTAAGAAAGGTAAAGCAAGTTAAACATTGACGTTTTGATTAATTTTATGCGTGTACATAACTTTTGGAAACAAATTTTAGGGTTTTAATCCCTGTATCTTATTTTTCTTTCCTAAGGAATCTCTCCTAATCATCATTTAATTGACATATATTCCTTACATAATCAAAAAATTAACACTGATTGAGTCACAAACATAGACTTGTAACGATTCATTAGTTACCTTGATGGTCACATTTTTCCTGCATATCACGACTCGAATTCAGCCACAAAGATAGAGACTTGTAAGCGAATTGTTCGTTTCGATGTTCAACTTGGCTACACCTTGCTTCAAGAAGTTTTGGTGACCGAATGACCAGCGAACTGGTTCACTTGTTCCGTGCAATTAATTTTGTATGTATGACGAAATGACGAATTGCGAGTGTAGGTATCAAAGATGTCACAACAACATTCTTCACTCCCAATTCATGGACATGTTTTAAGTTCTAAGTTGATTAATTTAGACATTTAGTACCTCTGTCATTGAAAATATTGGACTACGTACTCTGAAATATATTAGAAACATAAACAAAGAAGTTTTGAGTGAACAGTTGAACACTGCCTCTTCATGAGTTCCTCCTAAATAGTAAACTACATATTAGTTACTGACAAAATTTCAGTTTACAAATACATCTTTTACACATTATCTTATACATTTAAGGACAAAAATTAACAAATTAGGTCAAACTAATGTCCACATGTCATTTGTCATTATATATTATACCAGCGTACCCTCACTATATATTCTACTGCTACTATAGACGTGCAACTAGCCATGTCGACCGCAGACATGCTACTGTCGTGTCGACTGAAGATGTGCTATTGTCGTGTAGGAAGGTGTTACTGCCGTGTAGGAAGGTGTTACTCCCATGTCGACGAGAGACGTGTTATTGCCGTGTCGAAGAGAGACGTGTTATTGTCGTGTCGACGAGAGACGTGCTACTGCCGTATCGACGAGAGATGTGCTACTGTCATGTCGACGACAGACTTGCTATTACCGTGTCGACGAGAGACGTATTACTGCCCTGTCGACATGAGACTTGTTACTGCCGTGTCGACTGGAGACGTGCTACTGCCGTGTCGACCGGAGACGTGCTACTACCGTGTTGACCGAAGACGTGTTACTTCCGTGTCGACCGGAGACGTGCTACTTCCGTGTCGACCGGAGACGTGCTACTTCCGTGTCGACCGGAGACGTGCTACGTCCGTGTCGACATAAGACGTGCTACCGCCGTGTCGACATGAGACATGCTACCGCCGTGTCGACATGAGACGTGCTACCATCGTGTCGACATGAGATGTGTTACTGCCGTGTCAACCACAGACTTGCTACTATCGTGTCGTCGAGAGACATGCTACTACCGTGTCGACCGTAGACGTGCTACTACCGTGTTGACATGAGACGTGCTACCGTCGTGTCGACATGAGACGTGTTACCGTCGTGTCGACATGAGACGTGTTACTGCCGTGTCAACTACAGACGTGCTACTATCGTGTCGACGAGAGACATGCTACTGCCGTGTCGACCGTAGACGTGCTACTGTTGTGTAGGAAGGTGATACTACTGTGTCGACGAGAGACGTGTTACTGCGTTGTCGACGAGAGACGTGTTACTGCCGTGTCGACCGGAGACGTGTTACTACCGTGTCGACTGCAAACATGCTACTGCCTTGTCGACGAAAGATGTGCTACTGCCGGATGGACGAGAGACGTGCTACTGTCACGTAGGAAGGTGCTATTACCGTGTCGACGAGAGACATGTTACTGCCGTGTCAACGAGAGACGTGCTACTAGCTGCCGTGTCAACGAGAGACGTGCTACTGTCGTGTCGACAATAGACATGCTACTGCCATGTCATTTTGAGTAAATTTATTTGAAAAAATGGGTATTTTAGTTATTTTGCCTATAAAAGTATATATCATATCTGATACCAATAGTTTATGTCTGGGCTTATGTCCTAATTTGTACAGAAAATAATAAAAATGAGGTTTTTGTGTTTTTAAATTTGGTCATATGCTATTATGTAATTTCCACTTCCTTAAAAGTCGATCTGGACGGTTGATTGGTAGTAGTTAACCCGTGTCAATGTATAGGCTATGGTATAATTTTTCGCCAAATTAGATATATATATATATATATATATATATATATATAGTGGTACAATTAAGGCCTATAGCTATGTGTTATTGGTAAATGCAATAATAGAGCTATGTATGAATCGAATAAGTAGCCAGCTACGTACAATACTGCAGTACAAATCATGTCAATTACGGTATTAGTTGGTGCATTCTCGGGGATCACCAAGTGTTGTAATCTTTTTATTATAATTAAACGCACACGAAGTTCACAAGATTTGTTTCTTGTCTTCGACTAGGATCCTGAAATCACAAAACACGTAGAGGCATATATAGTTTCACTTAAATTTTCAAATTCTGGTTTATATAATAAATCTCAATGTAATCAGGAATGATTGCTATAAGCAACGTACAATACTACAAGCTGATCATGATGAGATCTCTACAGCATTTACATGTCTAGCGTTTGACTGTATAATATAACATCAAGAGAATCAAAGTTAACTTCTCGTCGGAAATCAAAGGTGTAAGCGCGCGCGCTGGCTTGCTGAACTAGAACAAATAAAGAAAAACGAGAAACTCTTGTACATACTACCTTTGCTTGTATGGAGTAATCTTAATGACCAAGCCAGGGAAAACATCATCAGGGTCATGAATGTGTGGATTCTCTTCAACTATATAAGGATCTCCACATTTTTCACTAATCGTGTGCAGTGTCTCGCCTTCACGAACCACGTAGATTTCATCACAGGGCTTGTGCAAACGGCTCCTTTGGACTTGCAGAATCCTCGAATTGAACTCACTTTCGCTTGATTGACAGCAGCTTAGAACCAGCATCAGGGCCAAGAACAAAGCACAATACCATGAAATCTTCTCAGCCATTGCAGTTGTGGAAGCAGACACCATGTCGACCAATACTTCGGTTTACTTGAGGCTTTTTCGAGTCTGTGCGTGGTTTGATTGTCCCTTAAGGATTACTTCTGTGGGTATTTAAGCTATCTAGAGAAGGTGGTGTTCTCACAGGTGGTTGGAGTACTGGGTGTTATTCTTGGTCGGATCGAGTTGAGAGGGTTCTATCCATCTCTCAATTGGTAGGTATGTGCCAGCAGAGAAGGCTTGGAAAAGTAACCTAAACAACATTAAACAAGAGGGAAAGAGTTGGTTAAACTGCTTTATAAAATGGGATTTGGCCTTGGATTTTTGGACACTTGTTTCTAATTCGTTTTGGTTTCTGTTTAGAGCTTCCTTCCCTAGTTAATTAACGCTTAAAATACTTGTTAACAGAAGGGTGGTGGAGAGGGTTTAGTCAAAATTAAGATATTATTGATCTATCTCGTCTACTTTCTTGTGTTGAATAAGATTTTTGTTCGTCAAATAACATCAAACTAAAACATCATCTTTGCTGCCACCTATTAATCTTGAATTCTTGATAGATTAACATTAGCTAGCTGGCTTCAAACAATACACATTAGCATGTGATATATGTACTACAGCTTCATCAATAATTACGTTTAATAGTAGAAAAGGAATAGATAGCTAGAGAGAATTACATTTTACACTTCCCAACATACGAAGTATTTTAGTTTGGTTCACTCCATCATCAAAACTTATGAACTAATTCTAATTGAAGATATATGTATCTTATTTTGCATGTTCAGCTGAAATTCAAATTTGGATTAAGAGTGTACTTGACAGATTGATTATTACACCATATACTGATCCATATATATACGCAATAATACGCTGACATCTTAACTGCCATTTGAAATTTTCATGCAATTATTATTGCTTCTAGTGCTCGATCACCATATATATACATCGATCATATATATATATATATATATATATATATATATATATATATATATATAGACACACACATATTATTAATAGAACACTCCAATGATATCAAATTGTTCATTCAGCGAGTATATCATTTCTGCAGGGCTCATTTCACATTAGTTTCGTCGTGTATTCAAATTTGTCTGTTATCTAGAGAGCAATGTATATGGGGTTGGAATTCCTTATCATAATGTTATCATTGTGATGTATATGTCGTTTCATTCGTTTTTTATATTTGAACAGCATGTCCATAAGTCCATAATTGCTAAGATGACGATCCTACTAGATGAAAATTGTGCATGTATGTATGATTATTCTGGAGATGAAAGCGCACATGTTTATGTACGTATATGAGTACGTGATTGCTTATTCTCTAGTGGGAATAATGCGTGAGCAAGAAAAGGATTCAAGGATGGAAATGGTATAAAGATATCGAAGAGTTTAAATTTTTCGAAATTGTTAAAAGCTAATTTTTTTTAATGTAAGTGAGATAGCAATCTACTTCGGTTACGTTAGCAATTTAGTAACACGGTCACCCATCCAGTATTCGGACTGATGTCCACGAGAGTATTCCAATAAAGTCAGACTAAGCTTCTGCTCGTTGTAGGTGCATGCACAAACTCAAAAGCCCCTCAAACATATAAATTTACTTGTGGGAGTTGGTATTGAGACTCTAAACATGTGGGTTCTATACTTCTATACTATGCAGTTCGACCAACTTTTACCACACCAAATGGTAGAAATTGTTAAATAAAAAAAATATAATTAAATTGTATTTTGCGACAATGTTGATGGTAAATTTTTCTGTTATACATATGTGTATATAACATACATGTCACACCTCAATTTTTAGAATTTTTTTTAGGTGTAACTCATATTCCAACTATAATATATTTTTCGTAATTAGAATATGAAAGAAATTGGAAAATAACAACTCAACAATAAACTGAAATTTATTCTTTATTTCACATGTAAATAAAAGATTCTTGCAAGAAACCAATTTCAAACTACTTATTCCTCACCTGTAAAATATTTAAAGAGGTGAGCGCAAACAACTTAGTATAAGGCAAAAACCTCTTTAAACAAGAAAACATGAACAACTTTAATAAAATTGATGAATGCATCTATTATCAACTCCATATAGTTCATATAGCCGAATAGACTAAGTCTACATGTCTCATACCATATATTTTACCATAAGGGTGATTTAGGCTACTCAAATATATGAACTACCTCCCACTCAATCTCACATTCCTCTTTTGCTAGTCATCTTGTCCATTCCTCTTTCGTCAATCCCGCATTTTCAATCTATATTAATTACGTCATTCTTACGCATTCACACGGGCATCGTGGGATATGGTACCTCCGAGAACAAGGGCTCAACTATACAAAAGTTTTAATCCTCTTTTTTACCCCAATGTGCTTCATACATAGCACCATCATTTCCTTATATGATAACATGTACATCAAAATAAATCCTACATATATTAATGGCAGCAAGGAAACAAGCATTTCACACAAGCATGTAACCAATGAAACAACATAATAAGCAGTCATAGAGGCTCCCCAATTTTCTCCCTACCTTGGTTGATACTGATAGCAAGTTCCTAATCAAGACAACAAGTTATTTTTAGCAATGCAATACATTAATTTCATGTAACATCCTGATTTTTGAAATTTCTTTAAAAAAAATAAATCTTAAAAATAGAAAGTAGATGTCGCCACGAGTTCACCTTATTTTTCGGTAAATTTTTCTGACTCCCAAACTATTTTTAACAATTTTTAAATGTTTCGTCGAAAGTGTGACGTGGCACTTTTCTTTGGTCAGTTTCCTTGGTCAACAAGTGTTGTCGTACGTGTCAGTTTTAGTCCATGAATCACTTGGACATTTGTCAAATAGAGGGATGAGAAGTTGTGGAGACTTTGAGATGTGTCACAAGCTACCGGAAGCAAATTTGCTCCCCACCATTTGCTCTCCACCCTCCTCCCCACCCTTTTAGATGAATGTCAAGTGTTATTTTCACTCTTTTTGTTAAAATAATTAAACCTAAAGGACATTTGGCATTCATCTAAAGGGGTGGGGAGGAATTGGTGGGGAGCAAATTTGCTTCCACAAGCTACCTGGCGGTTTGGTGGTTTATCCAAATTTTGACACTTGGCCAATTATTAGTGGTTCTCTCTTCCTATATATAGGACGAGCATATACATTTGCTTCCGTATCTGATTTGAGAGACTTTGTCTTAATCATTCTCTATCTTCTTAATTTTCGTCATTTTCTCTCTCTAAGGTTTTTAAGACTAAACTTCGGCGAATCATATCTTTTGATCAGTAACTCCGATTTTGAATCCGTGAAGTGTTACAGGTTCGTATCGATGCCCTCTTTCTATCCTAGAGGTTTGAGCTAGATCCAATGGTGATTTATAGACGGCTCATTTTAGGAGGCTCGGTTTACGATCGATGTTCTCGGTGGGGATTCCTATTGACGAGGTGAGTATATATGTGTAATATGTTTCAAATATTTTTATTTGCTATCAAAATAGTCGAAAAATATGATTTGATCTATTTATGATATATCTCTCTATTTTCATAGTGAAGCATGCATATCGATTTGCGAATATGTGGAGTTTATATATATATATATTTATGTGTTGGACCTATTGTTTGACTAGTCATGAAACATGTGAACTTCTTGATTGGTTATGCTGAAGTAAGGATGTGATCACACACGGAGGTATAGGACATGAAGGACATTAGGTTCCTGTGGGGATCACTAAATTGAAGGATATCCAATAAGAAAAGATTGTACGATGTGATGAATTACGTGACTTGATATGTATACGATATACATATTTTGTAGCTTGTGTAAAATGACATGGTTTTGCGGGAATATTACATTGGTCTACTCACTGAGCGCGTGGTTATGCTCACCTACCCATATCTGACATTGTTTTGTAGAAAATTACTTAGGTTGTACCAAGCCGGGAAAAGGGTAGACGACAAGCCTAGAAAGAAGAGCCTAGAAGATAGTATTTTTGTTTACTGTTCTGCTTTGTAACACTCAATCCACGTCTCGGAATCGATGTCTGATGCTTAAAACCCGCCAATGTCGGGACCGGGGTGTGACATTTCAGTACTCTAAAATAAAGTATTTAACTGAGTAAACACTTTAACAAACATGAGAAGTGAGCTACTTCTCAATACACATTTACTGGACACAAATAAACACCGTATTTTTCTGACACATTCACTTTCACATTAAAAATTGTACAAATTCGTTAGGAATTTGACTTCATGGCCTTCTAAAGAAATAAATTAGACATCCTAAAGAAGCTTTTCAGAATTTGAATCGCCTCAAAATGATTTTTCTGCAAATTTGCTAATATATGCCTACTATTTTGGCCACGATCCTCAGCGTGCGGAGTGGAGGTGAATAGCGAACAAAGAGAAAGGGGGAGTGTTGCAGGCGTGCCACCTCGCGGACGAGGAATTTACGAGCACAAGGCAGTTGATACTCACAGCAGCGTGAGCAGAGCAACTATAGGGAAGATTCAGAGGAATCGGGGTAGAGTCCGGCGAGTTCTGAAGGATCCTAGGCGGCGGTGCGCTTAGGGTTAGGGTTTCGAGGTAGCTCGAAGGAGACTAGGTTGCAGTTTGTTTTGTGTTGTTTGTAAAGATTGTTGACTGTGAGAGAGAGAGTTTTCTATAAGCCTTCGAGCTTCTTTATATAGTGGGAACAATCCTTGCCGCAAAAGAACTCAGAATCCATGTCAGACTCTGCAACGTGAAGCATAAGGACACTATTCTTCTCATGCAGACCAATCTTTATGTGACACATATCCAGTTCGCACAGTCCGCATAGGAAAAGGTCTGGACTTCCATGCAAAGCGGAATTAAGGGCAATCCTTATCTCGCGGGGTACCACAGTCTATGTAGAAAACTAATAACTCACGCGGACCACCGACTCAAGCCATCTCGCGGGCCTTTCTAGTTCGCGGGCTATTGCAGCTCGCGGGCCAAAAGAAGACATTTAAATTAATAAAGGCCACAGGAATTGGCCCAAAGCGTGTCAAAGATTGTTAAAAGTCTAAAACGATTATTGCAACGCATGCGGACTTCGCATGTGTCTACACCGCGAAGTCTCTCATGCGCGAACTAGCGAACCAGTTCGCCAGCTCGCCTAGATACATTCCGCCTCGCCTAAGTGAAGTAACAAAATACGCGAGGTCTATATTTCGCGCAGAGCGCGCGAGATCTGTAATCCGCGTGAAGTCATTCCGCGCGCGAACTTTGTATTTCAACTCGCGTGGTCCATTCTGCAAGCAAACTATGTAACTCAGTTCGCGTGACCTTACTGGCGAGCCATTATTTGTAAACTTTAAAGAACATGGGCTCGCCAGCTAGAAACGGGCTAAGGAAGTAATTAATATTCACATAGACATTTTACAGTCTAGTAAAGTATTATTACTTGGACAAAAATGTCTTTGGCTCAAACATTGCCCCCTAGGCCTTGAGCTTGGATTGGCTAAGCGAAAAGGCCTTATTGAACATGCCGCGAGTGGGTAGGTATCCCGATGTAAGATTGACACAGCGAACCGAGTCATCTCGCTGATGAATAAAAGATTAACAAACCATTAAGAGATACAGACTTCGCCAGCCTTGACGCCCCGCATGTATAGGCTGCAAGGGAAACTTAGGAGACCTTTGTCTAATTTGCTCTGTATGTCATGTCCCCCCCCCCCCATGCATGAACCTTCCTTCACTAGGCGCAAACCTTCCATTGAGGTGAAAAATGGTCAGACTGAGTTGATGTAAACTTTAATTTAGGGCCTCTGGAATAGGCCACAATCTTGTATTGGTCTGTTGGTTAGACCTTGCGCGTTTATGTTGAAATGAAAAGAGGAAACTAAAAAATTGCATGTAACAATCTAATTAAATTAATTTAGGGCCTCTAGAATAGGCCCCAATCTTGTACTAGTCTGTTGATTAGACCTCGTATGTTTACAAAGAAATGAACTAAACTCATGCTCCTTTCTTGGGTTGCCCCCTAGTGGGAGGCGGCGGAGGGCTAGCGCGATGGCGCTGAGCACTATGGACAGTTAGCGCGGGAAAAATGGTGAAGGATCAGTGCGCTCCCATACGCTAGCAATATGACGTTTCAAGAAACGTCCGTTGATAGGATTGGGATGGGGTGTGCCATCAAGGTTGTGCAAATGGAATGCCCCCTTGGGCAATATGTGATGAATAATGAAGGGTCTTTCCCACCGCGCAGACCATTTCCCGCGGCCTTCGGTCTTCTCTCCCAATGGTAACACAGCTCGCCACACTGTTTGGCCCTCGACAAAACTCCGACCGCGGGTAACTTTGTCATAGGACTGCGCAATGCGCTGCTTCTCAAGGATGAGATTGTTGAATGCAGTGATGCGGTGTTCGTCGAGGTCTTCAAGTTCTTGCCATATCGCTTGGACGTAATTGTCACCAATCAACTGATGTTATTCCTGGACGCGAAGCGAGGTGACGTGAACCTTGAGAGGAAGGACAACATCGTGACCAAACATGAGAGCATATGGGGTAGTAGCTGTCAGATCGCGCTTGGAAGTCCGGTAAGCCCATCAAGTATATGATAAAGCTATAAATGCCAGACGCGAGAGGGTTCAACTCTAGCATATTGCGCAAGATACCAAGGATAACCTAGCCTTATTGCTTGCCTCTGCTTGACCATTAGACTGTGCATAGTAAGGGGTGGAATGCAAGAGCTTGATACCATGACCAGTAAGGAACGTGACTACAGAATCGGCCATGAAAGCAGCCCCCCGGTCTATCACAATGCACTCCGGAATACCAAAGCGGGAGATAATGTTGCAGAAGATAAAATTGCGAACCGAGGTCGCGGAGGCAACCTTGAGTGGCTCGGCTTCAACCCACTTGGTAAAGAAATCGGTGGCCACAATGATGAACTTGTGCTGCTCCAAGGAATGGGGATGGATGATGCCTATGAAGTCTATCGCCCATCCTTGACCTGGCCATGGCTTGATAATTAGTTGCAAAGGAATGTTGGGAATGTGTTGCACTGGTCTGTGAGCTTGTCAATCCTGACACCCCTTGGCGAAAGTAATACAATCCTTGAGAATTGTAGGTCAATAGTAGCCGTGGCGATGGATTAAGCAACGCATCTTTGGGTCTGCCTGATGCGAAAAATGAACCCCGGAATGAACCTTGCGCATTAGTCGTTTCACTTCATTGCCATATACGCAGCGGAAGACATTACCGTCTTCGCCACGCCGGCGGAGCTCGCCATTCGCGCAACACAAAATTGAGGGCGAGGAAACGCATTTGTCGGGAATGCGTGGCATCATGAGGGTTTGTGAGGTAGGTGATGAATGGTAGACGCCAATCCTCATCGATGGGGTCTAAGGCAGTGATGTCAGGAGAATCTTCCTGATATTGCCCCCTAGAAATAAAAGATGGGAGAGTAGGTCGCTCGACTTTGAGCAGTCGTTCGCGCACTCCATCTCGCAATCTAAGGCCAGAGGCAACCTGTACAAGCTCATTCGCCGCGAAGTTAAACTCGCGCGGAATATGTTCAATATGGACATCATCGAAGCGGTTCAATACGTCAAATGCTTTCCGTAGATAGGGCTCAATAGACAAACTCAAGCATTTGAACTTTTCCACCAACTGGTTGACGACCAAAAGAGAGTCGCCAAAGACTTGAACCTCGCGGACCCCTAAGTCCAGGAAAATCTCCAGTCCGATGATGAGCGCCTCGTACTCCGCCTGGTTATTCGTACATTTGAAGTCCAGCTGGAAAAAGTAAGAGAAGCGATCGCCTACAGGATTCTCAATGGCGATTCCGGCACCTGCGGCGAATTCAGTACGTGAACCATCAAAGTAAAGAGTCCATGGAGTAAGGGAAATGGCAGCGAATTCTAGCTCACGGAACACTGTTAACTCGGTTGGTGGGTGATGATCGAGGAAGTCTGCTATGGCTTGTCCCTTGACTGCTTTTTGAGGAACATATTTCAAGGAGAACTCAGAAAAAGTCAATATCATTTGCCTATGCGTCCGCGTAGTATAGGGCGGGAAAGCATGTATTTGACAAGGTCAGACTAAGCGATCACCACCGTGGTAAAGGCCAGCATGTAGTGGCGGAGTTTGCAACCTGCAAAGAATAGGGCGAGACACAACTTCTCCATTGGAGAATAGCGAGTCTCGCAATCAGTTAGCACCCTGCTAAGATAGTAAATGGCGTGTTCAACCCGTTTTCATCGTCTTGTGCCAAGAGTCCGCCAATGGATAAATCAGCAGCGACGATGTAGAGTTTAAGCGGAATGCCAGGGCGAGGGAGAACCAATACCGGCGGGTTCGCCAGGTAGTTCTTGATACGATCAAAAGAATCTTGGTGATGTGGCTCCCATACGAACTCAGTTGCCCCCTGGAGCTTTAGGAGGGGTGAAAAGGTTTGAACCTTCCCTGCCGCGTTTGAAATGAAACGGCGGAGAAAGTTGATTCGCCCGATCAGTTGTTGGAGCTCCTTCTTAATTGTAGGAGGTAAGGCGTTTATTACCGCCTGCGCCTTGTCTTTAGGGATCTCGATGCCCCTTTAATGGACTAGGAATCCTAAGAAGTCACCTGCTTCCGCGAAGAATACACATTTGGTGGGGTTCATCTTCAGGTTATGTCGTCGCATCCGCATAAAAACATGTCGGAGGTCTTCAACGTGCGTCGCCCACGTTTTGGTTTTGACCACCACGTCGTTGATGTAGACTTCAATCAACTTACCCAAGATGTCATGAAAGATGAGGTTCATGGCACGCTGATATGTTGCCCCCGCGTTCTTGAGTCCGAAAGGCATGATGACATACTCAAACGCGCCTGCAAACCCTGGGCAACGGAAAGCGGTCTTATGACGATCTTCTTCGGCAACAGGAATCTGGTGGTATCCAGCGGTTCTATCCATAAATGATAGCACTTCATGCCCCGCAGTCGCATCAATGAGGAGGTCAGCAATGGGCATGGGGTATATATCCTTAGGCATGGCATTGTTGAGGTCTCGATAATCAACGCAGACGCGCATTTTGCCGTTCTTCTTGTGGACAAGAACTACATTAGATAGCCATTCATTGTATTTAGCCACACGAATGATACTCGATCGATGCATGTTCTCAATCTCCTCCTTGACCGTGATCTGAGTCTCAGTTCGCATGAATCTTCCATCCTGGCGGACTGGACGTCTGTCAGGATAAGTAGGTAGCCGATGACAGACCAAGTCTGGAGACAAACCGGGCATGTCTTCATACTTTTCAGCGAATCAATCCATATATTCGTGTAGAAAGGCGAGTAGTTCTTCTCGTTCTTCCTCAGCTAGTTTAGCACTGATGGAAATGAGGAGGGGCTTGTCTGTAGTCTCGACATCGACTTGTGAAATGAGGTCGCGGACTTGAGGTGGTGTGTCGTCCAAGGCAGCGGGAGCTAACTGAATAACTTCCTCCTTGGTGTCGGTATAATCCACTATTTCATCCACGTATTTCATTGTCGCGACCTTATCGTAGGCTTCGCGTTCCGCCTAGTATGAAAGGAGTCTTTCACACAAGGACTCGCCAACCTCGCGTGCTTCTTCTGAGGACACACTAGACATTAGAGGGTTGAAGGGGATCCATGATGGTGTGAGGATGTTGTAAATCGTCCTTCGCTTGGGTGAGTCCCCATCGCGTTAGGTTGGAGGTCGTGACCCCATATGGGCAACCTTTGGAGTCGATGACTTGAACATCCAGCGGGCCCAAGTCAGTATTGTAATAGCGGGCATCGTTGAAGTTAGCGGAGATGGAAACAAGACACGGGTCAGCCTTGATGAGGATCGCCTCGCACGTCTCTATATCCCAAACCATGAGTTCTTGGTGCATAGAGGAAGGCACCCATAAACTTCTATGGATCCAATCGCGGCCTAGAATCATGTTGTAGGATGCGGAGCATTCAGCCACGAAGAATGTATAGACCCGTGATGCTGGACCCACCTTGACTCGTAGAAATAACAAGCCTAGAGTTCTAGAGACTTGCCCGGTGAAGTTCTTGACTGTCAAGGACGTGGTTTGGATCATTGAGCGCGGGATACGAAGGAGTCCCATGGTGCGGGTAGTAATGACATTTACCGCAGCTCCGGTGTCGACCATGACCTTGTTGACCATAATCCTTTCCACTTCAGCCGAAATGTATAATGGTCTCATGTGAGTGGCCATGTCTAGGGTCGGTGTGGAGAAGGTTAGAGTCGGTATGCGTGTGACGTTGCTTGTTGCCTCCAGTGGTGGAGCATTCGCGGGTTCCACTAGGACTTGACCCATCTCGTTGCTGCAAGGCGGGGACATGTCGCAGACATTGTTGCTAGTGTCTGGAATATCTGCCACATTGCATGTTGTGTTTGGCGGGAGAGCATATTTCTCAGATATAAAAAACAACATCCCAACCTGGAAAGAGAATTGCTTGCGAACTGGGATCAACAGAGCCTCAATTACCCCATGTTCGCCTTCAAGCATTGCGAATGAGTTCTTCATGGAATTGACTTCTTCGTTCCCAGAACATGCAGAGACTTCAACCACGTTGCACGTGAATGACTCCTCTTGCCCTTCCTCTTGGTCGTCGTCTAAAGGAACACGAGGCTCAGAATGGCCTTCGTTGTCCGGTGAGTTTTCGTTGAGAAAACGGGCCATCTGTTGGGTGAAGTTAGGGCTAGCAGGAGCACTTTCAGCGACAGGTGGCGCTTCAGTCTCCGGCTGTCGTGGCCGTAACACAAGCTTGGTTGAGGACTGCTTCTCCTCGGCTATTTGCTCACCTACAGCTAAAGGAACCTTGGCAGAACTGTCTTCTCTTGTTCTAGGAGCGGTTGGGACTTGTGGTTCCCTCTTGGCCCCCAACTCCGGGTCAGGTTGTGGTCTTCGCCGATGTGAACGTGGTGGTTCCCTCCTTGCTTCCGGTTCCTGGTGAAGAATTTCTCAGGGCCGTGATGACCGAGGCAACTCGCACTTTGGTTCAGGCTCCGAGGTAGTGAATAGTCTTCGCCTTACTGGAGGAGGCGGTTCCCTTCTTCTTTCAGTCCTTGGCGAGTGTCTGTGCCTTGGTGAAGTTGGTGGTTCCCTCCTCCAGTCAGACTCTGGTGATGGCCTGCGCCGAGAAGGTTGTGGATCCTTTCTCCTCTCTGGCTCTAGAGATGGTCTTTTCCTTGGAGGGTGGGGATCTTGCCTTGGTGGTACGGTGATGCGACAAAAAACACTTGCCTTCGGAGCAGGGTCATCTGCTACCTGCGCACACACCCGTGGAGGCATGACAAGTGGTCTTTGGAGTATAGCTCACAGACCTTCGGCTTCTCTCCACATCCTTTCGGGTGTCTGTGCAAGCTGCGAGGGACGAATGACGCCATTGTCAACAGCTCGCAAGGCACGCATGATGTTGCCGTACTTCTTCTGGAGCTTCCGTTTCCTGGATTTGGAGATGGTAACTGGCCTTCCCCCTTGTTGTGTGTACCATAACCCTTTCTTGATTGCCGATTTGGATGCTGGTGGAATGTAGGGATCGGACAAAATGCCTTGACGAGGGCTTGGGGCCTCATTTTCATGGCTTTCGCTGCTAGAATCTGATATGTCCATTTCGCTTGAAGTTGGAGACGACAATACTTCCTCTGTCCAATGTGATTGGACGAACGTCTCTAAGCGCTTAATCCTCTGTTCTAGCTCTTCGCGAGTCTTGGGGCTCATGGGCTGGAAATTCTCAACGGGGGACGGTTCATCGTCCTGCATGATAGTTTGGCCCTTATCTTTCCTTGAAAGGTGATCGGGCTAGGATCTAGTGACTGACTGCCTCGCCGGGTCACGATTCCCACTATGGTTCGCCAGCATGGTATAGTCATTTGCTGGTCTCTTGCGGTTTCGACCTAGCTATTCGCGCGGGCCTGCATTTGGAGAGATGTCCAATGTGATCACGCGATGGCCGATACGAGGCCAAGCAACGTCAGCAGTTGCAATCATGAATCCGCCTTTGTCTTCAAAGCGAATATACTTGAGGTCGAGCCAATCCTGGACTTGTTCGCGAAGTTGGTAGCACTCGCGAGTTCTATGTCCCCAGCTATTATGGAACTTGCAGTGCATGCGGCCCTCTTTGTATTCAATGTAAGGTAAGGCCTTATCCACTGTAACAAGCCCATCATTGATAAGGTCGTCTAGAACCTCATGCGCGAGGTTGACGTTATAGGTGTACTGGCGGGATGGTTGAGCTGTATCGGCATTGTCCTCCTCGTGGCCTCTCTTAGACGCTCGGCGCGGATTTTCATCCTCGGAGTGGTCAGACAAGTCCAAGGTGATTCTCCGCTGGTTTGGCTTTGGGGCGCGGTGTAAGCCTTACTCCTCTATGTGGTCGTTTCAATTTACTTCGACCATACCGACCACAGATGGAAAAGGATCCACATCCACCAGAGAGGCGGAACTCCCTGGCGTCTGCAGTTTCAAGGCGCCAGAGTTCAGCCAAGTTTGAAGCTGGTCGCGGAGCTTGACACAGTCTTTGTTGTCGTGATTGTGGACGTTATGGAATGCGCAATACTTCTTGTCCTTCAGCTCCTCTTTAGATGGGATCTTGTGATCCAAGCGCACGTACTTCGCCTCGATCAAGTCATTAAAGACAAGATGGGCATTTTTAGTGTCATACGTGTATGACTCGTATTTGGGCTTGGTCCATGCAAATTAATGAATGGTGATTGACTCGCGGGTCATCTTGAGATTCTTCAGTTTGTTAGCCAATGGCTTCCCAGTCAGTTCAACTGCTCCGACGTCTTCATAGTCCTGCGCGGGCTCCGACGCTTCCTGCCTCTGGTAATAAGGATCATACGTGGAGAATTGGAGGCTTACTGCCCCCACCATCCTGTTTCTTCCTGGTACGTATGTCCCTTTGGAGGCATTTGTCTTCTCATCCATTTCATTGAGTATAAGCTCATAACTGCCGACCTTGTTGATCAGGTCACCCATGGATGTGAAGCGCTCTCCATGGTGCTTCAGCCTTTGGCGATGCTCGAGTCCACGGACAGCCAATTTAATGGCTTCCTGCTCAAGTAGGAGGAAGTAACATTTGGCTTGTTGGATTTTGAAACGCTGGAGGAAAGAGACCGCTGACTCCATGCTCTATTGGCTCATTTGAGTGAGAGAGTCAAGGCCCACTTCTGGCTAAATAGTACCGTAGGTTTCTCGGAACAATCTCTCCATGGTGGGCCAGTCCGCGATGGATCTTGGCTTCAACCTGAAGTACCAACTGAAAGCAGCTCTTGACAGAGAAGTCCCGAAAAGCTTGAGCTTGAGTTTGAGGATGTCATTGTTCCCATATTGGCCGCACTAAACTTTAAAGCGCGCCATATGAGTTGCTACATCTTCCTTTGTTTCCCCAGAAAAGGTGGTGAAGACAATATTTTTGAAGCCATGGGGAAACGAATATTGTGCCACTGTCAGGGTAAGGGTTGCGATACTGAAGGTCAGCATCGTCTTTTCCTATATGCTCCTTGAAAATGGATGATATAAGTTGGTGCCAGTCGGCCGCAGTCACAGGCGCAGATTCGCCCCCTTCTTCATGGTTAGGTCATGCAGAAAAACTGGCGTCCTGACCAACATTCTTGGAAGTTAGGCCAGAATAAGCAATTATTGGGTCTTCTGGTGTCCCACTTCCTTGGCATGGGGCGTTGTTTGATCCCTTGAAGGGACCAGAAGAGCCACGCGGGGGAGGATTCTTTGAAGTGCCTGCCCTTAGCGCAAGCTGCGTGGTCTAGCCCCAACTTTTGGATTTCCCCTAGGGCGCTCATTTGGCGGGATATACTTAGATGTCCCCTCATTCGCGCTTACGCCAGTAGGTTCTAGGGTGAGATTCTTTGGAGCTTGCGCCCTCACCCAATCTTCGACTTCAAGGACCCGCAAGCTTAGGCGGTCCTGTTTCTCCTTGAATTCATCTAGCTTTTCTAGACTGTTTTTGCTTCCAAAGAATGAAGCGTTCTGCTGGTCCTGCAGCTTGGTATCGTGATCGTCCAAGCGGCGAGTTTGCTCATCCACTGTCACGCAGGTGCGGGATAGGATCTCTGCATGTTGCTTCACGGCGTCCGTGTTCTGGTCTAGATCCATGCGGTTCCGCTGGATGCTACCCTTGGTCTCTATGAATTCGCCCGTTAGTTGACCATAATCCTCACTAAGTGTGGTGAGTTTGTCATGGTTGGCCTTCCAAAGGGCTCTGTCTTGTTTGACCTGCTCAGTTAGGTCGGCGATACTCTGTTGAGTGGCCAGACCCTGCTCAATGACACTTTGTTTGAGTTCCGCAAACATCTGGAGGATTTGTTCCATAGGAGGAGCAGATCCCATGTCTTGGGTTGATTGAGAGCCTGCCATGGCGGGTTCGCTGAAGTCTGGATTGCCAAACTTAGCGAGAACCTGTTCTTGAGTAAGGGAACGACAAGCCTCGCTATTATGGGGCTTGTACCGTAGTGATCTGTGTTTGAGACAAGAAGGCTGATGCTTCCTGTATGGTGTCTCCTCGGATTTCCCTATATTGTTACGCTTGAACTCCCTTGTCCCACTGGGCGTGCCAATGTTTTGGCCACGATCCTCAGCGTGCGCAGCGGAGGTGAATAGCGAACAAAGAGAAAGGGGGAGTGTTGCGGGCGTGCCATCTCGCGGACAAGGAATTTACGAGCACAAGGCGGTTGATACTCACGGCGGCATGAGCAGAGAAACTATAGGGAAGATTCAGAGGAATCGGGGTAGAGTCCGGAGAGCTCTGAAGGATCCTAGGCGGTGGTGCGCTTAGGGTTAGAGTTTCGAGGTAGCTCGAAAGAGACTGGGTTGCAGTTTGTTTTGTGTTGTTTGTAAAGATTGTTGACTATGAGAGAGAGAGTTTTCTGTAAGCCTTCGAGCTTCTTTATATAGTGGGAGCAATCCTTGCCGCAAAAGAAATCAGAATCCATGTCGGACTCTGCAACATGAAGCATAAGGACACTATTCTTCCCATGCAGACCAATCCTTATGTGACACATACCCAGTTCGCACAGTCCGCATAGGAAAAGGTCTGGACTTCCATGCGAAGCGGAATTAAGGGCAATCCTTATCCCGCGGGGTGCCACAGTCTATGTAGAAAACTAATAATTCACGCGGACCACGGACTCAAGCCATCTCGCGGGCCTTTCTAGTTCGCGGGCCAAAAGAAGGCTTTTAAATTAATAAAGACCACAGGAATTGGCCCAAAGCGTGTCAAAGATTGTTAAAAGTCTAAAACGATTATTGTAACGCATGCGGACTTTGCATGTGTCTACGCCGCGAAGTCTCTCACGCACAAACTAGAGAACCAGTTCGCCAGCTCCCCTAGATACATTCTGCCTCGCCTAAGTGAAGTAATTAAATAGGCGAGGTCTATATTTCACGCAGAGCGTGCGAGATCTGTAATCCGCGCGCGAACTTTGTATTTCAACTCGCGTGGTCCATTCTGCAAGCAAACTATGTAACTCAATTCGCGTGACCTTACTGGCGAGCCATTATTTGTAAACTTTAAAGAACATGGGCTTGCCAGCTAGAAACGGGTTAAGGAAGTAATTAATATTCACATAGACATTTTACAGTCTAGTAAAGTATTATTACTTGGACAAAAATGTCTTTGGCTCAAACACCTACTTTGTACTTGAAAACATAACAGACACTATTATGTAACAAAAACTATTGATTACTGAATAATAATATTTTAATGTTCAGAACAAAGAAAACACACAAAGATTGCACTCAAAAAGCTTAAGATTACCACAAAGATAGCTAAAAGAAAAATAATATGCAATAGTCTAACTTCATAATATTTCAGTAACTTTAAGCAATCTAAAATCATGGTTAACACTTTCAATTTTAGGAACTAATAACATTTATAAGAACCTCATAATCTAATCTTTACATATATACAATCTCATATCAAAACAACAAAGATTCAAAAGCAAAGAGTGCAATTAAAAACAAAAATCTGAAATCACAAAACAACTTCCTAACTTTCGGACCAATAAACTTTATTGCTAAAAACGACATAGCTTGGCTGGGTGTTTCAGATTGGTCTCTTCATGACAATTGTAAAAGACAACCTAAAGATCATTTGAAAACTAGAATCGCAGAAAAATGAATTTTCTACAAATACTTATGATTTTCCAAAGTTCAGATACAGTAGAGAAAAACTATTGATATGTCTATGTTTCAAGTTTGAAGGTAAGTGCTTAAGAATCTGGAATTTTAACAACAACAACATAAACTTGATTCTCTACCTGTTAATAACATAAAAAAACTAATGTTTCTAACAAAGAAACCAAATCAATGGTAACCAAAACCAATTTTTAATTCTAATCAAAGAAACAGTCATACAAACATTCCAGAATGATTTCAAATTCTAATTTCACAACTAAAAGGATATAACCACAATCAATTAGTCAGAACATAAAGAGAATCTAACCTGAGTTCTACCACAACACCAATTTCTCTTCTCTTCTCTTCTCTTCTCTCTCTCTCTCTCTCTCTATCAATGAACTCAAGGAAACCATATGGAAAACTTCGAATACTAACCTCTATTTATAGGGTCTGTAAAGAGGAAAGAACGTGGAGTCCAAGAAAGGCTAAAGGAAGTCAAATTGAGCACTTCAACCCACTTCTTATCCATCTGGAAACTTAGTCCCTAAGAATTTTGACACCTCCTGCTTAATGAAGTTAGCTGCTATTGTTTAGGCGTTTTAAGGATGGTTTTTGAGTTTCAAGGCGATTGAGTAAAGTTTCGGGTAAGGCTGATTAGGTTTTAGATTGGGAAGACTTTAAAGGGAGAAGAAGACGATGAAGAAGAGAGACAAAGTTTTGAGTTTGATGTCGAGGTTTGTTCATCATTCTGCGACAACATGTTTCCTGAAAAGTGCTCTAAATGCATTACACTTTGTTTTTAGCTGCAGGTAGCAGGGAAAAGATCGGAGGATGTACATGACATGTATCTCTTGCTGCAGCTTTGGAACTCATTGGGCTTATGGTAAAGGAGAAATGAAAATGCAATAGTTATATGTGGATTAGGAACAATATATATTGTTATTATATACATGTATTCTTACACTTCAAATGAATTAGTAATTGAAGTGGATTATTGATATTCAACGAAGAGTTACTTTCCTTGTTACATATGAAGTTCAATTCACAATCAAACAAACATAAATGCTTATAACAAGCAGCAAAAATATTAAGTCTAATAGGCAATCGGATAACATAAGTCCTTATAACAAGCAACAAAAATATGTAGTTTAATAGACAATCAAACAACATAAATCATCATATCTTACAACATAAAAGTGAAGTTAAATGATCTATCACACGACATAAGTGCCTCATCAAACGACATATATATGTCGTTAGTTTTCCATTGAAACGACATTAAGTCTAATAATCTTCCAAATTGACAACATCAGACAACATTAAATTGTCATTAGATACCTCATCTAACCATTGCAGATAAATGTATTTGTCGTTGCAGGTTTTGTGGCTCGACGATTATATAAAGTGTAAGGTTGTATCACAGTACATCTATTTTGACAAATTCTTCATTTTTTCTTCTTTCAGCTGACATTAAATGTTGTTGGTCTTTCACCCATACGACAAATAGTTAGGAAACTTCTAGAATTTTTCAATTTCAGACGACATAACATTTGTCGTCTGATCATCACTCATATGGATATGGAGAACTGTCGTCTGATTGTCTAATCTCAAGCGGCATATAGATGATTTTCGTCAGACGACAGTGCTCAACTGTCGCCTGATGATGTTTTTGGCATAGTGTGTATTACTGTTCTTGAGTTCAAATGCTTTTTTTTTTTGGTCATAGATTATGCAATTCACCAAGCATTACATAACATTTCTAAAATAAAAAGTACAAACGTAAAATCAAAGTAGAACAACGTAGCTAGAATTGTTAACACACATAAGTGCTTCTCAAAAAAGAAAACCCTCACATAAGTGAGACTAGTACTTTTAGTAGAGTTGCAGAAGTGTAGCTTGCAAGTTGGAATACACAGCGGTTCAGCCCTGCTGGGAAGGGTGAGCATCGTCCCAAAAGAAAGCAGAGTTACGCTCACTGACGGTATACATAGGGCTCCGGTCCATATCATACCTACGACCACACCAATCTGAATCACTTTGTCCAACACAACACGGCTTCAGTGGCTTCTTAAACTTTATGCTTCCTGCATCCAAGAACAGATTATTGATAGATTATTCTTAAAAATTCTACATCAACGCAACTCAAAAGTTTATGATTAGTCTATATCTGTTACCTAGATGGTCTGCTTTGTTCTTGAAAACTGACGTAAACGAGGCATAAAGGTCAAGAATGATGAACGAAGAACTCTCGGTTTCACTGTTCAGCTTGGTCACAGCTTGCTGCAACAAGAGGCTTTGGGACTTGACTAACGAGTTAAGGGTTTCATTGCACTTCTTGAATGAGGATACAGATGTGATTCTAGGAAGGCATCCCATAGGTGCCAGATTTGTCACAAGTCGTAAATACGTTTCAAATCCTGTAATGCATAGATAAGAGACAGAGTTACAGTTCGATTGATTCTACAGATTTATGTTTAGTAGAAGATTAAGAGTTTCAACCTGATAAGTGATATATCCTAACCAACAGACGTCAGAATCAGAGCCAAGACTGGCGACATTGTTGCCGGTGGCAGCGTAGGAGTCTCCGAAAACAAAGAGCTTTGTTGGACGCTAAAGGTGGGGAACAGCATCCACTAGTAGCGCCTCTCCTTCTCCAATAAGACCTAAATCACATACACACACATGGACGTACATATACAAAAAAGATAATAATCCTTTGGCAATAGATATGGAAATTAAACTACAAGGAAGGAGAGGCATATTATGCAGATCCATAGAGCGAGGTAAAATCAGTTACCTGAGACGGAGTAAAAGACAAAGAGAATGAGGAACATGATTTTTCCATCTAATTCCATTGATATCCTACTGAAGATGATATAGAGGAAAATGAAAAGGACAAACCAATTATACTCGTTGCCATACATATATAACCCATGACATCACCAGTGGTGATCTAAGCCTGTTTAACCATTAATGATGCTGCATGTTAAATTGTCAATGTTTAAACTTATAAGTACGTAATAAGAACTCCATCTAATTAAGATCATGGCCATATATATAAGACTGTTCTTGCTGTTATATTGCTGAACTGCAAGGGAAAGTGAGCGCTCCAACGTGCCTAGCTAATAGTAATTAAGCTAGGCTCACACATGAAAATCTTACCAAGTCAATGTTAAGGGAAGGGTCATGTACGTACGTGATGTGAAGACCTATGTATAAACACGATTTAACATAATGCTTAAGATCGAATCCAAGATGGTCTGATCCATACTTAATCACATGCATGTGAAGTACTTGGTCCTCCTTTTTAAGTTTTTTTTTTTGTTAACTTGATCCACACGTCAAAGTTAGTTAAATAAATCTTTACGCATCATTTAGTTCACCGTTATTCGTTTTGCTTGTTTATGTGAGGAACAGTTTTAAGGATTAGATTATACAAACTTAAAACTGCATGTGCATATGTTTACCCATAATGATATTTTTGTTGAAGGAGAACATATAACGAAAATAACGATCTACTCATTTATTGATAGAAAAGCTTATTTATAGGCATTACATAGAATCTCCTGAATGATCTAGAACATCTATCAATACTGTAATCTATTCTAATAAGGAAACGATTAAGTCAAGACACATAATAGAAGAACAGGAAAGTAATTTCCTTAAACTCTCCCCCTTGTGTCGTGTGCCTAAAACGACATAGTGCATGAGATGTTGCCTTGTTAAAATCTTTGTCAAATAAAACAAAAACCTCGTGGGCAAAACAAAAGACTTGGACGAACAGAAAAAGAGCACAACGCACCAACTACAATTGAAGATAACATGTGATGTAGACTCCCCCTGATGTCTACATAACGACTCCCCCCAATGCTCTTCACATGTTTCTCAAATGTAGATTTAGATAGAGACTTGGTGAACAAATCTGCTACATTATCCTCAGAACTCACCTAGTTCACATGGATATTCAAAAACTGTTGCTGCTGCTAATTGTAAAAGAATTTCAGCGAGATATGTTTAGTATTATCACCCTTGATGTAACCTAACTTCATCTGTTCAATGAAAGCCGCATTATCCTCATAGATGCAAGTTGGTTTAGCCGTAGTAGATGGTAATCCACTAGACTATCGAATATGAGACACTACAGACGGAAGCCAAACACATTTTTTAACTGCTTCATGTAGTGCAATAATCTCAGCATGATTCGAGGAAGTAGCAACAAGGGTTTGCTTAGTTGATCTCCAAGATATCGTCGTATTCCCAATTGTGAACACATATCCAGTATGGGAACGTCCTTTATGTGGGTCAGAGAGATACCCAGCATCAACAAATCCAACTAACACTTATTCAGTGTTTCAGGATAGGGGACTAGTCTACCATGCGCATGAACTACGACTATGGCAGCGTCGGACACAGTTTCTTGGTGGGAAGCCGAGGGCTGTGATCCACCGATCCCAGACATGATCTTTTGCTCTCTTGTTTCACTATAGGGAAAGAACAGGCCTAAGTCAATGGAACCTTTCAAATACCTGAAGATGTGCTTAACACCATTCCAATGACAATGCGTTGGCGCAGAGTTAAATCTAGCTAACAAGTTCATAGAGAATGCAATGTCTGGTCGAGTGCACTGAGCCAAATATAACAGAGCTCCAATCGCACTAAGATATGGAGTTTTAGCTCCCAGGATATCTTCTTCATCATCTTTCGGACAGAACGAATCATTTTTAATATCCAGACTTCGGGTAATCATGGAAGTGCCAAGAGGGTGTGCTTTGTCCATATTGAATCGCCAGAGCATCTTTTGGACATAAGCCGACTGGTGTATTAAGATTCCAGTCCCTCGATGCTCTAGTTCAATGCCTAGGCAAAATCGAGTCTTCCCAAGATCTTTCATCTCAAACTCGGATTTCAAGTAGCTAACCGTCTCATTAATCTCATTGAGATTTTCGATGATATTCATATCATCAATATAGACTGCTACAATTGCAAATCTAGAGCTTGTTCTTTTTATGAACACGCATGCGCACAAATCATTGTTCTTGTATCTCTTCCCAATCAAGTAATTACTTAGATGAGTAAACCACATTCGTCCGGATTGTTTCAATCCATATAGTGAACGCCTCAATCTGATGGCACAAGTACTCCGTGGTTTAGAGTCACTTGAATTGGGCAACGAAAGGCCGTTGGGCACTTTCATATATATCTCTGTATCAAGATCCTCATAGAGATATGCAGTAAACACATCCATAAGCTGCATATTCAGTTTTTCAGACACTACTAAATTGACAAAGTAGCGGAAAGTAATGACGTCCATAACAGAAGAATACGTCTCCTCATAATCAATACCAAGGTGTTGCGAGAATCCTTGCGCCACAAGTTTAGCTTTATATCGCATGACTTCATTCTTCTCATTAAGCTTCTGAACAAAGACTCATTTATTTCCAACAGGCTTAACATTTGGTGGGCATGGCACAACCAGACCAAAAACTTGCCTTTTCGATAGGGAGTCTAGTTCAGCCTGGATTGCATCTTTCCATTTCGGCTAATCTGCTCTACGTTGACATTCTACAACAAAGCGAGGTTCTATTTCATCTTCATCAATAATCTTCTGAGCGACGAAATAAGCAAAAGCATCATCAATAAACATGGAAGACATATCCATAAGAACACGCGCACTTGTGTAATTTAACGAGATTTCTTTGTTCTATGACATCAATATTGATTCTGAGGCGTCCCCCAGAGGTTTCAATATCGATTCATGGACATAGCTATAGTCAAAGATAATCTCACATGATGGATTCACAGTATGGATGATGAGCGGATCATTTTGTGCCTTGATGTCTTGTTTTTTCCGTGGCAAGACATCGATTAAACCTTTCTTTGGTCTCCCCCTCTTCTGGGTGGGAACCGAGGCTATAGCCACCCCTCCACCATGGGCATCAAGTACGGCGGTGGTGCCTAGCTTGGGTGTGGCATTAACTTGCCCAGTTTTTGAGACTTCCAACCTTGCAGGAACGTTTGCAACAAGGATAGTTGATCTCGTCACTTTCGCGATATCAGTAAAGGAGTCAGGCATCGAATCTGCAACTTTCTGAAGATCGAGAATTCTTTGCACTTCAATCTCGCTCTGAGAAGTGCAGGGATCATAATGAGACATAGTTGGGACAGACCACGACAATTCATGTCGTTCAACTAGAACATTATCGTTCCTTTCTCCCCCTAACAACGGGAAGTATGTCTTATTAAAGTGACAATCTGCAAATCTTGCAGTAAAGAGATCTTCTGTCAAAGGTTCTAAATAGCGGACAATCGTTGATGCTTCAAAGCCAACATATATACCCAATCGTCTCTGAGGATCCATTTTAGTACGCAGTGAAGGCATAATAGGCATATAAACCGCGCAACCAAATATGCGTAAATGTGAAATGTCAAGTTCATATCCAGTTAACAATTGGTACGCACTAAAAGGTTGGTTGGCGGTGGGTCTGAAACGAATAAGTACAGTTACATGTAAAATTGCATAACTCCATGTAGAGACGGGTAGATTGGTGCGCATCACCAAAGCCCGAGCCATAAGCTGTAATCGCTTGATTGTTGCTTCTGCAAGACCGTTCTGTGAATGAACATGGGGAACGGGATGTTCGACATCAATCCCAATAGACATGAAATAATCATCAAAAGATTTTGAAGTAAACTCTCTTGCATTATCCAATCGAATAGACTTGATCGGATGGTCAAGGTGGTGAGCCCTGAGTTTTATAATTTGAGCCAGGAGTTTAGCAAATGCAGCATTCCTTGTGTATAGCAAATGCATCAACCAAAACCATAAAGTATCAAAATGGTCCGCATTCTGGTTTGATAGGTCCACAAATATCACATTGGATCCTCTGTAAGAATGGAATGGTTTGTTTTGTGTCTATAGCAAAAAAAGGTCATGCCTGCAACTTTGCTAATGAACAAGCTTTGCAAAACAAGTGGTGAGCGTTGAAGATTGCCATAGAGGCATCAGGGGTGGAACCATGCGGTACAGAAGCCTATGAAGGCTGTGACAGCATTTGGGACGGCATTAAGGCCGAGCCCTGACCATGAGTAGTGCTCACGGCACTGCCACCATTTTCGGTGGCTATGTGTGTTCCCATACGCCTCTGTGCTCTGAAAAACGGATGACCATGTGAATTTTTAAGAATACGGATCATCATATCATGACTAAGATGTCCCAGACGATCATGCCAAAACTTATATGAGTCAGATTCGTAGAAGTTGCGAGCAACTGCATATGATTCAATAATCCGAACTGTAGTAAGAAATAAACCACTACTTTGACTCAGAAGTTTCTCTAAGATGCGCTTAAGGCCACATTCATTAGAGGTAAGACACAAAAACTCTTTATTATTCTCACGATGAGTTTCCAAATGGAAACAGTTGGTGCGAATGTCTTTAAAACTTAGCAAGGTTCAATTGGCCTTTGGCGCGTATAAGGAATTAGTGACATGAATCTTTGTGCCATTTGGCAGCAAGAATTGTGCAATATCTCGCCCTTGTATAACCGGCAATGAACCAATCATGGTTGTCACTAAAGATTTGTAGGGCACAAAATCCGTAAACAATTGCCTATTCCGCAGAATAGTGTGGGTAGTCCCATTGTCAGCCAAACACCCAATTTTGCCGTGAGACATCTACAAAAAAATGTAAATCAATTAGTCTTGAACTGAAGATATGGCGAACACTCTAAAGAATATAGAGGAATTTCAGGGAATTGTGATCAAGTTGTGATCCCTAATTGAGTGCATAAGAATGTCGGCGCAGAATGACATTTGCTCACTAAAACGGTCATAACTTCGTCATAGAAATAGATATGGACGAACCGTGAGAAGATCTAGAAACTAGACTCATAGAGCTTTCCATACATGTGTCACTCATATTCTAGTTCGTCCTTAGCTGTTCACAAAGCTCGTACGAAGTTGGCAGACAGATTACTGTTTGCGCAAAGTAGCTTTTGCAATTCGAACCATGCATGCATTATTAAGGGAAATAAAATTCTCAACCATTCTTTAAACCAGAAAACTAAGAGAAATTTTATTAATGCCAACTTAATACATCAAGGATGTCTTAATTCCAAAACGACTAAGAAAAAACCAAAGTCTTAAAACATGGCCATTGTCAAACAAAAGAACATTTGAATAACATAGCAAAAGAATCGTCAAATACATAGACTAATCAAAATCCGGAGTTTCAACACTCTCTGAAGGAACACTCTTTTTGGTCTCAAAATCTGCTATAATGAGATTGGTGATGAGCTCTACATCTCTGTTATCTATCTCATAATATCCACCAATAAAATTAGCCTCTTGAGCCAAATACTGCTTATGCCTCTTGTAGATATCTTGAATGTCCTTGCTTGCACGACATTGTTTGTGCATGTGCTTAGTTGAACCGCATTTGAAGCAAGAAAATCGACCGTATTTGACAAAGTTAGGTGGAGGATTTTCTTGGTCCCAACTGGCCTTGTATTGTTGTTGAGAATAATCTTATGATGCCTCTCTTTTTTCTGAAGTATATTCATAAGGTCACTGAAAGTCTTAACTCTTTCGTTTTCATACTCAATGAGGTATTGATGAGCAAGTAAGCTCATGGAGGAGGGAAAGGTGTTCAAGGTCTTCTCGATCATGTCTTGCTCGGATTTATCGACTCCATAAAAACTAAGCTCTGCCTAGAGGTCCAACATAGCTTGGTTATAGTCATTAACTTTGGCAAAATCCAGCAAACGAATTGTTTCCCATCGCTCAGTCAATTCTGGGAGTTGTACGTCATGTACATTGTTGAAACGTTGCTTTAGAACGTCCCATAAATCCTTGTGATCCTCTTTTTTCAAATACTGCTTCTTTAGAATTGGGTGGATATGATGCCTCAAAAACATGAGGGCTTGAGCCTTGGTCCCCAAACTAGGAGGAGGAGTATTGGGAACATTCGAAGGGAAAATGGTGGTGGTGTATCGTTTACCGACAAACGTATGAGTCACGTCTGACACGCCCACCTATGATACTCTTTTCCTTGAGCATCAAGGATTTCGAACTCTGGCCTAGATGGCTCGGTCATCTACAAAAGACAAGGGAGAGTAGTTAGTATCGAGAATTTGAATACTAAAATCAAGTATATGGAATTAGAACGTCAGCCAAGATGTATTGGTCACAATATCAATGTGAAAAACCATGACTATTAGACAGTCACAATCGATTTCTTCCCTTTGTTTTTTTTTTTTTTGAGTTGTACTGTGATAAAACCGTCACTAATCAAACTTGATACGAGGGGCCTCAATCTCTCAATATCGTCACACATTAAAAAGAAAGGTGGGATGGAGAAGAAGGCTAGGAAGCCCGACTATGAAATTAAAAACTCGAAAGCAGCAACTTTTAGAAAAAATTTACCTCATTTTGATTGCCGGAGAATTCGCTTTGGGAGACGGGCGTGAAAGTGCTTTGAACCTTGGGGATTTGTTGTTGACAAGAAGTAGGAGAAGACTGCCTAACACAGCGTGTACGAAGGCGCGCAATTGTGGCGTTGCGATGTTAGTGTTTTGAGAACTTTTTTCTTCTTCTCCTTATGCGTTCAGTCGGTCTGTTAAGCTTCACCTACTTCTGAACCGGTTCTTGCAGTGAAATTTTGATACAAGAGTCCTGACAACGATGTGCTACTGGTGACAAGATTTGAAGGCAATCGAACTCCGGGAATGGCGTGAACCGGCGGCGTTAGCGAGACAGAAGGTTCGGGTATTCCGGTGACCGGTTCGGCACTGTTCCGGCTGGTTCTTGGGGTGAGGCCGGCGGCTTTGGAATTCTTGGAACAAGGGCTACATGATGGCTTTCGGGTTCGGCCAAGTACTGAAAGTTTCGTTGGCCGATATTGGGTTTTGGTTTTCTAGAGTTAGGGTTTTCTTTTGGCTATGAACTCATGGTTAGAACAACGTGTCGATAACGTGTTGAAGGGGAATATATAACGAGAATAAAGATCTACTCATTTATTGATAGAAAGACCTATTTATAGGCATTACATAGAATCTCTCGAATGATCTAGAACATCTATCAATACTGTAATCTATTTTAATAAGGAAATGATTAGGTCAAGACACATAACAGAAGGACATGAAAGTAATTTCCTTAAACAATTTTAACCAAAATCAAGTCCTAATAATATCGTTCTCTTCTCAATCCATTGCTTCCAAACTGTGAACATACAAATCTTTTGACATTAATCAGAATAAACAAACATCAAACTAACAGTCAGTCTAATTTAGAAATAAAAAATAGAAATAACTCAGGTTATGATTTTTATTAATCAGAAAATTTAATTACTGCTTCTCATTGCTTTAAATTATATGGGAGATTTACATTTAAAATTTCACTTTTAATTGGATACGTCAGGATATTTCTGGAATAGAAAAATGAGTGGGATAAGTAAAAATTTTATTAAAATCAAAATGTAGGAAATGAGCAGAGCTGGTTAAGGATATCCACTGTTTATGGCATAAACAAATGCTAATGAAGGGGATCAGATCGATCGTTCTAACATTATATAAGCACATTATTTAGTTGACTAATTACAACTTACAATCAATATATGCATTGTTAAGGGCTATATTCTCTGAAATCAGAATACATGACATTAATATATTCCATTCTCAAAAAAAATGACATTAATATATTCAAATACCAGAAAGTTTTCGGGTATACTACAGTGACACGGTGATTTACAGTAGCAAAACCCATAGGGCATGCGTTTCCAGGGGATCGTAGGAATCAGCTAATTTTAGAAGAGTTTCTTAAGTGTAGCTTTGAGGTTTGAATACACAACGAACCATCCCTGTTGTGTAGGGTGAGCATAGTCCCAAAAGAAGGCAGCAGCTGCACTCTCGCAAATGGTGTAAGTTTCTTCCCCCGGTATATCAGTCATCGTGCCACACCCATATGGATAATCAGGTGTTACACCAGCACAACAGGGCTTTAGTCCGTCCTTAAATTTTGTAGTGCTTCCTGTCCAAGAATGAAATCATATACTTGATGCATGACTACACAATTATTCTGAATTAGTTGTAATTGAGACAAACGAGGTTCGTATTAGCGTAGCGATGTTTACCTTTGTGTTTCAATGCGGACATGAAAGAGGTATAAAGATCGAGTATGATGAAGGAAGAAGAACTCTTGGCCTGGTGGTTCAACTTGTCCACAGTTTGCTTCAAGAGGAGGTTATGAGACCTGGAAAGTGAGTTTCTGGTTTCATTGCACTTTTTGTAGGAGAATACAGCCGTACTTGTAGGGCGACATCCCATAGGTTCCAGGGCAGTCACGAGTATTTTCTTCACTCCCAAGTCATGGATACGTTTTAAACTAATGGTTATCTGATTTACTACTGAGGTGCTGAAGGATTTCCAACTCTGTAACTGATAGGCCTGGAAAGAGAAATATTTCACTTATGAGACGTGTGTGTATAGCCCTTCTCAGCTGCGGACTTCCGCACCAATGGTTTTGGTGCGGATTTCCATTTTTGCACCACTTTTCGATCGAATTTCTCCATTTCCACTGTCTAGTATCTAGATTATATTGTGTAGATCATCTCTGCATATTTTCAGCCAATTTGGTAATCTTTAAGGCCCTCAAAATTACGTTTTTCTATTATAAACATGAACGGTTCATTGACAAAATTCAGTCCGTCAATTTGTTTTTCGAGTTTGAGGATCTTAACGATTACCAAATTGGCTAAAATTTTACAAGATGATCTACACAATATTATCTAGATACTACATGGTGGAAATGAGGAAATTCGATCGAAAAGTGGTACAAAAATAGAAATCCGCACCAAAACCATTGGTGCGGACCTCCGCACATGAGAAAGACTGTATATATATATATATATATATATATAGGTATAGGTATAGGTAAATGTTTTGAGCCGTTTTTGTTTTTGTTCAAGCAGCTAAATTGGTCACCGTTAAGTATCTAGCTAGGTGCTGGAATCAAACATAAATTAAAATATTATGATAATATATCAAAACAACTAATGTTTTCCAGTTTTGCTGATTAATTCTTTCTATACAACTTAGTAATAATGTTTGAGTCTAGACTTGAGCAATGAATAACTCGGACAGTTTATTAGAAAACTTGGAAAGGATGGACTCACCGGAGTCTGGTCTTCCATACTGAAAATGTAAGACTCATAATCATCACCGGAAATGGTAACGAGGGCCACAGAAGAGTGGAGGTCTGTGGTGTTGTACACAGAACTTGCTCCCTCGATAATCCGCTGAAAGTAGTCTATTTGGGTAGTCAAGTTGGGGTAATAATATGAGATATTGGTCACACCCGTATCTGCGTATGCGAAATTCATCCCGTATTTCAAATAATCGCCTGCAACTTTATTTCTTAATTTGTATGAGACCGGAGACTTCACTCCTATGAACTTGGCTGCAAAACCGACGTGCACAAGAAAAAAGAACATTACACACCAACACATGGCTAAAGGACGCAAACATATGTGAATTATATATATATATATATATATATATATATATATATATATATATGTGTGTGTGTGCTTTATTTGTATCGTAGATCATTTGATTGACTTAGACGTATGAATCCCAAAAACCTAAATGTTTGTTTATATCCTTGTTGTTAACATATCAGACAATGAGACAATGAACTTAGATCAGAAAACTTGTGCAGTTAATATTGTGACAATGAACTACACGATCGAGTCATAAAGCATATTGATTATTGATAAGCATATTAAGCATACCAATGAAATCAGTGAGGACACGACCATCGGAGTAACGGCCGGTTGGTTTTCCGGGAAAGGTCTTTCCGTAAGGATAATTCCAAGGGGTGTTCAAAAAATCATTGTCATTGTTCCCTGTGGCAGCAAAGGAGTCTCCAAAAACAAACAGCTTTGTCGGACGCCAGTCTTGCTGAACAACAGCTGAAACTAGCTGCCGTGCCCCTCCTTCTCCTATTCAATACATCAACTTAAGAAAATAAGCTAAACCTAGCTTATTTAGAAATTATATATAAGAGAGGCATACTGCAGAGGTAGAGAATTTGAACCTGAAACGAAAAAAGAGACCAGAAAGAGAGGTAGGAATAGCCTTTGAGAAGACTTAGTTAGTTCCATGGCACAAACCGTTTGATGATGAAAGAAAATGCTAAAACCTATATAATGGTTCAGAAATGTCAGAATGTGATAGTATATATCATATTCGATATTTCTTCTTGTCTTTGGGTGATCAGTGACGTGAAACTCTTGGTTGGCTTCGCTTCCACTTCAAACGAACGTATAAATGCAAGGTCAACTTTCCAAGATCAACTCGTTACAAGTCGAGTACAGATTAAGATTGAGACCAACAAAAAGTGGAAGAGAGTGGCATGGTTTGACCCATAAACGAACAGCATTGACAGGCAAGTGATGAGTTGTGAAACGTAAGAGCATTGCACGAAACAATATTTTCTCATGAGTAGCATGGAGGTAGCAGACAAGGAGTTAAGTAATCAAAGGATCAAAAGGTACGATAAGATTTAGTGCTTAGTACTCTACGTTTTGATTATGTGCACGTTCTCATTGAGACTGATCTCAACTTGGTTGGTTATCTCTCTTTCCTAGTTTGGTGATTTGTCACATGATCTTAGCTAGGGTCTTAGTCGTTGTCTTTGGCCCTTCTCTTGAAATGTAGATCAAATTCCCAAGATCAATATTAAAATGGTCGACTGTAGCTTAATATTGAGACTAACCAAATAGTAGTGTTTTTGTTAATCTTATGTAAGGTTTATAACAATTAAGTCGTAAGGGTATTTACGTGTTGTAACCTAATTCTACAATACAAACATAACGTAGCCTCAAAATTTTTCCTGCATTTCTTTTAGTTTTATGCTACTTTTTAATAATCCATGGTTTCAATCATGATATCAAAGCCAGCGTCATGATCTTTGGCCTTGTCGCTTTTGTGGGATCTAATCCCATTATAGGAACCATGGATTGAGCATTCTCATATTGAGGATAGACCTGGGTAAGAGGAGTACTTTTTTATCTGTGCTGGGTGGAGCTTGCTACGATCGTCAGTGGTGGTCACTTCCGTTTTCAACTGTAGTCCGCACAAATGGAGTAGAAGGGTGCGATCTTTCCTTTGCAGGTAGTGGCAGGCTGGTAGCATTGAGAAGAATAAATGGCTGAAGAATAGGTTGCACAAAACTTTAAGAGGAATTTTCACTACTTTTTGAAAGTTTTACAGCTTGGATATCAAAATGTTTTACAAGTTCACTAAATTTAAGCATGATCTAGCTCGTCCGCCAGAGTTGAGTTATCTCTGAGACTGACTAGAACCCTTTCTACATTTCAAATCTTTTTTTTTTTTATTGACACAATTTCGATTGAAGTCACCTAATCCCATAGCTCTCACGATGCCATCAGTCGATCTTTTATATAATCAAGGACTCCAACCACGTTGACTGTCCAAGCAACTTCAACAGGAGAATAGCCTGTCCATGGATTGCTTGAATTCCAACTGTAACAGAGTGAAAATCAGTTCAAAGAAACAATTGCATAGAGTAAAATTTATTTCAAGAAAAGATTGTGCTCATACTTCTTTAGTCCTTGATCCATCAGTGTGTGCCCAACACAGATGCCCTGAGTTTCAACCCTCACCACCCCTTTCTTGTATGTGAAGAGATCAGGACGGACTACTGCTACAAAACTGACAGGGTCATGAAGGAAAATCCCTGAAATGAACACATGTCACAGATTCAGATGTAAAAATCAAATATTAGAAGGATGATAACACTGACAGCGACCTTAAGTTCACATAAACTAAATATCCATTAACACCATCAGATTTTATGTGCCAATCTCTGTAGAATTGACATGTGTCGGTTATGAATTGAGCATGCTTTCCTTTTGATTGCCGCAGTTGAAGGAGGTCAGAATCTGAACCGTAATACAGTTATCAAGTCAGAAGGACACTACTAAACAATTCCTCAGCAAATGAAAAATGAATTGGAAGGTGAAGTAAAATGTAAACTCAAGTCCCACCTGTAAACTTGACTTGGGTCGTAATATTTATTCCAACAACAGTAATGTTAGCCCCAGATGTAAACACAACATCTGCTGCTTCTGGGTCTCCATAAATCTGCAAGTCGGAGATCAGTGTCATCTGGTGCACTTTGTTTAGATGAATTCAAATCAAGTACGATTGAGTAGTTTCCTACTTTCAGTACTTAGTGACATACAACTAGAAGTCTAGAACTCAGGAACAAAATATCCAGCCATATTTATTTACTATGAAGGAACATTTTAATTAGACCCTATGTTTTGGCCCACGATCCTCAGCGTGCTGAGCCGAGGTAAATAGCGATCCAAAGAGGATGGAGAGTTGCGGGCGTGCCACCTCGCGGACGAGGAAAAGGTTGATTGAGTGAGTGCGCAGGCTTGACTTCTTGATCAGGCGAGCGGAGTTCCAGGTGCCACCTCAAATGAGGAATTTACAGCACAAGCGATCGATACTCACGGCGGGGTGAGCAGAGCAACAATAGGGAAGTTTCCGAGGATCGGGGCGAGTTCCGGAGAGCTCTGAAGGGTTCTAGGCGGCGAGGCGCTTAGAAACAGGGCTTCGAAGAGGCTTCGAAGGGATATCGGCTCCTGGGAGCGCTGAAGGTTTCGACAAGGTCGAGAGGGTTTTCAACTAGGTTGAAAGTTGTTTTGTGTTGTATTTGAGTATTGTTTGTTGTTGTGTCGTCTGTAAGCCGTGAAACTTCTTTATATAGAATTACTTAGGGCCACAGGTATTGGCCCAAAGCATGTCAAAGACTTGTAGGAGTCTTCAACGTTGAGATTGCATCGTAGGCAGTCCTTATCAACTCTTTATCGTTGCTCTTCTTGAAGGTAATAGAGTTGGTTTAGAATACATTCTTCTCACGAACGTATGCATGGATCACACATAGCTTAGGATGGTTGCATCCTCACTTGATTACTTCCCTCCATGCACTAATAGCAAAGTGATATATGCAGATATATACTCATCTATATGTATATAGATAGGATAATCCTTCATGTCCAGGACTCCTAGGCGAAGTCTCTGCTCCGCATATATATGGACTTCTAGGGAAGCCTCCTCCACCAAGCAATTAAACAGTTGACCGGTCAGCTTGGATAACCCCCTTTGCAATTAAACATGTCTAAACGTGAAGTCCTTCCAGCTCGCATGTATCTCGAGCTCGCCTCATTGTTTTGCATTCCAGGCGGGGTCCGCCATCTTTTCCTTCTTTCACGCGAATTCTCTTCTTATTTTCTGGCGAGCATCTCGCCCCGCCTTATACTTCGCATGCAAATAGACTCCTTGTTGAATGCAATCAAGGATGCAACTAGCTAGCCTTCTTATCCTTCTGTTCCGCAAACTTGATAATGAGTAATTATCAAATGAGCAAAGCTGGCTACTTGATAACTATCACGTCCAATATATATACATCCCATGCAAACTTTGTCTGTAGCATGCGAACTCCGCACTTCGCATGCGAGCCGTATCTTAGAGAATCATGCGGAGCCAATGTTGTTCAGTTCTACATTTGTATGCAAACTCTCTTCCTTTGTTTCTTGGCGAAGGCATCTCGCTTCGCGGAACCGAACACAACTCAAGGAGAAGACTCCTTAATTATACGTGCCTCCTTGTATCACACATCTTCTCATACGTCCAACTCGCGTGATATTGCAAGCGAGGCAACCCACCTTTAAACCCAACATTATTCGGGTCCGCCAGTATGACGTGGACCATGAATTTAATTAATATTCACTAAGACAATTACTGTCCAGTAAAATATTAATTTGGGTGTAAACATTGCCCCCCAGCCTCGAAGTCATGAATGTCAAGAATGACTGAAGAGGTTTATGTTTCATGCTGCCCCAAAGCCACTGGTATTGGCTCGGTTCATACATCACATGACTGTGAGTAAACAAGCCTGTGAATAGGCTCTAAAACTCAAGTACCCGGTAACAAAGCATTGTAGTGAAGTTGCTGTACGATTCGCCCAGTACCATATTAATCAATTGATGACCATAAACTTAACATAGGTACCTTGGACTTGAATGACTATGAATGATGCCGTACGCTTCGCCTGCTCCATTTGGAGAACATAGTACCATGCATGCACCTCGACTAGATAATATCCTCGAGAGGATGTTCCTCTCATGGATGCACCCTGCGGCCAAAACTTGTTGACTCGCCATGGCCTGTTGACTCGCCATGGACTTGTTGACTCGCCATGGACTTGTTGACGAGATTCAAAAAATGACCTCCACTTGAGCTCTTGGCGATGGCGAACCAACTTTTTGATATATGTAGTGACTTCGCTGCCCCCCAGTGCGAACCAATGAGAGTCAAACAAAAAGACCATGTCGGCGAACGATCGCATAGCCTTGAAATTTTTTTTTTTAGAGGCCACAGGTGTTGGCCTAAATAATGACCAAGACACCTCAAGAAGGGTCTAAAGTCTGAAATATCTGGAACACATATCTACCCTAATGTGCCCCCCAGTTTTGATGTCTGTTCGTCGAATAAAGGACATCAAAACTTTAGTATGCCCCCCTAGTGAAGGAGTTGTTAGTACCATGCATCGTTGAAGTCAGCAAACACCGAAAAAAGGTCGTGGACCGGCCTTGAGTAGATCCCGGTGTATGAATAAAGGTACACAAAACTTGTATGGACGCCCCCCAGTAAAGGAAAGCATGCTGCAAGGTCATGAAAATACACTTTGCAAATTCGCGCGTATCCTGACTTGTCTGCATTCAAACCGCCATAACTCTCTCCAGGAATGGCGAAATGACGAACCGTAAACCCCTCTGGAAAGTAGACATCCAGAGCTTTCCATTGATATATGGCTCGCCTTCTAGGTCGTCCTGGATCGTTCCAGCTGAATCGGCGAAGTTCACTGTCTGGTAGTGGCTGTTGCAACTTTTAACAACTATTGAATTTTCTTCTCTGACTTGACTTCGCTGGCAACAATTCAAGGCATATGGAATGCCTGCTGTATTGTCTTCAGGCCTCAGGGATAGGCCTCAAATAAAGTTTAAGCCTTTTGGAGGCAAAAACGTTGTCTTGCATTTCAGCAAAACCAATAATCTCTTTTTGGTGTTTTCTGCTATTTGATTTTTTTTTATTTTCTTTTTCAATGCAAGAAAGAAAGAAAAATGAAAGCAAACAAAAGTAAAAACTGAGGTAAAACTAAGAGTAAAGAAAAGAAGAGAGTATAGCATGGCTAGTTACCCTTCGTAAGGCTACGGGGGAGGCCACCAATGCTTCACTCCAAGCCTCGACGCCGTTATGTTTCCGGCATGAGAACCTCGCTGTTGAAAATTTTCAAGTGTTGAGCAGAGATGTTGTGCGTCAACCACCTGAAAATTTGAAGAAAGTAGCTCGTAGGGACTGCCTTGTTGCCCCCCAAGCATCTTTGTTATTTGGCAAAGCATGATCTTCAATTGCATTCTGGCGGACAAAATGGTGTAAAGATCTGCCTTGTCACCGACTATCATGTCAGAATGCATGGTCTTATCAGGTATAGCCACGCATTGCTTATGGAAGAGGGCCATATCAAGAGCTTCACTGGGATTGAACTCTTGTGAAATATGATTATGAGACAGACGCACCAACATATAGTCTTCATCATATTCATCATAAATTGGCTCTGTGTCAAAATCAAATTTAGAGTCACCATAGTCCAGCGAATCCACCTCTGCCTCTAATGCAAATATATGAAATCCATGAGCATCATGTTTATATGCCACCAAGTCCCTGCTGCAGACTAGAGTGAGATGACCCTGAGAATACTCGACTTTACACCCATGTATAATAAACTTGCAATTCTGGGTGTAAAAACGTTTTCCACATACAATACTAAAGCCATAGTTTGGCCTTTGAACTTGCATGCATAGACTCCAATTGTATTGGAGTGTGAAGCCTCGGATTGGCCTAGGTATACCACTACACCATGTATAATTAATTTTGTCATGACCTGGGGCAGCTTCTTGATAATGTCCAGTAATAGGACAAAACTTGAGTTGATCATGCCCTTGATCATGGTGGTGGATTAAAGAAAGAAGGCGAGTTACGCCGTGCCCCCCATGCATCTGACCTGTGTCCACATATATGTCTTGCATAGGGAAGCTGGCTTCTTGGACACCTTTCATATGAATTTGTGGTTCGCCATCATCAATGTTCGAACCAATTTCATCTTCTAAGATGGACTGTTCTGTCCTATCTTCATGCTCCTTTTTCTGAGGAACACTTGCTTCAACAGCCTCCTTGGCAACCGCCTGTTCGGCTTGGTGTTTGCTGATGGCTGCTGCTATCATTTCATCAAACCTCCTTTGGAAAGCATCGATTATTTTATCGAAGGCCGCAAAATGTTTATCAATAACCGCAACCGTCGAATTGTCGTGCCAATCCATTATCGTATCTTGTTTTCTTTCTCTGACCCCAACGAAGGTGACGTCAGAGGCCACTCTGGTTTCCCTATGGTGTCTCGCTTATGCTCCTGGTCCCACTGGGCGTGCCAATGTTTTGGCCCACAATCCTCAGCGTGCTGAGCCGAGGTAAATAGCGATCCAAAGAGGATGGAGAGTTGCGGGCGTGCCACCTCGCGGACGAGAAAAAGGTTGATTGAGTGAGTGCGCAGGCTTGACTTCTTGATCAGGCGAGCGGAGTTCCAGGTGCCACCTCAAATGAGGAATTTACAGCACAAGCGATCGATACTCACGGCGGGGTGAGCAGAGCAACAATAGGGAAGTTTCCGAGGATCGGGGCGAGTTCCGGAGAGCTCTGAAGGGTTCTAGGCGGCGAGGCGCTTAGAAACAGGGCTTCGAAGAGGCTTCGAAGGGATATCGGCTCCTGGGAGCGCTGAAGGTTTCGACAAGGTCGAGAGGGTTTTCAACTAGGTTGAAAGTTGTTTTGTGTTGTATTTGAGTATTGTTTGTTGTTGTGTCGTCTGTAAGCCGTGGAGCTTCTTTATATAGAATTACTTAGGGCCACAGGTATTGGCCCAAAGCATGTCAAAGACTTGTAGGAGTCTTCAACGTTGAGATTGCATCGTAGGCAGTCCTTATCAACTCTTTGTCGTTGCTCTTCTTGAAGGTAATAGAGTTGGTTTAGAATACATTCTTCTCACGAACGTATGCATGGATCACACATAGCTTAGGATGGTTGCATCCTCACTTGATTACTTCCCTCCATGCACTAATAGCAAAGTGATATATGCAGATATATACTCATCTATATGTATATAGATAGGATAATCCTTCATGTCCAGGACTCCTAGGCGAAGTCTCTGCTCCGCATATATATGGACTTCTAGGGAAGCCTCCTCCATCAAGCAATTAAACAGTTGACCGGTCAGCTTGGATAACCCCCTTTGCAATTAAACATGTCTAAACGTGAAGTCCTTCCAGCTCGCATGTATCTCGAGCTCGCCTCATTGTTTTGCATTCCAGGCGGGGTCCGCCATCTTTTCCTTCTTTCACGCGAATTCTCTTCTTATTTTCTGGCGAGCATCTCGCCCCGCCTTATACTTCGCATGCAAATAGACTCCTTGTTGAATGCAATCAAGGATGCAACTAGCTAGCCTTCTTATCCTTCTGTTCCGCAAACTTGATAATGAGTAATTATCAAATGAGCAAAGCTGGCTACTTGATAACTATCACGTCCAATATATATACATCCCATGCAAACTTTGTCTGTAGCATGCGAACTCCGCACTTCGCATGCGAGCCGTATCTTAGAGAATCATGCGGAGCCAATGTTGTTTAGTTCTACATTTGTATGTGAACTCTCTTCCTTTGTTTCTTGGCGAAGGCATCTCGCTTCGCGGAACCGAACACAACTCAAGGAGAAGACTCCTTAATTATACGTGCCTCCTTGTATCACACATCTTCTCATACGTCCAACTCGCGTGATATTGCAAGCGAGGCAACCCACCTTTAAACCCAACATTATTCGGGTCCGCCAGTATGACGTGGACCATGAATTTAATTAATATTCACTAAGACAATTACTGTCCAGTAAAATATTAATTTGGGTGTAAACATTGCCCCCCAGCCTCGAAGTCATGAATGTCAAGAATGACTGAAGAGGTTTATGTTTCATGCTGCCCCAAAGCCACTGGTATTGGCTCGGTTCATACATCACATGACTGTGAGTAAACAAGCCTGTGAATAGGCTCTAAAACTCAAGTACCCGGTAACAAAGCATTGTAGTGAAGTTGCTGTACGATTCGCCCAGTACCATATTAATCAATTGATGACCATAAACTTAACATAGGTACCTTGGACTTGAATGACTATGAATGATGTCGTACGCTTCGCCTGCTCCATTTGGAGAACATAGTACCATGCATGCACCTCGACTAGATAATATCCTCGAGAGGATGTTCCTCTCATGGATGCACCCTGCGGCCAAAACTTGTTGACTCGCCATGGCCTGTTGACTCGCCATGGACTTGTTGACTCGCCATGGACTTGTTGACGAGATTCAAAAAATGACCTCCACTTGAGCTCTTGGCGATGGCGAACCAACTTTTTGATATATGTAGTGACTTCGCTGCCCCCCAGTGCGAACCAATGAGAGTCAAACAAAAAGACCATGTCGGCGAACGATCGCATAGCCTTGAAATTTTTTTTTTTAGAGGCCACAGGTGTTGGCCTAAATAATGACCAAGACACCTCAAGAAGGGTCTAAAGTCTGAAATATCTGGAACACATATCTACCCTAATGTGCCCCCCAGTTTTGATGTCTGTTCGTCGAATAAAGGACATCAAAACTTTAGTATGCCCCCCTAGTGAAGGAGTTGTTAGTACCATGCATCGTTGAAGTCAGCAAACACCGAAAAAAGGTCGTGGACCGGCCTTGAGTAGATCCCGGTGTATGAATAAAGGTACACAAAACTTGTATGGACGCCCCCCAGTAAAGGAAAGCATGCTGCAAGGTCATGAAAATACACTTTGCAAATTCGCGCGTATCCTGACTTGTCTGCATTCAAACCGCCATAACTCTCTCCAGGAATGGCGAAATGACGAACCGTAAACCCCTCTGGAAAGTAGACATCCAGAGCTTTCCATTGATATATGGCTCGCCTTCTAGGTCGTCCTGGATCGTTCCAGCTGAATCGGCGAAGTTCACTGTCTGGTAGTGGCTGTTGCAACTTTTAACAACTATTGAATTTTCTTCTCTGACTTGACTTCGCTGGCAACAATTCAAGGCATATGGAATGCCTGCTGTATTGTCTTCAGGCCTCAGGGATAGGCCTCAAATAAAGTTTAAGCCTTTTGGAGGCAAAAACGTTGTCTTGCATTTCAGCAAAACCAATAATCTCTTTTTGGTGTTTTCTGCTATTTGATTTTTTTTTATTTTCTTTTTCAATGCAAGAAAGAAAGAAAAATGAAAGCAAACAAAAGTAAAAACTGAGGTAAAACTAAGAGTAAAGAAAAGAAGAGAGTATAGCATGGCTAGTTACCCTTCGTAAGGCTACGGGGGAGGCCACCAATGCTTCACTCCAAGCCTCGACGCCGTTATGTTTCCGGCATGAGAACCTCGCTGTTGAAAATTTTCAAGTGTTGAGCAGAGATGTTGTGCGTCAACCACCTGAAAATTTGAAGAAAGTAGCTCGTAGGGACTGCCTTGTTGCCCCCCAAGCATCTTTGTTATTTGGCAAAGCATGATCTTCAATTGCATTCTGGCGGACAAAATGGTGTAAAGATCTGCCTTGTCACCGACTATCATGTCAGAATGCATGGTCTTATCAGGTATAGCCACGCATTGCTTATGGAAGAGGGCCATATCAAGAGCTTCACTGGGATTGAACTCTTGTGAAATATGATTATGAGACAGACGCACCAACATATAGTCTTCATCATATTCATCATAAATTGGCTCTGTGTCAAAATCAAATTTAGAGTCACCATAGTCCAGCGAATCCACCTCTGCCTCTAATGCAAATATATGAAATCCATGAGCATCATGTTTATATGCCACCAAGTCCCTGCTGCAGACTAGAGTGAGATGACCCTGAGAATACTCGACTTTACACCCATGTATAATAAACTTGCAATTCTGGGTGTAAAAACGTTTTCCACATACAATACTAAAGCCATAGTTTGGCCTTTGAACTTGCATGCATAGACTCCAATTGTATTGGAGTGTGAAGCCTCGGATTGGCCTAGGTATACCACTACACCATGTATAATTAATTTTGTCATGACCTGGGGCAGCTTCTTGATAATGTCCAGTAATAGGACAAAACTTGAGTTGATCATGCCCTTGATCATGGTGGTGGATTAAAGAAAGAAGGCGAGTTACGCCGTGCCCCCCATGCATCTGACCTGTGTCCACATATATGTCTTGCATAGGGAAGCTGGCTTCTTGGACACCTTTCATATGAATTTGTGGTTCGCCATCATCAATGTTCGAACCAATTTCATCTTCTAAGATGGACTGTTCTGTCCTATCTTCATGCTCCTTTTTCTGAGGAACACTTGCTTCAACAGCCTCCTTGGCAACCGCCTGTTCGGCTTGGTGTTTGCTGATGGCTGCTGCTATCATTTCATCAAACCTCCTTTGGAAAGCATCGATTATTTTATCGAAGGCCGCAAAATGTTTATCAATAACCGCAACCGTCGAATTGTCGTGCCAATCCATTATCGTATCTTGTTTTCTTTCTCTGACCCCAACGAAGGTGACGTCAGAGGCCACTCTGGTTTCCCTATGGTGTCTCGCTTATGCTCCTGGTCCCACTGGGCGTGCCAATGTTTTGGCCCACAATCCTCAGCGTGCTGAGCCGAGGTAAATAGCGATCCAAAGAGGATGGAGAGTTGCGGGCGTGCCACCTCGCGGACGAGAAAAAGGTTGATTGAGTGAGTGCGCAGGCTTGACTTCTTGATCAGGCGAGCGGAGTTCCAGGTGCCACCTCAAATGAGGAATTTACAGCACAAGCGATCGATACTCACGGCGGGGTGAGCAGAGCAACAATAGGGAAGTTTCCGAGGATCGGGGCGAGTTCCGGAGAGCTCTGAAGGGTTCTAGGCGGCGAGGCGCTTAGAAACAGGGCTTCGAAGAGGCTTCGAAGGGATATCGGCTCCTGGGAGCGCTGAAGGTTTCGACAAGGTCGAGAGGGTTTTCAACTAGGTTGAAAGTTGTTTTGTGTTGTATTTGAGTATTGTTTGTTGTTGTGTCGTCTGTAAGCCGTGGAGCTTCTTTATATAGAATTACTTAGGGCCACAGGTATTGGCCCAAAGCATGTCAAAGACTTGTAGGAGTCTTCAACGTTGAGATTGCATCGTAGGCAGTCCTTATCAACTCTTTGTCGTTGCTCTTCTTGAAGGTAATAGAGTTGGTTTAGAATACATTCTTCTCACGAACGTATGCATGGATCACACATAGCTTAGGATGGTTGCATCCTCACTTGATTACTTCCCTCCATGCACTAATAGCAAAGTGATATATGCAGATATATACTCATCTATATGTATATAGATAGGATAATCCTTCATGTCCAGGACTCCTAGGCGAAGTCTCTGCTCCGCATATATATGGACTTCTAGGGAAGCCTCCTCCACCAAGCAATTAAACAGTTGACCGGTCAGCTTGGATAACCCCCTTTGCAATTAAACATGTCTAAACGTGAAGTCCTTCCAGCTCGCATGTATCTCGAGCTCGCCTCATTGTTTTGCATTCCAGGCGGGGTCCGCCATCTTTTCCTTCTTTCACGCGAATTCTCTTCTTATTTTCTGGCGAGCATCTCGCCCCGCCTTATACTTCGCATGCAAATAGACTCCTTGTTGAATGCAATCAAGGATGCAACTAGCTAGCCTTCTTATCCTTCTGTTCCGCAAACTTGATAATGAGTAATTATCAAATGAGCAAAGCTGGCTACTTGATAACTATCACGTCCAATATATATACATCCCATGCAAACTTTGTCTGTAGCATGCGAACTCCGCACTTCGCATGCGAGCCGTATCTTAGAGAATCATGCGGAGCCAATGTTGTTTAGTTCTACATTTGTATGTGAACTCTCTTCCTTTGTTTCTTGGCGAAGGCATCTCGCTTCGCGGAACCGAACACAACTCAAGGAGAAGACTCCTTAATTATACGTGCCTCCTTGTATCACACATCTTCTCATACGTCCAACTCGCGTGATATTGCAAGCGAGGCAACCCACCTTTAAACCCAACATTATTCGGGTCCGCCAGTATGACGTGGACCATGAATTTAATTAATATTCACTAAGACAATTACTGTCCAGTAAAATATTAATTTGGGTGTAAACACCCTATACTATTTGTGCAATGATAATCTTGCTCCTCCAGGAGAGGAGTAAACAAGGATAGAAACAACAAACTGAAGTAATACAAGTACATGAGCGAAAAGAAGGCTGGAGGGATAGAAACAAATTTCACAGTATGCTTTCTGACAAAACAGCTTTTTAAATAAAACATGAGATCATTTGGCAAAGTTAAATTTACTTGTTGTTCAAACAATCAAACCCATTTAGGATCATCAGGGCAGAAACAGGTGACACTTACATTTGCTTCAGCAGCAGGATTTACATTTCCCAGTACAAAGAAAGCACCGCCAAGTACAACCACCCTCTTTACCTTTTGATTGCTTGAGCAAGGAAACATCAATTGAACATAATAGTAAGAAAAACTGAGAGGAGGAAACATAGATGCAGTGCGGGGTTTGGTAATTCCTTTCAAGTACTTTAACATAGTATATATTACCATCAACTTTCTGTTTTTTCACATGGAACCGATATGTATGGCAAAACCATATGTCGATTATTCTAATCTTCAATAGAAAAAACATGTCCTGCAATTGGCTTTTTTTTTTCTAAGTTCTAACTAACCAACATCTTTCAAGCTGCCCAGAAATTTCACTCATGGACCGTGACAGTTTTCACATAATTGAGGCTACATTGTACAACTTTTAATTATATATTCGACTCTCCCTGATTAGAGTTATATTTAAGTAGATTACAATCTGACCAACCAGCAAAATGATTTGAGCAATGTGTTGAAGCCATTACAAGCATTGGGTGATGACACAGGCACATGATGATGGTGGAAAGATGACACCATTAAGCATTATTGAGCCTCTTTGGAGTTTAGAGCTTTACCACCGTCCGAAAAATATTATAGCTGCAATAATACATTGAAAAACTTAAAGTCTAAAGCAAAACTTAGCTATATGGATAGGAATCAAATTTGCTAACCAACAAATTTGATAATCACCATGACCATCAAATCACAATCACCCATCTCTCTCTCTCTCTCTCTCTCTCTCTCTCTCTATCTCTCTCTCTCTCTCTCTCTCTCTCTCTCTCTTGATTGGATGGTCATTGGTGGTTCTCAAATTTGCTGGTTGGCAAATTTGATTCCGTATGGACAAGTCTCGATGCTTTTTAAAAAAAAAAATTGATAACTTCATATATTTATCTATGATTAGAAGATGCTTACATCAAATGTTGTTGTGAAACTAAAACATACGTGGCACAAGCCCTTACACCTAACAGGTAACCTTCATTGTAAAATGAGCTCCGATAAAACGTACCACAAATGACTTCAAACTATTTATATCTAACTCCGCTTAGAGAACTCGATTGATGTACAACTAAATATAACTCAAAAATTAAACAAAAATGATCATCTTGTTCTAGGATATTATATATCTTTCTAGATATTTTTTATATGTGTATTGGCCTTATGCCATTAGAATATGTAGTTTGACTAGATCTATGCATTCATATCCTTACCATATTGGTATTGTGTAATTCCCTATATAAAGGACACCTATCAATGAATAAGATGATGATTCTCTTGTTATCTCTTGTCTCTACACTTTATCCTTCATCACGCTATCATGCACTTTTTTATAACTTTAATTAGAGCCAATAGCCCACCATTTTTTTTTCCAAAACCCTAAAATCGGGCAGCCTTGTTTTTTCTGATTTCCGACCAAAATTCTTACTTTCCTCCGCCGGAATTTTACATCCCCAGAAATATCTCTCCGTCCCGGATTCAACAATACCGGCCTTACCCTGAGAACCGGCCAGAAAGTCTCTGAACCGGCCGCCAGAAGATTCCAGACCGCCGCCGCTACCGACCACCGGTTCACCACCTTCCCTTGCTCCGATCAACCTGAATTTTTGACAGCAGCTTCCCCATCCAGAGCTTCTCCTCCTGTCAAATTTTCAGTCCCAAATTTGAAGTAGAAGTAGGCGAAACGTTGTTTCTCCTCTCGGCAGCCTCTAGAAACCAAAGGTTTCAATATTGCTCGTCTTCCAAGGAAAGGCAGAAAGGTTCCCAACCCTCGGTCGAAGCCTGCAATCGACTCAAACTCATCAGAGCTCATATAAACATAGTTTATTTGGCAAACTAGCAAGTAAGCTTTAATATTACAGTTATTTACTTTGGAATAACTCGGAGGGATAAAATCATTTCTCCCTTCTCCATCTTCATTCTATGCTTGAGATTTTGTGCGTGCAGGTACCAAAAATTCTGAAATTTTATTCGCGGGTCAAGAGTGTGTTTGATCACACTTGTTTCCTTGTCCGGGTTGTGTATGATCATCCCCGACCTATCACCGGATTGTGTTTAATCAATCCGAGGCCTTTTTTCGAATTGTGTTTGATCAATTCGCGGCTTTTTCAGATTGTGTGTGATCAATCCGAAAGACAAACCATTAAAGCATTGTTTGTGACCTCTATCGAGTCTCATAACAACTTGGTTTTGTATGTAGGAGCAATGTAACAACTTGGTTTTGTATGAAGTGTCTTGTACCACATGTTCACATGCAATACGGTCTCACCGAGACTACGACTAAGCTTGTCGCTCGAACATTATTGATGCGCACTAATCTTTCTATTACGTCTTGAGGCTATGAAATATTTACATGTAACTTTACTATTCATCTACGACCCACCATCATTAAATATTATTGTACTACAGCTCGTGACTGTGTACTAGGATTGACATAAAATTGCAATCCTTAAGCTCGACAGGATTGAAATGGATCTCCAATCCTTGAGCTCGGCTAGATGTTATTTCTAGGTGTCAAATGGCAATACCACTACGCACAATGATGGGTCATTTGAGATGAATAAGTTTCGGTTGGATATGAACCTCCACCTATAATCCGCATATATAGAAACCTTGTCAAGCGATCTCATTCATTGCTAAATTCCAAATTGTCATTTTGATGCGACAATATTCCCGTCGTTAGGGGGAGATAAGAACACAAGTGTTCAAATGGAACGACGTGAATTGTCGTGGTTTGTCCGCACTAAGTCTCATCTTGATCTCAAATGCTTAAAGTGTTAAAGTGACGAGATCACATGCTGTAAATATGTCTGCAAGGATTGATGTCCTACAAAGAACACGGCACGACCAAAAGGTGTTGGTCTTGACGCCATCACCATAGATGGTGATTTGGTGATGCCATATAGTGGCAAAATTGGTGTCACAAGGCCGTGTGGCTCCCCAAAAGGAAGGAGGCCCTTAGGTTCGATACTTTCTCGCACTAGGAAGAAAGTGAGTTTGGCACAACCTGATCCATTGATCAATGATACTCAAATCCGTCTCATGAAGTCTGAATTGTGATTATCGTCGGGGGACGCCTCAATGTCAAATTCAATCCATATAGAGATCTTTACAAGTATTACACTAGTGTACATAAGGACGTGGGATAATGAGTCTACTATCAAATCACCTTTCGTTGATGGATATCAACTTAGTTGATTGGCCTAATGGAAAGATGTGATCCGGCATTAACAAAGAGATAGGTCATTGGGCAGGTGATGTCGACACCGCAAGCTAAACCCTATCAACTGTGTCTTTGTTAGATAGCGTAGTGAGAACAAGAGCTTAGACTCACCTTATGGCGCAAGGTCTCTCACTAACACGCACTTAGATCGACTACAATGAGATATACTCTCGTAATGGATGTCATTGAACTCCACTACTTTGTCAGTTTGGTAATTTCCGAATAACTGAACGTGCAGCCTATAAATGTGGTCATAATAACATCTCTATGGGATTAGAGATATACATGAAGGTCTTAAACGGACTTCATTCTTCCGAATCAAGTGGCTCCAGACCACAGGAGCACGTGTTTTTTAAAGGTATTGAAACGCATATGGACTCTACTTGATTTGGAAGCAAGGATATGGTGAATTATGCCTTTGCGTGTTAATTCCGGATTTACATGGACTCGTGATAGATCAAGAGATGCCCATATGTATCAACATCCGAAGAAAAAGATCTTGGGAAGACACGGTCTCAAAAAGGTACTCGATGACTGTATTGATAATGATTTTTCATCAATCGGCTTAGGCACTCTATAACTAAAGAGATTCATTGTTTTAAAGAGAGATTAGTCAAGGTCTCATGATTAGTCAAAGTCTTTGCTCTAAAGAGAGATCCATTGTTTTGTCTAAAGCAAGATGACAAATATGTGTTAAGAGATGAAGTTCTCATCTAAGTACAATAAGAAACATCAATGTACTCAACACAATACGAAAGACTTGACATCTCATATGCTATGAAAAGTTGTAAAAGCTAAGTGTAGCTATGCTCCCACGCAATGCCAATATAATGGCAGTAACTCCTTTTTCAATACTTAATGGTATGAAAGGTTGAGCCTTATTCTATCCTTACATAAGAAAGATACATTAAAAGCGAAATCAGAATCTGTCAAGTTTCGTAGGTCAAATTTCACGGGACCTACATGAAATCTTACCCACTGGAAAATGGTGAAATTAGTACCATTGAAAAGGTCTATGTGTCTACTTTCCAGGACACTAACTATTTGATCATAGCTATCATATTGAGTGAGTTATGCTTGTTTTCGTAAAGTAGGACGAATCTATCTGAGAATCTGATTTTGGCAAAATAGTCAACTTCGATGGGACTTTATGAACATCTCCTGACGAACCAGAATGTGTGTAATATACGGTTGGAAAGTTAAATGAGTCTAGTTTCTAAAACCGTTTATTTCTTAGAGGAAGTTACGGCTGTTCTAGTACCCGAAGATCATGCTGCGTGGAAATCTGATTTCCTGCACAAACTTATATTTTGAGTTCACAAGCGGCCTTCTCCTCAAGATCTAAGTGTAAAAGATCATGTTTGAGGACAATACGGCATGATCTGAATAATCATTGCCCAATGCCATATTTGAAAACATGTTAAAGAGCATTGACATGCTAAGTTATTGAAACTTCCGTGATTAGAAAGAATCAGGAAGAGCCCTATGATTGATGTAAAGATCAGGGGGAGGTGCGAACTTCAGGGGGAGTCTAGCACATACATACATGTCACTATCAAATGTGAAGGGTGTGTTGTACTATTTTTCTCCTACGATCAAGGTTCAGTTTTTCTCCCACAGGGTTTTTGTGACTTGACGAGGTTTTTTACGAGGCAACAGATCAGCACCATCGGTATATCAGCGTGCGGCACAAGGAGGAGTGTTCTAGGATATTCTATATCTTTCTAGATATTCTTTATGTGTGTCTTAGCCTTATGCTATTAGGATATGTAATTTGACTAGATCTATATATTTCTATCCTTACCATATTGGTATTGTGTAATTCCATATATAAATGGCACCTATCAATGAATAAGATGATGATTCTCTTGCTATCTCTTGTCTCTACACTTTATCCTTCATCACATCCGTCATAAGTCTAGGTGAAGCCAAAGAGTTTAAGCAACTCCCTTGTAGGGCTGTTTTCGGTCACAAAACATGAAAACCGAGCCCGAAATCAAAACTTCTAGGGCGGTTTGGATCAAGTATTTTTCAGGCTAAAACTGATAATATCGGGCCTAATTCGGGCCGGGCCGGTTTTTCAGGTTTTCAGGCTTAAAATATGCCTGACAAATTTCACAATTCAGCAACCATATTCAACAGGTTTCAAACCTATAACCTGTCAGTTATTCAAATCTCAGTAATATCGCAATCCGAATCAATTACTTGCAAATCTGTTACGTGTTACATGCAAATCTCAGCAATATCACATCATAACCCGAATAAAAAGGAATGACATCTTCGAACTCAAAATCGGAGTTGGAATTGAATTCAGACTCATCAGAGGGTATAGCTTTTCTTTGTCTCTGGTGTGTTTTTCCATGAGACTAATCCATGGGCAAGAAAGGGTTAGGGACTTGGGTTTTTTTTTTTTGAAGAAGAAGGTGAATGAGGCGAGAGAGGCGAGAGAGGGAACAAAGACGAGAGTGGGAAGAGAGGTGATGTGAGATTGTGAGGAAATTAGTGTTTATTGGTGGAGATCCAATGGAAACGCGACACGTAAGTTTTCGGTCCGAATCGAGTTTTCACCCATGAAACCCAGACAGATCCGGATGAGTTTGATTCGGTCCAGATTTAGCCTGACCCGATAAAATCTGTGTCTAAACCCGACCCAATCAGTCCGGGTTTTCGGGTTTCGGTTTAAAAATCACACCCCTACTTCCTTGCCCTTCATATATAATAGGGCTAACCACAACTTTACCATGGGGAAGTGATGCACAGAGGTGGTGCAGTTGACTTCTTCAATGGCTTGGGAATCATGTTCTTACTGCCTAGCGCTTTGCTTGACTTCTTCTTAATCGAAATCAAAGTAGTGTCTAGGTCATCCTCAATTAAACCCAAAGATTCAGAGTGCAATAGTTTTGATTTTTTGGGTGAAGGAGTACAACAACCAGGTCTAGACCTCTTCTTGGATTGTAAGGGCTGATCCAGTGCATCCACTAAATTAAGCCAGTGCATCCACTAAATTAAGCCAGTACATCCACTGATCCTGTATTATCAACTGTGGAAATCACATTCTGGGTCCTTGTCGCTGCTCGAAAGGCTTTCAAGTTCCACCACCTTAGAGGCAGTAACCTCACTGTGATCAAGCCGCCTGATCACCGGTTTCTTCCTCTTAGGAAGAGCTGTTGCGGTCGCTGCCTCCGCCAAACTAACTGGAGGTTTAGCCGGTTTTACTGTGAAAGAGAAGGCTGGTGGTTGTACCGCCACCTCCGGCTCCTCTCACAACGCTCACCAGCATGTGAGATTAACTTGCAGATTAAGCAACGTCCCGAAGATGCTCAAAATCAAACTTCAGCAGAGGTTCAATGCCCGGAGAGAGCGATCCAACGTTCCAACAAAACCGGTTTAGAAACATTGTGAGTAAAAAGAATACGCACTTTACCTCGTCGGTGTTCGTTCTTGTCGTATCCTAAATAACCACCAAGAAGGTTCCCAATCAGTTTGTAAGTAAGGGGTTCTTAAAAAATAGGAGGGATTTGTAACCCTAACCCAAACACGCACATGACGCATTGGAACTATAGCAAGCGGACGTATACCATCATATGGTTCCAAACAGACCGGAGCCCTATCATAGCACCTAGCTCCACCTTTCAGAGCCTTATTTCAATTTGAGATTGAATCAAAGGTGAAGAGGAAAAGGTTCTCCGCCCTCTCTTGCACACGAAACGGGGGAGAGACCACCCAGTTTCGTTGAAAGTGACTGATAAAAGGTGAGGGTCAACATGACAACGTGTGAGAGGGCGCCCTAGGAGGAAGGACTAGGAGGATCGTTTCACAAAATCTCCTCCAATCTTCCCCAAATCGGAGGCGGCACCACCGATGGCAATAGCCAAGGCTGCAGCAACACTTGCAGTAACATAATCAATGGGATCCATGGATGTAGAACTGGTGGAGAGGAAGAACGATAAGGATAGTATGACTATGACTATGACTATGAGAATGCGGGAGCGGCTGTGAAAAGCCATTGAGGGAGAGGTAGGGTTTTCTAGGGCGAGAGAGAGAGAGCTCTCCTAAAGTTTTGGAGCAGGCCGAATTCGCAGAGGCATTTATTGGTCGACAAGTCTCGATACGTTATGAATAGTCCAACCACTTATATTCCTTAGTTTTTGTATCTCATTTTCAAAGTGAAGATTTTCTTTGCGATCAAGCTCCGTAATTCCGATAGTGTTCTAGCAGAATCAAAACAAGTTTTAGTGGTAGTTTCCCGATTGAGACTACATTTAATAGGCTCATTCTCACTAATCTCCTGTGAAAAACAAACTTCCCTACTATCTACCGAATGTCTAAACATTGGGATGACCAGGATTCCCCTTAGCATTATTTATACTTACAATTCTGATCGCTTGATTCAAATTAACCAAACGGTTAATATTTCTACATAGTTCGTTTTGGCTGGTCTTTTTTTTTTTGTTTTTTATTGAATCATTTTGGCTGGTCATTCTTTTTTAAAAGCACAAAGAATTTTTTTTGTCTTTCTTTATGACATGCTAGAGCACCATGTTTTTCTTTTGAAATAGAAGTTTATTGTTTATTAATAACCAGCAGCCAAGGGTCATAGTTTACAAAACTTAAGTAGACTGACAAGAAAAACGGAAACGCTTATCCAAGCTAAAGAAACTAATTAAGGAAACACCGAGACACTCACACTTAAGCAAGCCTAAATAAACACGAACCAGCCTCATCTCTTAAGAAGTAATTGTCAGTGTACTCTCACTAACTTGCCTAGCACGCAATTGTGGTACATGCACTAGCTAGAAGCAACCAGAGAGACATAGAAGGCTTATTCGTACTTACCTAGAGTTTCACCCTACTAGCAGAAGTCAAAAAATAGCAAGCCCAATCCCTACCAGGTATGAGCCCAACGCATCACATGTACTGCTCTCATCACTCTCCTTTGATAACTTCGGCTTGTTCCGACTCCCAGCTGGACGACCCCTCTTATTTGGGGCCTTCGCCAACGGAGACTAGAACTTCTAACAACTCACCAATCTGAAATTTCAAAGGCAAAACCGCCAAGATCGGCTTCTTGCCTTCAAAGCCCTACTCCCATCAACACCCGGATCAGGCCCACCGAAACTTACCTCCACCAGCTCCAAACCAACCTCTTCTACTCCAATGTTACAAGGCAACAAGCCCACACCAACCTCTTCTTCTTTTCAGACCCGTCTGGCCCAACCACAAGCTCGGTCAACCCGGTCTCTTCCAGTTCGAAACCTGCAACCCTAGTCTTTCCCGTCGTAAAAAGCGGGTGGCTTCCTGTCTCGCTAGCCACCGACACTTCCAATTCCGACAGGCTATCAGCCGCCAGATTCTTCTCTCCGACGACCAGACCAGCATCCACATTCAGTAAGCCTACCTCCATCCCCGCCACCAAGATCGGTGTTGGAACAGCCCTTGTACTAAAGATGTGAAAGGAAAATGTGACAATAATTTTTGTATGCAAGGCAAAAGCATGTGGCTACACATGTCACATGGCAAAGCCACTTTTTCCCGTAATGAGCAAACATCATTAGTTGGTACACAGTTACCATAGTTACATACACGCAATGCAAAGTATACACTATGTGAACCAAATATTTTTTTTTTTAAGGGATGAGTCTACCACAATAGCTATTAGGGCTCACACGAGTCATCCATGTGTTGCATTACAACAAGGTTTGACACACCCTATTAAAATAAACAAAAAAACAAAAAACCAACAACAACATACATTGATGAATGGCACTACCAGCTCTCGCACGCGCTATGATTGGTCTATCTACTGTCTTGTTATCTTCTACTATTAACTAATGTTGATTACTATGTCCGGCATCGGGACCTAACAAGCAAATTCTGATTTGGCCTCGGAGTTGGTCAAAGACTACGCTACATCTAGAATTTGATTTTTCACCATGTTTCTTATATGATTTCGACTGAACATGACGAAGCATTGGCGGGATCAGAACCTACTTCACTTGCCTTGCAGGGAGGTCTGTGATCAGTAATACTTGAAACATAATCACTCACTCTTTCTAATGTGACCAAACAGTCATTTTCCATATATGTTTTATTGGGTGTGTATGATGATACTAACTTTCATCTTCAAGGGATGCCAGATTGCCAGATTCTTATGAGCTTACCGTCTATCTGATGTTCTTGCTCATAAATTAGCTTGTTTTGCTTTTTTCATCTCTATCTTCACAATCTCTATTTCTGAAAGTTTCATGTTTTAACCAAGAAATGTTCTTAGGAAGGGCCAAAAACTCTCTTTTCAATGATCGACAAATAAGGGTTTTTTTTCTGTGTGTTCTTTCTTTGTTATTCAAACAAATAGCTAAAATGCTACCAATAGTTTTTCATGAATCAAGCTCACAACCTCCTAGTTACAAATAAAAAATTATGTCACTAAACCAAATGACACCAAGTTCTCTTAGCTGAATAAGATTGTCATTTCCCCTAAAAAAGAATATTCTTCTAATGCATCGAATAAATAAAAATTACAAGTTGATTTCCAATTTATGTTTTTTGTAAAGAGAACTCCCAAATATATAAGGACCTAAAGAGAATTCAAACTGAACATCTACTTACAATATGGAATTTTACAGGCTGTAATTATTTCTAAATGACTTTTCAGTATTTCTATTTGTGCATTATCAACACATACAAAAACTGATTTGCCCTGATTGGAGCCAGTGCAAAGCAACATATAACAATTTTTACGTAATATCCTTCACGTTCAAGAATCTCAGTTAACCTCATTTACAAGGCAGTGACCATCTGCAAAATTAGAAAAGGTTTACGAACCCGCCATAAAGTTTTGACCACACAACTGGTTGGTGTTGTTTCCTGATCCAAAAGTGATGACAATCAGTTTGTGAAAGTCGTATACTTCAAATATGCTGTTCGTACCTCAAGGGCAGATTTTGGCCCACAGCCCACATCAAAGCTTGCCGCCTGCACAAACAATTGAACCATATGAGAAACAAAGCAACGATACTGGGAGAAGACAACAGCGACATATATGACTGGAACTCTGCAAATGGCATTTACTGGTACACTGAAACCTTTGAGCCCAGAAGGATGAAACCAATTTCCTGAGGGCAAGGACGGACCACAGTTTTGATTAAAACAGAGCACAACTGAGAGCCCCAACTTCGAAAATGAGTTTTTAATTTCACTGCCTGTCAAGTCTAGACTAATCTTCTGGCTTCAACCACTCACAGGATTAATGAAAGCAGACATTTCACAAGCATCACAGGCTACAGATCATGACCTCACCAAAAAAAAAAAAAAACTTTCTAAGTTTCTCTACTTCAAGATTGTAAACCATCATGGATACTTAGGAAAAACAAGTATCTCACCAATAAGATATATTAGCTGCACCCTAGAAGATGACCTCGCTTACACGCATATCCAAACACAAATATCTGTATTATATTTACCTTAACTATTTTCATTATGAGATATGCTCGAATCAGTATCAAGTAACTTCACGCATTTTGACATTTTGGGAGCTTATATTGGCTGGCACCTTTACCAGACCACCCTTCGCATTTCCAGTAGCTTGTCCTGCAGAATTCCTAGTATTTGCTGTCTCAGTAGCTACCATGGACTTCTTTATCTGTCAAAAAGAAAGAAAAAACAAAATAAACATAACAGCAGGAACAGATAACAAAAATTGTTAACAAGCACATAGCCAACTCAAATTCACTTGTAGACATAGGTAGAGATATATAGATTTCCATAACAAGGGAATACAAGGCTAAACTTACAGCAGCAAGACGCCCCTTGTGAATATCATTTGTAATCTGCAAAGCCATCATAAAAACAATCACAAATTTATCAACTATTATGGGGCCTTATTTTCAACGTTTGTAAAGCATCATTCCCATCACCCCCATAAGCAGAAGATTGGGTGCTCAAAAATATACTACAGAGAACAGAAACCAATTGATCAATTGCTTACCGGTTTTCTGTAGCCCTTAATTTCATCACCACCAAACCCAGGAAGAGTTATATTCCAATCTTTTTCTGTCAGAACGAATAAGGTAAAGAGGATTAAGCACTAGTACACATAATATGAAACAGAAAATCATTAACTTCACCCTCATAACTAACCAAGATGTAGGAGTATGTCTTTTGCTTCCAATGCAGTTGATTTCCGATGCTTGGCTAGTGAGCAACTAAATGTTGTAATCTGCCCAAGGAAAACCATCATAGTGTCAACTTAAAAAATAACTAGGAAAACTTCTGATACAGGAACTGATCAATCATTGTAGAATATTAATCAAAAGCAAAAACCAAATAGGACATAAAGCAAACTAAAGCAAGTGCTTGCCAGAACAACACTTAATTTCCGAGGCAAATACTCAGGTCCCAAGCCTAATTCCAGCCAAACAAGGGATGACATAAGGACATCCATAAGTACAACCAAACTTAAAAAAGAAGTAAATATTTGAAATTGAAAAAAAAAAAAAAAAGAGAATGATAGAAAGAAACAAAAAAAGAGAAACCATGAACATTGGGTCCTTTCCAGAATTTTGAAAAGATACCCAAAACTGCCACCAACCAACAACAAAACCTTCCGATTAAAAAAAAGAAAGAAATCCTCTTAGAAACAAACAGAACTAATCTGAAAACACACGCATGAGTACTTAATGATCTATTGATTTATTTGTCAATACATGCACATTTTCTAACTCTAAAAGAACAAGCTCAACATGTAAGTCTTAACTACCTACAAAAAGGTGTTATTCAAAATTCTAACTTAACAACAGTGCTAGGCATAAACATTTGAAGAATGCAAGAACTAAAAAATAAAAAAATACAAAATGTAATATCAATCACTCACGGATTCTACAAATTCATCTGCAATGTCCATGAGAATGTCTTCAACATCTGGATCCAATCTCTCAGATGGATCAATCTGTCAAATGAGAAGAATATCAGTAAGTCAACAAAAGGAGGAAAAAAAATAAGAAATTAAGTACATGAATTCTAATGGATACCCATCTAGAAATCATAGTTGGGGTTAGGAAAGCAATCACCTATAGCTTAATGTGAAGATTCTTTAAAAAAGAAGAAGATAAGAGCAATATTAGAGCTGGCGCTTAACATGCTAAAGGCAGTTTTTCCTCGCTCATATTAGGATGGGAGAAAAAAAGAAAAGAAAAAAAAAACGCCATATGTGCATAGTCTCCAGCATGAAGCGAAAACCTTTTGAAGATTAGCTTATCCTTCCAAGAAATCTCAACAAGGCGAAGATATCTCACCTGGTTGACAAGCTCATGAATGGTTCTTTTACTAAGAATTCTGTTACAAGGTTCCTCAGTTTCTGCACTAGTGATTCTATTCTGCTGTGTTGATTGGACTGAGTTAGGCTGTGCTGCTGCAAGAGGGAAAGACTTCTGGTTTACTGGGACATGTACCCTTGTATTTTGTTGCTGACGAGATGAAGCTTGTGTGATCCTTGGGGGTGGAGCTTGTTGCCCAAAATGATCATGTCCTTGATGTGAGGAGGACGGTTGTTGATGCTGCACAGATGGCATATGCTGTTGTGGTGAAGCTGTTGGCATGGGTCCTTGCTGCTGTTGCGGTGGAGGTGTAGGAAGGGGATGCTGCTGTTGCTGTTGCTGTTGCTGTTGCTGCGGAAGATGTGATCTTTGCAGCATCGATGTCGGTGCCATCTGCTGCCTATATGGAGAGGAGGGTATAGGAGGCTTCCCTTGTGACCCAGATAACCATGGCTGACTATGAAGCGCCAAACCTTGAGATGTGTTTGGGGAACTAGGAGATCCCAATGATGAGGCTCTTGAAAGGTTATGCCCTTGAAAATTCTGCATACAGGAAATGAATTAGCAAATATACTTATACAACTTGAAAAGAAAACGTTAGTACCTAATGCAACAACAAGAACATAGCTGTAATGAGCAGAGGCAAAAGAAATCAATATAAATGAACAAAGTCCTGCTTGAACCTGATAGAGTAAACTGACGACAAAGATTTAACCCCTAGAGCATATAACTTATATACAGTAACGGAGTAGAAATGATGCTGGGCTTCCCATATTTTTAAAAATTGTAACAACACCCAAACATATTAAGTTAGCATGTACCATCAGATACTTTGAAGACAATGAAATTGTCGTTCCAACACAGGTCATGTTATATTTAAGGTGTCAATATCACCTACAGAGACAACAGGAGAATATCCAAGCACAAACAGTACACTGAACTTAGAAATAAAAAATCCGCCTAACTGTACACACCAGCAAAACGCAAAGATAACTTCAAGGAAGAAAGTCTTCAACAAAGCCAATGCAACACAACTTCATCTTACGACAGTACACTGTCATGGGGTCAAATGATATATCTAACTACATACATGCCAATGAAGTAAGAGCTGAATAAAAATTAGTGATTGGCAACTGGATACTGACTTGGGAAGAAGGGGACTGATGACTTGCGGTAGACACTGGCCTAAGAGGGGATTGAACTGGTCTCTGAGGATGGTGTGGAGAAATCCCGGCCGGGCGCATTTGAGAACTCGAACCAAGCGAGCCCATCATCCCCATTCCCTGCATTCCTGGCATCGACGGCCTCACCTATACATTCCAATAACAATCGAATCATCAATTCAACGAATTCCCCCACACAATGTGCAATAAGGAATAGATAACTAACTCTATCCAGCTTACTGAAAACCCTAATTTCAATTCAATTGATTACTACACAGTTTTCTGCAATCCCTAAATTTCGAAAAGCCTAAACCTAAGCTATCGAAGTAGCAGGAATACAAAAGTTAATGAAACTAACCGATCTCACCTGAGAAGCATTGGAATTGGCGGAGGGTTCAGGCAGGCTAACTCCGGCGCCGCGGCCGAGGCCGCCGAAGTGGCCGTAAGATGAGGGATAGGGAGTGGGTTGAGGGGAAGGGGGGTTAGGATGGTGCGCGGGGACACCGATGGCATTGCCGCCCCTCGGAGGAGGCCCGGAGACCGACGGCGCCGGAGGCACGGAGGAAACGGAAGGAGAAGGGGAGGGGAAGTGGTGGGAGTAGTGAGGGGGCGGCGGCCATGAGCGATTCAATGCGGGGGGAGGCCGAGTCTGAGCGGGGGCTGGGAGGGACTGAGGGGGCGGTAATGATGGGGTTGAGGGTTTAGGGTTTGGGGACGGAGGGATTGGGGTGGGGGTTGAAGGGGCTGAGGCGGAGGACGGCTGCGGCGGAGGCTGCGATTGGGGTTGGGGCGGTTCAGAGGAGGAGGGGATTGGAGGTGTGGTGGTGGTGGAGTTTTGTGGGTCCATGGTGGGATTTTGTGGGAGTTGTGAGGGAGGGAAACATGGCAGTTTCTTTGGATTGTGTTTGGGGTATTTATAGGGGACGTCAGTTTGGAAAGGTCGATACAATGTCAGATATTACCGCAGTGTTTTATAACTAATGTAAGCAAAGATTAAAATCTCTGGAAAATATATATTTCCCGACAGTTTTTTTTTCTCGAAATGATCGATAAATCTATGGAGGTTAATATCTTTCACCATATCTCTGATATTATCAAATACCTTCAACATTTAAGATATTTACAATATATCTTTGATATTTTTTTTAAATTAATATATCAAATATATATCTTTGATGTATTAAAGAATTATCTTAAAAAAATAAAAAATAAAAAAACTAGAGTGATATCCGAAAGAGACTTAATGTCACACCCCGGACCCGGCGTCGATGGTTCAAGCACCTGACGCCGAACTCAAGGCGTCAGCGGGAAAAGTAAAAAAAAACTAAAATAATTTTAAATACTTTTCTAAAAATTATAAAAATAAAAGAAAATAAAACGTTTACAATAACAAAAATAATTACAAAGACAAAACAGGCAGGCCTTGCAATCTAGCTCACTTCTAATCTTCTGTAAACCTGGTTGATTCTCATACACGTCAACTAAACGACACAGTTAGACTTCTTGAAACAAGTGTCATCGTACAAACTTGAACAAGACTCATAGGGGTGAGTTTACGCTCGGTAGAGCCAAACCTCTTTAGTTATACTTAACTATATTGCGCAATCAAGTTATCACACATCAAACAATACTTTAAATATAAAATGACAAAACGATGCATGAATGCTAATTGAACTTCCTTCACTCGATTACTGGCTTATTAGTCCATACATCAAAGACATATGAGCCTACACGATGTCTCCAATATACAACCTAACAAATCAGTAATATCTCACCACATATACCTTTTTGGTTAGTCGTCTTGTTATACTCATGGTCTCCAAACCCGAAACCCAATTAGATCGCTTTATCGATGTCCGCCATCGAAGGGTTCTACATTCCCCAGTTCGTGCACTTATAGGCTGAGATGGATTCATGGATAACCCATGAGGAAACTCAACTACACAAAATGTATATATTCTATAGATCTCATTCTCAATCTCCACAATCACTATTCTCGCTATCCTCATAATTCCTTACAATGCATTATATATGCAATCAAATATCGAACACATACTTTTATGGAAAGCGATAACAACAATCATATAAACCAACGATTACACATGTTTTTATCGAAAAACAATAACATCGTTCATACAAGTCACCAATTACATATGCTTTTAACAAAAATAATAACAACCAAGAGTTAATCACCCAATGTCACACAAAACAACGATTTCAATTATAATTTAATTATCAATTTAAATAAATGTTTCCCGAGAAAGATCCTACCTGGAATTCGAGTTTTAGCTCCAACGCTAAACAAAATTAGTAACACCGCGACACGTTTTCTGAAATTTTTATCCTTCTGCTTCTAAAACTACAACACGTCTTCAATCCTCGCATTGAATCCTTGTTTCGATAAAATCGGCAAATCACGTCAAGTCAAAATGTTCAATATCCAAAATTTACTAAAGACACCCAAAATCTTTTTTCCCAATTCCGCTCACATTCTCTTATGATTTTTGAATCAACGTACTCATCTCCCTTTTAATTCATCTTTCCTTCATCATATCCAAATTGCGCTCTAAGTACCAACTTGACTCTAAATCTACTATGGACACCCAAACTACATGCTTCGGTTTCTCTTCATCTTTATGGCCCTCAATTATCTTTTGGCCTAAAGACTCACCATCACAACCCCTATCTTTCTTGTTGTCCAAAACAACTTAAATGAACTAACAAACATCGAAACTATATGAAAGTAATGGAACTCAATCCATTTTGTTCCCGTACTGCTCTCATACTCCACAGCAACCCAGATTAATCATCTTCATCGACAACTCCCCCAAAACACTCCAACCTTCCAACAATCATGATTCTTCCAAAACATAAACCAAACCCATAACCATCAACCACCCACTTCCTTTGCCGAACAACACTGCCCCAAAACCCAACTTTTCCAATTCTTCAACTCTGTACCCGATATTGAATTCAAGTACCTGCAATCACTCATATGAATTCAATATACCAACAAAAGCAGAAACTACAAAAACAACCACCACCGCCGTCGCCGTGCACAGTGCCACGCACGGCAGTCCACTGCCTAAAATCCACTTTCCTCAAAACTCAACCAATCTCGATTCCAAATATACAGAGAGGTAGAGCTCGACGAGAAGATATGATTGATACCTGAATCGAAACTCAACTTCGCCGGGAACACCAAGAAACTCGCCGGAAAAACCCTAAAAGCTTCTCTCCTTCGATTCTCACTCCTTAGAGCTCGTCTTGGAACAATAAAATCATAGAAAGGTTCCTATCATCAAGACGAAGCTTCGGCTACCGGTGAGAGGCGTCGACTCTGCCGGAATCGGAAGTTGGCCGGCGAACCCAGCCTTTCTTTCTCCCTTTCGAATCTCTCACTCCAGACTTCTTATCTGAAAATCAAGGACATGGACATGACCACGAGGACGAGAGGAAGCTGCTGCTATCCGCCTTGCTCCTCGCCATTGCCGGAGGACGAAGACGTGGACGGGTCGCCCGTCGCTGCTATTCGGGTCGAGGTTGACCCGGGTCTGGAGCTCACTTCCTTCTGAACTGATCCGATCTCTCTCTTCCGATCTATAAACCATACCGACTTTGATTTTCTATTTTCAAATAATTTTAGGATAATACCAACTTTTAAAAATTATTAAAAATAGCTCTAATGTTCAAACGATATTCCGCGAAAAATTCTACGAACTCGTCTAGTTTAATTCTATGGGCTCAAAAAACAAAATTTGACAAAACAAAATTTTGAATATTTATCGAAAGCTACTAAAAATTTAAAAAATAATATAAATCGAAATAAAAATAACTCAAAATAATTTTCCTTTTAAAAATAGAAAACCGAAATTTCAGGATGTTACAAGTAATTCCTTGGAGGTATATCTCAATGAAGAGTAAGGGTCTCGAATGATATCCGGAAGAGAAGTAATTCTCTCAAGGTGTATCACAATGAAGAGTAGGGGTCTCGAGGAGAGCAGTATTCTTTTTGAGAGATATCTAGATGCAGATCGATATATTTACACAATTGTCAAATTTGGAGATGAATAGAGAAATATTTGCACTTGAGAAAGAGAATCAATATAATTAAGAAAGATAAGATGTGTCGGTGAAACCGTAAGTCCGTAAGATAAAATAAAAAACAAGTTATTAAATTATAAATATGAGAAACAGAGAGAGAAATGTGACACCATGACATAAATGCAAGATTCACAATGGATTTGCCGAAATGAATCTGTCCAAACAAGAGGAGAAAAAGTTGCTAAATTATATAAATGAGAAGTTCATTTGTAATATTTATATGTAAATCCAATAGATTAAATATTTCATAAAAAAAAAATTTCTTTCTAAAATCCTGATATTTTTTTCGGATATCCCTGATATATAGATACACCGATACCAATATTTTAATCCTTAGATGTAACTACAGCGGCAACCACAGCTGGTCTAACTATATTGCAATTACTTTGATCTAAGTAATTCCGGTGATGGGGACGACTCATATCTTCTCCTAAGAGCATCTCCAATTGAGATTTTTTTAACACATGACAAGTTTAACAACTACCTTTAAGATATTATGTTACCCCAACGGGGAGTGCTAGACTAAGTGAGTGTGTGTTAGCCACATTTAGCCAATTGTCAGTTTTCCATTTGGTAAAAGAGATACATGTTTCTCTCTCCTCACGTGCAAATACTTGCCACGGTGGCGATGGGGTGGCGAAGGAGAGGGAGAGGAATGAAGGGGTATGAGGCCACAGATGAGGCAATGCTGGTGGGTGAGGAAGATGGATTACTGGATTTGGAGAGATCTCTATGGATAGATTTAAGAGATTTGCAGACAACCATATTTATGATTGTACTTTGTTTCTAGTTTTTTGTTAAAGATGCGAATGTCAAAGGGTAAACATGTAAGAAGGCTTGATCAACCGTAACGGTGTAAATCATTGCCTTCTCACAACCCTTCTTTGAGTCTAAACCCACAATCTTCATCTTCATGATTCATTCATAGATTTAAACAATTTTCCAACAACCTTGGCAAAAGACTACCTTCCTTGAATACAAAGATATAAGCTGGCCTAGATTATGAAGTTGTGGAAGGAGAGAAGGTCGAAATGTTTAATTAGACGAGCGAAGCTAGGCGGTGAGCTCGTGTTGATGGTGCAGATGGTGGGTCGGCAAGATTGAATGACGGGTCTTTGAGGTTGTCTTGACGGCTTGCCAATGCAGAGTCGACATTTGCTAGGGAGAGTTGATCGGGGATGTTAGGTTTTGGAGGTTGTTGTTGGGAGTGGTGGAAGGAGGAAATCCGGGGATTGATGCGGAGTAAGCGCTTGCTGCAACATCAGTCAGTAGTGACGTTTTCTAGCGTGGTGAAGGAGAGGAATGAAAGGTAGTCTAAGGTTATGTTGCAGCTAGGACCGTGGTGTGAAAGGTAGGCGGTAGTTGGCTTGTGTTTGATTGAGACTGAGATGGTGGAGGGGCAAAGCCGGCCACCAAAGTGGCCGCTCTCTTGGTGGTCGGTGTTGGCGACTTCGTTTCTACCCGATCTGAAGGAGGAGAGAAGAGAGATGGGTTTTGGGCCCCTAGTTGGTTTGGGCTGCATTTGTGGCCTGAATGGGGTAGCCTATCTCTTTACTGTTTTTCTCTTGGTATTTTGAGTTGTACACCAAGACCTCGTTTGGTTCGTGGAAAGGAAAGTGAATCCATTGTTTTTCCCACGGGAAGGAAAACAGAAGGGAAATGAAATTTCTCGATAACTTTCATATTTGGTAACACCAGGAAAATTATCCGGAAAATTATTAATTAGAATTATAAAATAATATATTATGAGTAATAATGCAAGGAAATAAGATAGGAAAATGGTTTCTATGGATTTTGAAAGGAAACATTTTCCCTTACATTTCTCAACCTTCAAGAAAGTATTTCATTTCCTTCAGTGTTTCCAAACACATGAAATGAACAACTTTTATTTCTTGATGGTTACTTTCTGCGAAACAAATGAGGCTCAATTGTAGTCTCTAGGAGAATTAGATTTTTTTTCAAAGGGGAGTTAGATTGCGACTTTGAAGTTCAATTGTAAAGGCTCAATAATTGAGCTTATATGTTTGCAGTGAGGGCTACATGTAAGTTAGTTTATGTTTCTACCTGCTTCGTCCCGAGCCGGAAAGGTGTCGCGAGGCGGAGCGAAGTATAATTCTTGGGTCCTTCACACGGAACCTGCACAAGTGACAGCGTCACGGGGTCGGGACTGGGGTGGCCTAGTCTTCGACTCTCCGATGCTTAAGTTAACTGTGAGTACTTGTACGGTAGAGGAATGTGAAAGAAAGAGAGTATGTGTGTACCTTTTATGGTGGCTTGAGCTTGTTTTATAGGCCAAGCTTGGGCACTTTGGCCTTAGTCTCCGATGTGGGATTGCTTGCTATCCTTTGGAGTGTCTCCTCTTTTGGGGGTGTTTTGCCGCTAGAATGACTTTGGCAAGTGGTTTGTTACCGGCCCTTTATTCTTTGGATGTCTGTGAAGGGCTCGCCAGGGCTATCTCGACCGGGTAATTGTACCTTATTCTCGGCTCAGCCAAGTATTTTGGCTATGTACTAACAAGTCCCCAAGTCCCCAGTCCGAGAGAGTTCTTGGGTGGGGAGTTATTCTAGAGATGCCGAGAATAGGTTTTACCCGGGTGCGGGAGGCATGGTGCCAAGTCCCCAAGTCCCCACGTGAGAGTCGTGAGGTGACGGGGGTGATGTTCCGAAAACAGGTTGGCGAGAAGAAACGTTTGCCGTTGCCCTGGCGAGTCAGTCCGCTCTTGGTTGGGGACTGTCGCTATGTGGCGAGTCAGTGCGCGCTTGATTAGCGACTGTGGCTATGTGGCGTTGCGGCTGCTGCGTGGCGAGTCAGTCCGCGCTTGATTGGGGAGACTCGCTATTGAGCGTTGCGGGCCGCTGCCCTGGCGAGTCAGTCCGCGTTTGGTTGGGGACTGTCGCTATGTGGCGAGTCAGTGCGCGCTTGATTGGCGACTGTCACGATTGAGCGTTGCGGGCCGCTGTGTGGCGAGTCAGTCCGCGCTTGGCTGGCGAGACTGTCGCAGCGTGGCGGGCCGCTGCCTTGGCGAGTCAGTCCGCGCTTGGTTGGGGACTGTCGCTATGTGGCGAGTCAGTGTGCGCTTGATTGGCGACTGTCGCGATTGAGCGTTGCGGGCCGCTGTGTGGCGAGTCAGTCCGCGCTTGGCTGGCGAGACTGTCGTAGCTTGGCGGGCCGCTGCCCTGGCGAGTCAGTCCGCGCTTGGTTGGAGACTGTCGCTATGTGGCGAGTCAGTGCACGCTTGATTGGTGACTGTCGCAATTGAGCGTTGCGGGCCGCTGTGTGGCGAGTCAGTCCGCGCTTGGCTGGCGAGACTATCGCAGCGTTGCGGGCCGCTGCCCTGGCGAGTCAGTCTACGCTTGGTTGGGGGACTGTCGCGATTGAGCGTTGCTCCCCGCTGTGTGGCGAGTCAGTGCGCTATTGGCTGGCGAGACTGTCACAGCGTGGCGGGCCGCTGCCCTGGCGAGTCAGTCTGCGCTTGGTTGGGGACTGTCGCTATGTGGCGGGCCAATGTCTATGTATGGGGTTGGTGATAGCTGGAGGGGGGAGTTCGTGTTTTGCAAACTGAAAATTGGGCGAGCTGCAATTTGTGTTTTAGGGTTTCGGTGGTTCTACAAACCTCAGATTGGGAAGCGTCCCACTTCACCCTCGATCGAGTGGGCGCGAGCGCTTGGCTGTTTACAACCAGCTTTATTGCCACTACGCGGATCCACTGTTTCACGGTATGAATTGGTGGCGTTCTTTGTCTTTTGATTTGTGTGTGGTGGTGGGATTGTTCACATGTTTGTGATGTTGGTGGGAATTCTAGGGTGAGAGATTTACTGTCGGGTTGGTTAGGGTTAAGGGGTATTCCTGTCTCGTCCCGAGGTCCCGAGCCGGGAAAAGGTGGCGGGACAGGTCGCGCTAGTTAGCGTGTGTAGCTAGAGGATGCATGTTTGACTGCTGGCTGTTTACACATGATGTGTGTGTAGCTTGTGATTGATAGAGATAGATGTACAACAATGTTTGGTTTGTAATCATGTGAAGCAAGTGTATGTGGTTTGCACATGGTTTACAAGTATGTGTTTAGCATGTACATGAGAATATATTATGATGCATGTGACATGCTATTTGTATGATAACAACTTAATTGAATAGTGTGAAGTGACACTTATTTGGAGCCGTGTAGAGCCGCTACGCGGTGCGCTGGGACTCTGGCAAGACCAGTGGAGTCCGCGAGGAATGGCGAGACAAGAGGAGTCCGCGGAGTCTGGCGTGGCAAGCGGTGTCCACAGTGAGAAATGGATAGTCCCGGGAGGGAGGAGAAGAGGAAGGCGGATGTGTGTAACTCAGTCTTGGGAGTGCCGGGGGCAGACTGTTGGGTTGCAGAGTTTTTTTTTTTTTTTGCATCCTTCTGTCGGGATAGAGGAGTCCCGGGAGGTCGGGGTGGAGAGCTGTGTGGGGGTGTCCGCTAGGGGAACTACTAGGGATGTCCCCACGCGAGGTTTAAGAACTCTGGCGAGACCAGGGAATGCCGCGAGGGCTGGCGAGGACAGCAGAGTCCGCGAGGATTGGCGAGGTCAGCAGAGTCTGCGCGGACTGGCTTGACCAACGGAGTCCGCTAGGGGGTCCGCGACAATGTGAGTCCGCGAAGGGATGGTGGGACTTACGGAGCCCGTGAATAGATGGCGGGACCTACGGAGTCCGCGAATGGATGGCGGGACCTACGGAGTCCGCGAATGGATGGCGGGACCTGCGGAGTCCGCGAATGTTTCGGGAGAGTAGCACTGGGATATGGGTGGGCGTCCCCGAGAGAGAAATATCAAGTGGGCGCCAAAAGCAAAGGCAATTGTTTCTACCTGCTTCGTCCCGAGGTCCCGAGCCGGGAAGGGGTGCCAAAAGCGAAGGCATGTCCCGGGGGGGGAGGGTACTGAGATTGGGGTCGCGAGACCAAGAGCGCTTTCCCGCTTCGGCTGAGGTAAGCTGGGTGTCCAAATCAGTTCTTTCTGGGCGTTGCTCCCCGGCGCGTGGGCCTTGGACAGAGGTCGGGGAGACCACGCTGGATTCATTGGAAGACAGTGAGTATGCTGGCTGGGAAGGTGAGCTACCTTGCTGTGGCACGCCCAAGCGAAGGAGAGAGAGAAAGTCATATCTACTTTCTCTCTCCTCGGGATTTCTGGGCAGATGATGGCCATGGTGAGCGATGTGAGGGTCTCCACTTGAGGACACCCTCCTTCTAGCGCCAATTGTTTCTACCTGCTTCGTCCCGAGCCGGAAAGGTGTCGCGAGGCGGAGCGAAGTAGAATTCTTGGGTCCTTCACACGGAACCTGCACAAGTGATAGCGTCACGGGGTCGGGACTGAGGTGGCCCAGTCTTCGACTCTCCGATGCTTAAGTTAGCTGTGAGTACTTGTACGGTAGAGGAATGTGAAAGAGAGAGAGTATGTGTGTACCTTTTATGGTGGCTTGAGCTTGTTTTATAGGCCAAGCTTGGGCACTTTGGCCTTAGTCTCCGATGTGGGATTGCTTGCTATCCTTTGGAGTGTTTGGAGTGTCTGGAGTGTCTCCCCTTTTGGGGGTGTTTTGCCGCTAGAATGACTTTGGCAAGTGGTTTGTTACCGGCCCTTTATTCTTTAGATGCCCGTGAAGGGCTCGCTAGGGCTATCTCGACCGGGTAATTGTACCTTATTCTCGGCTCAGCCAAGTATTTTGGCTATGTACTAACAATTTATTAGCTCGAGTCGAATAGGTTTTAGCGCAAGATGTTAGTTGATGTAAACGTCTTCTAGATATGGAAAAAAAAACCCTTATATTGTTCCAAACCTATGTTTCTTCAAATATTCCATAAATAGGTAGAATCTGAAAGAAAACGAGAAACTTGACTTTGAGAATAATAAAATTATCTATTTTCTATTTAAAAAAATAGCTTAATGTATAGATGTTTCAATTATGGATTTACATGCCCAACATATACAAATATGATTTGAGTTCAAACAAAGTCATCCTAACTAGTTCGGACACAAGTACATTTCGTTTTTAATAGTTAGTTTTGAATTAAAAACTCTTAAAAATACATACTTTTGCTTAGAGAATTGAAATAAATTTTATCCTGCAGGACAACAAGACTTTGAGTTTAGGAACATTGAATATGCCGAAGACTTACCAAGTTCTAAGTCGTAACGTAAATAAACATGTAAGAAATTGATACAAGTTCCTGAAAAATTAGTAGTTGGCACATCTAGCTGTGTATTCTTTCTCAATACCTACCTACAATTGATGCACTAGAACGGTCCACAGAATCACCCTATTCTTTCAGGTTGGGACTTGTCCCTTACAACCCTCTTCTTGTTGACTCTAGAATTTGACATCCTTGGAAGTAAAGCTTGTTATGACTTATGACTGTTCATAGATATATAAAATCGAAAGCCACGTATTCCACATTTGTGGCAGTAAATTCAAAAGACAATCTGCGCTTGAGAGCAATCAGGTTTCCAGTACGATATGGGATTTTGATCAATAAATCTTAACCACTGTTTCTGCTCTTCATGAGACCAAAGACTCATTTCTAGATATAGCGCTTTCATCTTCGAGAATTTGGTAGCTCGGGTTTCCATCCTCAAGTGAAGTTACAGGAGCAGATTCTTTTTCCCTGTAACAGCAATCAATTAAGTGTTTTTTTAGTAATGATTAACTCCAATAAGGTACTTCGACTAATTAAAAAATTAAACTGAATTCAAGGTCAGAACATACATTACTGAATAGACGATGAGTCCGATAACTACTATTGCAAATGATAAATAGTATAACCAATCTACCTGCAATGGGAATTAACATCTAGTCAGGTTCCCTATCAGTGTGAGTGGGAAGGTAGTACTTTCCAATTCTATATAAACTCTATCAAAGTGTCAGATCATCAAGGTACCTCCTGGTGGTAGAAAAAGATGCGTACAACCACAGCCCACATATCAGATGTGAGAATAGAGAGATTGAACAATGTCGCTCCACTCATCTGTAACAAAAGACCCATCAGAGATATTAACAATGAGCAGTTCAGAAAATTGCTTCACTTGCTACGTTTCTAGTGAGCTCTGCAAGTCATAATTCTGACATGAAGCAGTGAATTCTACAGAGAGTTGATCAGAAGGAAATTGACCTGAAGAACGAACGGACCAAGTGTGTATAGCATAAAGCCTGCCAATCCGTAGCCAACAAAGGCCAATATCTAGAAGGAAAGAAAAAAGCAATGAATTTAAGAAGCAAGGAAATAGTGTAATTAGAAAGGAAAAAGATCTTCATCTCATATATTATGTAAAAATGCAATGCAGTAACTAAAGTTTATAGTTCCACTTTTCTCCACACAACATGTATGAAATAAACATAATATAAAAAATACTACCTGTCCATAACAACTAACATGTTTACAGAACTTGGTTTATTTTTTACCGCAAGTCTAGATAGGTCTCTTCTTGCAAAAGATAATTATTTGATCCGAAACGTTACACAAGTGTTGGATTGTTGATTCATATCTTGTTGAACTAAAGTTCATGCATGCTCCTGCCTGATCCTAACAGGACTCCCAGATCAAGGATATATCATTCTCACTTTTCAAGCAGGGTAATAATAGCCAAAGAAATTATAATTATTCTTCAAACTCTCTAGTCCCGTGCTTATGCAACTAAACAACTACCTTGATGTTTCAATTCAAATTCCCAACCCATCATATTTGATCAAGTTTATTAAACAATGAACAAAAGAAATGTAATTAGCATTTTCACTTGAAGAATCCTAGTCCTAAGCTTATGCAAATAGACAACTACCTTATTGTTTGAAGTCCGTAAGTTGTCTTAAACACCCAATAAAACAAGTCTATTGCAAATAGGCAACCGCTTTGTAACATGTTTGACAAAACCATACATGACTTCAACATTGACTGTGACCAACTAATTTTCTCATTAGATTAACAGATAGACAGTGGATGACTAATTTGTCACACATTATTTCATAGTTGTTTCTTGTATTTCCCATCAGTAATTAAATGAGAATGCTGTAGAACATTGACAACAGGATATTAGACTAGGAACCGTCTTTTAGAACTCAAGTTGTGTACTAGTTCTGAAGTTACATAGAGAATTCCATGAATATAGATAGAATGCAGGAGGACTATGAATTATATTTTCAGAATTGTGAGTTATGTACTAGTTTCAAAGTTACAAAGAGAATTCCTTGAATATAGATATTGAAAGCACTAGTGCTAGACAGAAAAGAAAGAACGAACATGCAGTAACTCACATATATTTTCGGACAAAACATAAACATATAATACAAAGATAATTTACTTACAATATCTGTAGACCACTCCACTGACTCCAGACTCTTTAATTCCAGAATAGATCTAAAAGAAGGTTAAGGAGGTATTAAAGAAACATTGTTCTCTAACTATGAATCATAGACATGGTATAGGTTATATGAAATTACTGTCTTGTATGCATTGTTTGACAAAAAGGATACATCTGACACACACTCACTAGAAATCCAAAAACACCAATCATGCATACTACTTCCATACGATCTCTTTTCTTCACACAAAACTCCTGCAGTTTAAGAAGAAGCAAATCAACTGATGCAATTAGAAAAAATGTAAATAACAGAAGAAAGAGATTATAATTTAAGCATGGGTCCAGTGGTTTTCCATGTTCTGTCGACATCACCACTCCTGTAGCTGTGAATGCTCATAGGAAAAGAGATTAAAGTTTCAGGGGAATGGTTTCAAATGTTTAACTGTAACGTCTTGCCTACAATAGCTTCTTTTAATTAACTGGTGCCTATCTGCCTTTCATAGGATAAAGTAAGAGCAAATACATGCAAGTTTGAAAGAATTTACCAACCTCACCAACATTGCTCAGTGCAAAAAATATTGTTCCTCCTATGACAAGGACATCTCCGAGAAGAGGTTGTGAACCACCTGAAGGATGAATCAAAAATGACCAACAAGGTTCTACATAACTGGTATAAGTCGTGATAGATTCACTCTCTTTTGGAATCTCTTATTTTATATATACTTGGTATTGTAGTGTGTTCCTTAGACCTAGATCATTTTCAAGAGAATTATCAATTCATAACTGTCAAACTCTTAGTCTTCACGATCAATAAACAAAATTTCAGACTAGTCCAAAAGGCCAAAGACAGAAAGTCACCTCCACCAGCCACCCCTGCATCAGAGAGGAGCACTACGCCAAGCCCAACCACACAGAGGACTGCACCAAACAACTGCCATAGGGAATATCGAGCTCTGAGGAAGATCCATGTGAGAAGGAGCACCCAAGCGATTGTGAAACAGTCCAATAATGTCACACTAGTGATTGATGAGAACTGATATGCTTCGTTTACTGCATTTTAAACACCACGTATGTTAAACTCGATCCCAAATTACTACTAGCACATAGACGTCCAACGACAAATTATCAAGAAAAAAAAATTTAAACTAGCATTACACTCTAATAGATCCCCTACACAACTATTGGTGAGTATTTGAGAGAAAGCCAAGGCATTAGTACTCACCAAGATAGTTCCCTTGAACATCCACAAACCCCAAGAGAAGATACCAATACCAAGAAACCTGCAAATCCCAAAGTTTCAAACTTCTTCATTGCACACTTCACCAAACAGAAAATAAATTGTTTGAGAATAAGTCACTAACTTCAACTCCTCATCATATTGATGAAAGCAATGTTTGAAAGTTTGAGATCATACCCGTAATTTCTCACGCCTATGCAGCAAGATTCCTCCATAAACCAAAGCCAAAAGCAAGTAAGTGAACATGGTCTGTGTAATGGGAGCATCCACACCTGCATTCGCATAAAAAACCATGATCAAATCCAGAAAAAGCAAGAAACTCGGAATGGGTTTTTGTTTCTGGGTGTATTTCTATAGTTACCGAGATTGGCTATGAGAGACGAAGTGAAGCTCATGAGAGCGAGGAAGAAGGAGACGAGCTGACCCAGGAGCAACACGTACAGCGTTCGCATGTTGACATGGCGTCTCCACCAGGTGGGTGATGGCAAGAAGCTCATAGCTCAGCTCTGAGAAGAATATCTCAGTTTCTGAAGAATTTGGTGAGAGGGAAATCATTGGAGGCGTTGGGATAATATAATTGAGAGAGATTTGGAGAATCTCTGGTGGTCTGGACTGGGAAGTGTGCATCTACCGTTCTTGGTTTTCTCAACGGCGGGAGGGGGATAGTCTCGGCGGCTGTGTCACGTGCAGTATAGTTCATTTTCTCTTCGTAGTCTCACGTGGTTTTTATGTTCTAGGGCCAGTTTGGCACTGTTGTGGTGTGAGATGAATTGTTTCTCAAGTTACTGTAAGAAGAATCACTTCTGATATTACTGTAAGTGGAATCAGCTGAGGTGTTTAGTAAACTGTTTTTAAAAGTGTTGTGAGAACCAAAAAACAATGTCGTGTGTTTAGTAAGTTATAAGTAAAAACTGTTTTTGGATGTATATAATGACGAAAATGGGCATTGTTATAAATTGATATTAAAATAAATAGTTGTTTCTTTTATATATAACTGAATTATAAAATTAATCCACGATATTACACAAGATTTTTTAACACCATAATCAAATGAAGTTCTTAAATAATGTATAAAAGATTAGTGAAGTCATTTCAAAAGATACAAATTGGAACATACAAAAGATGCATTTCAAATTGAGGTCATTTCAAAGTTCTTAAATAATATACAAAAGGTCATTGCATTACACAAAAGGCCATTGTAAAACAAAAGTGAAGCCATTTCAAAGTTCTTAAATAATATACAAAAGATCATTGCATTACACAAAATATAATGAAGCCATTTTAAATTGGAACTAAATGTTAAATAGATGCATTCATTAAACTTTCTGCAATGGTGTTTCTTAACACCTCCATTTCTTGTCTTCTCATCCCATCTTCTTCATGTTCTATTGTCCCCCATATCTTCACTAATCTCTTCACTTTGGAAAACAGTAATTATGTTGAATATAACATTGAACATACCTTAAACTGAGGCATGTATCTTGTGTCCATTTCAATTTCTTTTAGGGTGTTTCTGAATTCGAGATCCAATGGCTTTATTAGCACTATAGTCATATTATAGAGAATGTCTAGCATTTGGGAGAAATACCTGCTCACCGTCTCACCCGAACGTTGAAAACGTTCTTGTGTATTCCTATTGGTCTCACCCCCTCCCAAAATATATAGAAATATAGCCAAAACTTCAACAGTGCATATGTTCTTAGAACCTCCAAACACATTTTCAATATCTTTCAATAGCATATACAAACAATTCTTTTTCATCATAAATGCATTATAACATCTAGTGTCATTACCTCTTAACACACACGTCAACCAAATGTAACCTGTTTGAGAGTTTGTGTAGTATGGAGTTTTCATAATGTACTTTTCAAGATACACTTGAATAAGACGATCGGCTACACATATAATTTGATCAAACTCCTCTTCATCTCTAGAATTGTCCATACTTTACAAAACAGACCTGCAATAGCATTAACAAAAACAAACAACAACTAATTAAAGGCTGCAACAACATTAACAAATATTACCAGTAACCAAGTTCATCAAAATAGATATAAGTAAACATGAGTATCAAGTAATATCACTAGGCAATGATAATATGAATATCAAGTAAAGAGCAACATTATTAATGATGAACAACAAAATATCATTAAAACAAAATAACATCCTTAATGAAAAGATAGTCACACATCAGCCTTATTAGAAAGAAGAAGATCAAAAGCATCTTAAACATACTCTTCAACAGAGTACCATTAACCTTATTTAAGACCTTATTGGCCCACTCTTAGTATTCAACTAACGAAAAGCAACAAACTTCACATTACAAAAGAAGGATCAACCTTTTTTTGATTAAGAATCAAAAACTAGAGCTTCAAATCAGCATATGTCATGATAGAGAACATCTCTCGCTTTTCTTAAGAGCAAAACAGCTATGTTGTAAACAACCACAACTTGGTTCCAGTTTCAGCTCCTGGTAAAGTTGCTTCAACTTGCATGACCTGCTGAATACTAGTTGCTTGTGCACTTGTGGGAATTGATGTAGCTGTACTCCTACTCTCAACTACTTCGACAAGGCGATTAATTTGTTTAGACAATTTTCCGCACCTCTCACCCTTCCTTTCTTCCTATTTGCCCCTTTTAAAACACTTTTGTCTTTAGTACCTTCTGTTTGCCTTTCCACAGTTGTTATCTTTTTCCCCTACCTTAAATATCTTCCATGGGATCGGGAACCTCATCCTCATCATGCTCAAAATCCTTTAATACCCCTTCACCAACTATACTAGCTGAGGGAATCATGACATATTGCCCTAGAGCTACGCTACCTTTGAACATTTGATCATAAATATCCATCATGTCAAGATTGATTCCCACATCACAAAATTTGCTATACTCTGGATTGGACTGCAAAAGAAGAAGAATTTAATTCATAAATCATGCATAAATTGTAAGAGAACATCAAAACAACAAACTAATTGAGAGCACACCTTATTTTACTTGTCCACCATTCAACAGATGCATCGATAGTCTTCTTAACAAGATCCCATCCAATACCAGTTTCCTGATGCAATAGAGAACTCCACAATTTGCAGTCATTTTTAAGTGAATCCCATTTGTTTTTCGACTGGCCTTTATTATAATCTCTTCCTGTTGAGTCATTAACGGCTTTGACAATATTTTCCCATCCCTTTTTATCAAAATGAGTACCTGGCTTGTTTCCCTTTGCAACTTCCTTACGAGTTATATCACAAAATATAGCTACTATATCATCAGATCATGTGACATTTGTTTTCCCAGTTCCCTCAGTTGCAGTACTTGTAACTTTCTTCTTTCCCATCTGACGAGAAAGAAAATTAAAAGAAGAAGGAGCTCAGAGAACAAATGATACAGACAAACATGTTTACCTAGAATCATTCATAAGTTAAATAGATAAGATAACTGATCCACTAATTACTCAAAATCCTCAAATTCACTTTGACTGCATATCACAGACTTTATTTCTTTCCTTTAACAACATAAGTCATTCAACAATTTTTTTCATTTTTTTTTTTTGAAAAAGAACAATCACATACAATGTCTAACATGCACAAGACCCTAATCAAAAACGCCAACTGAAACAAAGCAGGAGCAAATTATCAAAAACACATAGAGGCAAAAGAGCCATCTTCTATTAGTCATGTCCTCCTTACAAAGTTTACGATTTTGTTATTAAGAACCACAACTACTAGTTCATTGAGCATTGACATAGAAAGCAAATTATCACAAGGGGGCCTTTTTCTTTTGTGTCACTCATTATCTTGAATCGCATCATATTACAAGCAATCTAAAGTTTTCCTATTCATTTTTGTGTCACTCATTATCTTGCTTTCGCTGATCTGATATCTAAGTACTTCCCCGAAGCAACTTCACAATTCAAGACAAAACTCAAAAACACATCTCTAAGAGTAGAACATTAAAGCCTACTGTGATACTTGCTAGCTCCTAGTTAGTAGTTACACAACGCAAATCGTTGATCAATCAAGAAAAAACACAAAACAATACTAACACAGAACACATAACAAATCATTGAACCCAAGTCACTAGCATCAATCGGCCAAGTACATGTCAATTCTAGTGTGTACTTCCTAACAATAACAAACCCGATTACAATTTTATGATAATCAAGGGCTATTAACAACTCCCAAAATCTAGCAAACCCAACAACCTAAAATTATGATAATCAAACCTAAAATCATACCAAATAGTTCAAGAAGAATATGTTTTACCTTTTGAGTTGGGACGAAATAGCGACGAAAGAGTTTCGGAGAACAACGTCGCTGGTCTTCCTAGATTGGAGTGAGGTGGCGACTAGAGTGAGGCAGTGTGGACTGGAGTGAGGACGAAATAGCGACGGAAGAGTTTCGGAGAACGATGTTGCTGGTCTGCCTGGACAGGAGTGAGGCAGCGTGGACTCGAGTGAGGCGGCGACTGCAGTGAGGCAGTGAAGAAAGAAGAAAGAGATAGGTGAGGGTTCTTTTGTAAAAAATGAGAAGGGTAGAATAGGATATACAAAAAATTCATTAAAGAGAAGCTCCGTGTTTTCTAATCGATTCCCGCAAAAACATCTCCTACCCTGCTTCTCCAAAATCCACTTTTAGGAGAATTAATTCTTCTAAAATCAATATTCTGGGTTGTTACCAAACACTTAAGATTAAGCCCATAATCACTTTTGACCCCAAAAGCAGCTCCAGAATCCCTACCAAATTGGACCCTAGCTTCAGAAGTGTCACATACTCTCATATTGACTGATCCCATAAGAGTTGGACATGTGTCACATATTGACTGATCCTGAAAGAACTTACCTTCAAAGGTGACATTTCATTACTGTCCACAGAAATTACAGTTGATAATTGCGGAGATTTTAATCCTTGGTCATATATTGACTGATCTCAAAAGAACTTACCTGTTACATATTGACCATTGACTAATCCCAAAAGAATTTACCTTCAAAGGTGACATTTCGTTACTGTCCACAAAAATTACAGTTGATGATTGCAAAGATTTTAATCTTTGGTCACATATTGACTGATCCCAAAAGAACTTACCTGTTACATATTGACTTATCCTAAAAAAACTTACCTTCAAAGGTGACATTTCGTTACTGTCCACAAAAATTACAGTTGATAATTGCAGAGATTTTAATCCTTGGTCACATATTGATTGAGCCCGAAAGAACTTACCTGTTACATATTGACTATTGACTGATCCCAAAAAAAACTTTCCTTCAAAGGTGACATTTTTTTTTACTGTCCACAGAAATTACAGTTGATAATTACCAAGTTTAAGTCTGTTTGGACTATGGACTTGAGCAAGCTCTGTCAGTGGACCATGGTGTTTCAAAGTTGCTATCTACGTTGTCGTCCTCCGTGGCTCCGTCCTAGGAACTAGTTCAACTTTAACCTTGGATGGTTAGTCACCGCGTTGACAAGGATGACGATATCACGATCTACCTAGGAGGTTGAAAGCATATCAACCCACATTTTAACACACACTCTCGATTTGACCACTCTGCAGCTGTATTAGCAACACAAGTAGTTTCAATCACAAAACGTAAATTGTTAAGAAATTAACGATAAAACTTATTAGGAAAAGTGTAGATTTTCTAATTATTTATCATTACGTGATTTTCCAAAGCTAAAATTAGTTACTCTGGATTACTTAATAGTTTGATGTAATGATCTAGCTTAACATGTCATCTATATGCTATGTATTTGGAAGATAAAGAACCGGTAGAGGGATGCTTTATTGGATGGAATGAGGTTAACTAAAACCTCATACCATGATAGGGTCGTATTCGAAACAGATTGTATGATGCTCACTCAGGCTTTACAACAACAAGAGTTAGAAATGTTCAGTTTGGACGCTCCTATTGTTGAGAGGAAAGAGATAATGAGTAGGCATGTTGAATTCAGAATAACTCATATATACCGTGAGACTAACCGAGCAGGCCATGTACTTGCAAACCACGCTTTGCATTTGAGTGAGAGAGTTGAAGTTGGTTTGTTTCGGAAATCTTAGAGAAAATGAGGGAAATACATAGAGGAAAACAGAAGACGAAGAAATGAACCGTTTTGCAAAGAAATTATTTCAAATACCCACCTACTTAATATTGATTCTATATTAGCACTACTATCAATCCGGCCACCCATGACCCACTTATCTCTAATCTTTTTTTTCCTTCATTTTCCTAAATCCCGCAAAACACTTTTTTTCCTCTCACGCACGATTCAATTATTCAAGCACTTACAACAACATGACCCCATGATGGCATAGTTTATGAAGTTAATAAGAACAAATTAGAAATAGATAAGGAAGTATGCTCACATAGTTGAAGGCAAATTAGACATTGATAACAAGACAAGCTATTGCATCTCAAACACGACTTTGCTTAAAAATGTTGAAGGTGGAAGCTAGGGAGACTGGGTTGCTACGTTTGAACGGCACCTAAGTTTAAGTCTTAGTTAAGAATCAAGATCATAATACCACTTTTGATGATGTCGTGCTCTATTTAACCATTACTAAGTTTAACAACATTTCAAATTTCGCCTAGTTAGTGCAACTCTAACATATGTAGCTCGGTTTTTAACTTTCATCCAGAAAGCTATAGTTATCGTGAGAGAAAGGAAACACTTGATCACAAAAAATTTCATCGAATTAAACAGCAGGTTGTAGTTGAGTTCCCACATCAGAAAACGGATAAATAAAACATAACTTATAAATGGATGAATCATATTCAATTGTTGTATGAAGAGCTGTAGAATTCTCCATTTTGAGGCATTTGATTTGCAGAATATGCGAAGAGGGATCTCGCAGACACCAGAGTCCATTACATTGGAAAGGGGCTGCAGAGATGATACTTGAAATGTGTTCAACTTACTACACTCCCCTGGACACATCAAAGTTATGGATGAAAGTGAAGAAATGAGTTTTGAGGAGATTATTCAGGGTATGGCAGCTAGCAAGCTCCGGTGTATTGCGTTTGCACACAAGGAAGTTCAAGCAGTTCAAAACCACAGAACTATTTTAAAAGAAGATGGATTGACCTTACTGGGACTCGTAGGTCTTAGAGATCCATGTCGTCCGGAAGCGAAGAAAGCAGTTGAACATTGTCAATATGTAGGGGTGAATCACTGATTACTTCGATCCATTGTTCTTGTGTTCACTGCAATTCTTGTTGTATTAAAGTAAGTTTTTAGGATACTGGTTTTCGATTGAAGATGAATACGTTGGTACTACTAGGAGTATTAACTATTAACAACAACGTTTTGATTAAAGTGATGACAACGTGGTTTACTTCTTCTTGCTCTGGTGGAGGAAGCTCATTTCAGTTGGGTTTTGATTCTATTTATTCCTCTGGTCGGAATGAATTGTACGGTTTGGTAACACCTGCTATATATATTGCAGGTCGAGTTATTTTAGTTTTTGAGGAGATCTTTTATAATATCATGCCACCTTTGTTTATCTCCTTCATGTTCTGGGATCCCAATTACTATAGGAAGGGAGTAAAGCCACAGGAAAAACCAAGAACAGATGCTGCTCCATTGAAATTTGGTGAATCTGTATGGTGTGAGTAAATCAGTTTTTTCTCTGCTACATTCTCATCTGTTGCTTAGTATTATTAGTTTGGATAATTGTGTCCTACCTAATTGCCTCTAGGGTCAATCTGAAAGACTAAATCTTCATATCCATACAGTGATGCATGATTTACTTCATTTTATGCCGTAAGAGTTGAGTATTTAACGATATAATCTAGCCCTCAAAAATATTATTTTTTATTCATAGTCGACTAAACCATCTCCGGTAAGAGAGGGCCAAAGTTTAGCCCAATCAAATATTTTATGATTTTACAATATATTTTTCAATATATATTTTTCACTTTGCCTATAAATATGTTGTCACATTTATAAATGCGGGTATCACATACATATAGTATATACGTAGAATTTCTCACTTACGATTTATTTTATTATAACAATATTTGAACCTGGACCAAAATTATTTTTTGAATTATTTTGAGATATAAAATAATTTGCATATATTGTAATTATATTAACAAAATAAGATAATCCGTCGCTGGTCAAGTACTCTCTGGTTTGAACTGTCGCTGGTCAGGTATTATGTCGGTAATATGGCAGAACTCATTTGCCTCTTTGATGTAATTTTTCCAGTTTGAATAAAATTTTCCGTCATTCTTTCAAAAAGAAGATTAAAAAAAAGATAATTAGTCATTTATTGCATATTTAATCAATTACATAGTTTTGAGTCGGGAGAATTTGCCCGTGATGAGATGAAAATGACTCTAATAGAAATTTGACAATTGTTATAATTTGGGTGTTTATCAATCAACTCACATGCACACTTTTAGTTTTTTAATCTGATTTGTGACCACAATTTAGTTTGGTCTGGGCTAGCCATAAAGCTATGTTTGGCTCTTTTGATGGCTCTTTGGCCCTCTTCTGATTTGTTGTTGGAGACCAAAATAGCTAAAATTTAGGATTTGGCTCTATAACCTCTAATACTGGAGATGACCTAATGTTGAGGAAGTTCAGCAAGATGTGGATTTACAACTTCTTGTGATGCGTTGATGCAACTCAGTGTTGTTTGTCTAGGTCTTTAGGAAGTGGTACATAATTGCTTTCGAGCCCTATACTTGTTCCTTGAGTGCTATTGTGGCGACTATGTTAGTTTATTGCGACATGCACCAACAGACGACTAAGGGCTTAGGCGTCAAGACGTTTGAGATGAGTTTCATTCCTTGTACGATGTAGGCGTATTGACGTTTATTCTACACATTTTATTCAATTGTAGCCCCTTTAGGTTTTTACTTTGTTAGTTAGAAAATAATTTGACTACTTTCCGCAATTGTTTTGATCGATTAATTTGTCTATTTCATGCACTCTTGTTAAGCTTCCATATGTATTACAGGATTGACACATTATTCTTCCCCTAAAAAAATAATTCGTACACTATTCCTATATCAAATTAGTCCGTCATAAACAGGGCCGGACCTGAGATTTGAAGACTTGAGGTGAGTTATGAGAATGGTGCCCTATGGTCATACGAGGAAAAAAAACGACGGCTAATCGACCATAAAGAACCGAAGAAGTTCCAACACAATAAATAGAAGAAAAAAGCTTCACTTTAATTTAGTTCCAGCACAATACACAATACCAAAGCCAATACAGATAAGTAAAAGCCTCAAAAATCGACAAATAAGAACACCTAAATTGGGTGAGAAGTAATAAAATAAAATAAAAAGTTAGATTATGTAAGATTAGAATATAGCAGTTGTAAATATTATTAGTTGATCTATCAGATGATTCATTATTTCATTATCTTAGCCAGATTATTCATTATTTCTGTTATCTGCATAATCTCGCTACTCAAAGAGATAAGGATACTGCTGCCTCATTTGCTCCTCTGACTCCCAAGTAGCTTCTTCTACTTGGTGGCTTCTCCAAAGCACTTTGACGAGCGGAATTGACTTGCTCCTAAGCACTTGCTTCTTTCGGTCTAGAATCTGAACTGGCTCCTCTTCATAAGACAAATCCTTCTGCAAACTAATCGGCTGCTCTTCCAGCACATGAGAAGGATCGGCAATATACTTGCGAAGCATGGATACATGGAACACATTATGTATCCTGGACAACTCCAGAGGTAAAGCTAACCGATAGGCAAGAGAGCCAACTCGTTTTATTATCTCATAAGGCCCAATATACCTCGGACTAAGCTTCCCACGCTTGCCAAAACGTACTACCCCTTTCCAAGGAGATAGTTTCAGGAACACCCAATCACCTACTTGAAACTCAAGGTCCTTCCTGCGGACATCTGCATAACTCTTTTGCCTACTCTGAGTAGCATTGAGTCTATCTCTGACCACCTTGATCTTCTCATTTGTGTCATGGATAATCTCAGGACCACAAAGCTCTCTTTCTCCGACTTCATTCCAACATAATGGCATACGACACTGCTTCCCATAAAGTGTCTCAAAGGGAGCCATACCGATACTCGAATGGAAGCTGTTGTTATAGGCAAACTCCATCAAAGAAAGGTTCTTATCCCAACTCCCCCTAAATTGCAAGGCACAAGCTCTCAGCATATCCTCCAAAGTTTGGATGGTCCTCTCTGATTGCCCATTAGTATGAGGATGAAAAGCAGTGATGAAGTGTAGTCGGGTACCTAAAGCTGCCTGAAGAGCTCCCCAAAATTTAGAAACAAATCTAGGATCTTGATCTGACACTATGGATTCAGGTACGCCATGAAGTCTGACAATCTCATTCACATAAAACTCAGCCAATTTATCCAGTGAAAACTTCTTTCCCACCGGCAAGAAATGAGCAGATTTAGTGAGTCTATCCACTATCACCCAAATACCGTCATGCCCTTCACGGGTACAAGGTAAACTGAAGACAAAATCCATGGTGATGTGGTCCCACTTCCACACTGGAATAGGCAACAACTCAAGCAACCCTGAAGGTTTCTGCCTTTCAGCTTTCACCTGCTGACAAATCAGACACCTACTCACAAAAACTGTAATTTCCCTCTTCATGTTTGGCCACCAATAATAATCTTTCAGAGTCCGATACATCTTTGCACTCCCCGGGTGAGCAGCATAAGCGGAACTATGAGCTTCCTCCATTAACTCAATCTTTAACTCTTCGTTCCTCTTTGGCACACAAAGCCTATTTTTGAACAACAACGACCCATCTCTTCTTACCGAAAAATTTATGGCGGCTCCATTCGCTGCTCTTTTTATCAACCGAACTATGGAAGGATTATTATACTGTGCCTCCCGCAATTTATCAACCAAAACTGGCCTCACATGGAAACTAGCTACCAAGGCACCCACTTCATCCATTGCTAAATCCACCCTTGTAGCTCGCAGCTCACAAAGAAGTGGAACTCGAACCATCCTTAAGTGAAACAAAGACACGGAGGGATTGCGATCAACAGCATCAGCTACCACATTAGCCTTCCCTGGATGATACTCTATAGTGCAATCATAATCACTGATCAACTCCATCCACCTTCTTTGCCTCATATTCAACTCCCTTTGTGTGAACACATACCGAAGACTCTTGTGATCGGTAAAAATCTGACACTTGGCTCCATAAAGATAGTGTCTCCACAACTTGAGAGTAAAAACCACAGCTACAAGCTCTAAATCATGAGTGAGATAATTCACCTCATGCGGCTTCAATTGCCTAGAAGCGTAGGCAATCACTCGATCATGCTGCATCAAAACCCCACCTAGACCTCGTCTAGAAGCATCACAAAATACCACACTAACACCTTCAGCTGAAACTACATGACCCAGAAATCCCACCTTATCCAGCCAAAACTCACACTTGCTGAACTTAGCAAACAACTGAACATTCCTCAAAGTCCGCAATATCAATCTTAGATGTTTGGCATGCTCCTTCTCACTTTTCGAGTACACCAAAATATCATCTATGAACACGATCACGAAGCGGTCAAGATATGGACTAAACACCCTATTCATGAGATCCATGAACGTCGCGGGTGCATTAGTAAGTCCAAAAGGCATCACCACAAACTCATAATGACCATAGCGTGATCGAAAAGCAGCCTTGGCTACGTCACTATCCCGAATCCGCAACTGATGATAACCAGATCTTAAATCAATCTTTGAGAACACCAAGGCACCTCTCAACTAATCAAACAAATCATCAATGCGAGGCAATGGGTACTTATTCTTCACTGTGACTTGATTCAGCTTCCTATAATCAATGCATAGTCTCATGGTGCCGTCCTTCTTCTTAACAAATAACACCGGAGCACCCCATGGAGACATGCTAGACCGAATAAAACCCTTATCTATCAACTCCTGCAATTGAGCCTTCAACTCTTTCAATTCCGATGGAGCCATTCTGTAAGGTGTCTGAGAGATAGGCATAGTTTCAGGAAGCAACTTGATAGAAAAGTCTATCTCCCTTACATGAGGCAAACCAGGCAAATCCTCGGGAAACACGTCCGGAAACTCTCTTACTACAAGAATATCCCTCACTTCCAACACTCCTATACTTGCATCCACAACATGAGCTAAGAATGCTTGACAGCCTTTATTTAACAATTTCCCAGCGGCCACAGCTAATATCATGCCACTCGCCTGGAAGAGACGATGATGGCACATTGGCATGAAGGGCGAATCTACTAGACATAAATGAATGCGTGGCTCTGGGATCAATTAAAGTAAAAGCTGGCTGACCAAAAAAAATATAAAAAAATCTGACCACCAGATGATCCCCCTTGGGAACTACCACCAGCACTAAACTGACCGGCCTACTACCTACCCAACTGGCTCCTAGAGTGTAATACCCTAGATCTTTATATCTTTTCCCTTGTATAATTTTCATATTCAATGAAGAATATTTATGGAAATTCTTTTTGTTTGGTGCGAAGTTGAAGTTGAGGAGTTTTTTTTAAGGTGCTTTAACGTTTAAGGGACCAAAAAGTTGACTTTATTTTCCGTAAGTTATCTTCAAAAACTTCCTTCATGAAAGTTGTAGAGCTCGTCAATACGAGTTCGTTGACTTATGGCACGCTTGAAATGGACATCGTATGAAGAAGTTATGGTCAGAGAAAGTTAGGTTCCGGGTATGCAAAAGTGTTTAAGTATAGATTTTGTGGGAGTTGATTTTAGGAACCCTAAAATCAGCTCACTTTCTCTCTCTTCCTCTCCCGACTTCTTCCGCGCAGCTTACTTCCGCTGGAGCTAGCTTCGCCGTCCGGCCGCCGGTCCCGTTCGAATCCCACAAGTGTCCTCTTCAAGGCTGGACAGCCACTGCTGGTTGTTGCTCGCCTGAAACGGAGCTCTTGGCCAGCAAAGGGCGCTGCTGCGTTGCCGGTCGGAACAGCCGTATACGGCGGTGACGAGGGGCAAACCTAGGTGAGTTTTGATCCTTTTCTCCTCCTAGTGATGGCTAAGCTAAGATTGAAGCAGGTTTTGAGTTGTTTTTAGCCCGGAATTGCAGGTGTAGAAGTTTGGCTCGGGTTGGTTTTCGGGGCACTTTCCGGCCGGTTCCGGTCAAAATTTGTTGAAACCTCAGGTATTAAAGTTGTTCACCTTACTTTAAGCTTCAACTTTGCTGTTGAGAGTTTCCCCAAATTTTGAGTTTGGTGGTGGCGCGTGTGCTCACTCGCCGCCGCCTGTGGCGGCGCGTGGGAGCACTTTCGGGCAGGATAAAGGCCTGGTGTGCTGTGTTAGCTAGTCCTTGTTAATGTTAGTGTGTGAAGATTGAGTTTTGAATTGGTTAAACTTTGTAGGTGCTAAGTTGTTCTAGGTGTTTGTTGGATCAGAAACTTGGAAATTGGGTCTTGGAGAGTGGTAGAATTGTTGTTGAGAGTCCGATGACCTTGGGAGGTCTTGGAGGAAGGATTGCTTTTTTGGGCAACCTTTAAGTCAAGGGTAATTTAAATCCATGTGGTGTTTTGTTTACTAAGGGTTATGATTTGTATTTTTTTAGGTGATTTGTGAGTTGTTTGTTCCCTTGGCTCTTGTGTTGCGGAAGAACGCAGCAGGATTATTAGGTGAGTAAACCTCACTAAGGTTCAATTTTGAACCAAGACTTTTATGGTTATTTGAGGATAAGGTTTAGGATGTGATTTAATATTTTGCTATCATTAGTTTTAAAAATATATGAGCTTGATCGTCAACGGCTCATAGGTAAGGTAAAACAAGTTTTTATTTATGTGTTACTCTATGGCTCTTATGACCATAATTTATTAAATTGTGAGAAGTTATGTTGTTGGAATAATTTTATTTGTTCATATAATTATATTCTTGTGAGGGATATAACTTTATGATGTAAATCTTGTGATATGATGACTATTGAATAAATAGCCTAACCGGGTTCCAAGCCTTTAATCGGGTGATTGGTTGCGGTTAAGATGCTATTTATCATTTTTATTGTGTTGTGATATTAGACAGTCAAACCGGGATTCCAAGCCTTTGGCCGGGTGATTGGATACGGTTAGGAATAGAGCTCTAGTCCATCTGTCAGTGTAGGTCATGGGAGATACTTAAAGGTATCTGGGACCCATGGGTACACATATTGTTGTTGTAGGTCATGAGGGGTATTTATTAAATATCTGGGACTCATAGGTACATGTCTTGTTAATGTGTGGTTTTTATTTATTTATCAAAATTCTTTTGGTTGTGTTAAATTGTTGGATGTGGTAAATGTGGAGTTTACTTTGAGTTTACTCATACGGGCTTTTTAGCTTACCAGGTTTGTTATTCTACAATCCCGGTGCACCATTTCTTGGTGTAGGGGTTAGACCTGCAGGTGAGGATTAGCAGGGGTGAGGAGGCTTAGTGGCAGGATTCTCCTTTCTTTCTTCAGACTCTGTATAGTTGTAGTTTTTGAATAGACAATATTTATGTCATGAGATTGTTCTCATGTTCTTGTTTTGCACTTTATGTAAACAAGAAAGTGTAATCTTAATTCAGTGATAGATTTTGTGGAAATTTCTATTCTGTACACTATGCCATATACATCATCAGACGACGGTCCAAGTCCGTCGTCTGACATTTTTTTTTATGTCGTCTGAGGAGCTGTCGGTTGATGGTCTATCAGACGACGGAGAATAGCCGTCGTCTGATATGATATCACACGACATATCTTATGTCGTCTGATAGGATATCACACGACATATCTTATGTCGTCTGAGAAGAGAATCACAAGACATATCTTATGTCGTCTGAGAAGAGAGAAGATTGAAAAATTTCAGTAAACGCACCACAGTTAAGTGTGGACTGAATCAGCATCAAAAAATTGTAAAATCATATCACAAGACACATCAAATGTCGTCTGTTTTGTATACCTACCACATATAAGTGTGGACTGATTGGAGAATAATTTGATTTATTGGATTTTTCTATCTAATCACACTTCAATAAAGTGTCGAGTGTGTGAGCTTACAACGTCAAAAATTTGTAATATATGTGGTTATATAGAAGATCTAATGTCACTTATCTGTCGTCTAACTTTGTAAACTATTATACATTTTGCTAGTTGTTCTGTCAGACGACATTTAATTGTACTTTCAATTCTATTCCTACCACAAACTTTTAACTTTTCCGCTTAGACTCTACAATATAACCACATTTAAATGTTGTCTGAAAGAAGCATTATCATAGTTTATCATGGTTTTTGTCGTGCCGAGGTGCTTCACTCAACATATAAGTGTCGTGTGATTGAAAAATAAAAAACGTTCAATCAACATTTTGTCTTGTGACTCCAGCTCACACTGCATATTTGTGTTGAGGTTATGTTGCTTGTTATAAACACATATGTTGTCTCTATAAATTGAACTTCATATATAAAGAAAAACCAAGAATAAAAGAACAAAAGAAACACTTCATTGAACTTTGATAATCCACTTCAATTACAAAATCATTTGAAGTGTAGGAATCCATGAAAATAGCTTCCAAGAGATCCATGAAAACACTCCATTTTTCAACAAGTACTCATAAATGTACTGGCAACACAAGAGATCCTAAAGTGAATTACAAATTAAAGGATACGGCCAATAGTCCAATCCAGCACGCTTTAATTTTGCATCATCAATCTGAAAGCCCATCGGCTAATGAAGAACAAAAACATGTTAGTCGAGGATAAACATTCATATTCTTGCTCAATAAATGAATTATCTAAAATGAGAAATGCCTACCCCAACCAGATGAAGGCCAACTGCTGATGCTGCACATGTTCTGGCAATGCAACCTGTATTTCCAGGAATTTGCCAAGAAATTGAGGGATTCACGACCCAATGGAAAATATACCCAATTTACCAAGTTGAGCAATGTTAACTTGTATAGCTCGAAAGCCAAAGAAGAGACAATAATAAAATGCAAGTGGTTGAGATACTATGAAGTAGATTAAACTTGTTGTATACCTGAGGAGATACGAGAACGACTTGAAGAATGTTAGTTCGTGAGACATTTCAGGTTCCCTCAGACGACGTTTATATGTCATCTTAATAAATACAATAAAAGGTAACCAAACTCAATATTTAATTATAAATTGAGTATTTTAGGGTCAGAGAGACCACTTTCATATGTCGTTTGAAGTTATACATTACAAGGTTCGTACACTCAATTTTATGGGTTTGTTATACGTCATTTGTTTGTCGTCTGAATAAGTGAATTTAAGGGTTCAAAATGGAGGTATAAATCAAAGATTTATGGTTGTTTCAGACGACATTAATATGTTGTTGGACGAAGTATATAAAAAGGGGATTAAAAGTAGATTTCGCATTCTTTCACAGACAACTTTTATATGTTGTCTGACGTATTACCATAAAGTTGCTAAATGTTGCTTTTTTACACTGCATATATATGCCGTCTGAAATTTTGCATATGACAGACAAATTGAGCAACATCCAAAAGTATGAAGGGAGCATGGCACTCATACGACTTATACTTTACAAATGTCGTCTGAAGGGTCGAAAAATTAATCAGACGACACAAACTCAAAATCGTCCAAAATATGTCGTCTGAAAAGTGTCGTCTGATGATATATATGGCATAGTGGTAATTGAATTTGTTGTTGTTGTTGTGGTTGTTGATTGTTGTGGCCGTTATGTTGTTGTTGACAACAGGTTGGGATGTTAAATTTTTTAAGTTAGATCATGCCAAAATTTTTGAAAATTCCATTCGAAAATTTGGGGTGTGACATAGAGGGTCTCCTGAAATGCCCTCTATTCCTACTCCGAGGACCATAGTCTGATCCCCTACTACTGCCACTGCCCGCTGAAGATCTAGAAGCGGACGATGAAGCAGCCTTCTTAGATGGTCCTTGACTGGGACCACTGAAATCTCGAGGCCGAGTACTATAAGTCCCCCTGGTCTCGATGGCCATAGCTACCCCAACTGCATCAAGGAATGTTGGATAGACAATACCGACCATCTTGTCTGCAAACACTCCTCCAAGCGCGTCAACAAACATACCAATCCTGGTCCTCTCATCAGGAATCAAATGGGACACAAGGTAGCTCAAAGTGGTGAACCTCTGCTCAAACTCAATGACTCCCTCATCGTTTCTCTTCTTCATATTCAGAAAGTCTGACTGGATCCTACTACGATCAGAGTGGTTGAAATACTGACCCAAGAAAAGCATCTTAAACTGCTCCCAAGTCATAGTCTGAGCACTATCATTATTTCTCCTGGCGAGAGTCCACCAATGATGAGCTGAATCGTCCAGAAAAAAAATTGCCATCTTCACTTTCTTTTCTTCTGGCAGTTCTGTGCTCTCAAAAGCCATCTCCATCTTGTCCACCCAAGAGTAAGCATCAAGGGGTCCCTTGGTACCCTTGAACTCTACTGCCCCTGCATCAGCAACATCTCTCTTCTTCACAAATCGAGGGGGCTGAACCCTATCCAGAACACCTCTCAAGATAGCCCCAATAGAATCCGCTAAACCTCTCACTTCCTCAACCTCATTGGCGTTAGTCGAGGTAGCTACACGGGGTCGGCGTCTAGGAGGCATAGTACCTGAGGAGGAAGATATTTAGTAGTCTATAAACAAGACTAACAAAACTACCACACATACCCAATAACACATAGTATCAAAAGCAGAAACTACCGATGAATCCGCTGCGGTCGGATCATCATTCTATAGACACTATGGCTACTTAGGAAAATACGATAGTGAATAGGAGACATAAAATGAAAACTAGAGCTCTGATACCAACTGTCAAGACCCGCCCCGAATTTCACCCCGAAACCCGAGATGAGTCATGCGGGGACCACCTCTAAGGAAAATTTACCGAAGCCTCGGCAAACCTCCCTCGAAAATGGACAACCCTAAATTAAGAATTTAAGAACCACCTTTTTACTCTAAAATAAATCTTCCACTACAACCCAAAAGTAGCCAGAATATAAATTCACAGAAGAATTCCAACAGTATTCAAAGCTACTAAAAAATAAAATAATACACAGCGAAAGCTAACAAACCTCTAGTAGATTAAACATGTAACCTACTGGCGAAATGTAGTGGATAGATGGGTGACCATGCCTCGACGTCTCCTGCTAGACCTCACGCGAACTCTGCAGACTGAGCATTTTTAAAAACGAAGAGCCCAGGGGAAAATATTTAACACGTCAGAGTGAGTGGACAAAACGATTCCGACAACAAATAAATATTTCCTCAAAAATGCATTAAAAAAAACGTTTCATCAGCGGCAAAAACAAAAGCTTCACTGGAAAGATTCTGAACTGGGGTCTAGCTTGGCCAGACTCCCAAACTTTAAGAAATTGCCTCTCAGGCTAGGATATTATATATTTTTGTATGTATGTACACTCGCCTAACTCTTTGTACGATATCTATGAAAGACTTACAAAATAGATACCATACAAAGCTACTACGCTTGCGTTTAACGCTCACGTCACCCCACACTGGAATTGTACCTGAGGCTGGGGGAAGCGCCCGAGTGGTATATATATGTGCTTACTCCTTGTACGAAATCTATGAATGAATACGAAAATAGAAAGTCGCACAGAGCTACGACGCTCGCGTCTAACGCTCACGTCACCCCATACCAGAATTGTACCTCAGTATGGGGGAAATCACGTATAGCTAGCTAGCATTTAATCATATACATACTATTCTCATATAAGGGTATAATCACCGAAATTCTCAATTTCGGGAAATATCCAACAACAGAAAATCATTCAAAACGATAAAACATTTCGAACACATTAAATAAAACAAAGGTCCACTCACAGGTTAGGCCTAAGCCTGATGTCGGTCGGAGGTCTCTTCCGCTCGAGCCTCCTCACGTCCTGTTCCAAATAAATAAAACCTTAAATAAAACACCGACGCTTACAGCAAAACATGCGTAATTAAATATGCTTCGCGCGCTCAACCAAGCCTAACACTCCAAAATCTTGAATCCATTGCCAACCTCAAAAGTCCACAAAATAAATACTGATATCCTCAAAATCACCTTCCACCAAATAAAATCCAATGGCCGGATACTAACTTAATAATCCGCCAAAAATACCAAACTTCAACAATTCTCAAACATATTCAAAACTCCTCCAAAAATTCTAAAATTAATTCCATTAAACTCCTCACATTTTTCCCCACCAAAAACATTTTCTCGGCGGCGGCCGGCGACCAACTCCGGCGACCTCCGATGCTCACCAAAATTTGGCAGCATCTTCCTCTCAACCTCCTCTACAACATTCCTAACTACCACAAACTCCAATTCTAAGCCTAACCATGTCAAACGAACACAAACACACAATAAAGCCATAAAATTTCAAATACCGATTTCTCCTTACCTAGCTCGAGATGGAGCGAGCCCTTTGGAGGGATTGAAGCACGGGAGGAGGGCTTTCTTTTGAGCTACGGCTCGCCGGCTATGGCGGCCGGAGGAAGGAGTTCCGGCGAAAGGAACACTTCGGCAGCCGAAGCTTTCGGGCTTGGCCTCTCCTTCACGGCGGCGTTAAGGGTTCGACCACCTACCCAGGAATGAAGAGAAGAGGATGGTGGTTCGAACGGGACCGGCGCAGCGGTCTGGGGCTGCCGGACGGCGGCAAACGGCGGTCGGAAAAATTCGACAGTGAGAGGGAATCGGGAGCGGGAGAGAGAGAGAGAGAGAAAAAAAAAAAAAGGCTTTCGGGCTTTGACCAAAAACAAAGCCCAGTCCAACTTAAACATAACCCACTCCAAAACTTTAACACCCCAAAAATAATACCCCAATAAAACTACATTTTACTAGCAAAAATTACCATTTTTTACCGTCGTCAAAATTTCTTCCTTAGAATAATCCTGCAAAATAATCGTCCCCTACACCTCTCTGGGGATCAATTATATTTTACACTTAATGACGAACACGGTAAAATTCTTATTACCACTATGCCAGTAATAAAGGTAAAAATTATGGGTCGGGGCGTGTCGCGGAGACCGACAGTTTAGGACCGATGCGGTGATCTGGGGCAGCCGGACGGCGGCGGTCAGGCTCGGACAAAATCCAGCAGAGAACGGGTCAGGGGAGAGAGAGAGAGCGCGAGCGGGAGAGAGAAAAATTTGGGCTCAGCCCGCTCCGGGTCCAACACCTCAAATATACCCAAATCCAAAAATTTAACACCCCAATAAAATTACATTTTACTAGCAAAAATTACCATTTTCACCGTCGTCACAATTTCTTTCTTCGAATAAAATCCTACGAAATAATTGTCCCCTACAACCTCTCTGGGAATCAATTAAATTATACATTTAATGTCGAAACGGTAAAAAAATTTATTACCACCATGCTAGTAATTAGGGTAAAAATTATGGGTCGGGGCGTGACAATGTACTTACTCTTAAATTTTCAGAAGTGATGTGAGGGTTTGGGTATTGACTTAAGGTTGGACTTCTTTGACAAAGAGAGAACTTCTCAAGAGAAAAAGAGTGAATGGTAGGATATTTTGGCGTGGGAACTTTTCTATTCAACTAAAGGAGTTTGTGATCATCTTTATGTTTGATCTTGGAGTGTGAAGAAAAGATGTTATAGCTCCCAAGTATATATAGGCCATGAAACATGCATTGTAAATTAATTTCCACTAATTTTATTTGACTTCAAAGACCAAGCATTAATATTGAGTGATAGTCTAGCTAGTTAGGGTGATTGTTCACAAAGAAAACTAAATAGTAAGAGGGGTAAAAGAAAAATCAGCTATTACCTTATATATGTATTGTCATGACCCACCAAGAATTTCACCCTGAAACCCGAAGTAAATCTTGCGGGGTCCATCTCCAAGGAAAATTTACCAAAAACTCGGCATAACCTCCCTTGAAAATGGACAACTCTTCCTAAATAAAACACCTGCAAACACTTCTATAATGAAACAACCATTCACAACTCCTGGAGCCATCCGCTCCCCACAACACAACCACCACAAATAACAATAAAATCATCATCCAATTCATCATATAAATATCTGACTAATATAACAAACTTCTTCCTTCGAATATTCGAAAAATATATCATAACTCTTAGCACACCACCAAAATATTATACAATAACCCCAAGGGTAATCAGAGCTACTAAAAACTAGAGAAAGCAAGAAAATACACTGGTAGGCTAAACAGGTAACCTACTGGTGAAAAGTGGCGGAGAAGTGGGTAATTATGCTTCGCTTCCTACTAGTACCAACCCGAACTGGACATTTTTAAAATGAAGGGCTCAGGGGAAAACATTCGAAAATGTTAGAATGAGTGGATAAAAATAAACATAATAAATAAAAAATAATTAACAATATTTATGTTTTCCCAATTTAATTTCCAAAGAAATCGAATGCATGCCTTAAGCGATAAAACTTTTATCTCATAAATATCGTGTCTCTCAAGCTTAAAAATATATATCAATATATGTATGTATTTACACACGTTCATATTCCCTATATAAATTTTATAGATTTAAAATAATTTATATAGGGCTACTACGCTCTCGTCTAACGCTCATGTTACGCCTTAATGCGGTGATACACTACGCCATTAAGGTGGACGGATGGGTGTATAAATATGTGCTCATACCCCCTATATGAATTAAACACTCATATAGGGCTACTACACTTGCGTCTAACGCTCACGTCACACTATAATGTGGTTATATACAACGCCATTAAGGTGGACAGACACATATGGCTAGCTAACATTTATATACATACTCTCCTCATAAATATATATTTATATTCACCAAAAAATCTTATTTTCGGTGGGTCTCCAAAAGAAATAAAATGACGTCAAATGCTCCAACAAAAGAAATTGTTCAACAATAAACCATTGCATGCATATTATTTAAAACAAAAGTCCAGTCACAAATTAGACCTAAGCCTGATGTCTGTCCGAGGTCTCTTCTGCTCGAACCTCCTCACGTCCTGATCCAAAAACATAATTAAATCCCCAACTATAATCAACACTTATATAAAAATAGGCAAAATTAAATGTGAGTTTTACACGCTCATCCTTGCCTAACTTTGTTATTCTTAATTCGCTTAGATCCATATTTCACCACAATTCCCGGCAGCCTTATTATCATCTTATATAGTCCTAGCAATATTAATCCAACGGCCGTATTCTACCTCATTAACCGCCAAATTTTACTAATCTTTGAAAAATCTCAAACCTATCCAAAACTCCTCCAAAATTCCAAACTCCATATCAATAGACTCCTCTTAATATAACACATTTAAAACCCTAAAAAAAACCCTAACTGCGACGGTCGGTAGTCGACTTCGGCGACCTCCAATGTCTACCAAATTTTAACAGCATCTTCCTCTCAACCCACTCTACATCTTTCCTAACTAGCACAAACACCAATTCCAAGCCTAGATAGGGTAATCGAACCAAAACATAAAATTGAGCCATAGAATTTCAACTCACCGATTCTCCTTACCTGAAGCAAACTGGATTGATTCCTTTTAAGGCAAGGCTACCGGGTTGAAGACCTTCAAAAACATATAAGGCTTGCCCGGATTGGTGGCCAGAGGAGGAAGTTCCAGCGACGGAACAGAACACCATGGACGACCGGAGCTCTCGGGTGCGATATCTCTCTCACGACGGCGCTAGAGAGGCTGCCACCGGTCCAAGAAGAAAGAGGAGGTGATGGCCGACCATTTGAGACTGATGTGGCGCCCTACGATGGCCGGACGGTCGTGTTGAAATTCCGGCAGGGAGAGAGAAGAAGAAAGAGAAAGGAGAGAGAGAAAAGGGTTTGGGCTTCCAAACCGGTTCCAACCCACTTAAAACCCAACTCCAAAAATAAAACACCTCAACAAAAAATAATACTCTACTAAAAAAATTACTTTTTTTACTAACTAAAATTTATCATTTTTACCGTCATCAAATATTTCTCCTGCGAATCATTCCTCCAAAATAATCGTCCCTCAAAACCCCTCTAGGGACCTTTAAAACTATAAACTCATTTACGAAGACAATAAAACTCTTATTAATATCAAACTAGTAAATATGATAAAAATTTAAGTGTCGGGATGTGACATGTATTGACATGAATCTATAAATACACAAATATTTATATATGTATATATAGATATATCTACTTAACCTAATAAGTAAAGGAATATGATGTTTTCCTTTCTTAAGATCTTGTAAATGTGTTAGTAATATTTAATATTATAATAGTATGCATGATAAAAGCAATACTAACACAAGTCTTAAATTCGATCACGAGTATCAATTGTATGTAAGAAATATGGGTTAAGGTATTTAATTAGTTTACTCAAATTCTAATACTTAATAAAAATATATATCTTGTAAGTATGATACTTAGAGTCATTGGCTTCCAAAATGAATATTTATTTTAGAAGATATTTGGATTACTATCTAAAGTTAAGGGGCCATAGTGTGTTATATAATTAGTACTAAGTTTCAGGGTATTACACTGGTGCCAAAGCCGAAGTAAGATTTTTGCTCTCAAGTACTTCACAAATGCTTGAGAGAGTGATTCTCCAACCGACTTCTGAACAAAATTCTTGGGAAGTATTTAAGTTATTCCCGGCGTTCAAACGAGGTTCATTACATGCAGATTTGAAGTTCTTGGACCCATCAAGTCCTGTTCAGTATCATTATGACTCTGACTCTTCTGATGATATAGATTTTTGATAAATAATGGCTCATTGCTACTAAAGATTCTTGTTTTGGTACAAGTGTTCATATTTTTGAGATATTTACTACTAATACAGATTATTAAGTTACGCCTCACTCAAGTTTCTCGGAATTCTCTAGCAGCCATTTAGTATTAGTACGTTGTTAATGCGTGTCATATTGAAGACTCTATTTGGCATTTGCTTCTGGAGGGAGTAAGCCACAGACTTGGAGTGATCCCAGTCCGTCATGCCTGGAAGGTGTTATAGAGAGTGTTTCTGCATAATCCCGGAGACTATGTAGAAGCACAGTGAAAAATGAACTATAGACAATCACGAATAAGAGACAATGACATATAGTGGTTCACCATGCTATCGGAGGACATGACTACGACCACTTAAGATTTCACTATCATGACCAATAGGTCTTTGGTGTTACAAGAGCTCTCCAAGATGGAGTGAGTAAGGATCGGGAGAGAGAGAGAGAGAGAGTCATCCATCCTTTCTACATATGGGAAACCTTCCTTTTATAGTTAAGGAATGTTTCCTCTTATTACATATTACTGATATGAGACAAAATGCACATATCTCTTATCATGGTGCATTCTTGTGGAGCTTGGATGAGGACCTTCTGGATGTGGTACAGATGATCTTTCACCATAACGAGGCAGGTCGGATGTCGGTCTACCGGAAATATGTCGGAGGAGGGGCCCTTCGTGGCCGGAAAACAGTCTACAAGGTCGTTGCTTATGCTTGCGGTATATCTACATACAACAGAGATACCGCAAGCATAAGCATTTGAGTTATATGTAGATATACCGAAAACAGTCTACAACAGACCAAAATGCAACATTTGAGTTCATTTTTTCTTGTTTGAGAAGATTTTGATGTTTCCAGGGGGTGAAGTTTTCCGAATTACGTATGAGTTCTTATTTTTTTATAAATGAATATGGTTATTACTTGGACCAAAAGAACATGAAACTTCCATATTCGACCTCTTTTGATATGTGTTCAAAAGTTCATAACAGAACTTCAACATTAACATTTCCTAAGCATTTTAGGAAAGTTACACAAATCATCAGGAACATCAAACTTATTTGTGCAGGAGGTTGTAAACTAGGTTTCAATTTCATAATATAAATATCATTTTCCATTTTACTCTTTATCCAAATAAAAATTATCCAATGATCATTTCAATATGGATGAGGGGCAAGACCGTAAAATCAGCAGCATCATCCTGCTAGTCCAAGGAGAGAGAAAAGTCTTGTGTAAACCCAAGCTCTAATTCTAAGCCACTCACAGAGCTCTCTGTGTTTCTCTCATGGCCAGAAATACTTAGGTACACACAACCCAAAACCCACTCCAACTTCCCAACCTCTCACTCTCCTCCTCCGTCCATGGCTTCCATAGCCACCTGCTTCACTCTCCCTCCAAAACCTCACCTTCGCCTCTTTTCAAAACCCTCCCTCTTCCCCAACCGCCCCCCTCTCACTCGACGCCTCATTCTTCCTGGATTTCCTCCCAAGCTTCGAGAATCTAGGGTTTCGGTGACCGTCGTTCGAGCCAGCCTCGACGCCGTCACCGGGATTAGGCCCGGCGGAGCCGTCGAGAGCGATAAGCTGCCGTCCGATGTGAGAAAGCGCACCATGGACGCTGTCGACGCCTGCGGCGGGAGAGTGACGATTGGTGACGTGTCGAGCAGGGCTGGGCTGAAGGTCAATGAGGCTCAGAAGGCTTTGCAGGCTCTCGCTGCTGACACTGAGGGCTTCTTGGAGGTACTTGTTTTCGAAAAATTGATACCTGTAGGTTAGAGCTTTTTTCAGTGAATGTGTTAGGAATGTGTAGGTTTGTTTAGTGAGTTGAAATTCTATTTTTCAAGATGGTCTCAAACAGGTCTCGGATGAAGGCGATGTGCTCTATGTTTTCCCCAGGGATTATCGAGCCAAGCTTCTCGGCAAGTCGTTTCGGATGAAGATTGAGCCTATTCTGGAGAAGGCTAAGGTAGTTTTCCTTTGTGGAATTCGATTATGTTTTCTTTGCCATGCGATTTTTTTTGGAAATTGGCACTGATATGCTGCTTTTTGATAGGCCGGGACCGAGTATGTAGTGAGGGTTTCGTTTGGGACTGCCTTGATTGCCTCCATTGTTCTTGTTTATACTGCAATTATTGTTGCTATCTCGTCTAGTAGGAGGTAAGATTTAGGATACGGCTGGTGTTTTTGTTGTTAAGCTCTTTTGTAGTACTGGTTGGAAGGTTGATTGTAATGATTTGGTTACAGTGAGGATGACAATCGTGGACGACGTGGAAGATCATATGACTCAGGGTTCACCTTTTACATGAATCCTTTTGACCTCTTTTGGTAATACCATCTATGTCTGTTTCTTAAGTAAGCTTTTCGTAATATTTTGGTGAGGTTTCTGGTTGAGGTATGCTATTGCTGGAAGAGATTTTTACTAATACCTCATTTATTATTTATTTTGCTAAGGTTCTGGGATCCATATTACTATCAGCGTCGGAGAGTGCAAACCGAGGATAACAAGCTAAAGTTCGTTGAATCTGTATGTGATTGGCACAGTCATCATTTTCTTTTTGGCTCTTTCTGGAGTTTTTATTCTCAGAAAATATTGACTCTGAATATTGTTTTTCAGATTTTCTCATTTGTATTTGGCGATGGTGATCCAAATCAAGGAATTGAAGAAGAGAGATGGAAGTTGGTAATAATCGAGCACTGAGTTCAGTGGTTCGTTGCTTTCAACAATTTATTTCAAATCATTGGTTTTATCTGTATGCTTACTATGCTATTAGATTTCTCTTTCGTTAGAGTTTGCATTAGTTTCAGGATCACTCACTTCCCCAGGTTCATCTTCTTCTCCCCCTCCCTTCCCCTTCTCAAGCTATATCCTATATTTAGAGACAACCTGACTATCTGCAAAGACTTATAGACTGGAAGTTGAGATAAAATATAATGTTCCAATATAGATGCTTATGTCAGTAATACTTTGAAGGAGTCTATAAAAGGTGTTTGCAAATTTATTCTAGACTCTTGGCATTCCTATTTATCATTATTTTCCATATTATAACTAGTTGGGAAAACATTTCTAGCTCCAAATATTTGGCATTCCCAATCTGAACAGGAATTAGGGAATTGTGCTTTGAAGCTAATTCATTGGAATTATTTATGATCTGCATTGGAGAGAAAGGGGTGAAGATAATGCACATGTTGATATTTATGGAAGCTTTGTTTTATCACAATAAAAATGGTATCAACACTATTCGAATATTTGCTGTATTAGAACTAGTTGGAAAAACCATTAGACGCCTGCTGACCTAAGGCACCGTAACCTTAAGTAGTTTTATACTTCTGTTGTTTCGCTAAAACTGTAAATGAATCATATGTATTGACTAGTTTTTAATGTTTAACTGTGATAAATTTTTCTAACTTTTTTATGGAAGAATTCAAAATCTTTTTTATGCTATTCGGAAGGATTTATCTTTCTTAGACCAAGGGGGTTTACTGGAACCCTATAGCCTTTAGAATAATATGATGTGTATCTAAAATGAAATGACACAATTGTCTATGGAACTGTATGTGCAGATTGGGCAATACATAACCTCCAATGGTGGTGTTGTTGCAGCTGAAGAGCTTGCTCCATATCTTGATTTGGAAGGGGGATCTATGGTAAGCATTTTTTGACAAAAGTGTTTTTTTTTCTTGTATTTCTAGTATTTATTTACTTCAAACTGAGATTGCATAATCTGTTTAATTATTAATAGTCCGTCTCCATTAGTATGTTAATTGAACACTACTAGCTTGAAAAGCCTGGTCAACGTTTGCATACTTGGGGAATTCCTGCATGCACTATCGTTTTTTGATGCTCTAGTTCAATTATTCTTTTCTTTTTTTATGGGAAATTTTGGTGTGGAAGTCAACTTAAATTTGCAGAAAATTTCTCAGAAAACGCTGGAAGTTTTTCGTATTTGTTACTTTAGGTAGTCATTATCTTTTTTTTTTTTCAAGGGAAAAGAGAACAAGTAGAAAGAAACACCCTCCAAACTTAAGTTGAAGTTTGGAGATACATCTCTGTTGTTTGACTTCATGCCAGCATTTCAATCAGTTTAAACATTTATGGACTTGTTTCCCTTCTTTCACCATATCCGAAGTTTTCCTTTCTCTTACATGGTATGATTGACAATTGCATTTTCTGCTGATTTCAGGATGATGAAACATACATCTTACCTGTTCTTTTACGGTATGAGGGCCAGCCTGTAATAGATGAAGAGGTATGTTTAATTTTTTCAAGTTTAAAGCAATGCTTTTATTTTCTTTATGCAGAAAGAAAGAAACAAATTGCCTTCTATTATGCAGGGAAACATTCTCTACCAATTTCCCTCTCTACAGCGTACGGCATCTTCTCAAAGAAGTGGAAGGAAAGAATATGTAGGGAGAAGATGGGCTGATTTTGTTGGTGGAGTTGATAAATTTTTTACTGAGAAGAAATGGGAATTCAGGTCCTTTCTTATTATTATTTAGTTTTCCAATTGTATCGTGAGTTTCACTTGGATGTTGAAATTTAAAAGAATTATTTTTTGCAGCAACACTAGCATTTCTGAGAGAGCACTAGTTGCGGGACTTGGTGGACTTAATTTATTTGGGGTTATCATTCTTGGAGCCATCTTAAAGTATGTTGGATTTGAATTTTGTCACTGCTTAGTTGTTTTGGTATATATATTGTTCTGATGGCCCCATTTTCTCATATGAAGGGATAGTGCAGTTGCACCAGTTGGTTTTATCAAGTTCATTAGCAGCATATTTCCATTACTTCAGGTATGATTGGACTTCAATTAAAACAAATTTCATTCTTTTGGTTCAGTATGTATATTGTCTTTTTAGATAGTTTTCGTTGAAACAATACTGCTGCGTATTTCCCATAAATTTTCTATCATATTCTGGTTTACTATGGAACTAGTATTTTTCTCGAGGAATAGTCATTATGATCCTGGAATCGGGATTCTGAGATAATGGACCACATTCACATAATCTGGCTAATTTACTTGGGTTGTGGCATTACTCGCACATGAGATGTCTTCTGTTCTGCTTTTGTTTTGTTTTGTTTTGCTTTTATTTATTGTTTGTCTGCACTAAAGTCTGATTTCTAGTATATCCCATTTCATATTAGCAATCAACAGAATACTGGTGACTTGTTTGGTCAGTGTTTAATTGCCGAATTATATTTGAACTCGTTAATGTGGATTATCTTGTAGTAACAGATAGGGTTCTTGGTGTGTTAGGTCATCAATATCTTTTTCTGACACTGAGCATTCTATCAACGATCTTTACATTTTGCAGATATATCTATATGGTAAAAAATTTGATTATATCCACAGCATCTATTGGGTTTGTGTTAATTTTTGGGTGCAATCAATTTGCAGGTTTATGCTGGTTCCTTCTTTGCAATTCCTTTGCTCCGATGGTTCATTGTGAGTAAGACAAATGCTGACATAGAGAAAAGAAATCAAGCAAGATTGAAATCTGCTCGAGCCCTCAAATCGCCAGATATCTCACTAAGACGAAAGGTAGTACTAGTACTTCGTTTTACATTCTTTTGGATGTTGATTAAGGATTGCTGTTTAAAATTCCAAATCTTGCTTTATAGCTATTGCCAACATATTGAAACCTAGTGAATTTGTTCCTAGTGTTTTTAAACTTATTTAAATAGTATGTTCTACGTATCTTCATAGACATCCGTAGTATAAAGTTTTCCATGACTGGCACTACAGTAATTTTGTGTCTTTCGAATTTAAAGCTGTAAAAAGAAATTTAAGCTCCTCCCACTTCGCCCCATATCTGATATTTCCTTGAGGAAGACAAGCGTTGTAAAATTTAACTGCCACATTATGCACATACTATCTATGCTTAGTTTCATTTGTTTCTACTTTCTAGCCATCTGATAATGTTTTACTTATTAGTTATTGGGACTGAACCCTAATATGATGGTTGAGAACAATATAACCTAACTGCTCAGATGAGGTTGTCTTATGTTATAAGGTGTTCCTTTGCAGATAGGGTTATTTTGTAGCTGACTAAGGGCTAGTTTGGTATTGCTGCGACTTTAAAAAAAATCTGATTCTGCTGTATTGCGAAAATAATCAGCTGTGAATTAAAATGGTTTTCTGTTTGGTAATATTAGTTCTAAAACTGCTGCAATGTCAAAATATATTAATTTCTAGTGTTTTTATGACAGCTGCTTCTAAAAGCTGCTATCTGTGACCTGTAATTTTTTTAAAAAGCTGGTTTTCTTTGATTTACAAAACACTATAAAATCTAAAAGTTCGGATAGAAGTTGATTTTTTTTTTAAACGAAGCTATACCAAACGGGGCCTAACCTAACTTGAAGTGGTATCATGATTTTTAATTTGTTAACGGGAGACACCCTATACTTGTAATTGTGTAGGACATATAATAAAAACTATTTTCATTGGCCTGGAAACAAAAACTGGAGTAAAAGGGAACATAATTTGGACACTAGATTAACCAGTTTCTTCACTGATAAAAAGCAGCAGACTAAATTCTTTACTCTACGTTGTTATTCAGCTGCTCAGTGCTCGGGACATGGCCCAAAGAACAGTCATAGGACAGGATAGAATTGTATATAGTACTGACAAGGATTTGATTGAGCAAGACTATGAGGCCCAAGATTGGGATAGAAGATTTCGAGAGATAGAGAAGTCAGATTGAGAAGAGGCTGCTTTTGCTTGGTAAGTTTTCTTGTGTGATGGAATTTGTTAGTTCATTTGAGTAACCAAATATGGGTGCGATTTTTATCAGTTGCATGACTCCGTTTAGGAGTCATTTTATGCAGCAGCAAGGTCTAAGCTCTATTTTATTTTAGTTTCAGCATATGGTACATGTTCTTGCAAGCATATCTACAAGTAGCAACATTAACATGCCGCTTGTCTAAAGATGATAATTACTACATTCAGGAAATGAGAAATGCATGGATTATCAAATAATGGATCTCTTCTTTTGCTCTTTTACTTTACTGAATACTGATTAACTAATTCAATTGCAGAGACTAGAGCCAGGAGTTTTCTCCTTAAAGGAAATGAGAGCTTCACGACTATTGTTGTAAAACCATCACACTGGAAGTTGTATTGGGCAAGCTGTTGATGCACCCTTGGAGCCTGCAATTGTTTACATTCCAAAATTTGTGGGGGTACAGCCAGGAGTCACACCTTGTAATATAGATTTTAGGTGGACAACATAACCATTTACAAATGTGAACTTGAGCATCACAGGGTTCGTATATATTTTGGGAGCCCCATACCCCGATTAGTTGAATATTTTGGGAGCAGAAAGGCTTTATGTGGCACAAAATTACAATAGGGGCCAAAACTAAGAAATGTGACTTTTAGCGTACATGTCACCTTTATTAGTGAACTTGTAGAACATTGATCGTTAAAAACAAGTCCTGCATTGTGTTATAAATAGATGGTTTTGGAGATCCTTTTGAAATTGCATACAATGACAATCGGGGTTTCTTGATTTGCTGCATTTACCACCGCGGAGGTATGCAATTGCTGCGCAACAGAATTAGGTGGTTCATCCATACAATTTTTGAATTGCAATAGCCAATAGATCATGAAGTTTGCTCCTGCTGTGTAATTACATTTTGCTCAATACAAGCAGTACTAGTCTGACTTAAAACATTGAAACATGTTGCTATAAAGAGCAAGCACTCAAAGTATGTTGCTATAAGGAACGATTGTTGGACACTGGCCCCAAATGCCAAAGACAATTCAATGGTTTCATAACAATGGAGACATGAAAGAATATTCAAATCAATGATATTTACATATATGAAATGAACTCCTGAGTCCTGCCGATGAGTTCACTCTCTCTGAGTGATGTGCCTATTTGCATCTAAACAAGTTACAAGTACAACAATCGGATGCTGAAAAAGCAGTCACAAAAAAGCCCTAGCATGTACCAGCATGACGGTCTAGAGTGTAGACAACCGACAAATGAATGTTTTAACCAAGATGGGTACCTGCATGAAGAGTATATTAATAACCTGATCTGGAGCAAAGTGAACAACATCTTAAAGTGATGATCATGTTATCTCACATGTTCTATATAGCACGTCCAATGTAAGTCATAACATGCTAGTTAAAGTAAAATCTATCTCTATCTGAATTCTTGCTACACAGAGAACTGATGTCATCTTAGCATAACAGATGCAGTGATTATGCAATGGCCGTAGCATGATAATCAGTTGGTTATTTATGCGCAAACAATCAATTAGTTTTATTTCAATGACTTATTTTTCATTACATGAAATAATCATTATTTGATACCAAGTGTAGTTGATATAAGAAAAGGAGTACGACCATGTCCTCACCTATAATAATAAGTCCCAATACTATTATCAAAACCAACAGAATAGCATATCTCTGGACTTGGATGTTGTAAGGTGATCTTTGGTATCTTGCTGTAATTACACCAAGCCAGCTCTGCAAGTGCATAATTTGTGTTCGAACCCGCAGAGGTAGTGCATTGAAATATCTATACCCATTGGCTAACCACGTACCCTGATGACCGCGTCAAATACAAGCAAACCCATAAGCGTTTAGGCTGAAGATTGATATGCCACACAAGGTTTTCATTATAGACTGATTCAGAACATCAAGCTGAATCAGAAATAATCATGCCACAACATTCTAGTTTTGAACTCTGACGCAGAGAAAAACAAAAACTTGGGTATTGCCTTCTTATAATCTCAACAGTTTACAAAAGAGTATGGACATGACATTGGAAACCTGAAGGGTCTCTTTATTTTTCAAGGAAGATAAGTCGATTCTTGAACACGGATTTTGAGAGTAAGCAAAAGAGTTTCCTACTAGTAGAATCATTTAATGTGTGAGCCATGTGTTGTGATATCGGCCAATTATGTATGTCAAGGAACCCCAAAAGAACACAGCAAACCAAGATAAACAACCAAAGAGATAAGACACAGAACACAGATTTAAGGTGGTTCAGCAAAACTTTTGCCTACGTCCACCGGCAGAAAACACTTCCACTATATTAATAATGGGTACACCAGGAAGAATAAGAAAACAAGGACTCTCTCACTTCTCTTCCTATCTCTCTCCTCTCTGCCCTCTCTCACCCTCTAACCGAGAATGGAACACACTTTGCTCTGTCTCTGCGATACAAAACCTAGAGCTGAACCCCTCCTTATATAGTCATAAGGATCTTCAGATCTCTTCACCAAATAGGAATCCTATTCCCATTAGTGGTAGGCAATAATGCCTCCTTCCTTCTCTGTAATCAACAAGGTTACAGGTACACAATCATCAATAAGGATATCCTTTCCTTATTGGAACACCATACTCTATGACGAAAAATCTTAGGAAAAACACATGGGCTGGAAACCCAACACCATGATCACTTATACAGCTATGAGTGTACTATGAGTGTATAAACTCATTTGTCTGTGCACCATTTTCTCTTTCTTTAGTTTTGGAAAGCAGGAACTATCTACTATCTAGCACATCTTTTGAAGTATTTGTGAGTGCAAACAAGTGTCACACATAGGCAGAAAGCCTTCCTAGTAGCAATGAAGAATAACCAGAAATAAAATAGAAGAATAGAGCATCACATTTTGTACTCCAGCTATCAAATTATCTGTTTTTAAGTATGTCATACATCTATGAAATCCATCGTATTAGAGTCCACTTGGTGGAGCTTATCCAAACAGCATTTCTGTTGGAAAGTACTTTTCAAGGTCCTGCTGGAGAAGCTCCAAATTTAAGGTTCCATAAAGTCTTCGGCAAAAATACTATTGTAGCACAAACAATTTTTAAAATCGTAACCAAAAATCTCATTAAAGTCTTTTACAAATAGATTTAAGGTTTTTGTTTCCCATCTCCAGAAGCTATTGCACAGAGGCCTTGGAGCCAGACATTCAACCCTCATTAGTTTTTTTTTTTTTTTTTTTTTCAAGAAAACAACAACATAACAAGTTCTTTTCCATAAGCAGCCCAAAATGCTGGCCTGCCATTCTCCTAACTTAACTAATCATAGCTACTTCCAAGACACAAAAATAAGCATTTGGCACTACAAGCAATCTAATTACCTGGGGAGCATGAGATACATCAGCAGATGATGGGGAATGACTTTGTTCTTCTCCATCTTTAAATCTCTTAGTATAACTCCTAGTGACCCTACTCCCATAATTAGTCCATATGTTAGTCAAGAACCCATATGGATTAATTCTGCTCCAGACACCTCTCAACTTGTTCTTGCTTGCGAAGTTTTCTGGTTTTGCTTCATCAGCCTCCAGATCCCAACTACCACCTTCACCATATCTCTTACAAGAGTTCTCTGTAAATTCAAATCCTGACCTCGTATTAGGATAAGAACTGACTTTCCTCAAGTTGTTCTCCTTCCTAGAATTAATATTATGGTCATGCACTACTCCATTCTCAACTTCTCTGCTTTTCTGCTCAACAATCCCAGAAGTGCTGTCTTTGGCACTAGATGACGTGGTTGGATCAAGAAATCTTCTCAACATATTACTGTCTTCTCCATCATAAGAATCAGATGTGACATTTCCCCCGGTAAGAAACAATGCCAACCCATTTCTATCTTGTTCATTCAAGTTGACCCATCTTGTATTTCTCATTGGATCCCCGATTGATTTGCCCTCCAAGCTCTTCTCCACATAAGCTATTTGTTCCCTAATGGCTCTGATAAACTGTTTGTGCCTTGAAATTACATCCCCGTTTATCTGGGATTTTCCTGTCATAGCTGAAAAGCTGACTGCTCTTTCAAAATCTTCCAACTGGCATGACAGAGTCACTGAAACCTAACTAAACAGAAGACAAAACAAAACAAAAAGGCTCAAGAAAAAAAGGAGTTGACACTGACAGAAATTACCACCTGCCACTTTGCCGTTTCAAGTGTGGTTGCAAGCTCACGCTTATGATAATCTATTGACGCATGCAACTTTGGGTCCGGAAAGTCATCTTGAACAAGACCTAGCTCATGCAGCAGAAAGCGGAAAATCGATTCCATCCTAAAATGCACACACCACACACACAAAGAACCTTAGTTCCAGAGAATGCACAATGCATAAGCAGTCCCATACAATGTAAAATACCGATAAACCAGGTTGAACATGTTACTTTGATTCGTTATATCTAGCAATCAACATTGTGTAACAGAAGGGTATATCTAGCAACCACTTGTGAAAGACAATGTATCTCCCAAAAGCAAAAGCAACCCATTCTCAAATAGCCCGAAGTAACAAATTCAGGGAATCAAAAATTCATGTACCACCATTCTTACAAAACTCACTAACCAAGTCTCTAGGAATGAACATTCTCAAAATTAATTCATTTATCGCTCTTTTCTTTTCTGATTGGGTTTTCATTTAAAGCAATGTTCTTTATGGTTTCCAAAAGCAAGAGAAAAACTTGAACTTGGATTAAAATGAAAAAGGGAACGAGAAATAAACCTGTCAGCGGAATCCTGAACAACTTCAGCGGCTGAAAAGAGAGGGTCTGATTCCCATTGGTGCAAACCCGACGCCATTTTTGATTGATTTCTTCTTTACATTCACCTCCAGGATAGAAATTTCTATCGACACAAAAAGCCCATGAATTTGATATTTGAAACGATGAAATATAGAAATGGAATTGGAAATAGGAGGGTTTAGGTCTAGGGTTTAGCCAATTTCTGCGCAAACGCGTTCGTTAAAATTATGTGGAACTGAGATACTTTCTTTCTGTGGAGAGTAGTTCGGGAGTCTCATAGACCAATTTCCTTCCACCACTTGGAACAAATTATTTTTTTCTTCTGTTAATTATTTGCGCTTTACAATTACCATAAAATTTTGTATCATCCACATGAATCTGTATCTCTATATGTCATATACTAAGAATTCTTCGATTGCACCCTCCGGTTTTCATGAGATGAGATATAACCTGAGTTATCGTTTGGTTCGATTCAAGAAGCGTAAGCATCAAGAGAGGAACGTTATTCATTTCATGTATGGTGGTGAAATAAAAAAAAAAAAAAAAACATTGTCTTGACTGAACGGAAATTATGGGGAAGAGTTGTTCCTTTTAAAATACAAAGGAACTACTTTTCTTCATTCTTTCCTTGTATTACAAACCTGTCATGATGAAACGTTTCATTTCCCTGTTCTTTCCATTCACATATGAAAGACATATAAACTACAATATTATCTTTTTCGTGAACCAAATAAGGTCTTAGTTACAGAAATATTAGCCATTTTATTAAGGGATTTTTTTTTTTCATTGGTTAGATTGAGGAGAAGCAAAAGAAACATTGGAGATTGAGGCATGGCAGACACCTAATACATCTCCTTTAGGGAGAATTTATGAAGATCTGTGCTTCAAACTTTCACAGCAGAATACATGGGAAATAAACCATGTCAGCAGGAAAAGCAATGCAGCGCGCAGTTCTTTGGCTGCATATGAGCAGGATGAGTTCTTTTATTCTGCTCCTAACTTTTTAGAAGCTGTAATCACAGCTGAATTATGTAATGAATGATTTTTGGTTTTGATTTCAATAAATGGTTGACGATTTTGATTCAAAAAAAAAAAAGCAAAAGAAACATTGGATGTCTCACCTAACCTAACCTACTCATTATCTTGGAAGATTTTTTAAAAAAAAAAAAACCTTTTTTAATAAATAAGTCACACACTCTACGGATGTAATGAGATTTAAACCTATGATCTCAAAGTTGTTAGTTAACACCCTGTAAAACTTTCATGCTATTCTCAAAGTAACTAATTACTAGATTAACTTTACAACTTCCCCATGTAGTAGAATGAAAGCCTCATTTTCCCTCAAAATATTATACGACTCAATGCGGGAGACTTGATGGAAGAAGATGAGTCTCCTTGGTATATGAATACGTTTTATGGAATTAATGTTGTTTGAGGAGCCTCTTGTGCTTAGTCCAGTCTGCAGGGAAATGGTACCGAAACAAGTGTGGTTGATAGGTTTAGTAATCTTCCAAATGAAATTGGCCATCATATTCTTTCCTTCCTCTCCTTCAAAGACTTCACTCGGGTCGGTTGTGTTTCCAAAACATGCAGAGGGCTTCATCTGTCATCTCTCCCTCGGTTAACATTTGTGACTTTTCTGATGTGAAAATTGTATCTTCTTGTGAAGTGAGAAGAAGCTTGTTGGATTCCTTTGATAGGTACTTGAATCAGTGCGGAGAGAAGAAGATACGATGCTTTCGTTTTTCTTGGGATGTGCACTTTACAACTGAGGAAGGAGTATGCTTCTGTGATGAAGGCATTTTTCAACTGTGCTAGTGGATTGACAATGCAGTAAGGTGTAATGTTGAAGTTGTTCAAGTTATAGATATTTCTCCAGGCTGGGACCTTCTTTCTTCCCTCCTTCACTGTGAATCTTTGAAATCATAATTGCTGGATGTGAAGGGTTTCATTGGTGAAGTAACATCCTCTTTGTCTAATATTGAATACTTGAAGTTAAGCAATGTAATTGTCAAAGAGAAGTTCTGGAAATGGGTTTCACATTCATGCAAATCCATTAAGGAATTATATCTTGATGAGGTTTGTGGATCTGAGGATATTATTATTGACAGCAGTTCGCTTGAATCGTTTAGATTTGATAAGTTTAAGTTGTATGGTGGGGAGTGCTGCAATCTTAACATGTCAGGTGATAGACTAGAAAAATTGTTCATCAAGTGGATTGGTCAGCATAACAATTCGTTCAAGATTTCTGCTCCAAAACTCAAACATTTAAGCAGGTTTGGGGATTTTGCAAGTCAACAACACTTTGGAGAACTGCCCTGCCTTCAAGTAGCTGATATTTCTAAGATCCTTTATGAAGTAGATCACTTGGCTCTATTTGATTTACTTTGTACCATTGATCGGGTTAGAGTTCTTATTCTAGGTGAATCTATCTTTAAGGTAAGTGACAGTACTATTTCTAAATGATTTAATTTGGATCGTTTTTCTGTTCTTATTAAAACTATATTGTATTTAAGTATGCAGGCCTTTTTGAAAGAACGTTTCATGTCTCTTCAATTAGATGGTGTTCGCTGCTTATGTCTTCGGAACGTTATCTTGACTGATGACTTGATTCCTGCTATGATCACTGCTCTTGGAGAAATGTCAAACCTAAGTTGTTTGTTTATCAAGTCTAACCCTGGATTATGCTACGATGAGTCAAATGTAAGTACCAGTTTTTGTTGCAATAGCCCTGTATTTTAAATTTCGTTTTACTGTTTCCTCTGGGAATGTTCAATTGATCTGTTTGTATTGTTTGGGTTTTAATATGATGATGTAGTGAAGATACAAAGCAAGATGAATTCAAATGTCATCAAGCTGTGTTGAGCTCTAATCCTTTTGGTTTGGTAGAATAATTTCCTTTCACCATGGTTTTTTTTTTTTTTTTGAATGAAAGAAGATTAGACGATTTTATTTAATAAGCACAAACCATATTCTACAATGACTTATCCTTACAGGGCTGTCAAAAAGAGACACCGCTAAAATGTAATACAACTCACTTATTGAGTTAAGCTCATAGGGAGAGTAAACTAACAAAATACTGACAACAAATTTTTCCGCAACATCCATTAAAATATTCGCTGACAACCTTCAATCAATAGTCCTAGCAGTTTCTCGCATGTATTGATCCTAAGAAAAAAAATTGGTACCGAACCTAAGAAAAGTCCTGGGTCCTAAATTTTTATCGTAAAGCCATCTAGATCCTAGATCTGAAACCAAAATTTAGGAAACCCAAATGTTTTGTCTTTGCTCAACCCATTAGAACTCAGGCCTAAGTAATTAACAAACATGAGCCTAGTTCTCACTAGGTTGATGCCACTAAATATTTGAAACATGATGAAATATTTTCACCTTTAACCCTACATGATACAAAAGAATATTGATCATAGTGAAAATAAATCATTGTGGCATAACGTCTGCAAGAGACATGGGGATTATGAATATTTTTCCTTATAGTTGACAATTTTCTACAAGTACAATATTACATAATAGATATAGTTAATATTGACGAGATACTTATGACATTTGTCATTGTATATTATGAGGATCATAAAAGATACGTTGCTAAAAGAAAATTCCTAAAAATAAAGTGTTATTACAAGAGTATCGCTTGTCAAATCCTTAAGAGATTCAAGTATATGAATGATTCTAATGTAATTCGATCCATGAATACTTAAGAGAGCCTAAAGTTAAAGCTAAAGTTAGCTCATATATACTCATTCCGTTATAGCTAACGTGATCGAAATTGCCTCAATGAGTACTATGATCGGACTACAAAATCGAATTTGAATTATGATCATTATGTTGCTATATATTCTAACTTTCAAAGTTATAAATTACTTAGAGTTTATATGAGACGTATCACTACACAAAGATATTAATGTGTATGGCTAGACATGCCATGAGATTTTTTAATGTTTTAATGTCAATTTTCTTATGTTGTTTAGCTATTGCTTAGTTTATGAATTTGATTATATAACTAAATGATGTAAGACGTATTAGAAATCGTCTAGCTTTGTTGGTATTGTTTTAACTTTGCAGATTTGAAAATTTCATGATGAGCCCCTATATGCAAACCACACAGTGTCACTTTAGTGATGAACAATCAAACTGTTATTTACCGCGCATAAAGCTTGCAACACTCAAGGGAGATTCTCATCAGAAGGAGCATCTAGAAGTATGATACCTAAGACATATGCGTGTTATACTTTTTTTCTCCTTCGACCAGAGTTAATTTTCTCCCACTGGGTTTTTGTTACCTGACGAGAATTTTAACGAGACAAAATTAAGCACGTCCAATATCATCATTCATTGGTGGATATCTACGGGGAAGTGTTATAAATATTATAATTTATGTGGATGTTCACGTAATTACTCATTAATTATGTACTATGATGTAAACTCTACATCTATACAAGAAGACTAATTAATGAGAATGAATAATAATTAATAACACTTTTACCTCTTCCTAACTATTATTTGTGTCTTATCTCTATCTTTTCTCTACTTTATAACAGGTGACTGTATATTTATAAATATTAAATTGAGTCACATCTAAAGAGCAATTGTATACAAGAATTTCCCGTCTTGAGCACAAATTGGGAAATCAAGAGCTTGTATTGATAGATTTTTCCTCTATCATTCTAGGGAAAATTTTATAGAAAATGACATCTCACTACCACAGACAGTTGTAAAACACAGAAAAACCACATTTCAACAGATTTAAACACAAATAAGGACATGAGCTCAGACCCACAGTGCATAATACTACATGTTGTTGATTCATGTTGTTGTTGTTATTTCGTATCAACAACAATAACAGAAAGTAGCAGTAGCAAAGCTTTCGCCCCCTCCCATGACTCCTTCATTGTCTTAGTTTTCAAGCAGTATCAGAACTAGGGGTGTTAACATATGCTATTACTTCTACTGTAATTAACTGTTACTACACTAAGTTATTGAAAACCTACTACTGTATTCCCCATTTACTGAAAAAATCTCAAAATGAGACTTTTCTTTTCTAAAAACATATTTAATTAGTATAAGGTTAATTTGATAAATTAAACCATGACACATGACATGCAGATAAAAAATTATCTTTTTTTTAGATGGTGTATATATGATTTGCTTTAAATTTTAACAACAATACATGAAGTTTCTTCCATTATCTCAATTTTGACAAATAACATATCGGTACCTAAACTAACAAACACGATCTAAATATTATACATGCCGTTATTAACACTGTTAATTAGCATTGCACTTGATATATTTATAAGGGTTAACTTGTCTCTACACTACACTGGCGTCTATAAACAATCAGCTCTCTCTCTCTCTCTTCCACTCTACCAAAATCAAAGATGGCGATGGCAGGGGCAGATCTGGTGAGAATGCTGGAGATCCAAATGGTGGAGCACAGAGCACTCGAGGGGATTTGTAGGCATTGAGACCCAATTGTGGAGGCACCGAGGCAGGCGATGGATTCAAGCGGGGACCAAATCGACTGGGTCTGTGGATTTGGTAAATTTTTTATTAATAGTATTTGTATTGTTTGAGATTATTAGGAAATCCATATATAGCTTGACTAGTCAACTTTGGTTCTTTATTGATGGACAATTTGAGATCATGGAAATCCATTCTCTATGTTGAATCTGATATCACTAAAAGAATTTGGACCTTGAATTGAAGCAGTAGCATATTCTAGGACGTGATTACCCAAAGCAATTCCCTTTAAATTGAAATGGCACTCCTTCCTGAATTGGAGGATGAGTCCTGCTAGCTGGGGAGCATAATGTCCAGCATAGCTTTCTCCAGAAAATAATAATAAAGCTTCTGTTTCTATATTGAGGGAATTTGTCCAACCTCTTTTGGAAGAACATCGAATTGTCCCTGACTCTGATATGGTCATTTATATACTCATAAGATGATGTAACAGTTGAATCCAATTGGTGTTTTCATATACAGACAGCATGTCTGCTTCTCTGTTTCAATTACATTCATTTCTAAATCCTAATATGTACCTCTCCAAGTCTCTATTAGGCCTAATGGCCGATTTTCAGAAAGTGCTCCAACTCCCAGAGAAGAAGAACCATGCCATTTATTGAGCCAGAGAACAAGTGGTAAAGTTGGAATCTCTATGTGATGGGTTTTCAATCTGTTGGTGTTCCGAGAAGATGATAAAGGTTTTGGTGGCAGAGGAACAAAGAAGCCACGAGATTGGCCCTTATCTCTATTTTATTTTTTTTTTTTTATTTTCTGTTTTATTTTTTCATTATCATTACGAATAGACGTATTTGCCCTTCTAAACTTGACAGAATAAAATAGATTAACGGTCAAACTGACTGGTATGTATATATTTCTTGAGTCGGATTTTGAACTTCAGGTACCATTACGATGTCTTGTAAAGTTGAGTAAGCTTAATTATCAGTAGAAGAAACTTCATGTACTGTTAAAATTTTCCCATCGTTCTATCAGCAATATGGTGATCCGAATACTTCAGAGTGGCTCAACATGTTTAAACCATACTGCTTAATTTTCGAAGACAAACTATATAAGTTGATCTCTGAGCATTCTTGTTAGCAAATCTATAAATTATCAATCCTAATAACCAAGAGGAAGAAGCAACACTATCTTTATTCTCATAAAGATAGCACGACATCTAATAACTAAGACATACACATGATGACTCCTTTATAATAATGCTTAATTTTGGTACAAAAAGCGAAGAGGTTCTTCCTGCAGCATACAGATGTCATCTCTCAGATTTAACTGTCCCGTTATTGGCTGCAGAAGATGCCGTTTCTCTATAAATTGCACTATAAGCTTCAATCTTCACCACTTTCATTCTCATAAACATTCATTGTATCCACTTCACAAGAGACTTCACTAACAACTGACATACATATGATACAGTTGTTTCAGCAGCTAACAGATGTCAGCTCCCATATTTTGATCGTCCCGTCATCAGCTGCAGAAGCAAGAAGCCTATTCTCCTGTCAAATTCAACAGCAATATGAGAAAAATGTTAGTATTGAAGATAAGCTGCTCTTAACTAATTAAAAACTAGAATATATTCTCCCAAACACGCATGACTACTGAATACATTTTGCTGTAAAAAGAATACGCTGAGAACTAAGTAATCCAAAAAAGCACAATCAAAAGGGAAATTGTAGTTTGAGCTGCTGCAAGTAACTGTATGCAACCATGTATGTGCATCTAAGGGCAATACTACTTAGAAGCTGAGTAGGTACTTCGTGTGGTGGAAAAACTAATGGTTGCCCTCATGGTGAAGTGGTGATAGAAGTGTATATTGGTGATACTGGTAATGAGAGTCATGCAGTCCATGTTTGCAGTGTTGTATATATGATAGGGGTGGCAGCAAGGTAGCAGTTAAGAGTTACAGAACTTAGTTCTCAAGGGACTATGTTTCCCATGCAGTTAGAGTTACAGAACTTAGTTCTCAAGGGACTATGTTTCCCATCACTGTGGAAACAAGAAAAATGGAATCTTGAACATCATTAAAAATCATGATTCCGGGCCCTGAATTCACAGGGGAAAAAACAGAACCTCACAGAACTAACAATAAACTGTAGAGAGAAAATTTACCCCAGGGCACCACTGCACTGAATTTATATCCATGTCGTGGGCCTTCTTCTTGAGAAGCAAGTTATAGGAAGGTCCATTGACCTGAAATGAAAACAACAGTCAGATTATTTTTAACCCTTCAATCAGCTTGCCAGTTCTTTTTTTGAAGAAATTTACATTCAGAACCAATACAGAAACTAGGCCACTCCACTGCTGGAACAAATGCTAATACAACAAATGAAACAATCAAAGATTATGACATACCAAACTATTGCTCTCATTATTCTCCACAAAAAATCTTATGGCATCATCAGCAGCTCCACTGGCAATGATATTGTCCCTGTAATTTTTCACGAAAGCAAAATCCAGATATCAGAAAGTGGTTATGTTTACCTTAAATTTTCCTAGCTTACAATATTATCTTACATTGAAGAAAGATCTTCAGTAAAGTGAATCTGACAATTTATTCATTAGTAAATCTAGAGAATATAATCCATCTCAGATATTGTAAACGTAACAGAGCCAGAAAAATTAGGAGTACTTCTTTTGGTTCGATAGCATTACCTTGACCAATGAACTGAAAATATAGTCCTGTCATGATAACCCGCAATAGTGCAAAGATGACTCCTGACAAAACCAACAGATGAATCATTATATAGGTTGAAGTACAAGAAAGCAGAACCGAATTACAGCCTAAAATCACAATTGTACCAAACAAATTGCTTAGTTGACAACAAATACTGATTTTATTGGGATGCACGCTGCAGAGAACATTGATATCAACAGATAGTGAAACACTAACCATTATTTAAATTCAAAAGCAGCCAATGTTGTGACTACAATATCAGTAAGCAAATAGCTAACTTCTAACTATGAAGGCATCAGCAACATTTAAAAAATATACTTTGAACTGAAAAACAGACAAACCCTACAACCAATATAATACAACTGCCAGCATTAGCTTAAGCAAGTGGTTTTCATGCGTTAAAGAAATGAGGCATGATCCCTGATTTTGGGAAACCTAGTGGAAGCACATTAATCTGGAAAGTAAAATAGTCGCATTCATGTAAGAAACACTAAGAGACTAATAGATAGAGCAATTTTCAAATTCATTAAAGATGACTCCTATCAATGCATTGCCCTCATTCTAGAATACATACAGCACTTCAAGTCATGTTCAATTGTATAAATTTGAAGAAGGCATGTATCGGGGAGTGTAACTGCTCCCAGGAAGAGAAATACTATGCAGAGAAAATCAAATCACAGGGAACTAAAAGTACGGAAATCAATATTAGAGAGAGAAAGAGAGAGAGAGAGAGAAAGGAAGCAATTCAAATTAGTTTATTTCTGTAGACTCCATATCATTTGCATCTGGTTTACTTCACTGTCTGAAGCTACTGCTAAATCTAATGAATATGTCTTATATCAAAGATCCTTCTAATGAATATGTCCTATCTTTTTTTCTTTTTCTTTTTTAAGTAAACCACAATTTTTCTCCATTTCAACAACCACTTCAACTTAAACCGATGACCATGGTTTAATATATATTTCATAAACAATATTTACCAATTTAAAAAGTGAGAGACCAAATTCACAAAATGGATTTAAAAATAAATAAATATACATAACACAGCATGCTCCTCACCAAGGTGCAAAGCCATCCAAAGATAGCATCTTCCCGTTGTCTGTTCCCCATATCTTTAGGGTAAGATCATCACTGCCATATCGGTCCATCAGTAGTTTATTAGGTACAGACCGAAACTTACTTTCTGTTTGTCACAGATTCTCATTAATGGAATTAGGATAGCAGACCACTTATCCTTACCTGCAGGTAACCATTTTGTCTCCCGTAGCATTAAACGATAGAGCCCATACAGTAGAAGAGTGACCACTAACAAGAAAAACAGTTGAACTGAATTAGACTGAATTGAAGACAAAATGCTATACTTTAACAAGCACCATTGCTCTAGACCACTAAGGCAGTGTATATCTACAAAACATATTCCCTCCTAGGTTCCATAAATGAGGTTGTATTTGATTTGATTTATATATGGATGGTTGAGCCCATCTATGTCATCTAACTGATCAACATGGTCTCGTTTTAGAATAAGGTACTTGAGGAGAAAAACACTACACACCTATCATAAATACTACATAAAATCGCGGAATGATTCTGAACAAACAAAACAGAAATTTGAACATAGAAAGAGGATATTGCGTAGTACCTGTTAGATTGAGCTAACGTTTGCACACACACCCAGTTATCATCCTCACCATCATCTGCCCATATCTACACGAAAAACACTGCATTCAATCACAAAATATCCAATCTCCCAGTCTCATTCATACACACAACCCGAAAAGGCAATCTTTTACTCATCCAACTCCAAGAAAATCCTTTACCTTGACAGTATTGTCATAGCTACACGAAAACAAAAGCTCCATAGTGGGATGCCACTGAACCATCTTCACATCCTGCGTATGGCCTTGCAAGACCGCAACGCACTCGAACTCATTCCCGGGCAACACCTCCCATATCCACACAGTCTTGTCCCTTCCACAAGTCGCAAGCAAAGACCCGGACGCATTCCAAGACACACTCTTCACTTCATTCTCGTGACCCTAATTCCCCAACAACCGAAATCAAACCAAAACCAACTCATAAAACCAAAACCAAGCAATTGACACAATAACAACAACACTGTTTCAAACTACCTCTAGAGTGGAGACGCACTCGTAATCATCCCCAACGTCCTGGAAAATCGCGGTGGTGCCGTCGAAGCTGGCGGTGGCTAGGATTTTACCGGAGGGGGACCAGGAGCAGGATCGGACGGTCCTGGTGTGTGGATCATCCAGAACTGCCTGCAACCCAGAAACCTCAGTACAGAATTGTAAACGAGAAAACTGAAAAGAAGCGGAGAAGAAGGAAGACCTGGCATTCCCAGGAGTTGGAGGGTGGTTTGCGTTCCCAGATACGGACGGTTTTATCGCCGCTGCATGAGGCGAGTTTTAGGGGGTGGCCGTTGAGACCTGAGAGTGGGTTCCACGCGAGGCTCCAGACCCGGTCGGTGTGGCCCTCAAGCTTCTGAATCTGCTTGAGAGTCTCCATGGGTGGAGAGAGTGAAGGGAGGCGGGTTAGGTAGTGCCGGTGGTGTTTGGAAAAGGTCGGCGTGAGTTTTTGACTGCCGGTGATGTGCCCGCGTTGACAAACACGTAACTTCGGGTAGGGCTTTAGTGTGAGTTGCATCAACAGTTCAACACAAACTCGATTAAAATCTTGATTTAATTCTTAAATTCTTAAAGGTTTTAATTAAAATCTTGAGTTCGAGTTCGTAGACGGCACGCCTAAAACAGACGTTCTAGTTATGGTAAGAGGAAGTTAGTTTTCGGGTATAGAAAGTGTATAAGTAGAAAAATATGTAAGATATGTTTTTTGGGAAACCTTATATTTGCAACAGCTGTTCTCAGTCTCTCTCTTCTCTCTCCTGACCCTACCACACCATTTTTCTTCTTCAATCGTTTTCTTCCTCATCCGGCCACCATTTTGGACGCCGCCAGTTCCGTTGGATCCGCACCGACGTCCTTTCCATTTCTGGAGTAGTCATGCTCGCCATCGTGCCGCCTAGAAGCCACCATGAAGCGACGGAGCTGTTGTTGTTCCGTTGGAAAACCGGCGATTTCGACGCCGATTCCGGCTGAGTTTAGGTGAGTCTTGCTCTCCTCTCTCTTCTAGAGATGTCCTTTGGTGCCTTAGAAATCAAGTTTTAGGGCCGGTTTTGTACATTTGGGAAGTGATTCCGGGTTGGTATTGCGGGGCATTTTCCGGCCAATCCCGACCGAATCGGTTGAAACCTCAGGTACAAAAAGTGTCCCTTATGCTTCAATCTTCAAATTTCATGTTGTGAGTTTTCTCAAATTTTGAGGTTGGTGGTGGCGCGTGGGGCTCACTCTCTGCCGCCTATGGCGGCGTGTGGGAGTGCGTCCAGGCAGGGTAAAGGGTTTGGTTGTTGTGTTAGCTAGTCCTTGTAGTTGCTAGTGTGTTGTGTGTGAAGGCTAAGTGTGGTTTAAGTTTTAGCATATAAATGTGCTAATTTGTTCTTGGTGTTTATTAGGTCTTAAACCTTGAAAATGTTGATCTTGGGGGTAGTATTGTTTGTTGTTGAATGTCCAATGACCTTAGATGGTCTTGGAGGAAAGATTGCCCTTCTTTGGACAACCTTTCGGTTAAGGGTACCTTGATCTTTGTTGAGAAGTTTCTAAGATTTTAGGTGTTTGTGAATTTGTGATTGACTTGCTTTCGTTATGGTGGGATTTGCGGCGGAATTTCTAGGTGAGTAAATCTCACCAAGGTTCACTTTTGAACCAAGTTTCATTATAGTCATTTGATGATGATGTTGAATTTAATATTTTGCTATTATTTGTTTTTAAAATATATGAGCTTGATCGCTAACGGCTCATAGGTAAGATAAAACAAGTTTTCCTTATATGTTATTTTTTAGGTTCATATAATCATAATGTTATTGATTATTGATAGATTATTCTGGTGAAATATCTATATATGTTCATATAAATATATCTATGTGGAATTATATAATTTATGATGTGATCTTGGGTTGTTGATGATGATATTGTGATTGTGGGATAAATAACCAAGCCGGGTTCCAAGCCTTTAATCAGATGATTGGTTACGGTAAATGTTATTTATCATTTTTATGTTTTGATATTAAATAGCCGAGCCGGGTTCCAATCCTTTGATCGGGTGATTGGTTGCAGTTAAAATGCTATTAATCATTTTTATGTTTTGATTTTAGACAGTCAAACCGGGTTCCAAGCCTTTGGCGGGTGATTGGTTGCGGTTAGGAATAGAGCTCTAGTTCGCCTGTCAGTGTAGATCATAGGAGATACTTTATGGTATCTGGGATCCATGGGTACACAATTTGTTGTTGTACGTCATGAGATGTATTTTTTAAATATCTGGTACTCATGGGTACATTTCTTTGGTAACGTGTTAGATTTGTGGTTTTTAATTATTGATCAAATCCCTCTTGTGAAATGTTGGATATGATAATTGTTGTGTTATTTTTGAGTTTACTCATAAGGGCTTTTTTAGCTTACCGGGTTTGTTATTTTACAATTCCGGTGCACCAATTATTGGTGTAGTGGTTAGACCTGCAGGTGAGGATCTGCAGGGTTGAGGCGGAGGCTTAGTGGCATGGTTTTTTTGTTTTTGTTTTTGTTGTACTCTGTATAGTTTTATTAATTGGGTTGACTGTATTGAACTCATGAGATTGTTCTCATGTTCTTGTGCTGCAAGTTTATGTAACCAATTATTGGTGTAGGGGTTAGACCTGCAGGTGAGGATCTGCAGGGTTGAGGCAGAAGCTTAGTGGCAGGGTTATTTTTGGTTTTTGATGTACTATGTATAGTTTTATTAATTGGGTTGACTGTATTGAACTCCTGAGATTGTTTTCATGTTCTTGTGCTGCAAGTTTATGTAAACAAGGAAGTGTAATATTTATCTCAGAGATATGAGTTGTATGATTTTTACTTTCTGTTTTGAGTTCTAGATGTTTGGGTTTGTTGTTGAAACATGATGAGATGTTAGTATTTTAAGTTATATCACGCCAAAATTTTTGAAAATTATCTTTTGAAAATTGGGCTGTGAGATTGACCATATTCTTTAGTTTCATTCAATTTGATGTAACTTCGATTTAAAATACAACAAAAAAGTATATAGTAAGTAGTGACGCTGTTAACTCAACACACAACGATGTTTGAGATGCTATCACACACTTGCGAATGGAGTGACATACTAAATTTGTATTGATTTTTATTATAAAAAAAAGGATAAATCAAATTTGTCGTAATGATTGTAATCTTAAAGATGTAAATGCATCTAATTCGTAATGTGTTCCGTAAGTCTCTGATCAGTTATAGAAAACTTTTACGTAGCATGTATCAAAACAAATGACCATAGTCTTTATATAGAACTTGTTTTGTCAGATTAGTTCTTGCTCTTGCATTATTATTCTCTACTTATTGATGTAGAATGGTACCGGAAAAGTCATTTCCCGTTTTAGTTTAAAAGTTTAAATGGAGCGTTGTGCTCTTCTTGTCCATGACGGGTTTAATGAGATCACTGTATACTTTTGATTTAGTTTTTTCTATATTGAATAAATACTTTTTTTAATAAGAATAATTGCTTTCTATTAAAAAAGAAAAAAGAAAAAAGAAAGAAAAAAAAAACAATTCATCCAATGGTCCAATACAAGCCCAAATATATATATATCTGGCCCAAAAGAACCTCACCAGAAGGGCATATTACACATCAGTCTTCTTCTTCTGTATTCCACTTCAGAGACGGCAGAGCTCTGAGCAAATCCTAGCGCACAGATCCGAAGCAAGACTCGCACCAATCGCCATGGAATCAGCGGCGGCTCGCAGAAGCGGTGGTGGCCTCTTCGAAGGTCTTTACAGGGTCATAATGCGCCGCAACTCCGTCTACGTCACCTTCGTCATCGCCGGCGCCTTCCTCGGCGAGCGGGTAAGCCCTCAGATCTTCACGAACTGATTCTATGGTTTATGTTTCTCTTGGTTATTATTTATTTGATTGCTAATTTATCTGAGGAAATTGAAGTTGCTTGATTTGGGATTAGGTTAACACAGTATGGCGTTGAGCTCAGATATTAGATTTCTGTTTTATGGAATTCAGATATCATTTTTGCTTGATGCGAAATTCTTTCTCTTTCAGTATATTATGGCAACAATTCACTATGATCAGTTTTTGTATTTGAATTTTTTAGGCATTTCTGTAGTTATGAAGTTGTGCGTTGGGTTGGTAGAAAGTTTACATAGTGAAGAATGCTCGATTTTGCCATTCAAGGCTTGTGCTTGAATTTCCTAGGCTTAAGCAGAACCTTTATTCCTTTTCTGTTTGGGGTTTAGAGGGGCCTTTGTCATTTGGTCTTTGGATGATAAAAATTCAGAAATCTGAAATTTTGTTGGTGGTAGTTATGCAATGCTTTTGTGTGGAGATTGAGGTTGTAAATGGGGGACTCAGCATTGAATTAGAAGTAGATCTTGTTCTGTGACGATGAATGTACGTTGTATTTAGATTAGGAAACACTGTTTCTGGCTGACCAGGAAACACCATACAACTACACATGGTCTACTGGATGAGATTGATTGACAACAAAATGCTATGTTGCTATAGAATCCAAAGCAAAGGCGAACGGAAAAAGAAAAAAGTCTATAGTTTCTGTGCATAATGTACATGCTAAGATGACAAGTTTAATCATGGATCATCTCGAGCTAGCAGGTACTGGAACCTGTTGGCATGTACATGAATGAGACAAGTATTCTTTACTTGTGTTTTTCTGAACACTTGTGCTTTGGGTATCAATTTGGTGGATTGAGGCCTTCACCTGCTGACTTTGGTTGAGAAGGTTTGATGTCCTCAAACTCTCGTCACCAATTATTCAGAAGAAATGGAAATGCTGGTAGGAGATGGAAACTGATGTGAGACAGAGAGATAGAGAAGGTGTCATATTCCAAAGTCAGCTAAAATAATAGTTTTGTTTGCTGAAGCGCGTTCTATAGGTACTAGAAGAATCAATGATGATCTGGATTTATAGATGACTAGAATAGAGTACAAAAGTCTTTATTTCGTTGTGGACATCATTTAGACAATACCTATGTTCCAAATGCAGTGATTCATGTTGGGAGTGTTGGTTTTGAGGGGGTAGCAAGGCAGACACGCAGAGTAAAGATGGGATTTTGATTAATTTTGTTTTTATCATGATGCTTAAAAATTGGTTTTTGAAATACTCCTATGTCCCAAATTCAGTTGTCTTTGTTGTATGGTAGTTGGAACATTTTTGTTAATGTGACTTTATGTAGCAGTCTGGACCATGGATATTGATGTGGTGCTTTGTGGTCATGAATTTGTCCCAATTTGTGACAAGGGCTTTCCTTTTTTATGACTTGGTCAAATGGAGATGCTCCTAGCCACATCACTAAGGTGTTTACGTTTTGTAGGGATAGAATAAAAGACCTGTTTTTGTTTTGAAAATGGTCACGAAATAGTTCATACATAATCATTTTTGTTTGGGGCGTAAACATTGTTCCATGCAATCTTGTTTCTTCTTTGCTGAATTTGTTTTATGTGCACTTTTCTCAATGTTAAGTGTTATTTGATTTCTGTAGTTTTTTTTTTTTTTTCCAAAAGAACATGAACAAATATCTGAGTTTTTTATTTACTTATTTTCCTCGTTTCAGGCTGTGGATTATGGAGTTCATAGGCTATGGGAGTACAACAATGTTGGGGTATGTCACCTGTTTAACGTTTGTCCGTTGTATTTCTTTTTTGGTGCTTTGCATGCACTGATTCCATGTATATGAGTTTGTGATGCATCTCTTGTGTTGCTGATTATCAAAATATGGGGGCTTGAACATTTTACATGTGTATCTCTGTGTATTATTGGTTTACATATTTTGTGAAAAATTATAATTTTAGTTCCTATGTGTAGCTCCTACCTATTCTTTCGCTTCTATAGAGAATTGTTGCTACATGGCCAGAAGTATGCCTATGTTCATTAGACCGACAGATGCATGTTCAGTATTAGATATTTGCAAGTGAAATGGCCTTTTCTAGAGAAATATTGTACGAGTCTGGGACAAAATGATGTTTTGTATTTGCTTTCTGCATCCATTGACACATCACATATGATGTATATACCTTCTTTGCAGTCAAGATTTTTCTGTACTAGTTGGTACTAAGGGGTTTACAGCATTATAAATATGAATTACTTGTAAGAAAATCTGATTTTCCATATTACATCTGACATCAATGTTTTTTTCTTACGCAGAAACGGTATGAAGACATCCCAGTTTTGGGGCAAAGGCCAGTTGAAGAGTAGAGTTTTCAACTCTTCTGTTTCACCATTTATTTTTTTCGCTTTCTAAAAGTTGGAGTATGCAATTATGCATTAGGTAGAAACCATCATTTTTGTAATAAAAGATTTTGGGCGGATCTAACTTACATATCAATGATGTTCACATTTTAAGTTGAATGGTTTGTGTATGGTCAGGTTGACTCTGACAATGGTTCATGTACTCTCATGAGTGGTTTGTGTTTCCTTACCTTTGATAAATCAGTAATTGAGGTTATTGTTACAGGTTGGTTGAGAAAATTTATATTCCTTTTGTGTGAAGGAGAAAGTCTACTTATGTTGAATCAACGTATTAACTAGAAATCTAATCTACCTCTATCAATTCATTCAATTGCTATAAAAACGGAGCTTCAATATCATATCTACCTTAACCCGAAAATTGAGAGGCATTCTAATACTACAAGTCTATGAGCTCCCAGGCAGCAGCATCCAAATTAACGTGCAGAACCTGTTGGTTGAAACTTCAGAACTGTAGATGCTGTGCATATGCACATGAGCACATCCCAAATGTTTCAATCAACGGCAAATTAACGTTAAACACTGACATCCACGCGACAATTTTCTGTACGGTAATGGGCCAAATGGAGTAGAAAAGCCATAAATCGAGGGCTGCAAGTTAAATAAACGAAAATAAAGAGCGGCACGTGCGGAAAACGTAGCTAGGGTTTCTATATAAAAGCGCTACGCTCCTCGCTCTTTCGCCTTTCACTTAGAGCCGTCTCCTCCATCCCTCTCATTCCTTCATCCCTGTTCCGATTTCGTCATGAGGTAATCAAAAGATCCATCTTTTCTGCTCTTCTTTTACTACATATTCGTTTTGTGTAGCTAGGAATTGATTAGGGTTTTGGAATCTGTGATTATGAACGTTGTTGTGTTTCACAAGATGAGCCCTAATACAGGCAATCTGGGTTTTTGAGTTGATTAGGGTTTTGGAATCTGTATAAGTGTTTGTATTTGCTTATTATTGATACTGTTGTTTGTTTTGGCTACAGTAAGCTTCAAAGTGAGGCATTGAGGGAGGCCATCTCCCAGATCAAGACTAATGCGGAGACAAAGAAGAGGAAGTTCACTGAGACTGTGGAGTTGCAGATTGGTCTGAAGAACTATGACCCACAAAAGGACAAGCGTTTCAGCGGTTCTGTCAGGCTTCCCCACATTCCTCGCCCCAAGATGAGGGTTTGTATGCTTGGAGATGCCCAGCATGTTGAAGAGGTATATATAAAACGTTTACGGATTTGATATGTGTGTGTTTTGTGTGGGTGTTTCTGCATGTTATCGAGTGGAAGTTCCTGATTATATAAATGTTTTTATTGTTCTACAGGCTGAGAAGATGGGATTGGCCTACATGGATGTGGAATCCCTGAAGAAGCTTAACAAGAACAAGAAGCTTGTCAAGAAGCTTGCAAAGAAGTATCATGCTTTTTTGGCTTCTGAGGCTGTCATCAAGCAAATACCTCGTCTTTTGGGCCCTGGGCTCAACAAGGCAGGCAAGTAGGCTTTACCTTGTTGTTGCAGCTTTTAGGTTCCCTTGTTTGTTCTGTTTGTTGGCTTAGAGGTTTTTTGCAATGTGATGGTGATATTAGAGATTTATTTGATTCCATATAATTGATACTGTCTAGAGTAGTATAGCTGCTGAACTTGCATTGTTGATATTAGGGTAGTCAATATATTTGAGACTGTATTTAGCTTGTTTGTGGAGCATTCATTGTTGCAATTATCATGTTAATAAATAAATAGATATTACGAGTAGATTGGCTAAGTCTTGTTTGGTTGCCACATTGCAGGTAAGTTCCCAACTCTTGTGAGTCACCAGGAATCTCTGGAGGCAAAGCTTAATGAAACCAAGGCCATGGTGAAGTTCCAACTCAAGAAGGTTCTTTGTATGGGTGTTGCTGTCGGGAATCTTGCCATGGAGGAGAAGCAGATATTCCAGAATGTGCAACTCAGTGTCAATTTCTTGGTTTCTCTATTGAAGAAGAATTGGCAGAATGTAAGTTCAGGGCTACATCCTGCTTGAAGCATTTATGTGTTTATTTTTCATTTTGTTACATGTCACTAATTTGGTTCTTTTCACTGAATGTCAAATAGGTGAGGTCGTTGAACCTGAAGAGCACCATGGGCAAAGCAATTCGAATCTACTAAGTTCTTACGTTTCAGCAGGAGCTATTATGTGGAAGAAGAGCAGTAGCAAACTATCGTCCTTTTGTTTACTTTAGTTTAAATTCGTAGCCTAAACTACAAGGTGTACTGTGATTTTTGTTCAATTGAATGCTTAATTTTGAAGGGATACTGTTTGTTCTTCAATATCTGCTTGTCATGGTTTTTAGTTTGTTGCGTACTTCTCTTCATTTTTTTTTCAACAACTTGCAATGCCGGGTGGATGGTTATGTCTGAGCATTTACAATTTGCTGTCTTGAATGTCTTCCTTTCTTGGGTCTGAAGCAATGCATACTGAACAGGGGTTATTTTCAGTTTGTTTTCCTTTGTTGCATACTGAAGCAATGCATAACCTACCAATTTCAAGTATTCAACCCCTTGTTCAGCATGATATATTTCTTGCTTTCCCGAGCCTCATAGCAGGAATAAGTTATGGTTCCCATGTGTCAACTGAAAGCAGCTTTCAATCTTAACATGAAACAATGTGTTCCATCTTCCCAAATCTTTTGTGCACCGTAACACATTTTTTCTTGCTGCCAACTGTCATAACAAAACAACTTTTCATCAAGTAAGATCAGACATACAGCCGTTCTACACCTGTTTCAATTCAATTACAACTTACAAGCAAGAAGCAGCATGGGAATTCATCTCTATATTCATGATATCTGGAATCCAACTTGCAAATGATAGTCGGTTGTTACAATCACTAGTATCAAAGAACAAAACAGAGGAAGATTGCAGTTGATCCATAGGTTGGTTCGGACATTGGAGGTTGAAAGGTACTGATCAACGTTTGGCGCTACCATTGTAGTGGTAAGAAATTTTAATGACGTGATACAAGCACTTGATATGTCAAAAACTGTATTCACTGTAGTCAAATAATCATTATTCAAAAATGGATTTCAGCTGAATCTGATTCAGCCCTCTCAGCATAATAGTACAAGTTTATAATTTCACCATGAAAGAACTTTTGCAACTGCAACCCTGGACTGCACTTGGATTTTCTGTCACCTAAACGTAAAACCAGAATTATGTCAGTTCTACATGAACCTTGTAATTGTGACAGTACTCATTTGTGTTAAAAGCATTTGGCTTGATGATTCTATGAAAATCATATGCTTAACTAGACAAAGAAACATGAAAGCAAATGGTAAATCATACATGCATATCCTCTTGAGCAGATGACACACCGACCAGTAACTACATAGCAATGCAAATACAGGTAATAAAAAACTCGAAGTTGTAGATCTACAACCCTTGATGAGTACACAGTTTTGAGCTGCAGCTTTAGTAAATTTGTTTTTCTGCAAAAGACTGCACTATCCTAATAGGATAGATGGTGTGCCTAAAGTTTTGCAGAAAATCTAATATAACTAGTGATTGGTTCGATATCCTAAATTGGTCTTGGCTAAAAATCTAGACAAACCTAACATTCTAAACACAAACATCAGGGGAGAATACACCTTGGCATTGAAACTTTCCTTGTAAATCTATCTTAATGCAGGTCTGAACTAGTACAAACAGCGACATGTTTACTTGGAGGTTCAAATAATATATTTCTCCCACCAATTTAGGTGGTCAGCAGGTTCCAGACCATAAACGTTTTCTTTTAAGAACCAGAGCAGTGACGGACACAAACAGAACATCCAGGCAATCACACAGTACAAGGCACTAGCATAACCTATTTGTGCACAAGCATATGAGCACTGCAGCCTATTAGAGCACATGGAACATGTGCCAAATAAGGGCAGTACTCTAATGATATCTATGCCTCTATGGCAATATAAACCCACAGGTTGTATGATCTTTCAGGAGGAACTGTATCTTGGACATCCCCAACACCAGCACAGCCAAAGAGTACATGATATGTCCAATTGTATACATCCTAAATACAATACCACTATGCTAGTTGTCTAGTATCTTACTTCTCTCACACTCAGTAAGATAAGTCATTAGGTAACATCAATAATTCTGAATAATTCGACCCTGGAGAGTTCATTTTACTTATATTTTTACCCTAATCAAGAGATTCCATGTTGGCTACACAGGTATAAGAGCGCCATACAAGAACAAATACATTAAGTAAACATGCAAGGACACAATAAATGACTCACTTGAAAAGCAGAACGGATCAGCTCCTCAACATAATCAACGGTTGCCCCTTTCAAAAAATCATATGAAATATTGTCGACCACCAATTTTACACCTTCTTTCTCGAACACTCTACCAACAGGGGGATAAGAAAAACAGGTGTCAAAAATGTAATGCTGGTGTGTGAATGTTCAATTAAACAAGCAAGCCTGATAAGCAGAAGCATATTTTCTAATTCAGTAAAGAATTACATGTATGGGGATTGAGAAGGGGAAAATATAAACCTGTCATCTGGATTGGTTTTGTCATCCACAAGATCAAAAACATACTGGAACCCAGAACATCCACCTGTTTCTACACTCAAGCGGAGCATCTTTTCCTGTGCTTCACTCACTTTCAGTTGTTTCATTTTCTATAACACATTCATGTTGAAGCCAAAGTCAGCAAAAGCAAATCATGTTGCAAACTCATAAGCATCAGAAACCCAAAAGGTCACAATCTTAAGTGACGCTCCATTAAAATTCGCTAATGACAAGGCTTGCCATAAAACATTTCATGACAAAAAGATCAGAAATGGTAATCCCGTCAAGTTCTAGAATAAAGCTTCATTAGTGCCTTAAAAAAGAAATCAGTGAATCTCTTCATTCATCCACTAGAAAGTCCCAGAAAACTAATGATTTATATTTCAATGGTCTGGTTTCTACGGAAGTTTCTCTTTGGCAAGCAGATGATTTCATTAAGAGCAACAAAGCAAGAAACAACACCAATACAACTGGGATGCACAATCTCAAATCTCTCAACAAGGACACCAAATAGTGGATGGTCTATGCAGAATCTAGCGTAACTAAATCAATTTGAAATCTAAAACAAGTATGTAACTATGTATACATTGAATTGAGGCTTATGCAGCTATGCTCTTGAAAAAATAAAAACAGTGGTTCCTCATATCTCCTCGATTCCTGGAAGTCATCTTCTTAGCACAAAAAACATGAAGCAAGCCAACAACCGTTTCACAAACCCTAAACTTGATTACCATAACAACTCAAAACCCAAATTCACAACAAGCAAAAGAGAATCCACAAAGCCACACACATCAATTCTGATACATAGAGAGAAAGAGAAAGAGCGCACCTGAATACAAGTGTCGGTCATGTGAACGCCATCCAAGTTGGTCGAGGAAGAAGAGGAAGGAGCTTCTTCCAACGCCGAAGAGGAATACAAATGAGAGCTGAGAAGCCTCTGGTTCTGCCTGATTCGATTGGCAAAGTGCGTCGTGAGCCAACGAAGAATCAACGTCCTCGGAGCCATGGTGCTGCTGCTGCTTATTTCTCTCAAAATCGAAATCAAAATCTCAACACGCCATTGAAACAAAGCTCTGCGTCGCCAAGTCGGTAATCGGGTATTTGGCTCGTGCCCAACTCCTAAAGTCACGTGCTTTCTCCTTTGAATAGATAAAGTCTTCTCCTTTATCAGTCTTTGGTGATCTGATTTAAACACAAGGCCAGAAACCCAGATCACAATTCTGGATTCTCATTCTTCAAGTTGGGATTTTGAGGTAATTTTGGTTCATTTTCTACACTTATTTCTTTTGTCAATAGTGAAAGGTTTGTTTGATTTTACTTTTCATAAATCATAATCTAACAAAATCCAATTCAAGCTTCTACCCTGAAATCCTCATAACCTTGTATTTGACTGATAATATCAATGTTTTTATGTTCTTCTAGTTTCCTTTGACCTTTAGATGTACAGAAAATCATAAATTAAATAGAGTTCTGGAAGTGGAAGCTCCATTATTAATTTGTTATAATCAAACAATAGCTATGGCAAAATCCATCAAACCAATGTCCTTTAGTAATTTTATATATTTGTATCACATATTTCAAATATAGTTGCAACAATACCAGCTAAAAGCAAAAGACATCAGAAACCATCTTAAATTCATTACAGCCTGAAGCGGCTTCATGAGAAAGTGATAAATAACCAGCAGCTAGCATTACATGTCACTATTTAAGCTCATGACAGAAAACCATCGCGAAAGATTTTGAGCTGGCCTAAATTTGATTAAATAAATGAATATAACCATTCATCTCTGACCTAACAGCCGCTTTGTTAGGGTTTATAGTGGCCGTCTGGTTTTCGACAAAATCTTCATCAAAAATGTCTAGCGCTCTTGCTAGGTTTGAGAGAGCACCATATACGGCCTCTCTGAGGCTCTTTCAAGTCTTCAACCTTGGAGAACCTCTCCTATATCGTCCTCAGCGTCGGGACCTATGTGCACAACCTCGCCTTCTTTCCTATCACCACAAGCATGCTCCTCGGTGAAAATATCTCCTCCAATTTGTGCTGTGTGGGGCAAAGCAAAGGTTGCATAGATTGGTGGGTTCAGATCGATTTCGTTCGTGGACCGGCTCCGACCAAATCGAGCACGACTCAAGCAGGTATGTTGAAGAGATCTAATCCTGTTTTATTGTTTGTTAGATGCTGTGTTGTGGTTGATTTGGTTGGGAAAAACGATATTCTTCTCCGACGAAGTTTGACAACAACAAAACCAGGCTTCTCCCAACGAGATGGCGTTCATGTTGGTGACAAGCCACCGATTCTGGTGTACTTCGGCTATGGCGGGGTGGTCGGTGTCAGAGTCATGGTCGATGGTCTTCAAGTGTGGCTTGCTTTTCATTGGAATTGTCTCTTTTCAATTTGACAAATAATATACTTTGTCGACATGCATAATGAAACGTGACATAACATCAATTAATACAGTCCTTAATAGTCTTTGGTAGCTACCATTGTAAATTTTGATAGATGATCATTATTCATAGATCCAACACATTTTTATATGCATGTATTTGATTTTTGGGTATCCATGCCACTTCTGGGGCAAATATTGTCACTTCAAAGATATATATCTAGCGAATATGGATCTTTTACTTGTAATATCACATAGAGCATTATAGGACATATATAATCTTCCTTTTTTAGGAGCTTAAAACTTTAGACCTGGTAGATACATTATACTTAAATTCACGCCGTTATTCAAATGACCCTCTAATGATGGGAAGACTGTCATGTTATGACCATCCGCAAATATGCGTTTAAAGCTCTATCACTTTCTTTCGAGTGAGATGTTCATTGGTTGGTGGCGAACCTAATTAAACCAAGTATGAGGTCAAAAACATTATATTCATTAGTATCAACCAAGATATCATTCTCTAATTGCGTACCTACAACCTTTGTATGTGTAGCCGTATTAGAAATTCTAACATTGTACCATGACATTATGTTCAGGATAACCATGTCACTTGAATACACATGCATCCCACAAATCAAATGGGGTATAGACTATTTGAGTTAATATGGATGATCTTATAGACTTTGATCCAAGCAGAAAACAATGCATCTAGCATATATACTTTTCTCACAATCATTTATTAAATCACTAATTGATGATACATTTCTCGAAATCAAAATAAGATGGTGGTTAAACAACTCACACCAATTTACATCGTTCATTCAGGAAAAATGTCTCTCCCCCTCATGATTGGAGGAGTGTCTCATAAGGTGGCAATGTAATTGCAAAGAGTACTATACTCGTACTCGTGCATCATAAATTTAGACCAATAGTTAGATATCGCTTATCTATAATATGACTCCCCCTTAAAACTCTAAGTTTGAGGTTGGCAATCACTACCAGAAAATGAGTCTTGGGCGACGAAACAAAAAAAACCGGGCGACAATTTTTTTTTCGTCGCCTAAGAGAAAACTTGGCCGACGAAAAAATAAATCGTCGCCCAAGGAAAAAAAATCGTCGCCTAAAGTTGAACTTTAGGCGACGAAAATAAAATCGTCGCCTAAGGCTAAATTTCGTCGCCTAATATAGAAACTAGGGCGACGAAACAATATTTCGTCGCCTAAGATATTTATATCGTCGCCTAAGTTTTTTAATCCTTAGGCGACGAAACTCAAATATATCGTCGCCTAAGTATTTTATTTTTTTATTTTTACTGGGCCGACGAAATAAAATAATTTCGTCGGCCAAGAGTAATCCGAATAATTAAAATAAAATAAAACACATTTAAATTCCATTGTACAGGATTTTTTATTTTACTCTTGGGCGACGAATTTAACATATATCGTCGCCCAAGTATTATCTTGGCCGACGAATTATCCTACTTTCGTCGGATAATCCGAATAATTAAAATAAAATAAAACACATTTAAATTTCATTGTACAGGATTTTTTATTTTTACTCTTGGGCGACGTATTTCACCGTTCCGGTCATATCTTATTTCACGACTTTTTTGCGTTTGAGGCCTCTACGTATATGTTGTCTTCAAAACGAAACTTAAACTCAACACTTATATAAAAAAGTTATACAACATTAGTACATATAACGTGAGTTTGGTGATCGGAGAAGAGGAACTGAAAACCTACCGTCAGATATGACCAACATAACTAATTACGTAGGTGGGTAAAAATTCAGCTCCATCTGACAAAGATAAGGGCTCGATCCGTCCGGTCAATCGGCGCGGTCAAACCCCTAAACGGACGGAAATGGCTATTCGACCCTCCAAATCACGTAATCTGGCCAGACCTTCAACTGAGAATAGTTTCCAATCGACAAGACGCTTACGGGGCTATAAAAATTTGGTAAAAAATAAATACCCGGGATAGGGCTACCAATAGGTAGAAATAAGAGAAATTCGTTGACCGGAACAACCGGCACAGAAATTTTACCGGAATATCTTCATTTTTCACGGGTTGACGTATTTCACCGTTCCGGTCATATCTTATTTCACGACTTTTTTACGTTTGAGACCTCTACGTATACGTTGTCTTCAAAACGACACTTAAACTCGACACTTAAACTCAACACTTATATAAAAAAGTTATACAACATTAGTACATATAACGTGAGTTTGGTGATCGGAGAAGAGGAACTGAAAACCTACCGTCAGATATGACCAGCATAACGAATTACGTAGGTGGGAAAAAATTCAGCTCCATCGGACAAAGATAAGGGCTCGATCCGTCCGGTCAATCGGCGCGGTCAAACCCCTAAACGGACGGAAACGGCTATTCGACCCTCCAAATCAAGTAATCTGGCCGGACCTTCAACTGAGAATAGTTTCCAATCGACGAGACGCTTACGGGGATATAAAAATTTGGTAAAAAACATTACCTTACAATTTAAATGTGCTTTATTTATTTTAATTATTTGGATTATCTTGGCCGACGAATTATCCTACTTTCGTCGGCCAAGATAATCCGAATAATTAAAATAAAATAAAACACATTTAAATTTCATTGTACAGGATTTTTTATTTTTACTCTTGGGCGACGAATTTAACAAATATCGTCGCCCAAGTATTATCTTGGCCGACGAATTAAACTAATTTCGTCGGCCAAGAGTAATCCGAATAATTAAAATAAAATAAAACACATTTAAATTTCATTGTACAGGATTTTTTATTTTTACTCTTGGGCGACGAATTTAACAAATATCGTCGCCCAAGTATTATTTTGGCCAACGAATTAAACTAATTTCGTCGGCCAAGAGTAATCCGAATAATTAAAATAAAATAAAACACATTTAAATTTCATTGTACAGGATTTTTACTCTTGGGCGACGAATTTAACAAATATCGTCGCCCAAGTGTTATCTTGGCCGACGAATTACCCTAATTTCGTCGGCCAAGATAATCCGAATAATTAAAATAAATAAAGCACATTTAAATTGTAAGGTAATGTTTTTTACCAAATTTTTATATCCCCGTAAGCGTCTCGTCGATTGGAAACTATTCTCAGTTGAAGGTCCGGCCAGATTACTTGATTTGGAGGGTCGAATAGCCGTTTCCGTCCGTTTAGGGGTTTGACCGCACCGATTGACCGGACGGATCGAGCCCTTATCTTTGTCAGATGGAGCTGAATTTTTGCCCACCTACGTAATTAGTTATGTTGGTCATATCTGACGGTAGGTTTTCAGTTCCTCTTCTCGGATCACCAAACTCACGTTATATGTACTAATGTTGTATAACTTTTTTATATAAATGTTGAGTTTAAGTGTCGTTTTGAAGACAACGTATACGTAGAGGCCTCAAACGCAAAAAAGTCGTGAAATAAGATATGACCGGAACGGTGAAATACGTCAACTTGTGAAAAATGAAGATATTTCGGTAAAATTTCTATGCCGGTTGTTCCGGTCAACGAATTTCTCTTATTTCTACCTAGTGGTAGCCCTATCCCGGGTATTTATTTTTTACCAAATTTTTATAGCCCCGTAAGAGTCTCGTCGATTGGAAACTATTCTCAGTTGAAGGTCCGGCCAGATTACGTGATTTGGAGGGTCGAATAGCCGTTTCCGTCCGTTTAGGGGTTTGACCACGCCGATTGACCGGACGGATCGAGCCCTTGTCGTTGTCCGATGGAGCTGAATTTTTTCCCACCCACGTAATTTATTATGCTGGTCATATCTGACGGTCGGTTTTCAGTTCCTCTTCTCGGATCACCAAACTCACGTTATATGTACTAATGTTGTATAACTTTTTTATATAAGTGTTGAGTTTAAGTGTCGTTTTGAAGACAACGTATACGTAGAGGCCTCAAACGCAAAAAATTCGTGAAATAAGATATGACCGGAACGGTGAAATACGTCAACTCGTGAAAAATGAAGATATTCCGGTAAAATTTCGGTGCCGGTTGTTCCGGTCAACGAATTTCTCTTATTTCTACCTAGTGGTAGCCCTATCCCGGGTATTTATTTTTTACCAAATTTTTATAGCCCCGTAAGAGTCTCGTCGATTAAAAACTATTCTCAGTTGAAGGTCCGGCCAGATTACGTGATTTGGAGGGTCGAATAGCCGTTTCCGTCCGTTTAGGGGTTTGACCGCGCCGATTCACCGGACGGATCGAGCCCTTGTCGTTGTCCGATGGAGCTGAATTCTTTCCCACCCACGTAATTTGTTATGCTGGTCATATCTGACGGTCGGTTTTCAGTTCCTCTTCTCCGATCACCAAAATCACGATATTCTGAATTTTATGATAGAACTCTTGGCCGACGATTTTCTTCATCTTGGGCGACGAGATTTATAGTGAAGAACATCGTCGCCCAAGTAGAGTATCTTAGGCGACGACTTCAAAAATCGTTGCCCAAGATTATCTTGGCCGACGATTTTCAAAAAACAGGGCGACGATTTTTCAAGAATCGTCGCCCAAGAAAGCCAGTATAAAAGGCAAAAATTCGGAACCCTAATCATTCGCGCTGCCGCCAAGCCCTCTCTCTCTCTCTCTCCAAAATCCATCGAAGCCCTCTCTCTCTCCCTCTCTCCGACCCCGACCCCGACCCCGACCCCAATTCGGAACCCCGACCCCGACCCCGACGCCGACCCACAATTTAAGGTATAAGCCTAAAACCCTAAATTGGTTTTAATTGTTGTTGTTGTTGTTGTGATAATTGTAAATTGTTGTTGTTGTTGTTGTGATAATTGTAAATTGTAAATTGTTGTTGTTGTTGTTGTGATAATTGTAAATTGTTGTTGTGATAATTGTAAATTGTTGTTGTTGTGATAATTGTAAATTGTGATGTAAATTATGGTAAATTGTGATGTAAATGATAATTGTAAAATATTAGGGTTTACGGTTTAGGGTTTAGGGTTTAGGATTTGTGGAAATAATTTGTTTAATAATTTAGGCCCATAGGGAGAGGTATCTCTATTTAATAATTTATTAAATTTTATTTTTTTAATAATATATTTAATATTTTTTTTGTATATGTAGGTTTAAGGAGTGGAAGCACGACCTCCGGTTACACTGGAAGCAGTACGGGAGCGACCGTTCGGGTACCCCGAAGGAGTTCGAGTATCGGGAGTACGAGTGGCGGTGGCTTCTTGTCACGCAGTTCAACGACCCTCACAAACAGGTAATTCGTAAACAAATTTGAATTAATTTAATTAGTGAATTAATTATAATTGTATGTTTTTAAATATTTACTAACGATAATTTTTTTTTGAAGCACCTCGCCCGGGTGAGCGCTGAGAACCGGCAACAGAACACAACCAACCATCGTGCCGGTTCGAGGCCGTTTTCGGCCATCATGGACGACGTGCGGCGAGAGCGGCCAGAGGAGAACCCCTATGTGGGGACCTTTCAGAGGGCATATCCTCATTCTGAGGAGGATCTTGTAAGTTCCTTATATTTTCTAATTTTTAATTTTAATTACATTTTATTAAATGTATATTAATATATTTTTATAATATATCCAATTAGGCGAGGGTGAGGGAGGCGGAGCAAGAGGTCATGAGAGGCATGGTGAACGACACATGGCCGGGCACGGCAGAGGATGACATGTCAGAGGCCATGTCCAGGATCGACAATTCAGATCCTACCGTTGGGGCGCGGATTATGGCCACTGCCTTCGCGCAGCGTTCCAACACCTACTACTGCCGGGGTATGGGAGACGCTGGAAAGGGGATCTTGAAGACGACGCCAGGATTTCAGCGCAAGGGAGCCGCCGGAGCCTCAAGCAGCAACAGTCGGCTACATGATTAGTTCGAAAGTCTACAGTCTGAGCTGGAAGCCCAAAGAGCGAGGGAGATGGCGGTGATGGCGGAATCATATGCGGCTTCCACGGCTGCGCATATGGAGCGGCTGAATGAAGTCACCAATGCCAACCAGGCGGCTATGGGATAGTGGATGACTGCCTGCATCGCTGCACATGCGGCCGGACTTGATTTTCCGCCTATGCCTACGCCTATACCATTACCTCAGTGGCCCCACCCTCAGTGGCCCCAGCCTCAGCAGCAGCCTCCTCAACCTGACCAGCCGCCGCCTCAGCCTCAGGACCCTCCGAACGGGAATGATGAGTTAGATTTCGAGTTTCTCCATAGGCAGATGGACTGAATTTTTGTAATAAATTATTTATAAATTTATAAATTTGTGTTATTTTTAATTAAATTTTAGTATTAGAAAAATTTAAAGAAATGCCGAAAAAAAAAATTCCAGCAAAAATTAAAAAAACATTATTTATATATTTAAAAAAATTATTTAAATATTTTAAAAAAAAATTTAAATATATCTTAGGCGACGAAATTGCTAAATCGTCGGTCAAGGACTTACCATATAAGACGACGAAAAAAAAATATCGTCGCCTAAGATGTAGTGATCTTAGGCGACGAAATATTTAATTTCGTCGCCCAAGGTTATAAGATCTTAAGCGACGAAAAATGTTTTCGTCGGCCAAGGTGTTAAATGTTGGGCGACGAGAAGTATATTTTAGGCGACCAAATTCGTATCGTCGCCTAAGAATTACTCTTAGGCGACGACGGAATGAATTGTCGTCGCCCAAGTTCTTGGCCGACGCACTTCTGGCGACGACGTCTTGGCCGACGACCTGTCGTCGCCCAAGTTCTTGGCCGACAAAATTTGTTAACAGGGCGACGATTTTTTTTCGTCGCCCAAAGTGAAATTTCTGGTAGTGAATACTAAAACTTTAAGATAAATTGTCCAAATATATATACTTGAAACTTACGGCTCGAGTTTGCACAGTTAGAACTCCAAGTTCTAAGGTGGAGGGAACATTTAGGTCACACTAATTTGTATTTTATACTAGAAGCTTCGAGTTCAAATTTTTACTATTAGAACTTCAGGTTCTACAGTACTATATTTTGAACTTATGGTTCAAGAACATTTGAAATTCATATGTTTAATATATAGGGTTGTTAGCCTGTATGAATAACAATAAAATTTTAACAATAAGTACAGTAATAAAATTACATAACAAAATAAGAAAACTATAAAAAAGCGAAAATAAATAAATTTTACATTGAAAACTTCCGGTTCCATGAATGAAGAAAATATACAGAGCTTATGGTCTGATTAACTTCACATATATGATGTTCATTTCCTCTAATTGTATGTACGAGAACATAGCATCATAATAAAGTGAGGAGCTTCATGCCCCTATATGATTAGGGATCACAAGATGTGGTTTCAATAAATATTTCATAACTATAAGGAACTTCTATCCCCTGTTAAGTGCATAAGTTTTGCAAAACGTCATATCACAATTTCGATTATATTACTGATGAGGAACTTCAAGCCCTCTATATTTCAATCAAGAGACTTCAGGCTCGATCTAATTCATTAACTCAAATGACAGATAAACTACAAGATATAATCGATGTGCAAATATAGATCATATTCCACAATGCAAAGGAATTAACACATAAACATGATTTCCTACATATCTGGCAAACAATAACAAACATGTGGACTAACAAAATCAAAATATACTGAAGTCATAAATTTGCAATGAGTTTCAAAGTAAAAGGGTTAGATAAGAGTACATATATATCAAGAGAAGAAGGATCAGATTGATCATTCTACGATTTGAGATTAATATCGATTTAATAAACCAAACAATTAATATAAGATTAATAAAAAAAACTCATATATCAAGAGTTTATGGCCAAGCAACAAAGTAACCCCATATTACTCATAGATCATCATAGAGCACAACAAAAGAAAATTGTGCGATGGTGCAAAGGTGAACGACAAAGAAACAATTTTGGATTTTCTAGGATTTAATCGTTATCAACTCAAAGGTAGAAGACACAGAGAGAATAGTTGAGAGAAGCTAAAAATGTTTCTCATTCATTTCATTAGTCTCCTTATATAAATGTAGAGTTTACATTAAAGTACGTAATAAATGAGTAATTACGAGAACAACCACATAAATTATAATATTTATAACATCACCCTCATTTGTAATATAATGATAATAACAAAATCCAATCCACAAATACAATGTTTTTCAGTATCAATAAATCATCAAAAAGTGATTAATTTGTATATCATAACAATCAAAGCCAGTATGATCGAAGGAGATTAAGCAAGAATAATATTTATTCGAATCATCAACACCTGTTTTCTATTCTTAATCTGCTTGAAGTTCCTCTCCTTCCTTCTTCAACCAAAGCACTACGAGCTGACATAATCCCAGTAGGAAACAAAGTATCATCAAAAGTAGTACAATCAACCCAGTCCTTGAGAAACTCCTCCTGGCCCCAAATATCCGGAATCCAGACCCGACCTGCCACCTCAACCCGGTGCTTCTTCAACCTCTCACGTCCACTTTCTTCTGCTACTGCCAACACCTCATAACACCCTCTACTGGGTTCTTCTGCTGCACTCACTTGAGATGAAGCCACACCTAATATTGTGATCTCCTCATTTCTTGACTGACCTAACTTGATCTCATCTTCATGATCTTGATCGATCTCTTGCTCGGTAGTAGTAGTACCATTCTGATACTGAGGGATGATGCTTTCTTTGGTCTGAAGCAATGGAAAAGAAGGGCTAGTTTGGTCGTTGGGAACCAAAGAAAGTTGAAGTTGGTGAGCCATTTTCAGTAGGGCTGGCTTTTCTATCATGCAACAGACAACAGTGGTGGGAATGGTGGCTTTTCTTTGCTGCTACTGCTACCAGCTAATTCAGCTTCTTCTTCTTCTTCTTCTTCTTCTTCTTGTGCTTGTTTGCTCAGCTCAACCTTTTTGGTATGTCTGTGTTGTCTCTAGTTTGAAGAAGGGTTCATGGAGATATAAGGTAGGGGGAGGGAGGGAGGAAGGTGAGGGTTCTAATCGCTTTGTGTGTGTTAATAATGCAAAGCAAGAATGGGTGGGGGCTTAGTTTACACGTCCACCTTTCAAGCCTTTTTTGTATGGTAAGTGACAAATGTACGTGTCTTGGTTCAGATTTCAGTCCAATTTGTGTGGCTCTTTACTTCTTGATTGGAAACACACAGAAAACCAATAGAAAACGAGAGCCAGGCTTACTATGTGTATATATGTTCTAATTGGAAACACTCTTTGCATACCTATAAATTATTTCGTTAGTATTTTGATACCCCAACTACTAACGGTCTAACACCGTTAAATTTTGAGGGTATTTTCATTATTTTAATAAATATATCATTTTTTACATTTACTTTAACAAAATAATTTATTTTTTGAGGTTATCAAATACAAATAAAACAAATTTACTTTAGCAAAAATATTCAAAAAAAACTCCAAAATTTAATATTTATTTTTGCAACAATAGTGATAAAAGTTAGTATAGAACTCTTATCTGTATATATATATATATAAATATATATATTTTTAGAGTTACATGTTAAACAAAACAAAATAAAATAAATTAAAATATATAATTAAAATAAATTGTATCAAGAAAATATCGAATATCGATAGAAATTTTATCTAATTTTATATAAATATGTTTAATCTATTTTTGTTTAAATATACCATATTTTGTCAAATTTTATTTTGTTTTGTTTAACATGTAACTCCAAAAATATATATATACATACAAGAGTTTTTTTTTTGATTTGAAATACATACAATAGTTCTACTAACTTATTTTATCATTATTGTTGCAAAAATAAATATTTAATTTTGCAGTTTTTTTTAAATATTTTTGCTAAAGTAAATTGTTTTATTTGTATTTGATAACCTCAAAAAATAAATTATTGTGTTAAAGTAAATGCAAAAAATGATATATTTATTGAAATGACGAAAATGCCCTCAAAATTTAACGGTATTAGTGGTCAGGGTATTAAAATGCTAACGAAATGAAACTTCAGGTATGAAAATGTAAGTTTTTAATAGTTAGGTATGAAAATGAAAACAACATCATAGTTCGGGTGGTGTTTTGTAATTAATCATTCTCTGAAATGGTATTATAGCAAACACTTTCGATTCCAACAAGCCAAGTTGGCCACAAGGTAAAGCACTAGAAACACATAACAAGATTGATGAGATATGTAGCCACCAACCACCACTTATGAAATAATGTATGAAAGAGGTTGAATAACAGAGACCACTCATCATTTTGGTGAGCGATGGAGATCTTGACATGCTATATAATCTACCACACACTCCTAATTTAGGAAATAAAGGGCTAGCTTCAGGAGATGGTCCAGAGCTCCCCATCTGGGAAAGGAAATTTACATAAAGGTCCATTAGCTTAGCCTTTTTCAATGGTCTGGTATGAAGTATTGGGCCAAAAAATCGTTTTTATTTTTTATTTTTTTTAATGAGGATTTGGAGTGGTTTTATTAAGTACGAAACTTTGAACCAGAAGATTGTAAGACTAGTACATTACATGTGGAAATCTAATGTAAATTGGGCTAAGTTACCCTATATCATAGACCTGAAGGTTAGAGAATCGTTGCTACTTATCAAGTTAGGTGTATATAGCTTCCAGTTTTACGTATGTGTCGATAAATTAAGTGAGTGGATATTTTGATAGGTAAATAAAGATGACCGATAAACTTGTATCTTAATTTTACGATCATCTCGTTTCATCATATTTACAGAGAAGTTGAAGTAATAACATATCATTAGTCCAAACATATTCTCAATAATACTGTTTGGTCATGACACACAAATGAATTCATGATTTCCATTTTTTACGTAGAAATGTAAAACTTTTCTCCATAAAATTTCATTTGCACCCCGTCTCTTTATGAGTTTTCAAACCTTGCGCCGTTTTGGCGGCCAAATTCTGAAAGAGGACTCCACAACCACCTTGGCTCAAGTAATCCAAACCTACGCAAAAACCAAGCAGCTACACAAAGGCAAGCAGCTCCACGCTCACCTCCTACGCTCTCATTACCCACTATGCATTTTCCTAACCAACCACCTCCTCAACATGTACTCCAAATGTGGCCACGTCGATTACGCCCTCAAGGTTTTCGACGAAATGCCTCACAGAAACTTGGTTTCCTGGACCGCATTGGTAACCGGGTTTTCGCAGAACGCGAGGTTCTCGGAGTGCTTCAACGCCTTTTCGGACATGAGAAGAGCTGGGGAGAGCCCGACCCAGTTTGCATTTGCTAGTGTGATTAAAAGTTGTGTGGTTCTTGGGTCGGTTGAGATGGGGAGGCAGCTGCATTGTCTTGCTTTGAAATTGGGTTTGTCTTGTGAGTTGTTTGTGGGGAGTAACTTGGCGGATATGTATTCGAAATGTGGGGTGATGGTTGATGCTTGTAGGGCATTTGAGGAGATGCCGTGTAAGGATGCTGTGTCGTGGACTTCGATGATTGATGGGTATGCAAAGAGTGGGGAGTTTGAGGCGGCTTTAGTGAGTTATAAGAGGATGATTAATGATGGGATTGGTGTAGATAAATATGTTGTTTCTAGTGCATTGAGTGCTTGTTCTGCGCTGAGGGATTGTCGGTTTGGAAAGTGTGTTCATTCAACGGTTGTGAAGTTGGGATTGGAAGTGGAGGTGGCTGTGGGAAATGCTCTGGTTGATATGTACTCGAAATCAGGAGATATGGAGAGTGCTTCAAATGTGTTTCGGATTGACCCTGAGCAGAGAAATATTGTGTCATATTCCACTCTGATCAATGGTTATGTCGAGATGGATGAAATCGAGAAGGCTTTTAGTGTGTTTGTGAACTTAAAGAGGGAGGGAGTTGAGCCTAATCAGTTCACTTTCTCTAGCTTGGTCAAGGCCTGTGCCAACCAAGCAGCACTTGAACAAGGGATCCAACTTCATGCTCAGGTGGTCAAGTTTAATTTTGATAGAGACGATTTTGTGGTTTCTGTTCTTGTTGATATGTATGGAAAATGTGGGTTACTTGATCATTCAATACAAGTGTTTAATGAGGTAGCCACTCCGACTGAAGTAGCATGGAATTCGTTCTTAAGTGTATTTGCAGTTCATGGCTTAGGAAATGATGCCTTGAAAACTTTTAGTAGAATGGTCCAAGCAGGAGTGAAACCAAATGCAATAACATTTGTCAGTCTTTTAACAGGGTGTAGCCATGCTGGATTGGTAGAGGAAGGTTTAAAGTACTTTTACTCCATGGAGAAAACATATGGAATAGTACCTAGTGCTGGACATTACTCTTGCATTATTGATTTACTTGGCCGGGCTGGAAGGCTTGAAGAGGCCGAAGAATTTATTAACAGCATGCCAATGCAGCCAAATGCCTTTGGTTGGTGCTCTTTTCTTGGTGTTTGCACGATTCATGGTGATAAAGAGAGGGGGAATCTGGCAGCTGAGAAATTGATACAGCTCGAACCTCAGAACAGTGGAGCACATGTTTTGCTTTCAACTCTGCACGCAAAGGTGCAAAAATGGGATGATTTCAGAATTGTGAGGAAGATGATGAGAGACAGCAGCATGAAGAAACTGCCCGGTTATAGTTGGGTTGATGTTAGAAACAAAACACACACATTTGGAGCCAAGGATTGGTCTCATCCTCAGAAAAAAGAAATATATGAGAAACTTGATAGTCTTCTTGATCAGATAAAGAAAGTTGGGTATGTTCCAAATACAGATCTTGTTCTACATGATATGGACGACAATTCAAAGGTAGAGCTGCTTCACCATCATAGTGAGAGGATAGCCATTGCATTTGCACTGATAAGTATGCCTGCCGGGAAGCCAATCATTGTGAAGAAAAATATTAGGGTGTGTTTGGATTGCCATTCTGCAATCAAGTACATCTCCTTAGTTGTTGGAAGAAAGATTATTGTTAGGGATAATACCCGGTTTCACCATTTCGCAGATGGCTTGTGTTCATGCGGGGATTACTGGTAAAAGTTTTGAAGGCCAAAGTTTTGTAAAGGAACTCATACAAATGTTTTCTGCCGGGTTACTTAAAGTTAATCTGTACCAAACGACTATTCTGACAAGAGAATTTTGAGCAACTGGGTCATTATGAATGAGTGAGAAGATTTGAGCTTTGATTTAAAATCATGTAAAAGCGGAATAACCCTGGAACCTTTGTCTTGGACTTGGGAAGAGGCTATTGCATTTCTTCATCCATCGGATTCTTTAGCTCAATTAGTTCAGTGTACAAAAAAGAAAAGTGATTTAGGTAGTCATTGTCAGGTGATATATGTGATTCGATTCTTTGATCAACAGGTTTGAAGGCATATAGAGACAGGAAAAAATTATTTTTTTTTCTGAATAATGCTGATTGTTGAAGGCATGTTTAAATGGAACCAAACACTCCCAGGTTTGAAGGCATGTTGAACCAGTAAAATTGCCGACTGGTACCCGATACCCATCAATTACTTCTGCTTTGCCGAGATGTAAATGGCCTCTAATTCTGGAAGATAATAAATCAAGCTCAGATTAAAATCAGATATTAAGTAACAACAAGAAGAATTTTCTCTGAAGCAAAGCCATTCATGCTTCTCCACAAGTTCTATCTCACTTTCTAGATGGAAAACTCTATACACGCCCATGGCTTTTATTTAAATATTCCGGGAACAAAAGAGAGAACATAGACATAATACTCAAACGAGTGTGCACTAATATATGAAGGCTAGAAACCACTACTAAGTACTATGACATATCAAGGATCTATCATCTAGTATCTACAGAGGCATACTTAAATCCCTCAGATTGATGCTGATGTGGTAATGAAGAGGTTGAGAGGCCTCAGACAAGGCACTCATGGGACTAAAGAGGAAGCATTTTAAACTCTTGGATAACGTGAGCGACCTTTCTTCTTCAAGAAATCGGGAATCTCAACTGCACTGCCCTCTGTGAAGGAGGAAGGTCTTCGATTGATTCCAAGAGTAATATCTCCTTGTGCCTGCAATTTGGTAGGTTAATAAAAACGTCGAGAGAGACTTATGCAGAAAGGGAAAGAGTCAGCTATAAGGAATACCTGGAGTGGCCTCCCATCACTTTCCTCTTGGCGTTTGAAACCAGTAGCAATTAGAGTGATACTAACCTGAATGAAACCAAACCAATATCATGATATTTTATAGGTTTACATACTGAACTACCACCAGATACTAGGATAACCAGAAGTCCAGAACTATATATCTTCTATTTACTAAATATGCCTTTAGAGTTTAGATGCATAAATGCAATTCTTCACTCGGTACCACTTTTCCTGGCCAGTGAAAAATTTCAGATAGAAGGGACCAAGTAAAAGCATATATCTATTGATGGGGTTCTCTCCCTCATGAGGACTTTGCAAACGGTTGGATAACTTGTAAAAAAAACAAATATTAATGAAATAAAATAAAATCAACACTCATCCAACCGTTATTTAAAAGGCTAATGGAGACCTCACAAGAACTCATACATCAATTGGATTATCCTTTATCTTATTCGTTAAATTACTGGCACAGTGAGATATTATGGGGTGAACTAACGCAGCTGTAATCCAGTCATACCGTGCCAAGGGTAGGATTGCAGACTTTAGAGAAAGCAACAAAACTTACTTGACCAGTGAGTGATGGATCTGTCACTGCTCCAAATATTAGATTTGCTGTTGGATCTACAAGATCATATATAACCTCTGCGGCAGCATTGACCTATAACATCCAAAATTAGAGTTTACCAGAAGAGAAATGTCTCAATCAACTGTAAATGAAATCACTACTTAAAGAATTCAGTAGATGGGGGAATAATCATATTGGAATGCAGGTAGTTCTGGTAAGGAAGTTTTATCCCAATCAGAAGAAATGGTACCTCATAGAGTGTCAAATCAGTTCCACCAGTTATGTTCCACACAATTCCAGTCGCCCTCTCTATACCAATATCTAATAAAGGTGATTGAATGGCATTTAATGCAGCATCCCTAGCCCTTGTCTTCCCTGTTCCCAAAAAGGAAGGACAAAACAAAAGCACAAAGACAGTTAGCTCCGGTTAAAAAAAAAAGAGGGTTACATGACTTGCAAAAGGAATTAGGCTCTGATGAAATAAACTGCTAAATGCACAAGTCAACCACATGACAAAACTACGTAGTATAGATAACTAACTGGACATGTTAAATAAGGCAGAAGTGCATATATATGATATATCTTGAAAAGCATCCAAAGCAATTTCACTTCATCTTTATGAACCTCGATGTACATATTTTGTGCAAATCCTATGGCTAATAGCTACCTAGCACAGAATTTCAGTCAATTTTTTTTTCTAAAATTTTCCAAAACAAAACAGATGTAAAGTTTTGCCTTGAACAGGAGTCAGATCTCACAAGCATTAGAGAACATGCATCTAGAAGATGGGATTGGTTACCACGAACAAGCTTAAACATGTATAAGGACTTTGACTTCTCTATATATTGATAACATAGTCATTGCAAAATCAAACCTATCACCATGCACACTCCAAATTACAGGATATGGAGACTGCAATTAAAACTACTTAGGACATCTACAACACTAACATATCATTTTCAGTAAAAATATTATCAGCCAAGAGCACTCCCCCTCTTTCGTAAGCATCCAGTAGCTCATCAAACAAACATTTCTCTAAGCTTATCCTGAAGACTATTGAGGACCAGTTCTAAAAATTTGGGATTAGATCACTTTCCCCCTCATACACTAACCCAATAGACTGAGAAAATCTTGGTGTTCATTCATAACAGTACTTTTCACAAGGTTAGCCACAATGATGCCATCAAGGAAGGCATTATGGTAATTAGGTTCCACCACAATCATGTCTAAAATCGTACGTAAAGCCTATGACTCTGACCATATTAGCACTGAATACATTCTAGTTAGTATATCAGAAATTACCAGTTGCAGTTCCTATCCCCATCAATGAAGAACCTGCATTTTCCATTATAGCCCTTACATCAGCAAAGTCGACATTTACCAGCCCGGGAATCTGCAATTAAGGTGATGACTATCAACTAGTGTAACAAAATATAAATAAGGAAATAGGACATGAAACTACAAATGATCAACTAAGTAATTGTGGAACTACATTGACCTAAAGATGATATTCCAAGCATATATCAATGCAATGCTAATAAATTCCGTTAATCAATTCAATAAGTCTGAAATATATGATATCACTGTCACTATATTCACAACTTGGTACCAGTTTTAGAAATAATAATATTTTAGAATAATGATAAGAGTGTTTAGTATATATATTTAGAACTACTTGTGCGCTTACGATGCACACATTAGGGAAAGCATTGAGATGCTTATCTATCAAGCACTCTTAATGGATGTTCTTCAGCATTCATTCAAATCTTCCTTTTAAAAGTTTTGTTTGCTTACCTTTTATAGTCTAATTATACTTTACTTAACATCAATACAAAGTTCATAATTACAACATCATCAAAATCACATACCGTAATTATATCAGAGATACCACGAACACCTTGTCGAAGAATATCATCAGCTAAATTAAATGCCTCTGTTACTGGAGTAGACTGGGAAACTGCAGTCAACAACTTGTCATTTGGAATGACTATCAGTGTGTCGACATTCTCTCTCAAAGCTGCAATCCCTTCCTGAGCTTGAACTGCCCGTTTTCGTCCCTCAAAAGAGAAAGGAGTCGTCACAACACCAACCGTCAAGATCCCCATTGATTTTGCAACACCTGCAACTACAGGAGCTCCACCAGTTCCAGTTCCTCCACCCATTCCAGCCTGCGTGTAATTTAACATCAAATACAGAATAGCTTGAACAAGTTTGGTAACAGCACAGAGCGACCAAGGTTGGGAATATAGAACAAAAAAACAAAATTTGAGCTTACTGTAACGAAAACCATGTCTGACCCAAATAATGCTTCTTCTATTGATTCTCGACTTTCTTTGGCAGCATTCATACCAACATCCGGGTTTCCACCAGCTCCAAGACCCCTGGTAAGCTCTTGACCAATTTGTAAACGGTTCTCAGGAAAAACAGGCGACATTCTCATGGCTTGAACATCGGTGTTAACAATCCAGAACTCCACACCCTTCATTGCACTCTCAATCATACGATTGACTGCATTTGACCCTCCACCACCAACACCAATAACTTTAATTTTTGCTTCATTGTAATTATTCGGAGAAGATTTGTCACTCAAGCTCTCAGTCACACTCCCACCTGGAGTATCTTTACTCAGATTGCTCGACGTATTATTCCCCTCACCTCTGAGCATATACACTTCCGGGTGTAGATTCAGAAAAGGGTCTTTATTCGGATACAAACCCACACTGTGAGAGTTTTTAAATTGATTCAAATTCGACTTATGGACTGCACCCACAAACCCAAACTTCCCCTCAGGCAGCATTCTCACACTTCTAACTCTTTCGAAGTGATTCGCCACTAACAATCTCCCTCCAACTCTAGTTAGAACCCCAACCGGGTTCCGAGTATCCGAAAAAGTAAAATGTGTCGATGCATATGTCGCCATCCTATAATGGCGAAACTCAAATTCACAGACTTACTAAACTGCTAAATGGCAATAAATTCAGAGGCCCAAGTGCCTTAAAAACCTCAATTCCCACCACAACCTGTTACAGAAAACCCAGATAATTCTAAGAAACCACACAACACAGCAGATTAATAATAAAGTTTAAACATTGGACTAAAGCCAAATCAAAGAGAAACCCACTAACCTAAATAACACGCACTACAATACCCAGATAACAATTACCCAAATTCAATGAAGTATGAAGCTAACAGCTGATAACAAATCAGACCCACCAAGCAGAAATGCAAAACAAGCAAGAGGCAGAGAAAAGGGGTACCTGGGGTTTTAGAGGTGAGAGGATTCTGAGATAGAGATAGAGAGAGAGAGAGAGAGAGAGAGAGAGAGAGAGAGAGAGAGAGAGAGACCTAGAAAAGAGAGGCAACAAAATTGGGAAGAAGCATTTGGGGGAGTGGAACCCAAAGAGTGTGTGTAATTGGGGGTTTTAGCAAAAACCTTGAAAGTCACTCAGGTTTGGACTGATGAAGTGATGATGATAATGAAATGATGAAATGATGATGGAATTAAAACAAAGATCTGGTGAAAGGGGAGAGCACAAATAGCGATTGGGGTATTTTGGAATCTTTAGGGAGACCATGTGGGCTCTCTTCTCTTCAAAACAACATCATTGTTGTGAACCGAGTCATAAACCCCTTATTAGCTGGTGACCACTTTTCTAACGCTTCCAAATTTGTGAACTATTTGGGCCCAAATAATTACAGCCCAGATGCTATCTAGTATCTACAAAGACGTCCAATAAGTTGTTTGTTGTGAAGGAATATGTAATTTACTATATACTAAAGCTTGGTCAACTGTTCATAAGCACTATTTATAAGCTTATGAAGAGTGGTTTTGTGAGTTGTGCGGGCTGTTCGTGGGCACTGTTCATAGCTTATGAACAGTGGTTTTGTGTGTTGTAAGTAACTGTTCACAAGCAAGTAAACAGTCCTTTGTGATCTCGCAGTGAACAGTGATTTGTGAACAGTGTAATCCGCATCTAAACAACGATCAAAATCATTGTTCATAAGCTTATGAACAGTAACAGTGATTTGTGAACAGAATCCGCGCCCATCTATTGGACGGAAAATAAAAAAATCTAGATAGATTGAGAGACAGTTCGCCCAAAAAATTGATCTGCCAATGGACTCCGCGCCCTTCTCTAGGGCGGAGAAATAGAAAAATCTAGAGAGAGTGATAAAGAGTTTGTCCAAAAAAAAAATTTATCGTCAACTGTTCATAAGCTTATGAACAGTGGTTTTATGAGTTGTGCGGGCTGTTTGCGGGAACTGTTCACATGCTTATGAATAGTGGTTCGCGGGGGGACTATTTATAAGCTTATGAACAGTGGTTTTGTGTGTTGTAAGTGACTGTTCACAAGTAAGTAAACAGTCATTTGTGATCTCGCAGTGAACAGTGATTTGTAAACAGTGGACTCCGCGTCTAAACAACACTCAAAATCACTGTTCGTCCATTTGTGAACAGAATCAGCGCCGGGCGAGAGATTGAGAGAGTTCGTCCAAAAAAAAATAGGCAAGGAGAGGCGAGACGAGGATAGGCGAGAAAAGAGGAAGCGAGGCGAGGATAGGCAAGGCGAGAGGAAGAGTAAGCGAGGAGAGGACAAGCGAGGCGAGAAGAGAGGAAGTGAGGCGAACCGAGGCGTGAAGAGGATAGGCGAGGCGAGGAGAGGACAGGCGAGGCGAGGCGAGAGGAAGAGTAAGCGAGGAGAGGACAGGCGAGGCGAGGACAGGTAAGAAGAGAAGAGGCGAGGCGAGAAGAGAGGAAGCGAGGTGAGGAAGTGAGGAGAGGACAGGTGAGGGGAGGCGAGAAGAGATGAAGCGAGGCGAGAAGAGAGGAAGCGAGGCGAGGTGAGGATAGGCGAGGCAGGAAGTGAGAAGAGGACAGGCGAGAAGAGAGGAAGTGAGGCGAGGTGAGGATAGGCGAGGCGAGAAGAAAGGAAGCGAGGCGAGGTGAGGATAGGCGAGGCGAGAAGAGAGGAAGCGAGGAGAGGACAGGCGAGGCGAGGCGAGAAGAGAGGAGAGACGAGGCGGTCCGCGCCCTTCTCTTAGGTAAAGAGAGAGTTCGTAAAAAAAAAAAACGATCTGCCAGCGGGGAATGAATAAGACAAAACCGTATATGTTAAAAATTAACTGCCTCTGCGCAAAATTGTGTATTAAAAAAATTAAAAACCTAATTTACTATATATACATTTGTTGGTTAACTGTTCATAGGGTGTGAAAACACTGTTCATAAGCCTATGAACAGTGTAAAAACAATGTTTATTATGAACAGTGTAAAAACAATGTTTATTTTTATTTATTTTTTTGTTCTGAAACAGATAATTTAGATTTTTCTAAATAAGCTCTCTCTCGGCGAAGATTTTTTTGCCCTCTATTTTTTACTTTTCTTTTGCCTCTTGAATCTTCTGGATTAATCTTGCCTCTTCAGACCTCCTTTATTTTTATTTCTCATGTCTCTCTATCTTTGCATCTTAAAGAATATCGCCGTTTTGTTTCATCTATTTCACTATTGTTCTGTTTTGTTCCTATATACTATTGCTTGGTTAACTGTTCATAAACTCTGTCAACAGTGCGCGGCCTTACTCTTCTGTTAATGGATTGTGTAATTCTGTAATTACCCTTCGTTTCAACTCTATGTATACTTTTTTTCCCCCACCGCTTCTCGCTCTCTCTCTCGCCCAACATTTCTCCATCTTTTTCACACTCTAGACTTTCTCGAAATAGCTCTAACATTTCTCGCAAAGAAGAAGAGTCTAGAGAAAATGTCCTAAGAAATTAAAAATTCTTTATTTTTGATTAAATTTCCGGGAATTCACCCGCATGCAAACGAAGAAAAGGTAAGGGTTTTAGATTAAACGTCTTAAGCTCCTAAACTTCACGATTATTTTCCCATAAAAATTGCTAATTCCACGGGATAAGTATTCAAACTAGAGAAACCGTTCAAAGAAATTGGTAATTCCTTATTTTTGATTATTCTTTAACTATATACTAAAGGATGATCTACTGTTCATAAGCATACGAACAGTATAAAAACACTGTTCATTAACAACAATGACAAGTTTTTTTTTTTAACCATGTAATTTAGATTTTTCTAGATATGCTCTCTCTCGGCAAAGATTTTTTTGCCCTCTATTTTTGACTTTTCTTCTACCTCCTGAATCTTACAAATCAAAACAATTGGAGCATTTATAATTTGCATGTATAACATTCTATGAAGTACATATAAATAATTTTTCTAGCTTCATAACGTTGTTTTTGGATAAAATAATTTTAATATTCATAGAAATTTCAAAATCTTGCGAATTACAATTCCATGAATTTAAATCCTATTAATTGAGAATTCTATTGTTTAGATTTCATGATATAGAGTTTTAAAATGATAAAAATTTGTATTCAGACTAACCTTAGTAAAGAGAATTGACAAATGACGCTTATTTTGTGAGGAATTTAAGTTGGGAATTTAAGCTCCCAAATTTCATGATTATTTTCCAGTGAAAATTGCTAATTCCACGAGATAAGTATCCAAATGAGAGAAACCGTCCTAAAAAATTGAGAATTCCTTATTTTTGATTAAATTCCTGGGAACTCTAAACCCACATCCAAACACACCGTAAATGTATACACTGACCGCGCTAAGGCGCGGGTATAATTCTAGTATTAGCTAGTTGTAGGAAAAAAGTTTCCATAAATTGACTCAAACAGCTGAAAACTGAAGCTCGAAAGCTTAGAACATCTTCATGGTAGATAAAATTTGTTTTGACAATTTTGATCATAAAACTTCCAAATGTTGTGTTGAACTATACTCTACTATTTTGTTTAGGACACACCATTGGATTGGAGTTAAACATGCTGTCAAATTTGTCCATTTCTTCAACACCAAGGCAACTGGAGAGTCGAATAAAAGCCTAAAAGGTGCCCTTATTGCTTCTCATCAAGGTGATATTGAAGGTTGGGCAACATTTGCTTTTCGTTCTTAATCTTTCCAGTTAGTTGGAAGATAAAAATTGAGTGTCCAATCCTATGAGAAAAAACTTTTGGGGCTTCTAAATGCAGCAGCTTAGGACTTCTGGAAATAGTGGTCTTCACTAGTACATCTGAAATATCAGGTTGCATATAGAAAACCATCTGCCTCATTGTCACGGCCTACCCTGCATAGCTCATTATGCTATCAGCCTTCTGCTGTTGAAACATAAAACATTGGAAAAGAACTATCTAAGATCCAGTACTAGGGCATATCAAGTACTGTCATCAGCTAGATAACCATAAACAAACAGCATAAAGGAAGAAAATCCAAACAATGATATAGCACATCACACAATCCAATCAATGACAGCACACCACATATTCTAAAAGTCGATTTATTCCACAATCATCATCGCCATACAGCCTCTATACAATTCCCCAGAATTATCAACTACAATATAGACTAGATTATCAAACTAAGTAGTCATATAATGCACCAAAGAAAGATGTAACAAAACCATAGTGTACTACACTATGCTAACTCCACAAAAATGAACTTCAGCTATGATGAGAGTTGACTACTGATGATGCTAATTCTAAAGAGTAAAGACACCTTCAGCAAGATATGAAGTGCAGTCAGCAACACACAAGTTTGCTAAATCAAAGTTGGTATCACCAGTAGGTGATATATTCACAGACATTTATCACCAGAAGGTGATAGTTTCACTGCACATTATCACCAGAAGGTGATTGCTTCGTTGCACATCATCACCAGAAGGTGACTGTGGTCATCACTGCATGGGTTAGAAAAGTATCACCAGATGGTGATAATTTTTACTGTAGAGGGTCCTCTTTGTCCAAACTCCTTTTCTCCTCAACGCATTGACATCAAAGTGCGAACCTTTCTTTCCCTCTCTGCCTTCTTAGCACTCGGGGTCCTCTTCAGCCTCTGAAGTTCTTCCAACACCACCTTCTCAACTTTGTCAATGGAGTTCAGCAGCTTCTTCTGTGGTGTAAGAAACTCTCCCTTGTCAGGTTGATTGGCCACCTCTAACAGAACTTTGTGCACTTTAAGAACAGAAGGTGGGCGAGGTCTCTTCTTAATGGTTGAAGGAGTGGCAGCAAGAACTTGATGCTCAGGAGGAGCATCCTGACCTTGTAGAGACGGAACTTGACCCTCTCCAGTAGAGCCATTCTCCTCACCCAAGCGAGATCTTCTCCTCTCAATGGCCTACACAGAAAGTACAGTGTAAGGCTCTTAATAAACATATTCTATAGATACATAGTGGCTGATAATAAATCATGTTATGAGAATAATTAAAATGAGCTAGTTTCATAACTGACAACAGAAAACCAAAAGCCATGTTTCATTAACATAGTGTAATTACGAACCAATTAATAGAGTTGAAACATAAAGCTTCACCAGGTTTTTCACATGTCAGTCCCTTTGGAAATTAAGTAAGGGCCAGACGAAGTTATAGCATTAAAGAGAGGCATAACATTAAAAGAGTGAACTTTACTGAGCAATAGTATTTCTTATTTAAGAACACTAAACAACAGCAGTAGAAGCAGGTTTGATAATGAAGGTATGTAGTTATGAACCAAATGACAGTAATTGTTTCTCAACTTAAGAAGATAGCAAAGAGAGGAACACTTTTAGTTCTAACCCACTAAAGTTGAGATATATATATATATATATATATATATATATATATATATATATATATAAGAAGGATGGGGGAGTACATCAACTTTTCGATTATATTTTTGAATCTCCACCATTCAGTTTGTTAGTCCTTGTATATAGATCAATTCTGCAAATTTTCAGCCAACTTGGTGATTGTTAAAGTGTCGAACAAGATTAAATCAATGAACAAACCAAATCTACCAAACTTGATTAGCTCATGCTTATAATTATAAATCGTAGTTTTAAATGCCTTAACGATCACCAAAATTTCTGAAAATTTACAGAAATGATCTACTCATATAGAACTACATATTGAACGGTGGAGATGTGATTTTCTGATCGAAAAGTTGGTGTAATCCCCCATCCCTCATATATGTCAAAAAAAGGAATCCCTTAGTGGAAAGGGCCAACTAACCACAAAATCAATACAAGGAAACTGTTTGATCAATAAGTCAATAACCCAATCAAACAAAGAAAAGCCAAGGGTAACATATGAATCACTGAAAACATAGAGCATGTGTACATGCCCCAATAAACCGAATAATGTATCTGAAACTCTTCGTTCAACAAACCCATTAAACCCAATAATGATTGAGACCATGGAAAACGAGTGAGACTCTTTGTTCAACAAAACAAGCAAACAGCATATAGAATGTGACATGAATCAATACAGGTATAAGCAAACAAAAGTGAGACCCATTCGTAAACACGCTGCAAAATGAATTCAATGAAAGTCATGAAACAAACCAACCATTCAATGAACTACTGCAAATAAATAGCCGTGCTGGTTTAATAATCTAATGTAAATGAAAAAGAGACCCAATATAGATCAATCAGCCAGGAAATCAAATTTCTTTTGCAATTTACAGATCAAACAACACAGAACCAAAAGGCAACAATCATATCACTGAAAATAAAGAGCACTGAAAGCCTAACATCCAATCAAAAATTTGGGGATTTAGGGTTTATGGCCATTCCCTGAAATTCTTTGAACCCCTAAAACTAATCAAACACAGAACTCAGAGAAAGTGATCCTCACCCTTGTGATCGCAGTTATATCACGGAGAGGGGTTCTTGGGTACCAAGAAGGCAACACGCTGTTCGATCTCTGTCCCCTTCTCCTGCTAGAACCTCCGACCGGCGGCGTATTCTCTCTTGCGGGAGTCACCATCCCAAACGCACTACGTCCACGCCCGATTCCAGTTCCCGGAGTCCTCAAACTGCTCGGTGCCACTCCACCGCCCGTCGCCCAAATCCCTAGAGGCCGCTGAGTCACCGGAGTTTCCGCCCCCGCCGCCCTAAGCCTCGTCGGCTCCGGAAGCTCGTCCACAAGAATCCCGACGCCGCCGCTCCGCCTCTGAGAGAAGGCCTCAGCGATGTCGAACGGCCTCACCAATCGGAATCGCGACTCAGCCGGCATGTTGATCGATCTGAAAACAGCAAATCAAACCAAGATTAGCACTCAAATTTCAAAGAAACGAAAACTCCCAGTCAAAACTAGGGTTGACTCAAACCGCCGGAGACGAAACCGTCACCGGAAAATAGAAAACTCAACGGCGAAGCAGATCGATCTGAGCGAAGAAGAAGAAACAGAGATCGAAGGCGGGCCGGATTTACCTGAATTAGGGAAAATCTAGGGTTTCCGACGGTCTCTTCTTTAAGCTCTGAGAGAGAGAGGCTTGGCCGCTTGGGATTTGATTAGAGGTGAAGGCGAATTTTCAAATTGGACGAAATGAGCGGTATTATTGACCTCGATTTCCCAAATCCCAAATTTTTGGCACGTGTGACCGACCCTTTTTGCTTTGTGCATTCAAATTTCGTTACGAGCGGGAATCAAATCCCCACCGTCCATCTGTCGTAATGATCTGAAATGACGGTGTAAGATTCACTAGACTGTTAACCACGGTTACGGGGGTGATGTAAATAGCCTTTGCACGTGGTAATCTCACAGCCGAGTTTTGTTACGCCACGTGGGTGGGAATGTGGACGCAACAAGGATATGAGGTGAAATGACTGAACTAGCCTTGGGTTGGTTATACGCTCGGCTGGGACGAGTTCGGGGAAGACGGTGGTTATTGATTGATGGCCTCGCAGATTCTGGCGGCGGCGACAGGGAGGACGGCGATGGCGGCGAGGAGGCAAGCGGTGAGCTTGACGGAGGCGGCGGCTTCTAGAATACGGCAGCTGCTGGAGCAGCGGCAGCGGTCGTATCTGAAGCTCGGGGTTAAGGCGCGTGGCTGCAACGGCTTGTCTTACACTCTCAATTACGCCGGTGAGTGCTTGCCGGAGAGGTTTTCCGTTCTCGGATTTTGGTTTTGATTGTTGCGATGTTGATAGTTTTGTTGATTTTTGTGTTGATGTGTAGATGATAAAGGAAAGTTTGACGAGTTGGTTGAAGATAAAGGCGTCAAGATATTGATCGATCCAAAGGCTCTGATGCATGTGATTGGCACCAAGATGGATTTTGTGGATGACAAGCTCAGGTTGTGCAATTCGTTTGGGGTTAAATTGAAAATTAGGGTAATTCAGGTTCATTTATTCTTCAGAATTGAGAAATTATGCTTTGATTTGGTTTAGTTGATATATGGTTAGTTTCGTTATAGAGAAAGCTAGCTAGGTTGGAGACGAATCGATGTTTTTCGTGTGTTTGAAAATGGAACAGCTAATGCAAAGAGAGATGATCGGTTTAAGCAAGCATGTAAATATACTAAGGAACTCTGTGAGTTTCTTCATCAACCGACTGTTTCCTGCTGTTGCCATTATTCGGACCTGAGATTCCCTCCCGAGGCTAATGCTGCTTGGTAGTGTACAACTGTAATCATATACTGCAATATGAGTGTGCAATGCTTCCCGTTGAATATACCTCTTCATTCTCAACTAGTAATGTTAGAGTTGCCCATCTTTTTCACCTCTGCCATCATGACTATCTCCACCATCTGTTTATTAAGTTAACTATGGGATCATCATCAGCTCCATTACGGGTACCAGTCGTTTATTATAATGGAATCTGAGGATCAATAATAACTATGAAACTATGTACTTTTATTGGTTGGTTTGTGTGTCTGGGAAGATAACACAGGATGGAAACTTGGATGATTAGGACATAGAATTTTACTCACTGAGTTGTAAATTGGCGTTTAAGTCACCTGATGTACATGCATATGCTAATATAGATCTAACATGATCACCTTGTGTACATCTCTGATATACATGCATATTTTAGGAGAGGCAATGCGGCATATGCATAACAAACCTTCAAGAAAGATGAACTTTAGTAGTTATTATGATGGTTTAGATCACATAAATTAGTACATGTAATTGGGACATTGACTAGTCTGAGTTAAAGGGGAGATAAATTGATTCCTTGTTCGTTTGATGAAAGTTTTTTATTTGTAACTGCTATTTTCATTGCTTAATGAGGGGTGTGCTTTGGTTCAGATTGAAGTTGATGAATGTAACTATTGGCTCCAGTTATGTTTTCCCTTCCTCGTCTACTCACACTTCAGTTTATGTTTTGGCAGGTCTGAGTTTATATTTATCAATCCCAACTCAAAAGGACAATGCGGCTGTGGTGAATCTTTCATGACAACCGGTAGTACTGGAGCTACTAAGAACAGCAACTCCTAAGCAATCATGGCCAACTTGCGATGAGACAAGACTTTGACTAACATATTTGTCCTGGCGGTGTCGCGTGTGACATGGTTCTCAAGTTCATCTTCTTTGTAAAGCTGATTCCGGATTTCTTAACATGTGGTATAGCTGTAGTGTTTGTGCTTATTGAATTGTATGAACTTTTGTAATGGTACACGTAAGAGCTGCCAACTGTTGGAGTGGGGCGGTATAAAGAGATTGTCATGGGAATCTATAAACCTCTACTAATCTCTTTCAAGTGTTTCAGGACAACATGCTTCCAGGCTTGGTTGTATTCAGTCTGTGGAGTTATGTTTATGCTCTCTTTATTTAAGTAGACCTCTCTTGAGAAAGATGAACGTGCCCTAGTATTCAAGTTTAAACCACTTATCTGCTGTGGTATGCTCACTTCTTTCATTCTTAGTTCATTTCTCATGAGACATCGTTGGACTTAAAGTCCTTCATACAAAGGGAAATTATAACCTATGGTTTGTTGTAGATCGACAGCAAGGACTTGCTTCATTAATGCAATATACAATCGACCTTTGTGTGATTGGCTTTGCCTCTTGCAGCGTGGTTTGCGCAGTCAGAAGGGATCCAACTTTGAAGTTTGGTATGGTTTCTGACCTTCAGATAAGAAAGAAGTGTGTAAAAATGGAATATCAAACTCAGTTCATCTATCCATGTCTTTCTATGTTCCTTGAGTTGATAACCGAAGTAATTTCTTTTATACAAAACTGTGAAATTGTGATGCCCATGTACTATCAACTCAATTTATGTCATTAATATCAAACAATACTATATGTTGGATATCAATCACTTCCTTTTCGTATTGAATTCAGATATACATCGTCCGCAATGTGATGTAAACTGGATTTGTATTCATTCTAATCAAAAATGCTAAGAACCGATCAAAAACTAGTCAAGTAGTAATTTGTTAACCTAACCGATAGAATACAAATTTAAAAGAAGGAAGAACCGCATGAAATTTTCTAAATACATTATAAATTCTGAAAATTGTGATTTCTTTCCTTGTAGCCATAGACCAATATGTCAACTGTAAAGAATCAGTAGGGGGGTCTTCACACGCGAGCAAGTCTCTCTACTCTCTCATTTTTTTCCCCCTAATTCTCCATTCATTCTACATTTCGATCGATTTCACACCCTGAAAGATTTCCAATTCCAATCATGGTCGTCAGGTAAAATCATCCCGATTCTCATTTTGCTCTCATCTGTTCTCGTTTTCATTACGATATTAATCTCTTTGGTTACGTTATTACGTGTTATTCAATTTGTGGGAATGGGCTATCAGATTGGTATTGATCCTTTCAAGAGTTTTGAAACTTCTGAACTTGTATTGTATGCAATCCCCAAATTACTAGTCAGTTTTAGGAATCAACTAGATGATTCTTAGTGAAACTCACTCATTTGGAATTGAAAGCTTAAAACTTTGATCTGTGTTTTTGAGTTTTGATATGCTAGACATGGCAGATTGGTATTTCGCATTGATAGATTTTGATTTTGCTACTTTTTTATGACACCCAGATGATAGGCTTTGCAAATATCTGTGTTTCTAAGATGGGTTCTTGATTTGATGGGTGTTATTGAGGTTGGCAACTACTAGCTATCCTAGATATTTGTTTGGTGATTCTTTTGTTGGGGAATGCTTCGTATGGAGCACCTTCCGGTGGAGGTCATAGGTAACATACTGTCGCGGCTTAGAGCTGCCCGAGATGTGGTGATTGCATCTGCGACGTGCAAGAAATGGAGAGAGGCTTGGCGAAACCACCTCCACACTCTATCTTTCAATTCCAACGATTGGCCTGTCTATCATGATCTCACGACGAGTAGGTTGGAGATTCTGATAACTCAGACCATGTTCCAAACGACTGGTTTGCAGTGTTTATCGATTTTTATGGATGATGTTGATGAGTTCTCAGCTGCCCCAGTGATTGCTTGGCTCATGTATACTCGGGACACCTTGCGGCAATTGCATTATATGCGGACAACACCAAATGTTAATATCATTGAGAAATGCAGTCGTCAGAAGCTTGAAGTGTTGGCCTTAGCTCATAATTCTGTAACAGGTGTTGAACCAAGTTATCAGAAGTTTCTGTGCTTGAAGTCACTTTCCTTGAGTTATGTCTGCATCTCAGCTTTGGATTTGAGCCTTTTACTCACTGCATGTCCAAAACTTACCAGGTTGTCTCTTATTAATCCTGATATAGCCATGTCAGATGCACAGGCAACAGTGGAACTTACCAGTGCCTCATTGAAAGATATATATGTTGAAGCAGTCAGTTTAGATAAGTTCATATGGGAGGGTGATACCCTTGAGAATCTGCACTTGAAAGATTGTACATTGGAGCTTTTTGAGCTTATTGGTAAGGGGTTATTGAAGGTTTTGAAGATTGATGATGTTAGTGTGCTCCATCTCGATATTGGTGAAAACACAGAGAATCTTCAGATTGTGGATGTCAGCAGCTTCACAATCATGTGGCCTAAGTTCTATAACATGATCTCTAAGTCATCAAACTTAAGGAGGCTTCGACTATGGGGTGTAGTGTTTGATGATGAGGATGAGGTTATGGATTTGGAGAATGTTTCTGTTTGCTTCCCACTGTTGAGCCACCTATCCTTGAGTTATGATTTAAGAGATGTTTGTGGCTTGCAGGGGACATCTCGTTTGGAGAATGTGGTTGTGTTAGAACTTGGATGGACTATAATCAGTGAGCTCTTCTCTGAATGGGTAGCAGGACTTATTGAGAGATGCCCTAAATTGAGAAAGTTGGTCATCTATGGGGTTGTTTCAGAAGCCAAATCCCAGGAAGAGTGCCAAACTTTGGCAAACTTCACCTCTGCCATTGTCCGGCTGATGAGAAAATATATGCATGTGGAGATTCAATTTGAATATGAATAGAAGTCCTGATCTTCCATTTGGCTTTCTGGTTTTCGCTCAGCATGATCTGTACAACAAGGTACATGGCACGTTATGATGATTCATCACTCTCATATTAAGGGTGCCTCGTATTTACTAAAATGCTGAGCAGATGTAACTTTAAAGATTGTTTAAAAAACAGGCTTGTACGTGTTTCAGAATATTCAAAGGGGATTTTCAAAGATTGTTTTCTGCTAGTTTTTGTTTGTACTTGTTTCAGAAATGGGATTTTCATATTGGAGATTATTTTCTACTTTCTGTGCTTTGTTTTGAATTTAGTAGTTTTCTATAATATTTCACCATGTCTTTATTTTGTAGTGCAGTTAGTTATGGATAATTCGGGTTTAAGCCGTTTATGGCACTCTATAGTCTATATGGCTACCTTCTTGAATATGGGTCGGAGGGTGTGGTGTGCTATTATCACCTGATTACTGAGCAGGTGAAGTCTTTGCTTTCACAATTCAATGGAAAAAGTCTGAGCGTGTTTCCTGAAAATTGAAATTGATGGTAACATGTTCTTTAGTTAGTTCTGTGCACAGGAAGTTAAACTGAACCAAGATTCGTGAGTAAACTGGGGTACAATAAGTCATAACATGAACACATTAAACAATATGCTCAAGTTTTGAGGTTCACTCTCACAGTCAACATATGGAGGCTTTCTTTTTCTATTCATCTTTTAACTTCTAAATGTGAAGTAGATGCTTAAATATACATTGCTAGGGAATGCTAGCTATAAGTTTATTACAGTATAGATAAACAGGTTTCTGCGGAAAAACTCGTGCCCTGTGCATTGGAGTTGTAAAACGTTGCTGATCGGAGAAGGAAAAAAACAGAGTTGTTTGCTCTTGAAAGTTTTGGTGTTTTTTGCATTAAATTAGATTCAATGAATTGTTTGAAAGAATATGCATTTCTTTGGTAGTGCATTCAGCCGTACTTTTGAGCTTGCTCGGTGACTTTGGTTGATCAAACTACTGGCGTAAATTCAGACGTGTATCTTTGTCTCTGTCGCCTTTGGTTTTCAATCCATTGGAACAGATCATCCTTTGACCTTGGCTTATGTTTCTTTGGTGAGTCTTTTCGTGCTTGTTTCCAGTTTGCATCCCTTTGTGTTTAACCAAGAATTTTTTTTATGAAGGAAGATATTGTCTGGATGAATAGCCAAATAGGAAAATACAATTTCAGGAGCTTTGCTTTTGTATTATAAAGTGTATATTATGAATGCAACACTAACAGGTATAAAAAGTTGAGTTTTACTGGATTTGAGTATCTAAGTTATCTCGTTTTAGGCTGAGTTTTGATTTCCTGAAATACAGTTTTGGTTAGACAACAGGATCTGACATGATATATACATTTCCGCACTTGGTAGTTTTGAAACTTCCAGAAGATTTTTCATTAAAATTCAAAGGGACCTTCAGCTTGCAGTTGATCTTGCTGCCTGACTGCTGGTAATACCTTGTCTTGAAGATGTCATACCCAACCTCTACTCGAAGAGCAAGCTGCACATCAATACTGTAAAAACCAGTATCGGTCTCTGCCTTCAATTGGAAAAGCTCTGTGTCACCAAACTGTACCAATTGCTGACCTTCAAGTACCACATGATTCAAAATGGTTGTGTTCTTGTGGCCTTGGTGAAAGGGTGTGGAATCCAAAGTAAGCATGGCAAACCTCTTTTTTCCATAGTTAGCAATGACTTGGATGTCATTGTAGTATATGTCCACCTTGTTGTTTTGGTTTCTAATGGTAATGTTCAGCTCAAGGTTGTAGTGGAGAGTTTTGTTGGCGATGGTGAAGTCGAATTGGGTTAGAGAGGCATTAGTAATACTGAACTTGGGCTCTTCGGGAAGGAAAATGGACCACACTACAAAGAAGACTAGGGTGAAGCAGAGGATGGTGTTGCAGAATAGGAAGAAGCTGCAGTCGATGCACGCACGCCTTCCAGTCATGGCTGAGAACGAAGTCTACAAAATGCGAAGGTATATAATGCAGGGTAGGTTTTGGCTCCTTCTATTTGAATAAGTTTAATAGAAAGAATGTTGAGCAACATGATTGATAGAATTTATATTCATATTCCATCGAGTTTGGCAATTAGCGATTGGTAGAGTATGGCCGTGCCAAGTTCAACCATATGGGGAACTTCCAAAGTTCTTTTTTGGGTTAGGTGGAACTTCCAAAGACCTTCTTGCAGGATTGATTGGCCGTTTAAAATCACAGTACAGAGTTGGGGATGCTATGTCGCTCATATTTGGACTTATTTTGATCAACCATTTCTGTCAATTATGTTGCTAACTTTTTCTTTGGGATTTCTAACTCCGTCAACATAACCTGTAGACAGAATGGTTATTCCTGATGGTTTCGCAGTTTTTGTATTACTGTTCTTTGCCCTTTATTTGAACTTTTCACAACTTGAGTTTTTCGAGTTTCCAGCAGCAGAGATTGCTGTTTCATAGTTTATGATTTGAGAAACTTGAGAGGAAGCATTCTTGTCTATAGGGTTTTGAGAAGGAGCAAGGAATTCTGCATATTCTGATCAACGTGATTAAGTTTGCTTCAAAGGAGTGCTTAGAACAGCAAGATTGTTTGACAATGTGCTATTGAGATTTATATACATTCTGCGATACTGCATCTATCCAGTCAAATCTGACAGAAGTTTTGACAATTTGCTGAATATATACTGTTATCCAGCAAGTTCCTTATTGGTTTAAACACGTAAAGCTGCAAAAATATAGGCACATGTACAATGTGGTTACCAAGAAAAAGCGAGACAGAGTTCGCTCGCAGCTTCAGGTCTGCGGTGATATAGCATGTCTGCCTTGGGTAGTCTTTGGTTGCGCGGTATACGAATTATCTTCATGGTTGTGTAATGCTGTCTAGCCTGTACATCGAGGGAATAGCATTTTGGCAGAATTGGCCGTGACAAAAAGGTCCTTGTCAAAGCTGAATTGATTCGACCAAAAAAAAAAGCTGAATTGAGGAGGAACTTCCAAAGTTATTGAAGAATGTAGTTCCTCGTAGTTTTCGACTCGTTGACTTGTGAGGGAAGCATCGGTAATTCTCAAGTGGAGGGTGAAAGGGATTCATCTCTGAGGTTGTATCGGCGTACCTGACTAGCAATGGATTGAACTGTGATGGTAAATTTGGGTTCTTGGGTATATGGAAAGATGAGCAAGAAGCAGAGTTTTCAGCAGCAGCAGCAGCAGCTGCCGGTGTTGCATTTTATCATATGCATGGTCTAACCGTAGTTTACGCACATAACTGATGTTGCTTGAAGTATGAATTTGCTGAAAACTTTTAACTAAGGAACTGTTTATTACTAATTAACCACGCACAGCTGCAAAAATATAGATACAAATAAGCAACACCTGGACGGTCTGTTTGTGAACGAAAAACTCGACTGACATAGCCCACTGCTTCAGGGTCTGCAATGATATATCATTTCTGCACTTGGTAGTCTTGAAAGTGAAGCGGTTTGCAGATGCTTCACCAAACTGCAAAGGAACCTTCAGCTTGCAGTCGATCTGGTACGATGGGTTGGAATACTTTGTGTTGAAATGGCCGAATAATACCATATTAACATAAAGCTTCAAGTCAATACTGTAAATGCCAGCAATAGTCTCCGAGTTAAACTGGGAAATCTCTTGTTCTTCTAACACCACAGATTTGCTCCCTTTAAGAGTTACGTTCTGCGAAATGGTTCTGTTCCTGCCGCAGCAGTGAAGTGGTTCATAAGGCAAAGTGACGAGAGAAAATACTTTGTTTCTATAGTTAGCTGCGACTTGTATTTTAGAGTAAAATATGGCAGCCTTTCTGTTGGGGTTGATGATGGTAATGTTGAGGGCAAGGTTGTAGTCGAGGGTTGCGTTTTGGTTGGTGAAACTGAATTGGGTTAGAGAGGCATCTGTGATGATGAATTTGGGATCTTTGGGAATAAAGATGAACCAGAGTATGGGGTAGGAGAGAAAAAGGCAGAGTTGTATCTGAATTCCTCTCCACCACCACATGGCTGGGAAAAAGAATTGGTGCTAGAGAGATGGATTTGGCTGTGATGTACAAAGTTTGGTTATGTTGGCTTCTCTACAGAAAAGAGATGAACTAAGACTTGGGGAGTAGAATTTGGCAGAGAACAGCCCTGACGAAAAGGTCAATGTCAGGCTAAATTAAAAAGAGTAATGTGAGAAATCTCTAGGTGTAAACTTCCATATAGTTTGTTTGAGGAGAGGAACTTCCAAAGTTATTGCAAGGAAGTTTCGCCAAACAAAAAAGAATGTTATTGCCATGAAGTAATTTATTATTTTTTCTTTATATATGAAATAAAGTGAGAAGAAAAATTTTAAATACACACCTATAATCTCTTAATACACACTCATTGCTTAATACACTCCTCATCATCTAGTTTTTCATTTCGATATTAAACTTAATACACATCCCAAACTGTCTATGATACTCTTACACTACCAGGGCAAGTACTTTAGCCGACGAAAAATTTTCGTCGGCCTGTTAAACAAATTCGTCGGCTAAAACTAAGAAATAATATATTATTTAGTATAATTATTATAAATTTACTATATATTTTTACGTATTTTTTTCTATTTTTTGCTAGAAATTTTTTCTTTTCATCGTCAAATTTATAATCAAAAGACTATTATTACACAAACTTCAAATCTCCGATTCGACATCAATCATTTGGAGTTCGAAAAAAATTTCAATCATTTCAAGTTTTTGAAATTCACAAACTAGTAAAAGTACATTATTAGGTCACTAGCTATTAAACATATATACCTACTTTTTTTGATACAGCATGTCAAGATGAACATGTAGTACTTCAAAATGGTTTACAAGATTAAAACTAAAACTGATACAAAAAAGAAAAAAAGACAGAACCCAAATGAACCGATGTTAATTGAACAATACATGTGATTATTTGGTAGCAGTCGAAATTCGGGTCATGAATTCTAAAAGATTTTTTTTTTTTTTGCGTATAAAACTGTGAATTGTGAAAAAAGAGTCAAGTTTAGGAAAGAAAGATGGTTTTAGGATAGGAGATTAGATTTTTAATTGTGATTTCTTTTTCTTTTTTAATAATAGATGTATGTTTTGGTCATTAAACATGCTTAAAATATTTGATGTGAAACATAAATTAATACGAGTGTGTAAAGAGATGAGGGGTGTGTATTTAAAATTACTCAAGTGAGAAACCTCTCGGACCAAGTTCAAAAAAAAAAAACAAACGGACAACTCATTGAACTCAACAACTTTACGTCCAAGATATTCCATCGTTCTTTGCAAAAAAATAATAATAATAATATCGAAGACACCAAGGACTAGCGCTTTGCTATGTGTTGGCCGTAGTTACGTATAGATTTGGTTTCAATGTATACGTCTGGGAACTATATACATATTGCTAAAGATCTTGATCAAATATTGGATTGTTTGGTAATTGGTATAATACTATTCATGTTTTTATGTGTAATGATTTTATAGATGAGCTAGCAGTGAAATAACAAAGATCAGTATAACAATTAAAAAAGTAACAACAGCAATTGATGAACAAAAAGTAACAACAGCAGAAAACTTATATGTTACTGCTCAGATCAGGAAAACCATTCGAGGATAAATTATTGCCCTGACTAGATCTATTCAATGCCTCTTCACTAATCATTGCGTAGCCTTGAAACCACGACTAGGAGATGTATTATTAAAACTCGATGGAACCTTCAACATACATATCCCTTGTGGTTTGTAAACGAATCCTTTGAGAACCCAGTGACTTATTCGAAAAGCAAACTGCACATCAATACTTTAAATGTCTGCGTCGGTCTTGAAGCTAGAGGGCTGCCCTTGAAGAACTGGATGCAGAATGGTTGTGTTTTTGGTTCCTTGGTCAAAGGGTGGCAAACTCAAAGTCACCATAGCAACTCTCTGCTGCCTAAATTTCGCTGTGACTTCGATGCTTTTATAGTGTATACTGAAGGTTGAGCTAGGGTTTCTGATGGCAACATCGAGGGCGAGGTTGTAGTAGAGAGTGTTGTTGTTGCTGCTGTTGAGGTTGAATTGGGTCATAGACGCATTGGTGACTGTTACTTCGAGCCTTGGAGATCTAGAGAAGATGACTAGGAATGCTATGACTCCGGCTAATAGGGCAATGACGGTAAAGATAGCGAGAATGGTGCTGCTTGTTAGCTTCTTTCCATTCCATGTCATTGAGCAAGTCATACGTACTGTAAACAGTTGTACAAGGAAAAGGAATGCATGTACAAGAGGGAGAGCCATGTACAATCGTTACTCCTCCAATTTATAATGGTATAGCTTAATTGGGACGATCTATCCCAACTTTAATAAAACATCTCCTAGCAGTGCTAACTGCTGAGGTGAATCTTTAAGGTGAATCTTTATGGATGGAACGAATAAAATGTGTGTTTACAGAATATGGGAAAGTAAATCTACATGAGATCTTTAAAAGGCTGTATATCTATGAATATATATATATATATATATATATATATATATATGAAAAAGGTTGAGGTTTGGACAAATTTGGTTTGTTCGATCATCGATCAGTAAATTTCAAGTTTTATACTTGTCAAATCGTGGATAATTTTTATGTTTTGAAGAAGATTTCGAGTTTAATTTATTTGTTTTGTTTTGCTTAGTAGGTGAATCCACTTTCTTTCAAGAATTTTTTGTGTTTGGAATGTGAGTTGTGCTCCATGCCGGCCAGTTTATATTACTTAACGTAAAGTGTTGTACATGCTATGTAAAGTAGATAGGATAATAAGAAGGATTGAAACTTTGGAAGACATGCATCAACATATCAAAGTTCCAACCCTCCTCGTCTCTCTCTCTCTCTCTCTCTCTCTCTCTCTGCGTTGACTCTCAGGTAAATGCTAGCTAGCTTCCATATATTCCTGAATGAGTAAGTTTATTGGTACAAGAGAATCGAGTTCAACATACGTAGCCAAGTTCCCTATATTTGGGTATTGTATACATTCTGATATTGGGGTTCAGATGTCATATGTTTTCTTAATTATTATATACAGCAGAAAAAGAAATATATATATATATATATATATATATATATATATATATATATAAACTCGTGAGCACTTTGCAGTCGATGTAGGAGAGGCATAACCAACCGGCAGGAGTTAATTAATCTGAATCAGGATCTGTGAAGAAGTAAACATTTTCACACCTTGTGGCCTTGAAACTGGCAATTGATGTTTCATTAAAACTCAAAGGAACCTTCAGCTTGCAGTCAATCTTCCGATACGGCTTGTAATTGCGCGACGTGAACTTGCCGTACCTAGCTTTTATCAGAAGAGCAAGCTGCACCTTTATACTGTAAATCCCAGAAGCAGTCTCCTCGGTAAACTGGGACACCTCGCGTTTTCCAAACTTCACCAGCTGCGACCCTTGAACAACCACTTGATGCAATTCGGTGGTGTTTTTGTGGCCTTGGTAGAACGGCAAAGTATTCAAAGTCACGAGAGCAAACCTCTTCTTTCGATAGTTACCGATGACCTGAATGCGACGATAATATATGCCAACCCTCTTGTTTGGGTTTCTGATGGTCATGTTGAGTGCGAGGTTGTAGTCGAGGGTGTTGTTGGAGCTGTTGAAGTTGAATTGGGTTAGTGTACCATTGGTGATTGTGAACTTTGGTTCTTGAGGAAGGAAGATGAACCCGAATATCATGAAGGAAAGGCTGAAGCAAAGGATGAGGTTGTAGTATATCCAGAAGCAGCAGGTAAAGCGGCAACCAGACATGATTGATGTATGCTATGGACAAGTTTAACTGATCGATGAATAGTGATGAGGATTCTAGAGGTGTATATATATATATATAGTGATGAAACGATCATAGTGAGCCAGCTGATAGGAAATGGATATGCCAAGAATTCGAAGTTCAAAGTCAGCTAGGTAGGAAGAGTGTTCTATGAGAGGTCTCTAAGAGAAATTGCATAGTTGTTGATGGACGCAGTTCCTGGTAGCTTCCAAACATCTGACTTGTTAATCAATGTTGACAAATTCTATTATTCTTCATTTATAAACTGACTGCTTCAGGAAACTTGGAGATGGAAATGCTTTGGGGTTTTCGTGTTTACGGCCACATGGTGATTAGTTTGAATCGAATATTTACACAGAGGAAGAAAGCTATACCGGAACGGCGGAACCGCGGAAGACAAACTAGCTATAACCAAATTACGGCAATAAAACGGAAGACGTCCTGGAAATGTGTACGTTTAGTATAATTGAGATATTAGCTAGGTTGCTGTGGGGAAGTACGTAAGACTAGAATGAAAATGAAGAAAGTTGGACTTTTTAGTTAGGGTTTTGGGTTTATATACGAGAGGTCGCCCATTCTTTTGCTTACCATTCCGTCTTTGATTTAAGTCGTTAGACTTGGATTTCAGGACCAAGACCGAGATCACCAACAACAGTACTAAAACAATAGACGAGCAATATGCTTCTGTAACGTTCTACAGTACCATACCTACTTGTGTTAGCCCCAAGAGGGTAGTTAGTACTTAGTAGGCATGCATGTGGATTTGGAACCACATGACGATTCAAGAAAATTTGTAATATTTCGTCGTTCTAAAGGAGGTTTGCATGTACACTTGTCTGTGGGTATGAAATGTAACATGACTCATGATTTTTCAAGTATATACATATACCAATGAAGGTTCATAACATCAAATACCATTTTACTTTTGAACTATCAAAATTTAGAAGGAGCAAAACACGGAGTATCAAACATATATACATTTTTTCCATACTATATAACTATATATATATAAGTGTTCGATTCATCACATTAATCATTTGCATACATCACTGGTCAAACATACTTGTTAATTGAAGAGAAAAAAAATCAAAAACTGTTCCCTTCTTCTGTGGAAAAGAAAAGAAAAATACATACAAATGTAAAATAAATAAATAAATAAATATCAACACATTTTACCAGGGTTGATGAGCAAAACATGAATTAACTAAGCTATTTCTTTCTTTCTTTCACACTTGGTACATTCGAAATTTCTACCACCCGATTTGGTAGGAACCTTCAAGTTGCACTCGTAAGCGAAATCGGTTTGAACCTTGAACAAATAAACGGTTTTGCCCGTTCTCTTGGCCCTAAGATTTAAAAGCTTAGCGTTCTTCACCTTTGAAGCATCAACAGACGTCTTTGTCTCCCCCTTGTATGTTGGTTTGAGTTCCTTCTTGGCAGTCTTCTTTATCTCAAACGGGGCCAAATCAACCTTATTACCCAATTCATTATTCTCATATACAGGAACAGTTTCAAACACTTCCCACTTCATTTCAGTATTAGCAAAAAACTTATTCTCAGCATTCAGAGTCAAGGCTAGTTCGTATTCGATGGTCTTGTTGGACGTGACGGAAAACTTGTTCAGCACGGCATCGTCCACTGTGTATACCGGTCCGGCATAGTCGTCTTGATTCATCCACCTTCGACATCACTAAACCAAATGTAACCCCGGTAATACCGAATATCACAATAGGGACGATGCAACAACAGACGCATAACTTACAAAACATGGTTGGTTGATATGGATTTGGTCTGTTTTCTTCTGCTTCAAGGCAAAGGCAGAACCAGCCCTAGAACCTTTGGCCTCGGTGAAGATGAAGAATCTCCAACCACCAAGACAAAGAAGGCTGGTTCCGGCCACCCAAAACGTCGATGTTGAAAATTTGCTAGGGGTACAAGCAGGGGCGGAGCCCGGATTTGAACTTATGGGGGTCCGTATATAAAATATTGATTATACAACCGATTACTATATTATAAGATGAAAACGCAATAAAATAAACCAATGGTCAATTAAAACAAAATTCATATAAACAATGAGTACGATCAAACATAAACAATATGTATTTCTCACTTATTGCTACAAACTAATAAAAACAAGTAATGTATCACAAAGTAGCTTAAGTAGTACAGTAAATCCTGATATAGGCCATGAAGCCGTGAAAAATGAAAAGCTACAAATGCTAATGATTGTGAGGAGTTATTAATAATTATTATTTTAGTTGTAAATTGAATACTATTCTTGTTGTTTGTTCATAATATATGATGATCACGTGTGTAATGCATGGGTAGGAGAGGTGTAAACTCTCTTAACATTACTTGAACTTAGTCTTTAAAGGGAGTTCGGACCCCGTGAGGCCGGAGTGTAGCTCTGCCTCTGGGTACAAGCACAGGAATCTGCTTCAGTCTATGTATAGCGCAATCTTAAGTTTTATTAATAGGTATGATTTGCGTGTATGTATGATGCGGATGATTCATTAGATCTTTATATAGTTTAAGCTAATTTTAGAAGTACAAATTTTCAGGTTAACCACACGACTTAGTCTTGACGGCCACCTAATTTTCGTTTGTGGGAACTTACTGTAAGATCTCATACGCTTTGGTTGCCTTTTCTTCATGGAAATGGATACATGGCATGCATATATCATGTCAAAGCATATACAGCATTCATTTTATGCAATTCCGATCTTCCATGGGAAAAATTCCTAAGCTTCACAACGTAGCACATAGCTAATCGGGTCAAGGGAAATCGGTCGTTCTAACATTAATGTGAAAATCTCATGCTTTGCATCAAAAGTTCAAAACAACCATTTTCGGGTTCAATTGGACTCCCGTATGACACCACCATTTTTCAGAAAATAGAAACCTAAGAGAAGGAGCGGTGTAGATGTAGCTAGGTTGCATAACACACAACACCATAAGGGTAGTCGTAAGCAAATATCTAGTGTGATGGAAAAGCTCATCACGACTGCAGGAGACCACTTCAAGCAAACGCTTATTATGTTTAAATTCAAAACATACCACTATTATGTCTAGTCTAAGAATTGATACGAACTTGCATTCCTAGTTTTATGCTAGCTCAACTTGGTTTTACACATCTTGAACTACTATTCTCAATCAATATGCACATATCTATGGTCATATCGTCTTAAACTAAGGAATTTTTTTCAGCACCGTGCGGAACATCCTTAGTTGCATTCATTAGTGGGGAACTTTGATTCATCTATTCCTCAGTGACCTGAACCAAAGATCAATATTGCTCAAATAAATACAGGAAATGTACCCAGAAAGAATATACAAATGTCCATCTAGCTAGCGAGATAGAAGTCGGTGTACAAAATATGCTTACATTTCACTTCCTTTTATGATTGATTTGTGCATCACACAGCACAACTGTGACTCCTCTTCAGCATCCACAGCTTCTCCATAGCTTTCTGCGCCCTTCTCTGAACTCTTTTTCTCATTTCCTCACAGTGCTGCCAAAGTTGAAGTTCAATTAGATGCTTCTTTTTCAATTGGTATACAGGAACCAATTACATATGCATTGGAAGGCCACATAGGTTGGCTCGAGGTTTTCAAGATGTGGATACATTTATGATTGCATCTTATATTACGAACATATGCATACCTGTTGCTTTCGTTTCATCTCAAGATCAGCCTGTTCAAGTTGACACAATTCAGAATCAGTAATGTAAGAGCAGTTGCAAAGTTGCAAACTATTTGATAGATGTTTCTGATGTGATTACCAGTGCCTGTTTAAGGTTTGCATTTTCTTCTCTTAACTGGTTCAGTTCTGCCTCCAACTCGACAGTGTATGCCTTCATCAGCAGAAGAAACATGTGCTTGATGAGTATGAGTAGCTAATTTGAAACAGAAAATGATTGTTCACAGAAATGACTTGCGAGGAAAGCATGACATACCTGTTTCCTGGCTCTAGACCTTGCAGCAGACTCTCTATTCTTAATCATCCTTCTCTGCCTCCTCTCCACCACCTTCTCCACCGGACCATCTATAATTCTCTTTCTTCCCCTCAGTTCACCCAAATCCATACCATATTGGCCCCCTGAGTTCGCAATCTGACTCGTACACATCCCATCTGATGACACTGGACTCAGAGGAGCAGCCATCCCAATTGGCTGTGTTGGGGCATAACCCCCGTCACCGTTCACCATTCTCCCACCAAAACAAACTGCCTGTGACGGTGGCGGCAGGTATACCCCATTCCTCTTGCCATTTGTAGCATACCCAGGTGACTCTCCCACCGGGGCGCCACCTTGAGGGATAGTTTGATAATTGGGAAGAACAGGAGTAGTACTAGTGCTAGCACCAGCATTTGCACCCATTCCCGTCATAAAACTTTGCCCCACTACGCCATACTGCTGTGGTTGCTGTTGGGGTTGGGGCGGGAGGGGCGCCACTGACGTTGAATCCTGTTCCCGAACTACCCCTGCTTTTACCAGAAAATCCTCCAATGTCATCTCCCCAAATGTGGGCTGGCGAGCAGCATACTCGGAATTCTGAGCACCATCATTGCTATCATTGTGGTTATTGTTTTTTTGCTGAGCTTGTGCTTTCTGACCCCTGTGTATTTCAGACCAAACTTCATCCACTGTCTTCCTACACAATGGCGCTGGCAGGGTGAGTGAACCCTGACGTGCCAAGCTTGGTTGCCTGGCAATCATACCCTTCTTTTCCGTAGAGACCTCGCTCAAAGCGTGGTTCTGGACATTGCTGCTGCTTATATTGTTGATGTGGTTGGCATTGAGGTTATTATTGTTGATGTGGTGGGTGGAGTTGATGGCTTGATTTTCTTCAGCAGTCCAAATGCTGTTGAGGAACTCATCCATGTTCATAGACCCGAAATTCTTGCCGTTCTCACAGAGGGTGTGCTGGAACTCGTCGAGAGTGAGAGAGTAGATGGAAGACTCTCTTCCTAAGGACGTGAACAGTTGGTTGTTCTTGGCATGTTGGTCAGACTGCAATGGTGATTCCTCCCTTCTGTGGGACATCGTTTCAGACTCCGAGACACCACCCATTGCTGTATTTGTCAAATGTCGTTTTCCGGAAATCTGACGGGGCTTATTATCTGGAGGTATAGTTGAAGCATGCAGAAGAAGCGCTCAAGGATTATGCAAAGAACAGATACTAATTAAATATAAACTTCAGGATGATCACTGTCTGTTTGAAGAGAAATGACACCAGTAAACGAACTAATCATACAACAGAGAGCTGAACGATGCTCGATCGGACCAGGTGCCTTGCCGTTTATGCCAGCTGCACATGTTCGACCATCTTGCTTCCCTGTTGTTCCCACTGATATATTAGTTTCCACAAACGTACACACCATTATATATTGTCCATAACCGAAACAAATAAGCACACTTTCCTCCGATAAAACAGGCTGGATTCACACATATACCTAAGACCCAGTTTGGTATTGAGTTTTAGAGATTAAAATCACTTATAATCATCATTTTAGACAATAACGGAGCTATAATTTAGATCTTAGGGGGGTTCGGACATAAAAGATAAAACGAGAGAGTATAGAGAATATAACTCCTATTGATGGTTTTATATATAATTTATTATTTAGCATGTATTACATACCTCTAGCATATCCTATTGATTTTCTATAAGATAAAACAATTAAATAGACTAGATATTTATAAAATATTCTAATCCAAGCAAAATTTATGCATTTCTTTCTATAAGTTGGGTGTAGTTATTATCCATTAAGTGATATTAGTTCTAATTTCATATGTTTAATTGTTGTCTTCATTGATTATGGGAGTTCAAATGATTCAATTAACACAAGATTTGATCATTTGCACTAGTACATGTAGTAATTATAGGTAGATTGACAAATGTTGGCAGGGGTCCAGACCCCTTCTAGCCCAAACATAGCTCCGCCCTTGATTTTAGATAGATCTTATGTTTGATAAAATCTTAAAACGTATTTACCTAAAACTTTTTAGTTTAAATAACCACAATTATAGAAAACAAGTTGGGGTTGTTTATTTAAAATTGAGTTTTTAAACCACAATACTAAACTAAGCCTAAATAATCAGCTATGTTAATCTTCTGATCACCAACACTGGCTTGTCAAGATTTAAACCTAGCTAGGAGTAATCAGAGGTTTTCCTCAAACATTAAGGAGAGATTTACGTGGCTATATAATGTTAAGGGGTCCATAATGAATATATGATGACAAGGAGTGTCAAATATCTCGAATGGATCCCTCCAATTTAAGTGTAAATTACCAATATAGGAAATTGGAACTAAATGTTAGCAAAAGCATAAGGAATCTTTCCTCTTTTAATATAGCACTTCACTCCACAATGAAAAGTCATCGTATATTATATCAAATAAATGAGAAGATGAAAACGTTCAATCTTTCATGAGCAATTAGCCAACTTAACCAATAAGTATTAACATCAATGAATTAATCACTCTGCATGAGAGCTGCAACTAACACAAGTTTAAAAGTTGGGTTTTGGTAGCAATTCAATAGCAATTGATCAACATGTAAGATACTTATAAAGAAGTCTCAGATCTCAACACCAGCATATATATATATATATATATATATATATATATATATATGCACAATGAAGTTTTAATGCAAACATGCAGGCAAACATTCCTACAAGAAGATAAATTCAGACAAAACAAAACATACCCTTGTTTCACAAGGTAAAGGAAATACACGCTGTAATTTTTTAGAAGCAGCTCAGTTTTGGTAAGGTGAACGAAATGTTACCAGCTGCAGGTTCTTCAGCAACTTGAATCTGAGCTCAAAGTAGCAGAAATCCAATATTCTAGGACGATAATTGAGTATTGGAACAGATCTATAAACAAAGTATACAGTATTACTACTGCTTCTTCAAGCTTTGATATATATAGAAGCCGCAGAGCACATTAACTACCAGCTAGCTAAGGGAAGGGAGAAAGCAATAAGAGAGTAAAGAGAGGAGCAAGTTCAAGACCGCAGCTCTAGGTTTTCCGGCGAAGAGTGGGGCCACAGTGGCGTGCTAGTCAAATCCGATCCAGCAGTATGAGGTTTCCTCTAAAAAAAAAAATCTAAGCCACAGTACGCCATTCTGTACACAGCTTGGAGACCTCGACACCTGTTGGACATGTGTCTTGTGTAGGAGGGTTAGGGTTTCATGTATCAACGCGTGTTTCTGCCTCCGGCCAGAAAATATAATATAGTCATCGATCTTCATGGTCATTTTTTACGATTTTCTTCGTAGAGATGGGAAACTCTTAACGTTTACATCACATGCATCTCAGTTATTTGTTATTAAGGTTTTAAATTTTGATATTTGTATGCATATCAGTGATCTGCAGTGATCTGTTATATGCTAATTTTGAAGACTTCTTATATACTGTATCATTCATAAATTAGATAAATATATCTAGAACTTCCAAGTCAGTCATCATCGATCATAATGGACATATATGACTGAAACTTTCTACATCTAGCTGTTTGATTTGTTATTTATGTAATGTACGCATTTAGATCAGTGAAGTCCTAGTTTCAAATAAGAAAATGATTCTAGGTCTTATTAAGACCTAACACTTTAAGCCTCAAATCTATTTGACATGTCAAATTACTTAAACACATCACATATTAAAAATCTTATACCATGTAATACTTATAATTAAGTATAAACGACATCTTACCATTTGGTCAGTTAAATTTCAAACAATGACTAATAAATTTCAGTTTTTCATTGAAAAATAAAACTATTTTAGCTTTCCTTCTTCTAAATATCTAATTAAATATAAAAAATATATATAGCCAATTACATATAAGTTCACTTTAAGATATTTTTTCCCACATAGATCCACCCTTACATTTTTACGCATACATGTCCACTCAAGCCTAAATAAGGTTTTGTATTAAGTATTGAAGTTCAACATAATTACAAACTATCATCCAAAACAAAAAAATAGATTTTTTCTTTTATATTTACAAAAATGTCACTAATGTAAAAAGTCAACATCTACTATCATCTCCGGCCAACCTCAGGCGACATCTCCGGCTGACCTCCGACCGGTCTCGGTCGATCTCCAACAAAGTTTCCGGCCACCCACCGACAAAGTTTTCCACCTATACCTCTAACAATGTTATCGACGATTGCGAAAGATACTGTCACCAGCAACAAAAGCTACTACCACCGGCTATAAAAGTTACTACCACCGGCAACCTCCGGCGAGGTCACAAAAGATACGTTCGCTAGCAACAAAAATACTACCGAACATACAAAAGCTACTACCACCAGCTACAAAAACTACTATGCTAACATTCTGACAACCTTCGGCGAGGTCACAAAAGATATTGTCACCAGCTATAAAAGATACTACCGAGCATATGAAAAGCTACTGTCACCAACAAAAAAAACTACTACCACCAGTTATAAAAGATACTACCGAACATATGAAAAACTACTACCAAGCATAACAAAAGTTATTGTCACCAACAAAAAAACTTACTATCACCAGCTATAAAAGCTACTATCCCCAGCTACAAAAGCTACTACAGTGAGATTTCCAATGACCTCTAACGAAGTCACAAAAGATATTGTCGTCAGCAACAAAAACTACTAACACAAGTAACAAAAGCTAATACCACCACCATCAATAAAAACTATTACCTCCAAACAAAACCAATAATTAATGTTTTCGGCAATAAAATATACTACCAAGCATAATAAAAGCTATTACCAATGTGTCAAAAATAGACAATCACAGTGTGGAAAATATACTATCACAATGATGAAAATATACTATTGAATTGTTATGAATCTCGTTTCATTCATATTGTACATTATCAGAACACGATTCTGTGCATGATTTCTCGCACTAAATTTCTATCAAATTAACACAAAACATCATCCTAATCTTTGTTTACATTTTCTCAAAACCAAAGAAAGAAACTGTAGAAATTTACAATCAGAATTTTACCAGAACAGTCACCTCCAATCGGAAGTTTAGATCTTTAGGTCGTCAACCAGATCTGCTACTTCTCGCCGCCGATCTTCAACGATTAGAGTCATCTGAGGCGACATCTTCGAAGCCGGTGAAAGGCGATCATAGTTGTCAAGGACCAGACGAGCCGGCGAGCCATCTAATTTTAGAGATCCTGTCGAGGTCAAATCAGAAGTTGTCATCGATGGAATTGGACGCAAGAGATGATCCGGCGACATTGAGGTCGAGGCGCGTCGTCGTCGATCCGACGACTTCGAGGTCGAGGTGCCGGCAGCGTCGAGGCCAAGGTCAAGGCTTCGTCATCGTTCTGGCAACGTCGAGGTCGAGCCGACATCGTCGTCATCTATCAAGCGGCGCTGAGCCATCGTCGTCGGTGTTGGCCTGAGACGCCGCCATGGCCGGAGTTTCAAGATCGGAGAAGAGAGGGAAGAGGAAGACGATGAGCCAGAGAGAGAGAAAGAGGAAAGTGAACGATTTGTGTGAGAATAAGGGATTTGTAGGTAACGAGGGATTTTAGGAACATAATAAAAGTAAAATGACAGAAGTAGGCTTACAAGTGGACCTATATATGTTAAAATACTAAGGTGGACTTGTATTAGAAAACATGTTTGAGAAAGTGACTTTCGTGAAATTTTCTAAAAAATATAACATTATTGAAAGAATTTACATTCCTATCATTGATGATGTGTCTTGACCGAATCTTCTCTTTATTAAACTAGAATATCTATTAGATATCAAACCCTAATTTACAGGGATTCTCTATATGTAATGTCTATATAAAGGTCATTTTATCAATGAATGAGTAGAAATTTATTCTCGTATTCTCATACACTACAACACGTTATCAGACTTGGTGCCTTAACTAAGAAATAATAGGCCAACCTTCCCGAAAAACCTTAAAACCTTTGAAAACCCTAATCTGCCAGTTTCATTTTTCTCGATTTCCAGCCGAATTTTCCTCTGTCGACGGCCGCAATTTCATATCCACAGAAAACCCTCGACATCTCGGTTCCAACCCCACCGGTATGACCCCGAGAACTGACCAGAAGGTTCTTGAACCGGCCGCTGGAAGTTTCCAGACCTCCACCGCTTCACCGCCTTCCTGTGCTCTGATCGACCTGATTTTTGGATACCAGCTTCCTCTTCCAGTGGCGCTCCTCCTGTCTAAGCAGCTTCCTCTTCCAGAAGTAAGTGAAAAGTTGTTTCTCCTCTCGGCAGCATCTAGAAACCAAAGATTTCAAGATTACTCGTCTTCCAAAGAAAGCCAGAAAGGTTCCCAACCCTCGGTCGAAGCCTGCAATCGACTCAAACTCATCAGAGGTAAAATTTTAATTAAGGTTACTTCTTTCCGAATTTCAATTCATAGTTCAGGCTTAGTAGCCTTTCCATTTATCCCCTCTCTATGATGAGATTAGGTTTTTGGGGGCCGGGGGGGGGGGGGAAATAGGGTTTGAGAGTTTTGTTGGGGCTCCCATCCTCTATTAAACTTTGTGACTGCAACATACGCGTCACCATATATTTGCGACGGCGATTACGCATCGCTGCGACGGCGATGAGCGTCACCTACAAGGGAAGAATCGATTGTGACTGCGATTAAGCGTTCTCTACTTTTATTTGCATAGATTTTATGACCACATCATTGGTTCACTAATTCCAATCCCCTTGTCTTTTGTAGATGACTGCGCCTCCAAGGCCTGAGTTTGAGATCCTCGATGTACGAGGAAATGATTACCTTCAATGAGCATCCGATGTTACACGATTGTTCTTCAGAAAAGGATTTACTTCCACTATTTTTCCTCTTGATGGCCTAGTTGCGGTTCCCAGTGAGATGATCAAAGCCCAAGCCCTCATGTTCCTGAGGTGTCATATATTCATAAGGAATTGAAGATGCAATATCTGATGATAATGGATCCTAAAGAACTGTGAGAAGACTTGAAGCTCTGTTTTGATTACGTAGATGATGTACAATTTCCAACGTTGCTGGCAGGATGGCAAACCATCCAACCTCTATTGCATTTAACTCAGCTCAATGGTCTTCTTTGCTTTCATTGCTGCTTTAATGCCCATTTGCACGAAGATTGTCGTGCCAGTGAAGATGCTAGAGATACCTACAGAAGACACAAGCAATACTTGGCTCAAGAAGCTAACTTTACTAAGGGAGATGACATTGATGCTGAGCCTTCTACCAATCACACCATAGCAGATTCTGTAGCTAAGATGCAAATTAGTAGTGCGCACATGGATGCTGCGGATTTTGATTAAACTCTTTTGATTAGATGTTTTTTCTCTGCTATTTTCTGTTTGGCACTTGTTTAGCCACATTTATTTTCGACTTTTCAGTCAGTTTTTATGGAATTAGACATCCTTTGATGTATTTTTTAGTTGACATTAATAAACTCTCTCATTTATGTTCAAATGTGTTGAATAGATTGAGAATTTTATTCCCTTATGATTGGTTTAAATTGCAATAAGCTAAAAGCTTCATTACATGGCAAACATGCTAAATCCACATGTGTTTGTGGTCCTTGAAATGATTATGGCATAAAGAATGGCAAAACATGAGAACAATTGTGAAAAATCAGCGAAAAAACACTACGGCAGCAAGATGCCGTGTATTGGCAGTGTTGCGGCACCCCTAAGGTGCCCTTAAGCATCCCTACTGCGCGTTGGGCAGCTGTCTGAGCCCCTAGAGGGCCCCTGCCGCAGCATGCCGAGCCCTAGTGTCGGCTGTGAGCCCCTAAGGGGCCCCTACCGCAAGCTGCCGAGACCTACCTCACGTCTGTGTCAGCAGCGTGCCCCTACCGAGCCCATGTCCGCAGTAGGGCCCCTACCTTGTCTCTGCACGTCGATGGGTGCCACCAAGCTTCGCTGAGCCCCGACCGCGCCCCTGCCACATCCATGTGCGCTGTTGCGCGCCGATCGAGCCCCGGACAAGCCCCTGTCGTGCCACGCCGCAAAACTACCCCCCTGACCGCTCCCCAGTGTGTCCCGCTAGCGGACAGGCCCTTGGCCACGTCTCTGCACGTGCCTTGCTGCATTGTCGCATGCTCTAAGCGCGCTTCCGAGCCCCTGTGAGCCCCTAGACAGCCCTTGTCGTTTGCCAGCGCTGCGAGCGCACTTTTGGTGTTGGTACCGAGCCTCTAGGCCGGCCATATGCTATGACTTCATGAAAGTGGTTTTCATGCCGTGTAATTGTACTCATTTGGGTTCCAACTTGGTTTAAATTTCTGACTAACCCCTCTATGTTTAATTAGAGTGTTCGTCTTGTCTCGATCTAAGACTAATTAATTTCATATATTTGTGTAGATGTCTCGTGGTGAAATTGAGTATTTAGCTGACAGTGGGACTACCCACACTATTCTGAGGAATAGGCTGTTATTTACGGACTTTATGTTGGCTATCAACATCCTACGATTGTCCGCTATTTAGAACATTTGACATGAGATCTATTTACTGCGAGATTCATAGATTATAGTTTTGACTAGACATTCTTCCAGCCGTTAGGGGGAGACATTATCGTTTCTGTTACAATTGAACGTTGAGAATTAACATGGTCTAACCCCACTATGTCTCGTTATGATCCCCGCACTTCTAACAATGATTAAAGGTTCAACGTATGCTCGATCTTGGGAAAGTTGCAGATTTTATGTCTGACTCATTTACCGATATCGCGAAAGTGACAAGATCAATTATACTTGCTGCAAATGTTCCTGCAAGGTTAGAATTCCCCACAAGAGGGACTTTACCGGCCGCACCCGAGCTCGGCAATGGTGTCTTAAACACGCCAGACACTCATGTTGGCGATGTGGCCGCGGCCTCAGCTCCCACCAGGAAGAGGGGGAGACCTATTGGTTCAGTAGATACTGTGTCATGTAACAGTATGGCATAAAATGATCCACTCATCATCAGCACTGTGAATCTTTCATATGAGATTGTCTCTAACTATAGTTATGTCCAAGAATCAATGTTAGCGTATATGGGGGATGTCTCGGATCCAATATTGATATTGGAGAACAAATAAATCTCAAAAATATTTACCGATGCGCATGGTATGATGGAAAGAAGTTTCATGACTATTGATGATGCTTTTTCTTATTCCGTCACTCAAGTGATTATCGACGACTATGAGATTGAACCTGCGTTGCATAATGTCAACGTCGAGTAGATTGGCCAAAATGGAAGAAAGCAATCCAGGCTGAATTAGACTCTCTAGCGAAAAGGCAAGTTTTCGGTCCGGTAGTGATATGCCCACCGAATGTGAAGCATGTTGGACATAAATGGGTCTTTATTCGAAAGCGAAATGAGAAACATGAAGTCATGCACTATAAAGCGCAACTCGTGGTGCAAAGATTTTCTCAATGCTCTGGAGTTGACTACGAGGAGATATATTCTACCATAATAAACGTTATTACCTTTCGCTACTTAGTCAGTGATAGTGTCCGAAAAACTGAGCATGCAGCTTATGGATGTGGTTACTGCATATCTTTATAGGTATCTTGATTCAAAGATATATATATATATATATATATATATATGAAAATGTCTGATGGACTTTCACTACCCAAATCAAGTTACTCTAAACCACAGAGTGCATATGCAATAAAGTTTCGGCGTTCACTATATGGATTGAAACAATCCAGACGAATGTGGTATAATCGTCTAAGTGACTACTTGATTGGGAAGAGATATAAGAATAACAATCTTTGCCCATGCGTGTTCATTAAAAGAACAAGTACCGGATTTGCAATAATAAATGTCTATGTTGATGACATGAATATCATCGGTAATCTCAAGGAAATTGATGAGACCGTGACCTACTTGAAATCTGAGTTTGAGATGAAGAATCGTGAGGAAACTCAATTTTGCTTAGGCTTAGAGCTAGAGCATCGAGAGACTGGAATATTGATTCACCAGTCAACTTATGTCCAAAAGATGCTCAGGCGCTTTAATATGGACAAAGCTCACCCACTTGGGATTCTCATGGTCACGTGAAGTCTGGATATCAAAAATGACTCATTCCGTCCTAAAGAGGAAGATGAGGAAGTCCTTGGAGCAGAAATTCTGTACCTAAGCGTTATCGAAGCTCTCCTATACTTGGCACAATCCACAAGACCATACATTGCATTCTCAGTAAACTTGTTAGCTAGGTTTAGCTTTGCGCCAACATAACGTCATTGGACTGGTGTTAAGCACATCTTCAGGTACTTGAATGGTTCAATTGATTTGTGCTTCTCCTTATTAGACTAGAATATCGGTTAGATATCAAACTCTGATTTACAGGGATTCTCTATGTGTAATGCCTATGTAAGTGCCAATCTATCAATGAATGAGTATACTTTTGTTCTCGTATTCTCATACTCTACAACAAACATCAAAATAAAATTATATTATATATCTATTATACATGTATATTATTAAAAAAATACATGTATATTATATAAATAATCTGTATGTAAATCATTTAGAGAAATTATTTGTATATAAATTATTTTTTGGAAGAATTATAGAAAATTTTGATGAATTATATCCAAATTATCTTATATTAGTTTTTTTTTTGTTGAATTATAATTGCTTTTTGGACGAATTAGGGTTAGGGTTAGAGTTTATTTGACAAAACTAATTATTATTTAAAAAATAGTTAATCTTCATATATATATATATATATATTGATGAAAGAAACATTCCTTATATTATACATAATTAGTGGTTGCTATTAATATGTAATATTTGTTTGCATTACCTAATAAAGTACATTAATATCATTGATTCACCTCTTAAAATGTAAAAGAAAATAGAAATGGTAAAATTGGTAATGCAATGTTTTGATTTGGCAAGATATATTATGTGGAATCGAAAATAAATATTTTTATTTACTTACATGGCATAACACATAGGATTAAGACCACAAATTTTAGGCCTTATTATGTGGAATCGAAAATAAATATCAATTGATTTTTTGTTAAACCAATCTTTCTCGTTTGGCTTGCTGACAAATGAAATTGTGGAATTACGAGTTGATCTTGAGCGACCTTAAAAGATGGAGTAGGAAATACGGAGGGCTAATAAGCGTTAAGCCCTAGAAAAGATGGAGCGTTTACAAGCGTAAATTCATAGGTAAAACTCTGAAACTTACCAGAAAATAAGAGAAAACTCTTAAGTTTGATTCATAATAATATGATTGATGAATTGAATAAAGAATACAACATAAAAAGTGTCTTTATATAGGCCCTAACTCCTAACTAAATCTTATTTAGAAAATCATAAAACCTAATAGAACTATAAATAATATTAAATGTCAAATCAGAATATCAAAACATTAGCCTAAATCTTACGGGGCTCACTAAAGTGAGTTTTATAGATATCGTCGTTCCCATTCCGGAAAGATATCATACTCATTTGACCAAAATCTACTCCAGTCCGATTCACAATTCAGAATCTGTCTTTTTACTCGATAATTCTGATATATTGAAAAAAGTAATTTATTATTAATTTCATTATTAAAAAGCCTATATAAATACCAAATTTCAATATTTATGACGCTGCTTCTTACTCTTCAAAATTCTTCATAAAGTCTCGTTCTAATCGCAAAACTCTATGATGGATTTTAAAGCCGGCGTTGCCCATGTAGGAACTTCTTTCCCAATAAAAGATGTCGTTTAGGACATCTTGGCACGTGCACTTCTTTTCTGAGATTACTCCAAATTATTAATATGGTGGAGCTGCCGTAGCTTGTAGTGATTTATATATAAATTGATGATCAAATACATCAGTATATACTATATAGTATACTGATATCTCATGGATCAAGAAGAACAGTTGTCCATCTTCACGGCGGTCCTCGTGGGCACTTGGGTTTTTTTCCCTATATTTTCTGAAGCTAGAAGCAAAACTTGTTGCTCTAATTGGCTATTGGGAACGGCCGGCAACAGAGTACTACTCAGAGATGCAAAGGGGACGTTAAGAAGCGGCAACGTCAATATCATAGCAAACTAGGAGCCTCACCTCACCTCACTCGCTCGGTCGAATCATCAAACGACCAAGAAGGAATCCTTTTAGGAATTTTCAGTTCTTTTATGTTGTTTGAGGTAGCAAGTCGCAACTATTGAAGCTTCGTTCTGGTTAAGTGCGACTAATAGTTAGTATTATGGCGCTTGTATGCTTTAAGTTTATAATGTCATCTATTTTCTTCTGTGTCATTGTCTAGATGTATTCTGTTGAGATATAAAAGACCATGATCCCGCCTGCGTCTGAAGCTATGATGTGGTGGACATTTCCCAGATATTTGTCTAGCAATGCATCTAAATCATATCATTTCTTCTCTTTGACACCATTTGGCAAAACAACAATTATAACATCACCTATGCGCGGAACTGATCATTTTCGAGTTGTCACCTTCTCTTCATTCTGAAGCAACCAAAATTACCTTTATCAAACCATCTCTCATTTTCCGCGGCCTACTGTAGATGAATATACACGTACAGAACGGCGCCGTGGCAGTGAAACCATCATTATCATTTCAATCTTTTGTCGACTTTACTCTATCATGTGAACCTTGTTTGCAATATAATTCATATACTTGAAATTATGATTAGCAATCATAATGTATTTCAAGCATGGCAGCATGTATTAGCAAAAGAACCCTAGTAGGGACCAAATTACATAATACTGATAATAGCCATAACAGCCACCTGATATCCTGCAAATAAACTTGTTAATTGATTAAAGGCAACAGTATCATCATGTAGAAGCTTATAAACCAACCTATTCAGTTCTATAAAAACCTCAGCTTAGTCCCCTATGCTTCTTATCTCATAGAGAGCTTTGTCTATGTCAAGAAAATGTCACTCTCTCTTGCCCTTTTGTTTGTTAGTTTCATCCTCCTGTGTGCCACAACATTAGCTTCTGATCCCGACCCAGTTCAAGACTATTGCTTACCGAATCTGAAATCCGGTACAATAAGAACACCCCACCACACCATCCTCCCATGCAAGAACTCGTCCGAGGCCATCACCGATGACTTTGTCTTCTCCGGAATGAAGGCACCTGGGAACTTCACCAACATTGGCCTCGCAGCCATCTCGGTGAACCCGACAATCTTTCCAGGGATTAACACACTAGGGATGTCATTTGTAAGAGCTGATATCAAGGTGGGTGGAATCAATCCACCACATTTCCACCCAAGAGCCACAGAAATAGCATATATAGTAAAAGGGAGTGTTTATTCTGGGTTTGTTGATTCTACAAATAGAGTTTTCGCTCGGGTAATTGAGCAAGGAGAGGTCATGGTGTTCCCCAGGGGTCTAATGCACTTTCAAATGAATGTTGGCAAGAAGCCAGCTATAGTTTTTGGAAGCTTCAATAGCCAAAATCCAGGAATGCAAAAGATCCCAGCGGCCATTTTTGGGTCTGGTATAAATGATAAGCTCTTGGAAAAGGCATTTGGATTAAGTCCTAAGCAGATTGCAATGATGAGAAGAAGATTTGACAGATAGGGTGAGGTAGCCTATATGGCAAGGCACTTTTGTCGACTGAATTGCACTGTGCTTGGAGTACTTTTATTTAATGTACCTTGTATTGATAATGTAGAAGAAATCAAGAAATTAATTTGATGATTTGAATGCAGGAATTAAACATGTCTAGATATTTTTCTATGATTTAAGCATTCCATAGTTAAACAAGCAACAGTTCTGCAGGTTTCCACAAAATTTTATCTCAAACCCAACTTTTCAAAAATCTATAAGCAACTGCATCATGATGCAACAATCTATAACAGAGCTGGCTGGTACAAAAGCAATATTGTACATACCAAAATGAACTTTGATTCTCCACAGAATATGAATGCACAGATAAGCTAACCTGAAGTAGCCTGTTAAGTAAGTAAAAGATTACTTCTCATCAATTAGAAGTGCCTTGACAATGGTATCGCACAATCCATCAGCATGTGGGAACAAGTGTCCAGCACCTGGTATCTCATGATATCGAATCCAGGGAAGTTGTTGGGCAATGTACCGTTGCAGGGTAACAGGAACCATGTTATCATCGTCACCTTGCCACACGTGAACAAAAGCTTCATTGTTTGGAAAAGGATTTTCCAGATCCAGAGGACTGAACTCCCAGGTCCCAAATCCAATATTGACGTCACGGTGAATGGACTCGAAATCTCCTTGCGGTTTTACCTGGTCCTGAGGAAGCCATGACATAAAATGATTTTACCTTCTTTCTTTTCATAGAAATAAAAAGACATGTATAATAGCATATGGATGTATCATAACATTATCTTTATTAATTCATCCTGATCCATATATATATATAGAGAGAGAGAAAGAGGCAAACCTACAATATGACCCTAGGGTTCAGATGGGTTTAATTACTTTTATATGATTTGGTTGTAGACTTGTATGCGATTATGGTGCTCTCCCATTCTTCTAGAGAGGCAAACCTACTTATAGACATGTATGCGTGATGCATGAGAGAGAGAGAGATTAGGGATTAGCTAAGTAATTAAGCACAATCAAAAACCCACTGGCTAGAGGGAGGGAGGGAGAGGTTATAGTACACTGCAAGACCATATTAGTCAATAACACTGAGGAATTATTAGCTAGTCCCGGCACATATCTGAGTTGATGTTCCCAACTAATAAGTCATTGACATGTGAGTGTCTTTTTACACATCACTCACCTCAGTTAGTTTGAGAAAACGGTGTTCTCACCTCAGTTAGTTTGAGAAAACGGTGTTAATGTCTGTCAATGTCATTACCATAGAAACTGAGTGCAGAAGTGAGAGATTTGAGAGGAGAGAGAAAGTAGATTTGAATTTCCCTCTCTCCTCCGCCACAAACTTCCGAGCACCACCGTGACCCACCTTCAACACTACTAGACTCACCAACTTCTGACGAGTTCGTTTCTACCTCCGCGGTAGTCTGACGAAATCGGAAATCAACTCACACGCTGATATACTGGTACTCAGAATTCTCTCTGGGCACCCAAACCTTCTTCCCCTCACGGCCTCACCCATGAATACAACAACGCAAGTAATCCAGAAATATTATTGAAAAACTGTAATGATGAGTTCACCCTTCTGGATTTTCCCAAACACAACACCATTAACTTTTCTCAAAATCCAGAAAAAATATTGAAAAATAGGAAATGTGAATTGAAGACCCATGATTTTTGAGAAAATCAATTAAATAGGTTTCATTATGTGCTAAATCGATGATTGACAAGGAAAATTCAACCAAACAAAATGGATGAGAGATGAGGATTTGAGTTTTGGAGTACAAGGCCATGGAGAGTGAAGGAGAAAACCATTGTTGCAAGTTTGAGGGATTACAAATTGACGGAGTTAACAGCCGTGCTATCCATTTAAGTTGATTTAAAATATTGTATACGTGTCCTTAGCTTATTGGGTAGGAACACCAGCTCAGATATGTGCCGGGACCAGCTAATAATTCCTCCAATAACACTATATATACATCTAAAACTGAATCAAAGCTGTAGAGATAAGGGATAGATCTAATCCTAGAGAGTTACAAGAGATTGCAGTCGAGCCATACAGCAATCCCCTTTCTCCTCTATTTTTCGTTTTTTTAATGTCAATATTTTCGATTACCTACTAGTCACGGGTCCTAAAGTTTAATGTCCTACTAGTCACGGTCCTAAACTTTCAATGAGATGTCACTGCCAAATCCTTCCTAACACTGACTAGCAGGCTTTTATTGATCACACTAAACCAACTTGTTAGATGAAAACTAATATAAGTTATTATCACCAGCATGGATACCAAGGAGTACCTCTTCCCATATGTGAGAGGTTTTACCCGACGACAACCACAAGACTACTTTGTAGAAGAGGGATATATACCTCCCTCTCTGGGCTGCTCTTGATTATTATACATGGGATTTAGTCAGTAAATGTTGTAATCTTTATATAATGAATCAAATTTTGTAAATTTTGAAATTTATTCAGTAAATGTTGAGTTTTAAACATGACCTCATTATTCTGAAATGGGTTGCTACCAGGTGTTAAAAATCCTAATGTGAGGGCATGTCTGATAATGTTTTTTATTTTTTGTTTTCTGTTTGCTATTTGTCAAAAGAAAAGAGGCACGAGAGGGAGATTAATGGCCCTACTATCTTTTAGACAATTATTGTTCCATTTTTTTTTCAAATGCCTTTTTATAGTTGCACATGGCCACGCACAGCCCAGAAGTTGAAGTGGTCTCAGTCAAGTTTACTGAAGAACATCAATACATGGAACTATAACGTAAAATAAAATACAAACATAAATAAGTAAGCTATTGTACATACCATATTAGGTTTTCCTTTGAAAAGCTTAGGGAGGAGTTCTTTATCTTGTTGAGAAAGAATATCTGTGCTCTGAGCCAAAACACTTGAAGTGGGAAACCATTTTTGAGTGTTCCAAAGATAGGTGAGCCAAGGGGTGTAGTGAGAAACACGAACTGCCCATTGGTCTTGCTGAAACTGTTTGTAGTATGCTTCATTAGAAAGATTTGCAGGAATACCAGTCCACCAGTAATTAACAGCTGGAGCTAATAGTGCCGCTCCTGCTAGCCTGACATTACACAAAATCCCTCACGTAAGAGAAACAACATACAAATACAATACTTCCATCTCCTATATCTATCAGTATTAATCAGCCATAAAAGACCTTTGGCTTAATATAACTAAAATAAGAAATCAATAAACATGAAAAAACTATAAACTGCAGTTAGGAAATGAAAAATAAAAGGAACAACATATCAAATTTAACTAGAGTACCGGAAACATCCCTATTTAGGGTACTTTCTCTATTTTGTTTTTCTCTTTCTCAATTCTAAATCTTATGGTTACGATACAATAAAAAAAAAAATATGCCAATCGACACACCAAACGGGTGTCAAGACCCTAGCCCTTACGTGAAATGGCTGTAACATGTCGTGTATGTAAATTCTAACTTTGTAGGCTTTGCATGGTATAAATGAAATATGTTCTACTACCACACCATATGGGTCCCAGACCCACAACAACTGCACTTGTTGATTTGTTGTAGTCAGTCAGCATGATAACATGGTATGATAGTTACAGTTTTATCTCTTCTAACCAAACACATTAATACAGAACCTGTTCATTTACAATACCTGTGAGGGATGTACTTGATGCAACCCCAAAGCGCCTGTCCACCCATGGAAAAACCAATTACATAGAATCTGGATCCTAATCCTAATTCATCAGCCAGCTCCTCTATATCCAGAGCCAAACTCTTTGCTGTTCTCTTTGGATCAGGATCACTCTCTCCATAACCTGGTCTGTCAAAAGACACGATATAGATACCCAAGTCTTCAACAATTTCCTGAAAGTGCTCACCACGGGTCAATATAATAGTAAAGCAATTGAAACAGACACACAACAAACCAAAAGATACATACTGGAGACAAGTTTTCCGCAACAACAGCATTATGTCTGCAAGAATTGATACCATGGACAAAAACAATTTTATACTGAGCGTTTTCTTTTGAAACCCCATGCTCTTGATAGGCCAAATGCCTTCCATCCTTAAGTTTTATTCTTGGTGCTGTAACAGGAGGGCCATCAGGAGAACCACATATCTTCGGTGGAGGAGGTTGGATGGCCTGATACGCCCATGCCAGAAACCCCATAAACAACACTACTAGGGTTGTCCTAAAGATCCCTGAAATTTTTTAGTTCTTATTAGACCACAATGAAAAAAATTCGAGAAAGCTCAAGAAACATGTTACGCAACATATCAGCTAAAAAGAAGGGGCCAGCATATTCAATTTCGAGCTTTGAGCATAAAAAATATAACAAAGCCATAACCCTTTTTCATCAAATGCAAATAGAAGTTTAGAACAGAGATACAATGGTTACCTAGAGATACAATTTACACAGATAAGGCCTTATGGCACTATAACAATGAAGCATAATCCCTGATCCTTGAATAACATGTCCAACTTAGTCCATAATTACATAATATATAAACCATGTATAAGGATATAGAAATTTCACACAGAGATAATTAAGAAAGCAATGCACCTTCAAAGGCTTGTTAGTTGTTAGTTGTCCGCTTACATGTAGGCAGTAGTCTATAGCTATCCAGATGAAAGACAAAATCTTTCATCTAGTCTTTACTCTAACTCACCTTGGGAAAACTAATTAAATTTCCATCGATGAATTACTTCAAGGAGAAAGAACCCATTTTCACTTTTTTTTTTGTTTCGTTCGTTTTGTTTTAGATGACTGATAGTCTGATACCATGCCAAAGTTCACTCCCAATACAAGCTTAAATTCGGAGCAGAGAACAGTTCATTGCCAGAAAACATTTATCCAAGTCAACTGAACTCCTTGTTACATTAATTTTGCTTGTTTTTCGTGCATTGGATAGGATTGAACCCAAAACATCACCTTTTCCGCTATTTACTTCTTAATACAACATCAACATTCAGAGCAATAATAACAAGTTCACCCTCAAAGGCTTAAACCCATTTCAATTTCGGATCCTTAACAAAAATGATATAAAAAGCTGATTCTTTGATCCTCAATTATCAACAAAACCCAAGAAACCAATGACAAATAGCTAAACGAAGTAAAGAGAGTTCAAATTTCCTCGTACCCAGAAAAGGAACAGATTCAAACGCTAGTCCTACATTATTATCATCAAGAAAACAGAAGCTGGTTTTGAATTACCATCAAAGGCGTTGAATCAAATTAGAAGAGAAATGAGAATGAAGAAGAAAAGGGGCACCTGAAGGAAGACGGAAGGAGCTGTTCTGCTTGGCTCTACGAGTGTGAGCTCGGGCCGAAGCGGCCGATATCTTCCGGTTAACTCCACCGGCCATTTCCACCAGTCGACGAGACCTGTCTTAGATTTACGATCAGATCGAACAAGGCTGTCTTTGAGTGTGTTTGTGTTGTTGGGACTGACCGTGTTCCCAAATGGTCGATCAAAACAACAAAATAAAACCCACTATCCACATGGTAATTGTATTGTTTTTTTTTTATCAAGTGGTAATTGTATTGTTAATCCTAATCTAATCCTAGTCAAGCAGCGACCCAACAGTAGCTCATATATTCATTCGCTTTTTTTTTATTTTTTTTTCTTCTTCAAAAGATCTTTCTTATTTTTTATAGCAAATCGCATATACATCTTCTAAAATGATTTGAAATACAAATAAATCTACTTGTGTTATTGTTAAACAAATTAAGACAGTTTTTAACAATTAAGGACAATCTTTTCTCTACATGTCATGTGTCATAGTTTAATTTACTAAAGTAATCATGCACTAATTAAATATGTTTTTAGAAGAGAAAAGTCTTTCATTTTGAAATTTTTCAGTAAATGAAATACAGTAACATGTTTTCAATAACTTAGTGTAGTAGCAGAGGTTAACATTCCAGTAGAAGTAGTAGCAGGGGTTAACATCCCAGTAGTAGTAGCAGTTAATTCCAGTAGAAGTAGTAGCAGAGGTTAACATTCCAGCATAAAGTAGTAGCAGAGGTTAACATCTCAGTAGAAGTAGTAGCATGTTTTCAGTGGCTCAGCTAATGTAGTAGTATGTTTTGCTGGAAAACTACACTTCCAACAAAAATAGTAGTAGCAGGGTTTTAGTAGCTCAGCAAATGTAGTAGAAGCAACTATTTTCAGTGTTATTGCACTTACTGGAATGTTATTGCTACTATACTTCCAATAAATGCAGTAACAAATTTTTAGTGGTTCAATTAATGTAGTAGCAGCTTCAATAACTACAGTAACATGTTCTTAATGACTTAACTAATGTAGTAGCATGTTTTGCTGGAGAGTTAGCTGCTACTACACTTCTAATAAATGTAGTAGTAGAGTTTTAATGGTTCAGCTAGTGTAGTAGCAGTTTCAGTAAGTGTAGTAACATGTTTTTAGTGGCTCAGCAAATGTAATAGCAGTAGCAGCTGCTATTTTCTTTCCTATTCCCCTTACTAGAATGTTGCTGCTACTGCACTTCCAATAAATGTAGTAGCATATTTTTAGTGGCTCAGTTAGTGTAATAGTAGCTTCAGTAACTACAGTAGCAGGTTTACATTTGCTCAACTAATGTAGTAGCATGTACCAAACAACCACCATATAAATCCCACCATTTTACTACTCAAAACACCACCTAAAGTACATGGCATAATTTAAATAAAATGATCAAGAAATTACAAAAACCTTCTACTATAAGCTTTCCTCAACAAAGACTCACGTCCAGGAAACTTTTTCGAATTATCCACCACCCAATTATCCTCATCACCATTCTCCTTCCTACTCTTCCTCTCTAATCCAACTCCATCTCCAAAACTACCCCCAACCTTCTCCACAACGCCCACTTTCTCGTCCTCTTTCCCAACACCTCCTTCCTCTCTCTGCATCCTCACCCTCCTCTCCCTTCTCTTCTCCCCTAAACCCTTACTACCCTTCTTCTTCTTCTTCTCTCTCTCACTCTCTTCTCCAGCTTCACTCTCACTCTCATTCCTCCTCCTCAGAATCCTCCCACCTTTCGAAATCCTCAAGAGCTTGAAGTTCACTTTACTCCAGCCAACTTTGTCGTCATTGTCCAACCCGAATCTGTCGTTGATCGCAAGAAGCTCCGAAACTCTGCCAGCGTTGCTTCTGTTACCGATTTTGATTTCGTTGACTTTCTTGAGGGTTTAAGAGCTCCGATAAACAAACCGGATTTATGGTTTTCGACGTAGATGTAGTTTAAGATATGTTGGGGACGAGATTGTAGGTGATGTGTTCTCGCGGTGAAGATCGATTTTACAATCTCTCCACAACTCATTGAGCTCACCCGAACCAGAAGGCCGTTGAGCAACTCCAACGAACTCATAGCGACGTCACGCCCAGTCAATCACTTGCAGTTAAAGGCAGAAGCAACCTGAACCGGGAGCAGGAGAATCCGGCCGGGTCGGTTGAGCATCATCCCAAACCGATGGTTGTTCCAACTGGCGAGCCGGTCAAGCTTCAGGTAGAGAGAGAGAATCAGATCCGAAATATGATAGATCGGAGAAAGAGAGAGAAGATATTTGTGGTCAGGGTATTTTAGGTTGAGGCAGTGACAATTTTGTATATATTTCAGAAAATAATGGTTTTTTGGGTATTTTACATAAAAAATTGCTAACAGGGCATGGTACTATGTACTGTGGGCTTTAGATTATGTCCTTATTTGTTTAAAACTGTTGAAATGTGATTTTTCTGTATTTTGCAACTGTTTATAGTAGTGAGATATCATTTTCTCTATTCTTTATTGACACACCCTTTTATATCACTGACACACCCCTCTTCATTTTCCTATTACTTTAAATCAGTTTTGTTTACTAAGTTCCCAAACTACCCTCTCTTGAATCGGAGATTATTCAGTCCACATAGTGGGATGTCACCAACGGTCAGCTAACAGAAGCGTGCAGTACACGCGCTGTTAGTCTAGTTCCAAACAATAGACAGTAAAAACGGAATTACCATCCTTTCTTTCTCTCTGTTTAGTTGGGTCTTGTCCCTCCGACCTGCAAACCCAACAAACCTATCCCCTAATTACCCTTTCTCCTTCATTGGTTCGTTACAAAGCCTCGTCTATTTCCCGATTTCCAAGTCGAGCTCAGTGAGAGACTCCAGAAGGGAACCATTGAGGAGATCGATTTAAGGACAAGTCGAGGTAGCTAAGGTTGTAAAGGAGTCGAATCTGAGCCGGAGAATGGGAGAGGTCGAGGGAAATTAGGGTGGTGGCGTTGAAGAGGTGGGCGTAGAGAAGAGATAAGAAGAAATGGTATGAGAAGAGAGAAGAGATCTGTTGTACGACCAAAAAAGAAAAAGAAAAAAGAGATTGTTGTAGAGTAAAGAAGATGACGGAGTTTTTTATTAACCAAGTTATTGTACCTGCAACAAAACTCCAATCACATTAAAACCCTTTTGTATCGCATGTAGTATTAGACAAATAGGGATCGTTCTATCCGGGGAATCCTAGGGTATTCAATTACACAAAGTGTCACATAACAAATTGGGGGTTGAAAATTATATTAAATCCTACTGAAAATTTCACAAATAAAATAAAAACCTAATTTTATTATTTACATGATCTTCATCTTTCACACAACATGTCACCAAAAACTCATTTAACAAAACCAACAAAGAAACATGGCAGGAATTTTCGACAATCATTCTAATTTCATCCTAATTCCAATTTAATTAGAGCCTTCGTGGTTATTTTAATCATGCAAAACTCCTTAATTATCTAGAACTAGCTTCGTGCATAATCCTAGACATAGTGCTAAATTTTTCAGAAACACTTCGTGTAGAATCTGAAACAAGAAACACATACGCACAATAAGTTTAATTGGAACATATTAGGGAGTATGGCGTCACCTCATCTCCTTTCTCTATGTAAATTTTCTGTATTACTCTAGCCCTTTGAATAAACATAAGGAAAAACAACTTCGTGTATGTTTCCCCTTAAATTAAATTCGGCAATTGAAACCAATACACAAGGGACAGCCATGATCAAGGCTGCCTTCATGCATCGATTTTTGTGCATACGAATGCAGAAAATTAATCAGGATAAAACAAGAAATCATGTATTTTTACTGCCCTATTCCTTTACTAATTTCGTTTCATGCTATGAACAAATAAGATATCAAACAACCAAGTAGCAAATTCGGAAATCCAATATCAAATTATTACACAAAATTCCAACAACAAAAATCTGTTTACACTTCATAGACAAAGTAAAACAAATCAATAAATACATAGCCATGAGAAAGGATGAATCACACTTTGTTGAACCTTGAAGAGGGCTTGACAAAGTGACGTCTTGATGGTGATGGAGGATGGTTGTGGCTTGTGAATTTACTGAATATTTTTGGTAGGGATTTTGACAGAGTTTTGGCTAGTGAAATATGAAAGACCAAAGATTAAGAGCTATACATGTCTATTTATACAGAAAAATCGAAGAGAAACCCTAGAGAATTCGGAAGCTTCAAGGAGACACAACCCTTGTGGGACTTGAAATCCTTCTTGGACTTGGTTTCTTCTTTCTTCTTTGACAAGGATTTCGACTTGGACCTTGGATTTCTGATTTCTTGGACTCCTCTACATGTTATTAGATCCATGTAGGCCTTATACACACGTTCTTGGGATCATAGGCAGCCGAAATCATGGACAAACTCGGCAAGGACAGACTTTCCCGGTTTGACCGGAAAAGCTCCATACTTGGTTGTTTCGGCTGCCATGATGCATTCTTCGAATCTTCTTCTTCAATGCAGCTTCCCATGACTTCATTAAGCTTCTCTTAAGTCCTTTGACATGCTTGGGAAGAATTTTGGTGAAGAAACATCCTCCCAAACTCGTGTGACTACTTAGGCAGAAACTGCCCAGTTTTGCAGCTTGACCTCCGTCATTTGTTTTGATCATAACTCCTTCCTCATAACTCGGATTGCTGCGATTCCAAAATATTTAGAAACTAGACATCCACAGCTTTTCATCCATATATGGCACGTTCCCTGGTTCCTCCTGGATCGTCCTAGGGAAATCTTTGACGTTGAGTTATGGTTTCTGGAAATTTCTGCTCGGATCAAAACTTGTGTTTCGGAGTTTCTTCTTTTCCATGGCCTCTCTTGTTGTCCTCCGTGAATCCAATCTTCATGATTCTTGTTCTCATATGCTCATTTACATGTCATCTACACATTAAACCAAATTCCTCAAAATTGACAATGTAAAGGTACGATGAATCATGATAAAATTACTAAGTGTTATCCAAAATCGGTTTTACAATACTTAAGCTCAAATTTCTGTATAAATACATGTTTTAGCCATTGCTCTACAGAAAACCCTTTTGACTTAAAATAAGTAAACAACATTACTTAAGGAATAAACAAGGTACAAATGAGGGTAAAAACATATTAAAAACATAGCGTAAAACGCACTTATCAGAAGACAACACAGAATAATTAGTACGAAGTAGAAGTCTACTTATTCATTTTCATTAGCCTCATTATATAGAGGTAGAGTTTACATCATAGTACATAACTAATGAGTAATTACGTGGACAGCTACATAGATTATAATATTTATAACACTTCCCCTTGTATGTCCACCAATAAATAATGAAATTAGACGCGCTTATTGTTGTCTCATTAAAAACCTTGTCAGGTAACAAAAACCGAGTGGGAGAAAAATAACCCTGGTCGAAGGAGAAAAAGAGTACAACACGCATATGTCTTAGATAGCATACTTCTGGATGCTCTCCCTGATGAGAATCTCTCCCTGAACGTTGCAAGCTTCATGCGCCGTAAATAACGGTTTGATTTGTCCATAACTAAAGTGAGACCATGTGTGCTTTGCATATAAGAGCTCATCATGAAATTTCAAACCTACAAAGTTAAAACAATACTAAGAGAGCTAAACGATTATAAATAAGTCTTACCTCATTAAGTCGTATGACCCAATTCATACACTAAGTAATAGCTAAACAACATAAGCTAATTGACATTAAAGTATTAAAACATCATCATGGCGTATCCAGCCATACACATCAATATCTTTGTGTATGATACATCTCATATAAACTCTACAAGAACTCTGAGTAATTTATATCTCTCTAAGAGTTAGAATATGTAGCAACATAATGATCATAACTCGAATTCGATTTTGTAGTCTAATCATAGTACTCATTGAGGCGATTTTGATCACATTAACTATAACTGAATGAGTATATATGAGCTAGTTTTAGACTATTTGATTCCATGAATTAGCTTCAGTCTCTCTCAAGTATTCATGGATCGAATTACATTAGAATCATTCATGTACTTGAATCTTTTGAGGATATTGACAAGCGATACGCTTGTAATGACACTTCACTTCTAGAAATTTGGTTTATCAATGTGTCTTTAAAGGCCCTCGTAATATACGATGACAACATGCCATAAATCTCTCGTCCATGTAACTCTATACTTATAGAAAAGTATCGTTCGTATAAGGGCAGATTCATAATCTCATGTCTTTTGTAGACATTAAATCATAGTGATTTACTTTCACTGTGGTAAATACCTTTTTGTATCTTTTAGGGTCAAAGGTCAAAGCATCTCATCACGTTTCAAATATTTAGTTTCATTGGAACTGACTCTTTCTAATTTGGCCAATGTTTCTACCTGTTACGTCCCGAGCCGGGAAGTGGTCGCGGAGCGGAACGAAGTAGAATTCTTGAGGGGCTTTCACTCGGTACCTGCACAAATGACAGCGTCACGGGGTCGGGACTGGGGTGGCCCAGTCTTCGACTCTCCGATCCTTAAGTTAGCTTTGAGCACTTGTACGGGTAGAGGAATGAAAGCGGGAGAGAATGTATATGTGAGTGTCTAGATGTGTGTACCTTCAGCTTGTTTTATAGGCTAAGCTTGTGTACCTTGAGCTTGTTTCCAATGTGGGACTCTTTGCCCTCCTTTGGAGTGTCTCCCCTTTTGGAGGTGTTTTGCCGCTAGAGTGACTTTGGCAAGCGGTTTGTTACCGGCCCTTCCTTCTTTGGATGTCTGTGAAGGGCCCACCAGGGTTATCTCGACCGGGTAATTGTACCGTATTCTCGGCTTAGCCAAGTGTTTTGGTTATGTACTAACAAGTCCCCAAGTCCCCAGTCCGAGAGAGTTCATGGGTGGAGAGTTATTCTAGAGATGCCGAGGATAGGTTTTACCCGGGTGCAGGAGGCATGGTACAGAGTCCCCAAGTCCCCACGCGAGAGTCGTGAGGTGACGGGGGTGATGTTCCAGAAACCTGTTGGCAAGAAAAAAAAAGTTTAATGTTGCTCTGGCGAGTCAGTCCGCGCTTGGTTGGGGACTGTCGCGAGGTGGCCAATCAGTCCGCGCTTGATTGGGGACTGTGGCTATGTGGCGAGTCAGTCCGCGCTTGGTTGGGGACTGTCGCGAAGTGGCGAGTCAGTCCGCGCTTAATTGGGGACTGTGGCGAGGCAGTCCGCGCTTGATTGGGGACTGTCGCGAAGTGGTCAGTCAGTCCGCGCTTGATTGGGGACTGTGGCTATGTGGCGAGGCAGTCCGCGCTTGATTGGGGACTGTCGCGAAGTGGTCAGTCAGTCCGCGCTTGATTGGGGACTGTGGCTATGTGGCGAGGCAGTCCGCGCTTGATTGGGGACTGTCGCGAGGTGGCCAGTCAGTCCGAGCTTAATTGGGGACTGTGGCTATGTGGCGAGTCAGTCCGCGCTTGGTTGGGGACTGTCGCGAGGTGGCCAGTCAGTCCGCGCTTGATTGGGGACTGTGGCTATATGGCGAGTCATTGAGGATTGGAGATGGCTGGGGGGGCCGGGAGTGGAAATGAGGGATGGGATATGTATACGATCTGGTTGGGCTCTCCCGAGAGTACGGGACCAGTCTGGTCTTGAAGGGAATCCGGGGTCCCGGCAATTCGCGCCGCGCAGTCTGAGTGATCGTTGTACACGTTACGATGCTCTAACGTGGCGCGGAGCAAGGAATGCGCTTTCTCCAACTCAGCAATACGTACCCGGTACGCTTCCGTTTCTGCCCTTTCCTTCGCCGCTTGCTCGCGGAACGAATGAAAGTCTCGCTTGAGGAGTTCAAGGGCTGTGGCGGGGTCGGGATGGCTAATGGGGGCTGAGCTGCTAGTTTGGGGAAGGGATGTGTCGCCGGATTGAGGTTCTACTTGAGTGCCAGGGTCCACGGGGTCATCAATAATCTCCACCATGGTGTTGAGTTCCGAGGCAAGTGGGAGTTCCACAAGATATGGGGCCCTCCTTCTAGCGCCAATTGTTTCTACCTGTTAAGTCCTGAGCCGGGAAGTGGTCGCGGAGCGGAACGAAGTAGAATTCTTGAGGGGCTTTCACTCGGTACCTGCACAAATGACAGCGTCACGGGGTCGGGACTGGGGTGGCCCAGTCTTCGACTCTCCGATACTTAAGTTAGCTTTGAGCACTTGTACGGGTAGAGGAATGAAAGCGGGAGAGAATGTATATGTGAGTGTCTAGATGTGTGTACCTTGAACTTGTTTTATAGGCTAAGCTTGTGTACCTTGAGCTTGTTTCCAATGTGGGACTCTTTGCCCTCCTTTGGAGTGTCTCCCCTTTTGGGGGTGTTTGTTACCGGTCATTCCTTCTTTGGATGTCTTTGAAGGGCCCACCAGGGCTATCTCGACCGGGTAATTTTACTGTATTCTCGGCTTAGCCAAGTGTTTTGGCTATGTACTAACAGCTAATAATATGCTTTGTCGACATGCATAATGAAACGTGGAATAGTATCGATTAATACAGTCCTTAATGGTCTTTGGTAGCTACCATTTGTAAATTGTCATAGATGATCATCATTCATAGATCCCACACATTCTTATATGCATGCATTTCTGATATTGGGTACTCATACCACTTCTGAGGCATATATTGTCACTTCTAGGACAAATATTATCTAGTGAATGTGGATCTTTTACTTGTAATATCATGTAGACCATTAGAGGATCTGTATAATCTTCCTTTTTTAAGAGCTTAAAACTTTAGACCTGGTGGATACATACCACTTAAATTCACGCCGTTATTCAAATGACAATAGTTTTATTCTCCCCCTAACGGCAGGAAGACTTTCATGTTATGATCATCCGCAAATATGTGTTTAAAGCTCTATCACTTTCTTTCGAGTGAGATGTTCATTGACTGGTGGCGAACCTAAACCAAGTGTGAGGTCAAAAACATTATATTCATTCGTATCAACCAATATACCATTCTCTAATGGCGTACCTACAACCTTTGTATGTGTAGCCGTATTAGGAACTCTAACATTGTATCATGACATTCTCTTCAGGAGAATCATGTCATCTGGATACATATAGATCCCGCAAATAAAATGGGGTCTATATTGTTTGTGTCAATATGGTTGGTCTTAGGGACTTTAACCAAGCAAATGCCTATGCGTTAAGCATATATATATATATATATATATATATATATATATATATATTTGTCAAGATCTTTTATCAACTCATTTACTGAGATATTTATCAAAACCAAAATGAGAAAGTGGATAGACAAGTCAAACCAATTTATATTGTTCTTTAGAAACAATCTTTCTCCCCCTCATGATAAGAGAAGTTTCTCATTGAGGTGACAACTGTAGCAGACCAAATTCATTTTGAACTGCTGGCCAAAATGATATACTTAAAATTTTGATCACTTTTTCAAAGCTTTGAGAAATACAAAATTGATATCGACATAATTAAATCAATGAAATGACATACCAAAGATCAATGACTATGTTCATACTTGGCCGTCATAAGATTAGACCAACAGTTGAATGTCTAGTTACTTATAAATTGATGCCAATATAACTCCCCCTCAAAACTTCAGGTTTGAGGTTGGCCAACACTAAAACTTTAAGATAATTTGTTCATATATATATATATATATATATATATATATATATATTCAAAACTTAAGGCTCGAGTCTGCACAGCTAGGACTCCAAGTTATAAGATAGAGTGTACTTTTGGACACTAAATAATACTTTGTGCTCGAAGCTTCATGTTCGAATTTTTACTATTAGAACTTCGGGTTCTACTATACAAAATTCATATTTTTGAGATATGGGACTGCTGGCCCATATCAATAACAATAAAATTTAAACAAGAAGTATTGTAATGAAGGTATATAACAAAATAAGAAACTTGTAAACAACAAAAAGTAAATAAATTGTACACATGAAACTTCTAGATCCATGAATGAATAAAATACACAGATCTTCAGGTCTGGTTAACTTTATCAAATATGATAATCTTATTTATCTCATTTAATTGTACAAGAACATATATAGTATCAAAATAAGTTGAGGAACTTCAGGTCCTCGTATGATTATGGATCTCAATATGTGGTTTTGATCATTGTACAAGTCTAGGAACTTCCGGCCCTCGTAAAGAAACTTCATATTTTGACTTAGATTATATTATTCTTTAGGAACTTTAGGCCCTCTAATAGTTTGACCAAGAGACTTCGGGCTCAATCTATGATTGCAAAATTTTCGAGACTAGAATGTGTTAATCCAATGGCTCTATTGGCTAAATCCACAGTGCCAAGAGACCAAGCAGAATTTCGATTTAGTACGCTGCTTTCCACATAGATTTTGCAGAATAATTCCAAAGCAAAGGAATTGGATAAGAGTGCACCGAATGTTAATCTGTTGAAAGTAGAACCTTATCCTATTACCAATACTCTTAATTCTAATTAAGAGGAAGTCTCACTCGAAGACACACAACAAATTTAAAAGGAGTAGCTGAATGGGTGAGATAGCGACATGACCTCCTAATCAAAACATATATTGCTTAAACAGAAACAACGGCTATAATTATGAAATCTAGGCTCATAGATCATGAATCTTCTTGGTCGAAAACAACAAAAGTTGCATCAAGATATCTTGGATCATCATCGAGGCTAAAACAGAATATAGAATAAGCTTGTTGGGTAGTAAATTGCACTGGCAGATAAACTACAAGGTAACAAGGATAAATTATGCTAATCATATACAACAATAGAACAATGAAACTCATAGAACATGATCTTGGAAAATAAAAACAACGAATGTTGCACCAAGAACATCATAGATCATCCTTGAGTTGTAAAAAAAAGTTGGGCAAAGGTGAATGACAAAAAAAAAACAATTTTGGATTTCTAAGGTTTGATCGTTATCAACTCAAAAGTAGAGTCGTGCTAATAACGTGGTGTAAAGTAAAAAAGAAAATAAGAGAAGACACAGAGAGAATAGTTGGGAGGAGGTAGAAGTCTACTCATTCATTCTTATTAGCCTCCTTATATAGAGCCCTTTCAGACTCTACTCTGATCACTCCTGATATTTATTGGTTGCTCTGCTCGTGACACACCGTGAGTATCGAATCGCTGTGTTTGTAATTCCTCGTCCGCGAGGTGGCACCGAAATCCCTCCACTTGGTTAAGAAGTCAAGCCCCGACGCACCCCCATTTCCTCGTCCGTGAGGTGGCACGCCCGCATCCGCACCATTAGTTTACTTTTGGTACCGCTAAATACCTCTCAAGCCCCAGCTGAGGATCGTGGTCAAAACATTAGCACGCCTAGTGGGACCAGGAGTACAAGCGATTTACCATAGGGGAGCCAAGAAGATCACCAAGGTATGAGCCCCATAACAACGCGGCTTGCTGATCTCTCACCAAGGTAGTCTCTGACGACACCTTCATCGGAATCGACGATCGGAAATAGAGATGCAATATGATTGGCAAGAAAAATTAGATGCCATCGAGATAAAATATGTCGAACTAAGAGCTGCCAGCCACAAAAAGCATGTTGCCATCATCAAGCAAAGCGTTGAGGAAACAGCTACTAGAGAGGCAGCTGAAGAAAAGGAAAACGCCGAAAGGGAAAGCCTTTCTAGAGGGGTTTCATCAACAGTGTGATGCCTTGAAAAAGGCTTTACAACGCCAAATTGTAAGGCCTATAGTTGACGAGCACGTCCTTGCTAAAAAGATTGAGCTGCCTAGCAGCCAATCTAATGATGAAGACTCTCATTTGGATGAACCTACGTCCAAAGAAGAAATTACTTTGTCAGTCAATGATGAAGAACTTGAGGTCAAGGCAGTTAAAATTATGGTTAATCATCCTATCTCTAAGATTGACGTTGTTCCTCAGGAAAAGGAGCCTGAAGATAGGACATAACAGTCCATCTTAGAAGCAGAAATTGGTTCAAACACTAGTGATGATGGTGAACCACAATTTCACATGAAATGTGACCCAGGAGCCAGCTTTCCTATGCGAGACGTATTTGAGGACACAAGTCAGCCGCATGGGGGGCAAGGGCTCGCCTGCCTTCTTTATTTAACCTCCATGATCAAGGGCATGATCCACTCCAGTTTTGTCCAATTACTGGACGTTATCGAGACGCTGCCCCTAGTCATGCGAGCGAACTGACGCTGGACCAGAACCTCTTGAATTTCCTTTTCAACCTGTACACGTGGGGCGTTAAGGCTGGCGAGGTCTGTTTCTCCCAATGGTTCATCTCGCCAATCATATGTTCACCAGCGAGATAACTCAGTCCGCTTCGCCAATCTTAGGTCATGATAAGCTTAACTATATATGGTGTGGTGGTATACCTAGGCCAGTCTGTGATTTCACATTTCAATATGATTGGAGTCTCTGCATGCAAGTTCAGAGGCCCGGATATGGCTTTAGTATTTTTTTATTTCACTCTAGTGTGCGGTAGGAACTTGGCGGCATCTGAACATGATGCTTATGCATTTCATATATCTGCATCAGAGGCAGAGGTGGATTCGTCGGACTGTAGTAACTCCAAATTTGATTTTGACACAAAACCAATTTATGATGAATATGATGAAAACTATATGTTGGTGCGTCTATCTCATAATCATATTCCATAAGAGTTCAATCCTAGTAAAACTCTTGATATGGTGTAAAGAGATCAGCAAGTGGTTCTCTTTCTTGACCAATGCGTGGTTATTCACGGTAAGACCATGCATTATGACATGATAGTCGGTACCAAGGCAGATCTTTACATTGTATTGTCCGCGAGTACACAGTTAAAGATCATGTTTTGCTAAATGACAAAGATGCTTGGGGGGCAACATGGCAGTCCCTACGAGCTACTTTCTCCAAATTTTCAAGTTGTTAAGGCACATCTTAGTTTCACATTTGCCAATTCTCAACAGCGACAGTCTCACATTGAAAACATGACGACGTCGAGGCTTGGAGTGGAGCATTGATGGCCTCCTCTGTGGCCTAACGAAGGGTAACTAATCAAGCTATGATCCCTTCTTCTCTTTGCTTCTCGCTTTTACTTCAGCCTTTACTTCTGTTTTTTCTTTCTGTTTCTTTCTTTCTCGCATTGAAAAAAAAATACAAAAAAAATCAAATAGCAAAAAAGACAAAAAAGATCCTTGGTTTTGCTGAAATGCAAGAAGACGTTCTTGTCTATATAAGGTTTGAACTTTACTTAGCGGCCAACCCCTAAGGCTTGAAGACAACATGCATTTCATATGCTTTGAATTGTTGCCAGCGAAGTCAAGTCAGAGAGGCAATACAACTAGATTGCAATGCTGAAAGTTGCAGCATCCACTACTGAGTAGTCGACTTAGCCGATTAAACTGGGGTGATCCAAGGAGAATTAGCTGGCACGCCTTATATCAACAGAAAGACCTGGATGTCTATTTTCCAGAGGATTTTATTCCTAGAGAGACTTATGGCAGTTTGAATGTAGACAGGTTAGGATACACTCGGATTTGCACTGTGCTTTTTCAATGTGTTTTCATGGCCTTGCAACACGTTGTTCCTCACTGAGGGGCTTCCATAGAAGTTTGGTGTACCTTTGTTCGTACACCAGGATCCACTCAAGGCCGATCCACGACCTTTCTCGGTGTTTGACATTTTCAATGATGCATGGTACCACAACTCCGTCACTGGGGGGCATACTAAAGTTTTGATGTCCTTCATTCTTCTCAAGCAACTGCGAACAGACATCAAAACTGGGGGGCACATATGGGATATATATGTGTTCCAGATATTTTAGATTTTAGATCTTCTTCAAGTATCTTAGTCATTATTTAGGCCAATCCATGTAGCCTCCCTCTAAAAAAAAAATTCAAGATCATGCGGCCGTTCACAGACACGGTCCTTTTGTTTGACCCTCATTGGCCAATGTCACTCCAAGATTATCACGAAGATGGTTCGCAGTCGCCAAGACCTCAAGCGTAGGGCAATTTTTTGAATCCATTCAAAGCGAACGACTACTCAAGGTACACCCCCTCGAGCTACATCTATTCGAGGTGCATCCTTTGGAGGCCAGACAAACTCCTTTTCAAATATATCTACTCAAGTTACATGCATTCGCTCAAGACACATCCATGCGAGCTACATCTGCTCGAGGTATGTGCAATGTACCATATCTTTTGAGTAGAGCAGGCGGAGTGCACGTTAAGTTCAAGTCCAAGGTGCCTAGTTATGTTAAGTCCATGATTATCAGTTGAATATGGTACTAGGTGAATCGTCCAGCACCTTCGCTACAATGCTTTGTTGGGTGCTTGGGTTTCAAGGCCTATTCACAGGCTTTTTTACTCGCACTCATTTTATGTATGACCCGAGCCATACCAGTGGCTTTGGAGCAACATGAACATAAACCTCTTCAGTCATTCATGACTTCAAGGCTGAGGGGCAATGTTTACACCCAAATTAATGTTTTACTGGACAGTAAATGTCTAAGTGAATATTAATTACATTCTTGGTACATGTCATACCGGCCAGATGAAAGCCTGGCAACTGTTCCATTTCTTGTGCTGGGCAACAAGATTGACATCCCCTATGCTGCTTCAGAAGATGAGCTGCGCTATCATTTGGGGCTGACCAATTTCACTACTGGCAAGGGAAAAGTGAATCTAGCCGATTCTAGTGTTCGGCCCCTTGAGGTGTTCATGTGCCGTATCGTCCGCAAGATGGGGTATGGAGATGGCTTCAAATGGGTCTCCCAATACATCAAATAGAGAGTAGAGTAAGTAGGGAGATAACATTTTGGTTCAGTATTTGTGGACTCTTCCCTGCCAATTTGTAGTGCCTGACCACAATTATAATGGAAGATGACCCGCCAGTGAGATCATGCAAGCTGGATAACAAAGTTCGCGTGTGAAATGGACTTCGCGCGGAATTGCAAGGATGACTCCGCGTAGGAATGAAGTACATCTAGGAGAGGCGAAATGACTCTGCGTAGGAGACTTCGCCAAGAAGCAACAGGCGGAGTCCGCGTGCACCATATTTATCGTTGGAGACTCTTACAAGTCTTTAACATGCTTTGGGCCTTATGGCCCTTTTAATTAAAAAGCCTTCTTTTGGCCGGTGAGCTAGAAAGGCCCGCAAGATGGGTTGAGTCTGCAGCTTGCGCGAGTTAGGTTTTCACAAAGACTGTGACACCCTGCGGGATAAGGATATTCCTAAGTCTAGTCCGCATAGGAGTCTACAGTTGGCAGCGCGGAAGCAAAAACCCATGTGGAGTGTGCAGACTGGACATGTGTCACAAAGTGTTTGGTCCACACGGGTTAGCAGTGTCCATGTGAGATTAGGGTTTCAAAATCCGACTTGAACTATGATTATTTTTCTTCTGTCGCAAGTCGAACTAGTATATAAAAGGGTTGAAATCTCTTTCAACAAGACAACTCTCTCTACACAAATACAACAATACAAACTTTCAATCTAGTTAATACCTTTGAGTCTCTCACAAAACCCTAACCCTAAGCGCGTCGTCGCTTTAGTTCTTAGAGCCCTTTCAGACTCTACTCTGATCACTCTTGATCCTTATTGGTTGCTTTGCTCGCGACACACCATGAGTATCGAATCGCTGTGCTTGTAATTCCTCGTCCGCAAGGTGGCACAGGAATCCCTCCGCTTGGTTAAGAAGTCAAGCCCCGACGCACCCATTTTCCTCGTCCGCGAGGTGGCACGCCCACATCTGCACCATTAGTTTACTTTTGGTACCGCTAAATACCTCTCAACTCTCATCTGAGGATCGTGGTCAAAACAGATTCTTCTGGCCACACTCTCTCACATAGATAAGATGCAGCAACCCATATAAAAGTTTAGAGAAGTTTACCTCCCGATGACAAGGGTACCCATAGAGAAGTATAAGCGTAAACATGGTTGACCGCGTCGATCGGAGTCCAAACATTATCAAAAATATGTGATTTTTCTACCGTAGAAGTATTTCAATGTATCGATCACATCCAACGGCCATTTTTTCAAAATTTTATTTGCTAGATACAATTGGTTCACTCAAATGTACACTTCCATATAACCCACTAAACATCTTTATAAACCAACTATATCTAAAGGATAAATTTTTAAAAATCGACCACATGATATGATCGGCATAGTGAAAAATAGCTATGGTGAAAAATTCAATAATTTTCAATAATATTTGGACCACGATCAAGACGGTCAACTCTTTTTAAGCTTATGCTTCTCTGTGGGAACTTTATCGTCAAGATTTAGATTTTCCTCAAATTTTATATGGGCTGCTACATCTCATCAATTTAAGAATGTATAGGTCGAAGAATCAACCAAAATAAGTCACGAAGGGATAGGTATGAGCGTTTTTGTGTAATACATAACATAAATTTAGTGTTGACCGAGTTGATCGATACCCAAACGTTATCGAAAATAGGTAAATTTTTCTTTATTGACATATTGAATGTACTGATCACATCAGATAGTCGAATTTTTATTTTTTAAATTTTAGTCATTGCAACCATAACGTGCCTACTAATATTATATAACTTGTTTAGTGAGTCATATGAAATTGTACATTTGTGTGAACCAACTGTATCTAGCAAATAAAATTTTAAAAACTCAACCATTTGATGAGATCGGTACATTGAAATACGACTACGATAGAAAAATCACATATTTTTTTATAATGTTTGGACCCCAATCGACGTGGTCAACCTCATGTATTGCTATACTGCCTTAAGGGTAGCTGTGTCAAGCGGGGATGAATATCTCAAAATTTTTACATAGATGGACATAGCCCATTGTCGTGAAGGTGTATGAGTTTTCTAGAAATTTTCCTGGCACCCGAGCTATTTATTAATCCTTTTTGAAGTTTTAAGATTTATGAAATTAAAAGAAAATGTCAATAAATAGTTATGGTTTTAGGATTTTTTTTGTTTTGTTTTTAATAATGACAAAATAAAAATAGTTGTATGTTTTGAATTTTATAAGTAATAAGGTTAATAATCACCACAAAAAAACATGAATAAAAAAAAGAAAGAGAATAATATCAAGAAAAAGAAGAAGAAGAAGATAAACCCAATACAAGGAACAAAGATGCATACTTAGACCTGTAAATGGACCGGATCTTAATCTGGACCCGCTCCGGATCCGTGGTTTTTAAACGGGTTTGGATCGAAAATTAGACCCGTTGATCCGTTAAGGACCTGGATCCGTTTACCCGTTTATTAAACGGATCGAATACGGATCGAGGTTAATCCAATCCGTTAAGAACCCGGATCCGTTTAAAAATAATTAAATAATATAATAATTATTTGGATAACCCAAATGTCTAAATTGCGTCTAAAGTATGATCATTTGATGAAGTTGAAGGTTACGATGCCTATGTTTTTTTTTATGCTCTTTGCTAAATACATTGGAGGTTTAGTATTTTGAATATATTAGTTTATTGTTAAGAAGTATTTTGGCCATGTAATTCAACTTTTAATGTAAACATTTATTTTGTTATAATATTTCATTAGTGTTTTATGAAAATTTATGATAAAATTAAGAAATTATTATTTAAAATTTGAAAATATTTATAATTATAAACGGATCGAATTAACTGGTCGGGTATCCGTTAACCCGCCGGATCCGGATTTGGATCTAGCTATCAAAGATCCGACGGGTAACGGGTCGGATCCGGATCCAAAATTTTTATTACGGATCCGGATCCGGATCTAGATAGATCCGCTCCAGATCCGGTCCATTTACAGGTCTACGCATACTTGCAGACCTCCTTTTTTCTTTTTCTTTTTTAGTCGTACAACAGATCTCTTCTCTCTTCTCTCTTCTCTCTTCTCGTACCATTCTTCAAGAACCCATATCATTTCTTCTTATCTCTTCTCTACGCCCACCTCTTCAACGCCACCACCCTCGTTGCCCTCTACCTCTCCCACTCTCCGGCCCAGATCCGACTCCTTTACAACCTCAGCTACCTCGACTTGTCCTTAAATCGATCTCCTCAATGGTTCCCTCCCGGAGTCTCTCACCGAGCTCGACGGAAATCGGGAAATAGACGAGGCTTTGTAATGAACCAATGAAGGAGAAAGGGACGGGTGTAATGAACCCCTGCCGCCCATCCCCTCTATGATCTCCACCACCAAACTCAGATCCTCGCCGCTCATCCCCTTGCAATCTCAGCTTTACCGAACCCATGAAAAGATTTTGACAAAACAAATCCCAGAGCCCTCTCTTCTTTTTTGTGGTTCGTGGAGGAAGAACAACCACCAGAAAAGTCCCCAGAAAAGAAACTTCTTGTTTGGAACTTTTACCCCTTTTTCTTTACCTCTTCCTCTCACCATTTTCTGTTTCAAAATAAACGTTAACATTGGAATGATGAAGTTAGTCAAAACCTTGGTCTACATTGAAACGTGTGGTTGTTCTTCTGCCAAGTCACTTGGTGAATTTTCACCCTGTGAATGGAAGAATTTTCGCTCTTGAATTTTCTTTCTTGTTTTCGGTGTGAATCATCACAATCCCAAGCCTATTTCGTGCGGTGGCTGATAGGCCAAGAGGAACGAATTCCCATTTACGGCGAATCTCCGGCTAGTCAAGCCTGCGGTGGCTGGTGGTCCAAGAGGAACAAATTCTTCCTACTAGCCTTCATGCCCTTGCATTAGTGCCGCAGACTTTCGAAAAAGGAGAAAAAAAAAACCTTCATGAGAATATCATGGCACTCATGATCCTAACTTGAGAATAAGACAACATATTCTATTTACATACTTTATACCCATTATACTAATAGTGCTCCAACACCATAATTCAATCTCGTTTCAACACCAACATACCAAATAAGCAAATTAAAGATCATAATGTTTCTACATGTCTCGTCCCGAGGTCACGAGCCGGGAAAAAGTTGCGAGTTGGGATGATACCGCGGGTCGGGATAGGTAGAATCTTTGGTCCTGCACCTGGTACCTACACAAGTAACGGCATCAGGAAGTCGGGACTGGGGTGGCCCAGTCTTCGACTCTCCGATGCTTAAGTTAGCTTTAGGCTACTTGCGGTGTGCGAGAGTGCGGGAAGAGAGTTGTGTGTACCTTTTTTGGGAGTTTGTACCTTTTTTATAGGCCAAGGTTAGGCGTTGTGGCCTCAGTCTCTGATGTGGGACTATTTGTTAACCTTTGCAGTGTCTCCCCTTTTGGGGGTGTTTTGCTGCTAGAGTGGGTTTGGCAAGCGGGTTGTTACCGGCCCTTCACTCTTTGGATATCCGTGAAGGGCTCACCAGAGCTATCTCGCCTGAAATGATCCTTCGGTGACCGGGTAATTGCGTCTTATTCTCGGCTCAGCTAAGTATTTTGGCTATGTACTAACAAGTCCTCAAGTCCCTAGTCCGAGAGAGCTATTAGGTGGGGAGTTATTCTATGGATGCCGAGAATAGGTTTTACCCGGGTGCTGGAGGCATGGAGTCGGGTCCCCAAGTCCCCACTCGAGGTTCGCGAGGTGACGGAGGTTAAGTACCGAGTTTAGGTCGTGTCTACTTGTGAACAAACGGGTCGCGTTACGGCGTGAATAGTTTGTGCTAGCTGGCGAGATGAACCGCGCTAATGGTGTGGCGGGCCGCTACTGGGCGAGACAGTTCGCGCTATCTGGTGAGATGAACCGCGCTAATGGCGTGGCAGGCCGCTACTGGGCTAGACAGTTCGCGCTAGTGGGCGATACAATTCGCGCTAACTGGCGAGATGAATTGCGCTAATGGCGTGGCGGGCCGCTACTGAGCGAGACAATTCGCGCTAGTGGGCGATACAGTTCGCGCTATCTGGCGAGATGAACCGCGCTAATGGCATGGCGGGCCGCTACTGAGGGAGACAGTTCGCGCTATCTTGCGAGATGAACCCCGCTAATGGCGTGGCAGACCGCTACTGGGAGAGACAGTTCGCGCTAACTGGCGAGATGAACTGCGTTAATGGTGTGGCGGGCCGCTACTGAGCGAGACAATTCGCGCTACTGGGCGATACAGTTCGCTCTATCTGGCGAGATGATTCGCGCTAGTGGGCGATACAGTTCGCGCTATCTGGCGAGATGAACCACGCTAATGGCGTGGCGGGCCGCTACTGAGCGAGACAGTTCGCGCTATCTGGCTAGATAAACCATGCTAATGGCGTGGCGGGCCGCTAGTGGGTGATACAGTTCGCGCTATCTGGCGAGATGAACCGCGCTAATGGCGTGGCGGGCCGCTACTGGGCGAGACAGTTTGCGCTAGTGGGCGAGACAGTTTGCGCTAGTGGGCGATACAGTTCGCGCTAACTAGCGAGATGAACTGCGCTAATGGCGTGGCGGGCCGCTACTAGGCGAGACAATTCGCGCTAGTGGGCGATACAGTTCGCGCTATCTGGCGAGACAGTTCGCGCTAGTGGGCGAGACATTTCGCTCTAACTAGCGAGATGAACTGCGCTAATGGGCAAGACAGTTCGCGCTAGTGGGCGAGTCAGTTCGCGCTAGCTGGCGAGATGACGTGGCTCCTCTTTTTTTTTCTTTTTTTTTTGGGACAATCGAAGGTGATGTGGCTTTGCCCTGACCGTATAGGTTGGTAGGGTCTGGGGGAATGTCTATATATAGGGTTGGGGAGAACTGGATGGGGGAGTTCGTGCTTTCGAAACTGAAAATTAGGTGAGCCGTAATTTGCGTTTTAGGGTTTCGGTGAATCTGCGAGTTTCAGTCTGGGAAACGTCCAATTTCATCCTTGATCGAGTGGGTGCGAGCGCTCGGCTGTTTGCAACCAGCTTCACTGCCACTACGCGGATCCTCTGTTTCAAGGTATGAATTTGTCGCTTTCTTTGTCTTCGGATTTGTATGTGGTGGTGTTTTTGTTTTGGGTTATTTGGGGTGAGTGGGATTGTTCACATGTTTGTGATGTTGGTAGGAATTCTAGGGTAAGAGATTTGTTGTCGGGCTGGTTAGGGTTAAGGTAGTGGGATATGACAGATCCGGTGTGGGTGTCTAGCGAAGAGATTGTGGTGGTCTCTAGTTCGCCTGGTTCAGATTCAGACACTTTGCACCGGATGGAGGAGGGATTGGATAATCTTATGGCGGAAATTGCCCTTGACTTAGGGGAAGGCATTCCTGTGATGGATGTCGGGTCTCATGTGTCCTCGTCTAACCCTCTCTTGCAGGAGGTAGAGGAGTTTATCATGGCGAGATCTCGGGAGGAGGATGATTCGTTTTGGGAACCCCTTAGCGAGAGTATGACCTCGTCGGAGCTTAAAGCGCTTCGACAGAATTGGAGTATACCAGATGAGGTCTTGTTGCGGCCGCTTGGCAGGGGGGTGAAGTTTTGGGATCCCCCGGGTAACTTTACGTTAGTATACGAGTATCAACTGAGATGCGGGTTGATGTTCCCGCTGCCCCCGTTTGTGCAGTACACATTGGCGTGTCTGCATGTCGCCCCGGGGCAAGTTACCCTCAATATGCTGAAGCAGATTTTAGGAACGGGAGTGCTGTTTCGCCTGCTGAAGCAGGAGTTCCCGAATTGCGAGGAGTTTAACACGTGCTGGCACATGGGGTGGTGCGCGAAGAAGGGCAGCCGGGGCTGTGTGACGATGAAGTCACGGGGGAAGTTTAAGGTCTTGGTGGAAGACTTGCCCACCTCAACAAGTGTTTTCTTGTTGGGGGGGCAATGGCAGGAGTGGCACGGGCATCCTTTCCGGGTTCCTGGGAGTTTCCAGAAAATAGATACCGTGTACTTGTGTCTTGTGTTTTTTTGTTTTGTGTTGCCCTGTCATTACTGACAACTAGTTTTGTGCAGTGCCGCAAGAGTATAAGCTAACTGTGCTGATGGAGCGCCGGATTCGCCGGGTGATATGGGCATTCGAATGTAGGAGCTCGTATCGGATATGCCGCCTTGGCATCTGAATGTAGGCGTTAGAAGGAGGGTCCCTTTCTTGTGGAACTCCCATTTAACTCGGCACAATGGTGGAAATCATTGATGACCCTACGGACCCTGGCACTCAAGTAGAGAAAGAACTTTTCCAATCTGGCGACACATCCCTTCCCCAAACCGGCAATGCAGCCCCCATTAGCCATCTCGACCCTCCTTCTAGCGCCAATTGTTTCTACCTGTCTCGTCCCGAGGTCACGAGCCGGGAAAGGGTTGCAAGTCGGGATGATACCGCGGGTCGGGATGAGGTAGAATCCTTGGTCCTGCACCTGGTACCTACACAAGTAACGGCGTCAGGAAGTCGGGACTGGGGTGGCACAGTCTTCGACTCTCCAATGCTTAAGTTAGCTTTAGGCTACTTGCGGTGTACGGGAGTGCGGGAAGAGAGTTGTGTGTACCTTTTTTGGGAGTTTGTGCCTGTTTTATAGGCCAAGGTTAGGCGTTATGGCCTCAGTCTCTGATGTGGGACTATTTGTTAACCTTTGCAGTATCTCCCCTTTTGGGGGTGTTTTGCTGCTAGAGTGGGTTTGGCAAGCGGGTTGTTACCGGCCCTTCACTCTTTGGATATCCGTGAAGGACTCACCAGAGCTATCTCGTCTAGAATGATCCTTCGGTGACCGAGTAATTGCTCCTTATTCTCGGCTCAACCAAGTATTTTGACTATGTACTAACACATAACATTCCAGAAATGCTCAGTTTTATAGGCTGGATATATTTCTCCTTGCAAGTAGCCCAAATCAAGAATTGTAGTATGAGAAAATGAGTACATTTTACTGTTCTAAGCTCTGAAGAAAGAGAGAATTGTTTGGGAAATACTATAAGTGAGCTCAATCGCAACATAAAAAAAATATCGGACAACATTAGACAAATAAGAAAATGACGAGCAACTATTTAGTAAAATATGAAATTGATAGAAGAAACATGAAGGATAATAGCAACCTTAAGAAAAAAAAAAGTTTACTATAGGGAGCTCAATTGCAACCTAAAAAAAATAACAGACAACATAAGACAAATAAGAAAAGGATCGGCAACTGCTTAGTAAAATGTGAAACTGATAGAAGAAAGCATGAAAGAAGTAAGTTCATTTCATTTTTTTTGCATTCAGCTATGTTTCATACCTTCCATCGTAAAATATAGAGTAAAATCTGGAAGAGATCCCAATATCAAATGCATTGTCAAAGAAGAGATCATACCTACCATTCTACCAATAGAAGAGATCCTAATATCAAATAAATTGTCAAGGAAGAGGTCACAACTGAATCTAAAAGCAGAGATATGATGAGTGCTAGTTTAGCTTTAACGTTGTAAGTGGCACTTACTTTGACAACTTGCAGCTGGTTGAATGCACAATTATGGTTATCATATGACCAAGAGCTATTTTCCAATAAGAACTCCAGTTTGTTGTCTATTCTCGACAAAGGTGAAAGAAGTCTCTACAATATCAGAATATGAAGCTCACTTAAATTGCATTTAAGTCGCAATAGAACAAAATGAAAACTAATAACGATAAAGGGCAGTTGAAATTGTAAGAACACTTGAGACTCAACCAAAAACTGTAACCACAAACTATGAACAGATCAAGAAACAATATGTCCTAAAATTAAATAACTCACACACCCTTACATATGTCTTTATTTTATGCATAACCTGATTCATATTAGTAAAGACGCAAACAAATAAACGTCACCTAATGGTTCAACAAAAAAACCCATTGAAGAATGAGGAGACAACCAGTAAAGACATCAATCTATCATGTTACTAAATTTCAATTTTGATGTGCATCTAAACTTGTAACACTTGTATGTCTATAATGCATTAGAAATTAACCTGCATAGAACCTCAGAGTAAGATACCGAAGCACAGAACTGAACGTACACATTGCCAACCTAAATGGAGTGGAAATATATATATATATATATATATATATATATATATATATATATATATCTGCCATCCCTGCTATTCCATGAGGACAAATATGTGGAGTGATAATCGTAGTATAATCACCATCGTTCCAATTTGCAAACCAACACATCAAGTCGATCAACACCTAAATCGAACACACCTATAATTTAATCAGTAGAAAGCTCTACATATAAAAAGGTGAACAACTTTTCACTTCAAAACCCAGAATTAGATAGAATTAACAGCCTTCACTTCAAAATTGCTATCGACAATTCCAAGCCTTAGCAGCAAAAAAAAAAAATTTGATTGATCAAGAACAGACGGGCACATTTGATGCAAGTGATCAAGAACAACAATCAGATTAAGAATCACACATCTAACACAAAAGCTACAACATCCAAGGAAGAGATGCACATAAACCTACCTTTCTAATCTATTGGTATATGATTTATTGACATCCCTGTACAAAAGAGAAGAAGTGTGAATAAGAAAGTTCTAATTTGTTTAGGGCTTAGTGGTTAAATATTTGATTGATGATATGATTAGATAATCTTGATTTAAAGGATACAATCATATGATTAGATTCTATGATTGTTAGGATATCAGATTGTATTAATGCGTATGTGCTAAGAATGTCTAGTTTGACAAAGACTAATATGAGTATGCATCTAATATTAATTGGAATTTGTTTGCACAAGGAAAGAATCCTACATGGTTTAGGAAATTCTCTCATTAATTATTGGAGTATATTGTCAAGATCTTTTATATATATGTTAAGTCTCCTTGTCATGATTTGGTACTAACTAAAATTCCTAATTGGATGTCAATTAGGTTAGTGACGTTGATCAAAGGAGCGGACTAGGAAAAGATTATTGGATGCATATAAAGGAGGTTTTGGTGCCTCATTGCAAACTATCTTTTGCACGTATTATTTGGAGACTATCTTTGCACGCATAACGTTTGAGAGATAGTAATTTCCACTGCAAAACTTTGTAAGGTTACAAATTCAACTGTTCCGTGTTGAGTTGAACTTGTTGTTTATGAGATTGAAGGATCAAGGACGTGGTCAATTCCTTGGAGATTGAAGAAGAATATTACTTAAAGAAAAAGAGTAAAGAAGAAGAGTGCTTCAAACATATTTGCTAGGATTCTAGAGATAGTAGTCGCGATCAGTGCTACAAAGTTTGTAATTGACTAATAATTTTCATAGTGAATTTTGTTTTCAATAGGGGCTTTTAAGAGTTAAAGCCCCGACAGTGTTTTTCCTCAAACTGAGGTTTCACTGGGTAAACAAACTGTTGTGTTCTTTATTTTTCGTTTCTGTCCAGTACACCGAGGGCATTGTTTCAATCCCGATACCCAGAAAACACCCATCCTAGTCCCTTTAAGTGGTACCAAAGCGGGTCACCAAATATACATGGTGAGATCCGTGGGTTAGGCAAAGGATGGAATATGATGTAGCTGTTAGTTCGATCAATTGCCCTCTTCTCTTTAATGATGCATCGATAAGTCATCTTGAGATAAAATCTTTATCTTCTTCTTCTTCCGTTGATGATGATATAAAGACTTATGTTGATATGGATGAGTATAAGCGTTTAATTAAAGAATTTAAGATGTTTCTTAAAAAGAGAAAGTCTTCTACTAAGCTCTCCAAATCGTCGTGAGTTGAAAAATCTAAGTGTTGTTATTGTGGTGCTTTTGACCAATCTTTGTGCAAGTATGATAACAGGTGTTTTGGATCAGAAAGTACGGATGAGTTGAGGTCTCAGAATGAAAAACTCAGTCTCACAGTTCCTCCAACGAGTGCACCAAAAGAAAGAGTATTCACTACCAGGACAAGTACTTTAGCCGACGAAAAATTTTCGTCGGCCTGTTAAAAAAATTCGTCGGCTAACATCTTAGCCGACGAACCTTCGTCTGCTATAGTGTCGTCGGGAAAGGGTCGTCTGTGATGACTTTAGCCAACGACACACGTAGAAGTCGTCGGCTATAGTCCAGAGTTTAGCCGACGAAATAATGTCGTCTGCTATAGTCCAGACTTTAGCCGACGACATTATTTCGTCGGCTATAGTCCATACTTTAGCCGACGAAATTTTTTGTCGGCTATAGTCCATACTTTAGCCGACGACATTTTTTGTCGTCGGTTATCTTCCAAACTTTAGCCGATGAATAATTTAAAATATTCGTCGGCTAAAGTTTGTAATAAAAAAAATAAAAAACATCTATGGCCGACGAAATATAGTATATTTCGTCGGCTTTATAGGGATTTAGCCGACGAATTAAAGCATATTTCGTAGGCTAAAACGTATTTTAAAAAATAAAAAATAAAAAACTTTAGCCGACGAATTAAGGCTTTTTTCGTCGGCTATAAGTCCATTCCAGTAAAAAAAAACCCCACGAAATTTCTGAATTACCATTCCAAGCAAGCTGCAAAATACAAAAAAACAATTCCATATAACCAATAACAAGCACATAAAAGTATATAATTCATCAACTACAGAAAATCTATATCGTCTAAATTAATATCCGCTTCTGGGGTAGCGGCATGGGAGGAGGCGGAAGTCCCTGAAACTGGGCAGCTGTAAAGTCCTGCATGTACTGGAACATCTGCTGCTGCTGGGCCTACTGGATGACATGTATCTCGGCAACATAGGCTGCCTGCGCGGTATTATAGGCAGCCTGAGCAGCTTGCTGTTCTCGTAGTCTCTGAACTTCCGACTCTAGCTGAGTCGTCCTGGTCATCATGGACGTGGTCCTGCTGCTGGTCGAGGCTGCCTTTCGTTGAAATCCTGGAGTGGTCTTCAGGACCCCCTCGTCTTTCTTTCCTAGACCCTGGCAGTAGAAGTTGTTTGCTCTCGGTGGGAAGGCTGTGCCCATGATCCTCGCCCCAATCGTCGGATCCGAAGTGTCGATCCGGGACATGGCTTCGGACATCTCTTCCTCCTGCGTGTCCGGCCATGTCTCCCTCACTATAGCACTCATCACCTCGTCACTAGCCTCCCTCACCTTCGCCTATATGGATAGGAAAAAAATTATTAATTAACATTTTGACATAAATTTAAAAATTTAAAAACGTAAGATGACTTACAATATCCTCCTGTGAGTCAGGATATGCCCTCTCGTACGTATAGACGTACTGGTTGACCTCTGGATGTTCCCTGGCCGCCTCGTCCATGAAGACAGCGAACGGTTTAGAACTGGCATGATAGTTCCTTGTGTTGCGTTGCCGGTTCTGAGCGTTCACCCGGGAAACCGCCTTCAAAGAAAAAAGTAAACTATTAGTAAAATATTTTAAAACGCACGTACTTAATGATAAATTAACTAACTAATTTATTTAAATACCTGTTTACGAGGGTTGTTGAATTCTGATGTCAGAAGCCAACGCCACTCGTACTCCCTGTACTGGAACTCAGCAGGGGTACCAGAACGTGCGTTCCCATGCGTAGTCCAATGGGTCCGCAACTCGTTCTTCCACTCCTTGTACCTACAGATACAACAAAAATATTAGAAATATTATTAATATCACATACAATTTTGTTTTTCATTAACTTCCCAACGTACCTTCCCCCATGCACAGCGTCGGCCCAGCTGTCCTTCAGGTGCTCGGGAACCTCAAACCACACCTGCATTTAACCGTTTATTAGTTTAGTTTTTCGAGAAATCAACAATGTAATACATAATATTATTTTGTAAACTCACCGACATCACGTTGTGGACCATGTCTTTAACCTCCTGCGGGACCTCGCCCCAGTCTGACCACAACATAGGGACTCTATCCCTAATGAGCGCTCCCACGCGGCCGGAGTACGTCCTCGACTTCCCGCCCGATACTATGTGGCCATCCCCGTCAGTATTGATGACGATCCTCCCCACGGTACCCACGATCTTCACGAGGGCCTTCCCTATGACGGGGCCTCTCTTCTTCTTTGTCGGCTTCACTCCGACGGTGCCTATCACATGATAAACCAAATTGATCATTAAAATCAGAGACCCTTTAAAAATAATCATGTATCACTGATTATCTGAGGTGCTCGCGGCGGATTCCGTCTCTGTCGCTGATGATGATACCCTCGCAGAAATAAGAGGCGTATCAAAAGGCACGAACCAGTACGCCGCTGATGGAGCCACTGGCGGGGGCAGTGGATAAATCGGCGTCCCTGAGCCATCAACTACAGATAAGGCCGGTATCATCCACGGAAGGAATAGATGAGGCGGCGGCATCTGTACCCCAGATGACCCACTATCCGAAGAAGTAGGACCCGGAGTGGGCGCTCGGTGTATCTCAGGCATACGGGGTGCAGACACCTCCGTCTGGGTCTGAGGCCACAGCTGCCTCGAGGAACGAGGGACGGCCGCCTGCCTCGATGAAAGGGGCACCTCCGGCTGCCTCTACGCCGTCTCCAGAAGGCTCGCACGTCTGGCTGTCATCTGGCCCTGAAACGTCGTTTGGGGGTTGCTAGAGGTTCTCTCAGACGATTCGGACCTTTGGCCCTTCGAACTCTTCTTCGATCGAAAAAATCCGCTCATCCTATTTAAAATATTAATTTAAATCAAGGCTGAGGCAATATTGAAAAAGTAAAAATTCAAGCTTATCATTCTCAAATCTAAGGCAAATTAGACAGTACATTTACATATCGTGCGCCTCTACGGATATATAGCATATGTTTAAAAAATAACGATAATTTATCTCCTAAACATAAATTAGGCAAATTAGACAGTACATAAAACATAAAACATAGCCTAAAAATAAATTTGAAATCAAAAGTAAAAAAGAAGAAAAACGCTAACCTTGGAGACCGGGAGAGCGAGGGAGGAGGGAGGAGGTGGAGGTGGAGACCTGGAGAGGGAGGGGGGGAGGGAGGAGGGAGGAGGGAGGAGGGAGGAGGCGGAGACGGGAGAGGGAGGGAGGAGGGAGGAGACCGGCCGGGAGAGGGAGAGAGAGGAGGGAGGAGATCGGGACCGGGAGAGGGAAGGAGGAAACGGGAGGAGGCGGAGACGGGAGAGGGAGGGAGGGAGGGAGGAGGGAGGAGGCGGAGACGGGAGAGGGAGGGAGGAGGGAGGAGACCGGGAGGGACGGAGGAGGGAGGAGACCGGGACGGAGGAGGGAGGAGGGAGGAGACCGGGAGGGAGGGAGGGAGGAGGGAGGAGACCGGGAGAGGGAGAGGGAGGGAGGATGGAGGAGACCGGGAGAGGGAGGAGGGAGGAGACCGGGAGGGAGGGAGGAGGGAGCTGGAGGCAGAGATAATTAGAAGGGAGGAGGGAGGAGGCTAGGGTTTCGCAGTTAAACCCGAAAACTTTAGCCGACGAAATAATTATTTCGTCGGCTAAAGATACCAATTTTGTTGGCTATACACCAATTCGTCGGCTAAACCTTTGAAACTCGTCGGCTAAAACTTTGAAATTCGTCGGCTAAACTTTATAAATTCGTCGGCTAAACCTTTGAAATTCGTCGGCAAAACTTTATAAATTCGTCGGCTAAACCTTTGAAATTCGTCGGCTAAAAATATTTTTATACATTTGGCATGTTGTGATTGTGATGATCAAACTTGAGAAACAGAAATCCAACCGTCAGATCTGACCATCATGATAAAATACATGTATGAGAAAAAATTCAACTTGATCCGAAAAGAATAAGGGCTCGATCCGGACGGTCAATCCCGTAAGTCAATCCCCTAAACGCACGGAAAAGGTCGTTGGACCGTCTAAATTACGTATTTTGGCCGGACCTCCAACTGAAAATAGTTTTAAACCGATGACACCCAACAAGTCGTATAAAAATTTTACGCAAAATAACCACCGAATATAGGGCTACTCATAGGGGGAAAAATGAAAAATTGCATTGACCGCAACTATCGGCACCGAATATTTACCGGAATAGTGTGATTTTTCAACCGTGGATGTATTTCAACATTCTCGTCATATCTTATTTCAGGACTTTTTGGCGTTTGAAGGTTTTACGTATAGTTTGTTTTTGAAACGGAACATTTACATAACACATAGTAAACAAGTTACACAACATTAGTACGCATGTTGTGATTGTGATGATCAAACTTGAGAAAAGGAAATCCGACGGTCAGATCTGACCATCATGATAAAATAGATGTATGGGAAGAAATTCAACTTGATCCGAAAAGAATAAAGGCTCGATCTGGACGGTCAATCCCGTAAGTCAAACCCCTAAACGCACGGAAAAGGTCGTTGGACCGTCTAAATTACGTATTTTGGCCGGACCTCCAACTGAAAATAGTTTTAAACCGATGACACCCAACAAGTCGTATAAAAATTTTACGCAAAATAACCACGGAATATAGGGCTACTCATAGGGGGAAAAAATGAAAAATTGCATTGACCGCAACTATCGGCACCGAATATTTACCAGAATAGTGTGATTTTTCAACCGTGGATGTATTTCAACATTCTCGTCATATCTTATTTCATGACTTTTTGGCGTTTGAAGGTTTTACGTATAGTTTGTTTTTGAAACGAAATATTTACATAACACTTAGAAAACAAGTTATACAACATTAGTACGCATGTTGTGATTGTGATGATCAAACTTGATAAAAGGAAATCCGACGGTCAGATCTGACCATCATGATAAAATACATGTATGGGAAAAAACTCAACTTGATCTGACAATGTTAAGTGCTCGATCCAGACGGTCAATCCCGTAAGTCAAACCCCTAAATGCACGGAAAAGGTCGTTGGACCGTCTAAATTTCGTATTTTGGCCGGACCTTCAACTGAAAATATTTTCAAATCGATGAGACACAATAAGTCGTATAAAAATTTTACGCAAAATAACTACCGAAGATAGGGCTATAGTATGTAACAGAAAAAGTTTTCGGTTTAGCCGACGAAATACCCTAATATTTCGTCGGCTATAGGTTCTTTTAGCCGACGACTTTTCATATAATTTCGTCGGCTAAAGTCCTTTGAAAATTTTGGTTGACCGCCAAAAAATTTTGGTTGAAAATTTTTCGACTTTAGCCGACGACTTTTCATATATTTTCTTCGGCTAAAGTCCTTTGAAAATTTTGTCGGCTAAAGATACCAATTTCGTCGGCTATACACCAATTTGTCGGCTAAACCTTTGAAATTCGTAGACTAAAAGTATTTTTATACATTTGGCATGTTGTGATTGTGATGATCAAACTTGAGAAACAGAAATCCAATCGTCAGATCTGACCATCATGATAAAATCCATGTATGGGAAAAAATTCAACTTGATCCGAAAAGAATAAGGGCTCGATCCGGACGGTCAATCTTGTAAGTCAAACCCCTAAACGCACGGAAAAGGTCGTTGGACCGTCTAAATTACGTATTTTGGCCGGACCTCCAACTGAAAATAGTTTTAAACCGATGACACTCAACAAGTCGTATAAAAATTTTACGCAAAATAACCACCGAATATAGGGCTACTCATAGGGGGAAAAATGAAAAATTGCATTGACCGCAACTATCGGCACCGAATATTTACCGGAATAGTGTGATTTTTCAACCGTGGATGTATTTCAACATTCTCGTCATATCTTATTTCAGGACTTTTTGGCGTTTGAAGGTTTTACGTATAGTTTGTTTTTGAAACGGAACATTTACATAACACATAGTAAACAAGTTACACAACATTAGTACGCATGTTGTGATTGTGATGATCAAACTTGAGAAAAGGAAATCCGACGGTCAGATCTGACCATCATGATAAAATAGATGTATGGGAAGAAATTCAACTTGATCCGAAAAGAATAAAGGCTCGATCTGGACGGTCAATCCCGTAAGTCAAACCCCTAAACGCACGGAAAAGGTCGTTGGACCGTCTAAATTACGTATTTTGGCCGGACCTCCAACTGAAAATAGTTTTAAACCGATGACACGCAACAAGTCGTATAAAAATTTTACGCAAAATAACCACGGAATATAGGGCTACTCATAGGGGGAAAAAATGAAAAATTGCATTGACCGCAACTATCGGCACCGAATATTTACCAGAATAGTGTGATTTTTCAACCGTGGATGTATTTCAACATTCTCGTCATATCTTATTTCATGACTTTTTGGCGTTTGAAGGTTTTACGTATAGTTTGTTTTTGAAACGAAATATTTACATAACACTTAGAAAACAAGTTATACAACATTAGTACGCATGTTGTGATTGTGATGATAAAACTTGATAAAAGGAAATCCGACGGTCAGATCTGACCATCATGATAAAATACATGTATGGGAAAAAACTCAACTTGATCTGACAATGTTAAGTGCTCGATCCAGACGGTCAATCCCGTAAGTCAAACCCCTAAATGCACGGAAAAGGTCGTTGGACCGTCTAAATTTCGTATTTTGGCCGGACCTTCAACTGAAAATATTTTCAAATCGATGAGACACAATAAGTCGTATAAAAATTTTACGCAAAATAACTACCGAAGATAGGGCTATAGTATGTAACAGAAAAAGTTTTCGGTTTAGCCGACGAAATACCCTAATATTTCGTCGGCTATAGGTTCTTTTAGCCGACGACTTTTCATATAATTTCGTCGGCTAAAGTCCTTTGAAAATTTTGGTTGACCGCCAAAAAATTTTGGTTGAAAATTTTTCGACTTTAGCCGACGACTTTTCATATATTTTCTTCGGCTAAAGTCCTTTGAAAATTTTGTCGGCTAAAGATACCAATTTCGTCGGCTATACACCAATTTGTCGGCTAAACCTTTGAAATTCGTCGACTAAAAGTATTTTTATACATTTGGCATGTTGTGATTGTGATGATCAAACTTGAGAAACATAAATCCAATCGTCAGATCTGACCATCATGATAAAATCCATGTATGGGAAAAAATTCAACTTGATCCGAAAAGAATAAGGGCTCGATCCGGACGGTCAATCTTGTAAGTCAAACCCCTAAACGCACGGAAAAGGTCGTTGGACCGTCTAAATTACGTATTTTGGCCGGACCTCCAACTGAAAATAGTTTTAAACCGATGACACTCAACAAGTCGTATAAAAATTTTACGCAAAATAACCACCGAATATAGGGCTACTCATAGGGGGAAAAATGAAAAATTGCATTGACCGCAACTATCGGCACCGAATATTTACCGGAATAGTGTGATTTTTCAACCGTGGATGTATTTCAACATTCTCGTCATATCTTATTTCAGGACTTTTTGGCGTTTGAAGGTTTTACGTATAGTTTGTTTTTGAAACGGAACATTTACATAACACATAGTAAACAAGTTACACAACATTAGTACGCATGTTGTGATTGTGATGATCAAACTTGAGAAAAGGAAATCCGACGGTCAGATCTGACCATCATGATAAAATAGATGTATGGGAAGAAATTCAACTTGATCCGAAAAGAATAAAGGCTCGATCTGGACGGTCAATCCCGTAAGTCAAACCCCTAAACGCACGGAAAAGGTCGTTGGACCGTCTAAATTACGTATTTTGGCCGGACCTCCAACTGAAAATAGTTTTAAACCGATGACACGCAACAAGTCGTATAAAAATTTTACGCAAAATAACCACGGAATATAGGGCTACTCATAGGGGGAAAAAATGAAAAATTGCATTGACCGCAACTATCGGCACCGAATATTTACCAGAATAGTGTGATTTTTCAACCGTGGATGTATTTCAACATTCTCGTCATATCTTATTTCATGACTTTTTGGCGTTTGAAGGTTTTACGTATAGTTTGTTTTTGAAACGAAATATTTACATAACACTTAGAAAACAAGTTATACAACATTAGTACGCATGTTGTGATTGTGATGATAAAACTTGATAAAAGGAAATCCGACGGTCAGATCTGACCATCATGATAAAATACATGTATGGGAAAAAACTCAACTTGATCTGACAATGTTAAGTGCTCGATCCAGACGGTCAATCCCGTAAGTCAAACCCCTAAATGCACGGAAAAGGTCGTTGGACCGTCTAAATTTCGTATTTTGGCCGGACCTTCAACTGAAAATATTTTCAAATCGATGAGACACAATAAGTCGTATAAAAATTTTACGCAAAATAACTACCGAAGATAGGGCTATAGTATGTAACAGAAAAAGTTTTCGGTTTAGCCGACGAAATACCCTAATATTTCGTCGGCTATAGGTTCTTTTAGCCGACGACTTTTCATATAATTTCGTCGGCTAAAGTCCTTTGAAAATTTTGGTTGACCGCCAAAAAATTTTGGTTGAAAATTTTTCGACTTTAGCCGACGACTTTTCATATATTTTCTTCGGCTAAAGTCCTTTGAAAATTTTGTCGGCTAAAGATACCAATTTCGTCGGCTATACACCAATTTGTCGGCTAAACCTTTGAAATTCGTCGACTAAAAGTATTTTTATACATTTGGCATGTTGTGATTGTGATGATCAAACTTGAGAAACATAAATCCAATCGTCAGATCTGACCATCATGATAAAATCCATGTATGGGAAAAAATTCAACTTGATCCGAAAAGAATAAGGGCTCGATCCGGACGGTCAATCTTGTAAGTCAAACCCCTAAACGCACGGAAAAGGTCGTTGGACCGTCTAAATTACGTATTTTGGCCGGACCTCCAACTGAAAATAGTTTTAAACCGATGACACCCAACAAGTCGTATAAAAATTTTACGCAAAATAACCACCGAATATAGGGCTACTCATAGGGGAAAAAATGAAAAATTGCATTGACCGCAACTATCGGCACCGAAATTTTACCGGAATAGTGTGATTTTTCAACCGTGGATGTATTTCAACATTCTCGTCATATCTTATTTCATGACTTTTTGGCGTTTGAAGGTTTTACGTATAGTTTGTTTTTGAAACGAAATATTTACATAACACTTAGAAAACAAGTTATACAACATTAGTACGCATGTTGTGATTGTGATGATCAAACTTGATAAAAGGAAATCCGACGGTCAGATCTGACCATCATGATAAAATACATGTATGGGAAAAAACTCAACTTGATCTGACAATGTTAAGTGCTCGATCCAGACGGTCAATCCCGTAAGTCAAACCCCTAAATGCACGGAAAAGGTCGTTGGACCGTCTAAATTTCGTATTTTGGCCGGACCTTCAACTGAAAATATTTTCAAATCGATGAGACACAATAAGTCGTATAAAAATTTTACGCAAAATAACTACCGAAGATAGGGCTATAGTATGTAACAGAAAAAGTTTTCGGTTTAGCCGACGAAATACCCTAATATTTCGTCGGCTATAGGTTCTTTTAGCCGACGACTTTTCATATAATTTCGTCGGCTAAAGTCCTTTGAAAATTTTGGTTGACCGCCAAAAAATTTTGGTTGAAAATTTTTCGACTTTAGCCGACGACTTTTCATATATTTTCTTCGGCTAAAGTCCTTTGAAAATTTTGTCGGCTAAAGATACCAATTTCGTCGGCTATACACCAATTTGTCGGCTAAACCTTTGAAATTCGTCGACTAAAAGTATTTTTATACATTTGGCATGTTGTGATTGTGATGATCAAACTTGAGAAACAGAAATCCAATCGTCAGATTTGACCATCATGATAAAATCCATGTATGGGAAAAAATTCAACTTGATCCGAAAAGAATAAGGGCTCGATCCGGACGGTCAATCTTGTAAGTCAAACCCCTAAACGCACGGAAAAGGTCGTTGGACCGTCTAAATTACGTATTTTGGCCGGACCTCCAACTTAAAATAGTTTTAAACCGATGACATGCAACAAGTCGTATAAAAATTTTACGCAAAATAACCACCGAATATAGGGCAACTCATAGGGGGGGAAAATGAAAAATTGCATTGACCGCAACTATCGGCACCGAATATTTACCGGAATAGTGTGATTTTTCAACCGTGGATGTATTTCAATATTCTCTTCATATCTTATTTCATGACTTTTTGGCGTTTGAAGGTTTTACGTATAGTTTGTTTTTGAAACGGAACATTTACATAACACTTGGTAAACAAGTTAAACAACATTAGTATGCATGTTGTGACTGTGATGATCAAACATGAGAAACAGAAATCCGACCGTCAGATCTAACCATCATGATAAAATACATGTATGGGAAGAAATTCAACTTGATCCGAAAAGAATAATTGCTCGATCCGGACGGTCAATCTTGTAAGTCAAACCCCTAAAGGCACGGAAAAGGTCGTTGGACCGTCTAAATTACGTATTTTGGCCGGACCTCCAACTGAAAATAGTTTTAAACCGATGACACGCAACAAGTCGTATAAAAATTTTACGCAAAATAACCACCGAATATAGGGCTACTCATAGGGGGAAAAATGAAAAATTGCATTGACCGCAACTATCGGCACCGAATATTTACCGGAATAGTGTGATTTTTCAACCGTGGATGTATTTCAACATTCTCGTCATATCTTATTTCATGAGTTTTTGGCGTTTGAAGGTTTTACGTATAGTTTTTTTTGAAACGGAACATTTACATAACACTTGGTAAACAAGTTACACAACATTAGTACGCATGTTGTGATTGTGATGATCAAACTTGAGGAAAGGAAATCCAACGGTCAGATCTGACCATCTTGATAAAATACATGTATGGGAAGAAATTCAACTTGATCCGAAAAGAATAAGGGCTCGATCCGGACGGTCAATCCCGTAAGTCAATCCCCTAAACGCAGGGAAAAGGTCGTTGGACCGTCTAAATTACCTATTTTGGCCGAACCTTCAACTGAAAATAATTTTAAACCGATGGCACCCAACAAGTCGTATAAAAATTTTACGCAAAATAACCACCGAATATAGGGCTACTCATAGGGGAAAAAATGAAAAATAGCGTTGACCGCAACTATCGGCACCGAATATTTACCGGAATAGTGTGATTTTTCAACCGTTGATGTATTTCAACATTCTCGTCATATCTTATTTCATGACTTTTTGGCGTTTGAAGGTTTTACGTATAGTTTGTTTTTGAAACGGAACATTTACATAACACTTAGTAAACAAGTTACACAACATTAGTACACATGTTGTGATTGTGATGATCAAACTTGAGAAAAGGAAATCCGACGGTCAGATCTGACCATCATGATAAAATACATGTATGGGAAAAAATTCAACTTGATCTGACAAGGTTAAGTGCTCGATCCAGACGGTCAATCCCGTAAGTCAAACCCCTAAATGCACGGAAAAGGTCGTTGGACCGTCTAAATTTCGTATTTTGGCCGGACCTTCAACTGAAATTTTTTTTAAATCGATGAGACACAATAAGTCGTATAAAAATTTTACGCAAAATAACCACCGAAGATAGGGCTATATATAGTATGTAACAGAAAAAGTTTTCGGTTTAGCTGACGAAATACCCTAATATTTCGTCGGCTATTGGTTCTTTTAGCCTACGACTTTTCATATAATTTCGTCAGCAAAAGTCCTTTGAAAATTTTGGTTGACCGCCAAAAAATTTTGGTTGAAAATTTTTCGACTTTAGCCGACAACTTTTCATATATTTTCGTCGGCTAAAGTCCTTTAAAAATTTCGTCGGCTAAAGATACCAATTTCGTCGGCTATACACCAATTCGTCGGCTATACACCAATTCGTCGGCTAAACCTTAAATATTCGTCGGCTAAAAGTATTTTTATACATTTGGCATGTTGTGATTGTGATGATCAAACTTGAGAAACAGAAATCCAACCGTCAGATCTGACCATCATGATAAAATCCATGTATGGGAAAAAATTCAACTTGATCCGAAAAGAATAAGGGCTCGATCCGGACGGTCAATCTCGTAAGTCAAACCCCTAAACGCACGGAAAAGGTCGTTGGACCGTCTAAATTACGTATTTTGGCCGGACCTCCAACTGAAAATAGTTTTAAACCGATGACACGCAACAAGTCGTATAAAAATTTTACGCAAAATAACCACCGAATATAGAGCTACTCATAGGGGGAAAAAATGAAAAATTGCATTGACCGCAACTATCGGCACCGAATATTTACCGAAATAGTGTGATTTTTCAACCGTGGATGTATTTCAACATTCTCGTCATATCTTATTTCATGACTTTTTGGTGTTTGAAGGTTTTACGTATAGTTTGTTTTTGAAACGGAACATTTACATAACACTTGGTAAACAAGTTATACAACATTAGTATGCATGTTGTGATTGTGATGATCAAACATGAGAAACAGAAATCCGACCGTCAGATCTAACCATCATGATAAAATACATGTATGGGAAGAAATTCAACTTGATTCGAAAAGAATAAGGGCTCAATCCGGACGGTCAATCCTGTAAGTCAAACCCCTAAACGCACGGAAAAGGTCGTTGGACCGTCTAAATTACGTATTTTGGCCGGACCTCCAACTGAAAATAGTTTTAAACCGATGACACGCAACAAGTCGTATAAAAATTTTACGTAAAATAACCATCGAATATAGGGCTATAGTAGGTAATAGAAAAATTTTAGGGTTTAGCCGACGAATACCCTAACGTATTCGTCGGTTATAGTATGTAATTAAAAAATTAAAAAATAACTATAGCCGACGAAATATTAGGTTATTCGTCGGCAAAAACCATCTTAGCCGACGAATTATAGTGTATTTCGTCGGCTAAAGGAAAAAATACATTAAAAAAACAGACGATATTAGTAAACCATACTAACTTCCTGTCATCTTTAGCCGACGAAATTTTAATTTCGTCGGCTAAAGTCTGTGACTGTAGCCGACGAAAATATAATTTCGTCGGTTAAAGAAGGTTTAAAGTTGTCGGCTAAAGTCACAGACTTTAGCCGACGAAATTAAAATTTCGTCGGCTAAAGATGACTATAACCGACGAAAATATAATTTAGCCAACGAAGACTTTAGCCGACGAAAAATTGATTCGTCGGCCTGGTTTTTTTTTCGTCGGCTAAGGCCTTTCTTCTTGTAATGATTGTCGATTGGGATTGAAGGACTGGTTTCAATCCCTGGACATACTGATTTCAAGCAGAAACTTGTCGTTGTTGAAAAATGTTATTTTTCTGCTTATGTTGATAATTCTTGCAATTCTGATGCCTATCTATGTTTTTCATCATCTTACAATCCAGGTCAAGCTTTTGAACATGTTGAAGCCACATGCCTTGTATCTCTAACTGATATATCAAAGAGGTGAAGTGATGCATGGTACATTGATAGTGGCTCCTCAAGACACATGACTGGAGATAAGAGTTGGTTTGTATCATTCTCAGATAAGTTCCAAGCGGGTCAGTAACATTTAGAGACGGTCAAAAATCCATAGTTGTTGGTAAAGGAATTATAAATGCTCCAGATATACCTAATCTCCAAAATGATCTTTTTGTTGAAGATCTTCATTCTAATCTGATAAGTGTGAGTCAATTAACTGATGAATATGAAGATATTAATTTCAACAAATTTAGATTTAATGCATGTGATCAAGAATAACAATCAGATTAAGAATCACACATCTAACACAAAAGCTACAACATCCAAGGAAGAGATGCACATAAACCTACCTTTCTGATCAATACGTAAAAGCCTCACTTGCTCAAGAACACTAATCTGGGGATAGTGATCAATAATCAAATATCAAAAATCACATGCAATGAGTAACTGAGGTGAATCAATCTCCAATAACCATCAGAGAGAGAATAGGAAAGAGAGAGAGAGGTGTTGGTAGGCGTAAGACTGTTATTTTTTGGGTTGTGATACGTGAAAGGGATGGATGGGGAATAGACTCTATTTCACTTTTGCAATATTCATTTTTCCTTCATTCCCCTTTTATACGAATTTGCAATTTCGCTGGGATTGATGAAGCTGTTAATGGGTTCTTTCTTTGAAGGAGAAAGAAGAGCAAAAGTTATCTGATGGTAGTTTGGGTACCTTGTAAACAAAACTAATTTAAAGTAATAGAAAAATGAAGAGGGGTGTGTCAATACCATAAAAATGTGTGTTAATAACACTGCCCTAAATTGCAAGTAATTTTTCTAGGACTATTTCCAAGACTAACTACTAGGCCTAAATGTCATTTTATCATAAGTAAGTGAAATATGTACTCTCTATTTTATACTCCATAATTTTTTTTAACTAAATTTTTGTTTTTAGTAATATATATTTGAGTGATTTTATTTGCACATCCTAAAATACTACATACACATCCTTAAATTCTAGGATCTGGATCCTCTCCTTAGTTTTTTTCTCTTCTAACCTACCTAAGTTTTTCATAAGATATTGACATGTGTCCCGGGCTTAATCTAATGGTCTATAATGATAGTTTTTCCTTATATTTTTTTTCGGGAGATAGTTTTCCACTTTTCCCTTACTATTTGTCTCGGTCTTCTTCTTCTTCTTCCAAATTGCCTGCATAAGTTAATCAACAGATCTCTATCACTTTTTGGATCCACTTTTTTAATTTTCAAATATTTAAGAAGTATAATTATGTTCTGGGCTCTTATTTATTAGAGATGTGGGTGGATAGAATCAATTCAAAAGGGTTTGAATTGGGGATTTGTGGATTTTCGTATGACTTATAAAGTAAATTCTTCCAGCTGGGTCTACTCTCTTGTTTGATCTGTATCTCTTATGCTGACTTGGGAAGCTCAAACAATAAGATGAGATTAAGCTACGTTTAGTCTTTGTTTGGGTTCTCTATAGTATCCATCCAATTCTACTACCTTTGTTGTCTGTGGTTCCCAGAATTTCCACTATTCTCAAGCTCCATGTTGTTGAGTAGTAGAAACTAATCTTTATCTTCATTTCCTGGTGCTTTACAATGTAATAGGTCTCAGACTTTTGATATGGTTCACATCTTATCACAGAAGAAGAAGAAGAGAGAGAGAGAGAGAGAGAGAGAGAGAGAGAGAGAGATCGATGATGATGATGATGATGATGAATACGACAAAAATATAGAGGGTTTTTCAGTAAAGTCACCAGTTTTTGTTGTTGTGGAGGTATGTAGATCATTCGATATAAAACTTGACATGTGTCGTCATCTCCATAGAAGCTTAGGTAGGTTAGGAGAGAAAAAAGCTTAGGAGATGATCCAGATCCTAAATTCTAACATTCAAAATCATACTTCATGTACAAATGAAAAGACGAGAAAGCACATCATCAATGTTAGTTTATGTGCAAGTTTTTAGTTCTATTATGCATAACTGCATTTTTCTTTCAAAAAAACAAACATTTTCTTCTCTTTACCCACAGCCCAGAACATGTTCATATGCAAGTTTACAATTCATGATTACTGGAATCAAACGATCTAAAAGACAACAAATAAGCAATTCATAATTATATATATGAACACAAATGAAAGTTCAAATGTAATGGCTCAAATACCAAAACCAATCACTCAAAGTCCTTCCCAATTTGGTTTTCTTTGCCCAGCAAAACATTAAGAATTTGGGTTCCAAGCAATTGTGATTGAATGGTCAAACACATGCAAATTGTCTATTAGACTTTATAAATTGTATCAAGGAGTAGGATAGTGTGCTAATCTACAATTTCATATATTCAATTTTGTATTCCAGTTTGATATAGAAGATAGTTGAACGGGGGTAGTTTAGGATGTTTAGATATGTGTTTCTAGTAAAATGATGGTATAGAAAAGTTATTAGACAGTGTTTCTACCTGTTTCGTCCCGAGCCGGGATGTGGTCGCGGGGCGGAACGAAGTAGAATTTTTGGGGTCTTTCACTCGGTACCTGCACAAATGACAATGTCACGGGGTCGGGACTGGGGTGGCCCAGTCTTCGACTCTCCGATGCTTAAGTTAGCTTTGAGCACTTATACGGGTAGAGGAATGAAAGAGGGAGAGAATATATATGAGTATATATGTGTGTGTACCTTTTATGATAGGTTGAGCTTGTTTTATAAGGCAAGTATGGGTACCTTTGCCTTAGTCTCCAATGTGGGACTCCTTGCCCTCCTTTGGAGTGTCTCCCCTTTTGGAGGTGTTTTGCCGCTAGAGTGACTTTGGCAAACGGTTTGTTACCGGCCCTTCATTCTTTGGATGTCTGTGAAGGGCTCACCAAGGCTATCTCGACCGGGTAATTGTATTGTATTCTCGGCTTAGCCAAGTATTTTGGCTATGTACTAACAAGTCCCCAAGTCCCCAGTCCGAGAGAGTTCTTGGGTGGGGAGTTATTCTAGAGATGCCGAGAATAGGTTTCACCCAGGTGCAGGAGGCATGGTGCCGAGTCCCCAAGTCCCCATGCGAGAGTCGCGAGGTGACGGGGGTGATGTTCCGAAAACCGGTTGGCGAGAAGAAAAGTTTGATGCTGCTCTGGCGAGTCAGTCCGCGCTTGGTTGGGGACTGTCGCGATTTGAGCACTTGTACGGGTAGAGGAATGAAAGAGGGAGAGAATATATGTGAGTATATATGTGTGTGTACCTTTTATGATAGGTTGAGCTTGTTTTATAAGGCAAGTATGGGTACCTTTGCCTTAGTCTCCAATGTGGGACTCCTTGCCCTCCTTTGGAGTGTCTCCCCTTTTGGGGGTGTTTTGCCGCTAGAGTGACTTTGGCAAGCGGTTTGTTACCGGCCCTTCATTCTTTGAATGCTTGTGAAGGGCTCACCAGGGCTATCTCGACCGGGTAATTGTACCGTGTTCTCGGCTTAGCCAAGTATTTTGGCTATGTACTAACAGACAGTGTATTAAGTATTTAGCAATGTGTGAATAAAATTTCTCCATATATCTTGTCTTTATATGAAAGTTTTAACCAAAAAAAGAAAGAAAGAATATTCTGGGAGTGGAGACAGAGATTATGGCATCTAGTCGGCCTCCAGGAGCAATTGTTGTCGTCGTGCTTCTTTACAACACACATGGACCGAAGGGCTGGTGTTTCTAGCAGAAACTAGCACCGGATATGAAAGTCTTTAGTGACTCTGGTGGAACTTTGGTGAAGATAGCGGCGGGTCCAACCTATGCAGAGTTATCGACGAAGGTTCTGACTTACCCGAGTGTGGATGTGAAAGTGGACCACTTACGTCAGGGGCTGGGCTCAGGTCTTTAGGCCTGAGATTAGACATAGCTTTGAGGTGGCTAATGGTGGTTTGGTTTGGACCTAGGTTGTTGAGCTGGGCTTGCCAGTTTTCAAAGTTGTTGCAAGCAAAAGAAGATTAGCTTTGGACAATGCTGATGGAATTAGACACTCTAATACTAGTAGGAAAAATTACTTAAGCGACGAGTAAATTTCATCACCTAAACCCTAAAATTTGTCGCCTAAACGCTTAAACGACATAAAATTCATCGCATATGACGCGCCTCTTAAGTTCTTAAACAACAAAAAATTTTAATTTGTCGCATAAGTGCCCGCCTAAGCGATGAAAGTCATGTCGTCCCTAAATACTTAAGCAACGAACATAGTTCTCTAGGATGACAAAACATTTCGTCGGTATGGTGTTTACAATATTTAAAAAAAATATTTTAATTAATTTCATTTCATTTTAATGTTTATTTAATAAACATTAAATTAAATTAAATTAATTAAAACATTTTAGTTTCTTTTTTATTTTCTTTTTTGAGTTTATTTTTCTTTTAGTTTCTTTTTTCTTTTTCTGTTCTTTTATTCCCACACCAAACACCACCACGCGCCACCACCACCAACCTCTAACCACAAAACCCACCGCCGAGCTCTCTCACCAAAATAACCACTACCGGTGCCCATCCGTCACAAAATAAACCATAATTACATTCACAATTCCCTCCACAACTCCCTAATTTCATTCACATCTCCTCACAATTTCATTCACCCCGGCCCTCACACAGTTCTAATTCAGTGCCACCTCCTCCCTCCTACGCTGCCACATACCACCACATAGTGAACCTGATAGGAGACGAGTTCCCTTGTCAAAACCGACCCACTGCAAAAACCACATACACTCATATAAATTTACACTAAATACATAGATTCAAGGTGAAAAATATAAGCGGATTCGTATATTACCTCGCTCGTCGACGACGTCGAGTGAGTATAGAGTGATTTGGTTCGACTCTAAGAGGCGACGACGTCGAGGTGAAGGAGTTAGACAGAGCAAGGGGTTGGGTTAGGGTACGATTCAGAGAGGGAGCAGGTCGGATTTGGTGGAGAGGAAGAGAGTGAGGGCTGAGTGATGGTGAGGGAAAAGAAGATGAGAGGTGGTTGAGGGATGGGTTATGAGGAAGAAGAAAAGAGAACGAGCAACAGAAGGAAGAACATGAAGGGGGGGAGAGAGAGAGAGAGAGAGTTTATAAAAAGATAAAATGAGGCTTTGAAATTTTTCAAAATATTTGGTTTAAAATTTTCCCAAATTTTATGAAAAAGGTTTGACCGTCTAAATATTTGGACTTATGAGACGAAATTGATAACCTACGTCGCCTAAGTAGGAAATATTATAACTTTTATTACATTAAAACATTAATTCTATCATAAATTTACATCACATAAATCTCTCAAATATTTAAAGAGATTAATTAGCCTTAATTACCATCGAATATGAATGGAAGTACTGAAATATGAATTGAATGTTGACTTTGAAAAATAAACTTAATTAGTCTTAAATATCTATCTACATTAATAGAATGGAGTTAATATTTATACTATTAAAATGGTTTTTAATTATAATTTAGCTAAATAGAAGCAACACATTCTTTTTAATATTCATTGTGTTTCTAAAATTTTTAAAATTTATTCAAGATGTGTTAATGAACTTTCCCCAAAAAAAATGTTCGTTTTACTAATTTGTATGTGCACTAAATTAACCGTTTTTATCGGGACATAAACCATATCGGAAATACGTGATTTTTTAACCGTAGTCGTATTTCACTATACCTTTCACATCTTATTTCACAAAGATTTTTTGAAAATTTAGCTTTTTTTATATAGTTGGTACACACATATGTACACTTCTATATAACCTACGAAACAAGTTATACTACTTTAGTATGCACGTTGTAATTTCAATAAAGAAAAACAAAATTTCCAAAAATATTGTTAAATAAGATGTGATCAGTATAGTAAAATACAACTATGGTAGGAAAATCACCTATTTTCGATAATATTTGGGTCTCAACAAACGCGATCAACTCTAAATCAACATCATGTATCATGCAAAAACGCTATTACATATCCCTCTGTGGCCTAATTTTGTTGATTCTTTCACATACGCATTCTCACATGAATGAGAAGTAACCACCCATGTAAAATTTTTGGGACGTTTACCTCCTGACGATAGGACTCCCCATCTACATCTATTTTGAAAAATTAACTTATGAATTGAAATTAACTTTAAAATATGATTATATATATAATTAAGCTAAATAAAAGCAATACATTATTTTAATATTTATCATGCTTCTAAAATTTTTTAAATGACATATAACACTAAACTACCATTTAAAGGTACAAATGATAAAAAAAAAAAAAGTCTTTAAATGTTTCAAAGAATAAAAAAAGTCAACATTAAAACATGTTACATGATAAAATGGTCACCTAGATTTATTTTCACACTTTTTACATGACCATTCTTCCTTTCTCTCTCTCTCTCTCACTCTCTCTCACATCCAGATCGGACATGAGGACCAGATAGGCTCCACCACGCCGCGCCAGGGTGCTCCTTCATGTCGGCCAAGTCGTTGGCGGCGAGGAAAAGGCTGCGATCGAGTTTGGAGTTGTTGAAGAATCAAATCTGGTCGTTGTTGAAGAATTGGCCAGAATCGGTGACGGTTCTGACATTGGAAGTCGACGACGGCCGCCTGATCGGAGCTCCACGACTTCAAGCTCCATATCTATAAAATAAAAAATAAAAAATAAAAAATCTTGAATCCATGGGTTTTGTGTATTCTGAGTATGTCATTTATGAATAAGAATGCATTCCTTATGAATCTTTCATTGCTTAGATTGTAAATGAATATTTACTTGTTCTATTTTATCTGTGTTATGTTATTCGGTCATGCACACCAAATGTTTGAGGATATGTCTATGAATGAATTAAAGTGCACACCAAATGTTTGATGAAATGTCTATGAAAGAATTAAGGTGCATGATTCTACTCGATGAATAAGAATACATTCCTTATGAATTTTTCATTGCTTAGATTGTAAATAAATATTTGCTTGTTCTATTTGATATGTGTTATGTTATTTGGTCATGCACATCAAGTGTTTGATGAAATGTCTATGAAAGAAAAAGTGCATGATTCCACTCGATAGATCAAAGTAAACCTTGATGTGCTTGCGAGGATGTGATAATGTTATATTCTTCATGTGATAGTGTTATATTCTTACATATATCCTCATCTTTAGGCGATTCTTGAGATGTTGAGTCATGCAAGACCTCATTACTAGGTAATAAAACTAAGCTCCTTTCCAGTATTTCTTTGTTTATACTAACATAGCCTTCATGTATCATCTCACTGGTCATCATATTTGTTATGTTCTTACCAGTTTAACATATAATGATTTCAAATCATGTTCTAAAATATGCAACATACTCCAACTACTGCTCTTTCATATCTTGCCATGCATGGTTGATCACCCATTTACCAACTATTCTCCTCAAATCTTCTACACACCCAAAAGTGTATGCATTGATCCATCTAATTTTATTACTCCATGCTACGAATTCAATTCATTCAAATTCAATACGCGCATCAAAATTAATGAAAGAACTTGTTATGAAACTTCATGCTTCATAATAAAGTACTAACATCCGTATTGATATGAAGTCTGAAAGTTTATTGATAGTCAGGGATAAAATGCAGTATTACTACATTTCTATTGCAATAGTAACCACACCAATTACAAGTATTTGGAACTTGGAAAATCATATTCTCCTCTTTTCCTTATTTGAATTCATGATAATCTCTTCTCCATATAACTATCTATGTAATTATCCATGTAACTAACAATCTATGTAACTATCCATGTAACTATCTATGTAATTATGCATGTATTCATGTAACTATGCATGTAACTATCAATCTATGTAACTATCCATGTAATTATGCATGTAACTATCTATGTAACTATCCATTTATGTAACTATACATGTAACTATGCATGTAACTATCCATGTAACTATGCATATAACTATCTATCTAACTATGCAAATAACATATTCTATATAATTATCCATGTAACTATGTATGTAACTATCCATCTAACTATGCAAATAACATACTCTATGTAACTATCCATGTACCTATGCATGTAACTATCCATCTATGTAATTATCTATCTAACTATGCAAACAACATACTCTATATAACTATGTATGTAACTATCCATCTAACTATGCAAACAACATACTCTATGTAACTATCCATGTAACTATCCATTTATATAACTATGCATGTAGCTATCCATCTATGTAACTATCCATCCATCTATGTAACTATCCATGTAACTACATATTGATAGTTACTTGGGTAGTTACATACATGCTACACTTGTGTATCTACATTATCATGCCTATGTAATTATCTATTTAACTATCCATCTATGTAATTATCCATATAACTATACATGTAACTACAAATTAATAGTTACCTGGGTAGTTACATACATGCTACACTTATGTAACTACATTATCCTGCCTATGTTAGTATCCATGTAATTATCCATCTAACTATGCAAACAACATACTCTATGTAACTATCCATGTAACTATCCATCTAACAATGCAAACACCATACTCTATGTAACTATCCATATAACTATGTATGTAACTATTCATTTAACTATGCAAACAACATACTCTATGTAACTATCCATGTAACTATCCATCTATGTAACTATCCATCTAACTATGCAAATAACATACTCTATGCAACTATCCATCTATGTAACTATGCATGTAACTATCCATCTATGTAACTATTCATGTAACTATGCATGTGATTATCCATGTAACTACAGATTGATAGTTACTTGGGTAGTTACATACATGTTACACTTGTGTAACTATATTATCATGCCTATGTAACGATCCATCTAACTATGCAAATAGCACTCTAGTTTGGACAGCAGTACACCTTCATCCTCTTCATGCTACACCTTCATAACTATCCATCTTTGGTTCAGTTTCATTTTCATATGCACTAACATCCCTAGCCTTTTCTACATTTAAGAGGACCGGCATAGCGTGTGAGAAAGGTCACGGCTGTCCCAGCCTGCGCTTCGATCATATCCTTCGTGTCGATACAATCAATAGGGCCTCCAAATTCAGTAAAAGTCGCTCCATTCACAAAAAGATCTTTATCTGATTGCCAATTCCAGTTTTTCCACACACTATTATCTGTGTTGACTCTATAACATACCTAGACCACAAGAACACCAACACCAGCTTTAGAATACATTTAAACTACAAAAAAGAACAATGTAGATAGATATATACCTCTTTAACTGCCTCATTTTCTAGAGCAATGTAGCGATTTTCCTGGCTTATTATGGTAGGATGGTTGTTGCCACCGATGGCATACATAATCTAGTATGTGTAGTCATTGTTCATAACATGGAAAAAACCAAATCTGCACCTTGGCATCCTCTGGACCAATCCCTGTCTGAAATGGTTGAAAGCTAAAGTTAACTGCATAATAAGCTACATAAGTATATACATATCTACTCATGTAACTACATAAGCTATGTAACTACATTAACTATCCATGTAATTATCCATGTTTTGAGATTCAATGTTCAGTTACTTAGATAGTTACATACACAATTAACGGCTACATTGCTACATGAGTTTCAATAGTTACTTGGAAAGTTACAAACACAATTAACAGCTACATTACCAGTTACATGAACACTTGCTTGGCAGACTTTTCTCCTTCCTTTTCTAGTTTTTTGCATAATGACCTTCCCTCCTTCCGATGGCTATAACTTCCTCTACAAAATAGCTATCAACGATCCATGAAATGTTCTGGAAACTAAACTCTTCTAGCTTTCCGTTGATATAAGGCACGTTTCCTGGATCGCTCTAAGCTGCTCGTAATTTGCTGTGGAATTTGACTGAAAATTTTGTGTAGAATTCTGTATTTCTTAAGGTTTCATCTTTAATGTGCATCTCTTTGCAGCGTGTAGCAACTCTTTTCTCAATTTCCTTGATCAAGAACTTGAGAAGGTCAGCCCTCGCTAGCACATCAAGGTCCATTACGCTCTCATCGAGCAAAAACACCAAAATTCATTCACAGACATTTTCTCAAACACCTTGTGTGCATAACCAAATAATATAACACAAATTAAACATCCCAAACAAACATGCATTACAATCTAATCAATAAAAGATTCATGACACAATATTCTATTTCATAAATGACATACCCAAAATACGATAAAACCCATGAATTCAAGCTTCTTTTTCTATTTCTGGTTTTAATCACATAAAAAAACAATCAATTGATAAAGAAGAGATAAACATATTAGCTTACCTTGTAAGCTGAAGACGATATGAAATTAATCCGAAAAGCCATGACATAAGAGATTTGTTGAAGGATGAAAGAAAAATAAAAGAGGATGAAATCGTCGATGATGATGGCGGAGAGTTTCGTCGTGTGCTTCTAGATATGTTCTCTCTAAGCTTGCTTTGGTAACAACATCAATCTCTTGGTGGAGGACAACAGGTTCGCCGGAGAGAGTGTTCGTCGGAGAGAGAGAAAGAGAAGAGAGAGAGTGTGAGGGAGATGAGTTGAGAGAGAGTGAGAGAGATGATCGTGGTTAATGTGTTGTTATTTTTGTCAGTGGCATGACATGTAATTTTTTTAAAATTTATGGGCAACGGTTAAAGAATTTGAATGGGTATATTGTTTTATCATCAATGAACGTTTGCTAACAGTTTTATCATTTGTTACTCTAAAGATACCATTTTATCATTGGCCATTTTTAAAATTTATTCAAGATGAGTTAACGAACTTTCACAAAAAAAATGATTTACCAATTTGTATGTGGACTACATTAAGTGGTATGTAGGAAATCCCTAATATTTAATAAATTTCTCATTTTTATATAATTATGAAAAATATTTGTCACTTAAGTTAAACAATTTCTTCTCTTTAGTAAGCACTTAAGAGACAAAACTGGTTTTCGTCTCTTAATTTCTCACTGGTTTTGTCTCATAAGTTCTCACTAAAGAGACAAAAAATTTCAATTTCGTCGCTTAAGTGCTCACTTAAGAGAGGAAACTAGTTTTGTCCATTTCATCGCTTAAGTGCTCACTTAAGAGAGGAAACCAATTTTGTCCATTTCATCTCTTAAGTTGTTACTTACGCGACAAAAAATTTCAATTTTGTCTCTTAAGCCTTTTTTTTTTCTAGTAGTAATTAACCTGAGAGGGAAGGAGCTTGTCATTACTTAATTTTGTTCGAGACTCGGGATAAGTGTCTAGTTGATGGTCATAGCTCTATGCCTCTATATGTCTACAGGTGTCTTCTTTAATTTTTTTTTTTTTTGTACCACAACTGTGTAATTGGCAACAGAGGAATTATGCATGATAAGTTGTAGAAGGCAAGCTTGATCATAGGAGTAGAGGCTTACTCAAGCGTACCAATTTTCTCGTAGTTTTATTGTTGCTTCTTAGGTTTTTGGGTTATCCGATCTTCTTTTGTAAGCAAGACAGACTGAATAGAATATATATATATATATATATATATATATATATATATATATAAAGGAAAAGGGGAAGAATATGCATAAATCATAATAAACACTAAGAATCAATCGAGATAATAACATATATCTCGGATAAGAATATGCATTCTAACATGCATCATTTAGTGATGAGTGCTCCACATGCTACTTTATTCACTTTCTTGTGGTGATGAACATGAAAGACAATGCTCACATGAAGCCATAAGTTACCAATACTCTCAGCTTAATTTCGTAGTATGTTGCCACTAAATATATATATATATATATATATATATATATATATATACACAAAATTTTCTCAGGTGTGGATGTCCGCATTTATTCTTACGGTACGGATTTCCACTTTACACTCACTTTTCAATCGAATTTTCACATCTCCACCGTCTAATCTTTAAATACTAATGTATAGATTATCTCTGTAAAATTTTAGCCAATTTGGTTATCATTAAGGCACTCAAACTCGATTAAACCAATAGATGAAGATAATTCTGTCGAACTTAAACTGTTCATGTTTATAACAGAAAAACAAGGTTTTGAGTGCCTTAATGATAACTAAATTGGCTGAAATTTTTCAGAGATGATCTATACATTAATATCTAAATATATACTAGATTGTGGAAATGTGAAAATTCGATTGAAAAGTGAGTATAAAATGGAAATCCGCACCGTAAAAATAAATACGGACATCCGCACCTGAAAAAATTCTGTGTGTGTGTGTGTATATATATATATATATATATATATATATATATTGCATCATATACCATTAGTAGGCTACAACCATTTGACAAACATGACACATAAGTTGCACAAATCTGGACAAAACCCACCTCATCGTCACCGTGCTTGCTGCCTGGTCATGGACTGGTAGCTCGCCACCGTCACCCCATCAAAGCCGAAAAATCAAACTTTTTATTGAATTTTTTTTCTTAAGAAAGCGAGCTGAGGACAAAAGAGCCAAAATATGCTCCACAATATTAGTTGGGAAAAGCTTAGATAAAAGAGGAATATTCTAACGACCTGGAGAAAGTAACAAATGCGAAGCAAAAGAGGCTTTGGTAGAACAATAAGGCTGCAAATTAGCACTTGACAACAAATTGGATCATTCCAGATACTAGTTTGTCTCCCATTGCCGATCTGTTTGCAAATACCAACTTGCGAAATTTCTCTGTCTTTGAGGATACTTCTCCAAGCATATGAAGGACTAGAACCAAGCTTTTCCTCCCAAAAGTTACATCTAGGAAAATATATGGTCATAGAGTAATCTGCTTACCATTCTGTTTATTTATGAAGTTTGTTCTACCACCAGAAAAAATAAAAAGTATACTTCTTGAGTAATTAGAAACTGTATTGTTGATTACAAATATCAAAAGGGACATATCACTTACGCCAGCAATTATAGCTTAGAAGTGCTATGCATAGAAGAAATTTGGACTTTCCATACCTCTAGAGCCAAAGAAATTAATGACAAATTTCATTTCCGTTTGCTTAGAAGTACTTAAGATCAGTGTAATTTCTTTATGACAAATTTCTTTAGCTTAGAAGTGCTTTACATAACTTTCTATAATTCTATTGTACATTAATGACAAAAAACTTCTTAGTGCTAGTGGATCTCCATTTTTGTGATCAAGAAGAGAAAGTGATCTAACATGACCATAAATTAGTCTCTTTATCTAAAAAGTTTTTGAGAAAATAATGTGATCTTCATAAAAATGAAAAGAAAAGGATAAACAAGTGATCAAAATGAAAGGTTGTGGAAAATCTAATTTCTCATATGAAAGACAAAAAAGTTACCTCTTGCGAGGAACAAAATGTTGCCCAACTGTTCTTTAAAAAAGTAAAATGTTGCCTAACTTTTAAGTCCTTTTTATATTTAAATTTCAAATGTTGTGGGACGAGCATAATTTTTTATTTTTTTTGAGAGCTAAGCATCTGAGATCTTATCAATCTGGACGAATTGAACTGGATAAATATGGATATTAAGATTGCTGCAGTCGAGGATACAATATTATTGAACGAGACAAAAAAACACCCGGCCACCCATCTAATCAAATCATCACGGACCTGATATCTTCTGTGGGTTTGGCCTAGTTGGCGGGGTAGTCGAACTGTCAATCTTGCATCTAATTCCCTGTGAACTATATAAAATCTCAGGTAGTTCCCCATTCCAGATTTCCAATGATGGATCGTAGACTACTCCCCGGCCATTTTGAGTTCTATCTGATCAAACAGAAATGACGCTCTTGATCTGAACCCATCATCCAGTATTAACTGCACCGTAAACTAGCATATAATAACCGGCCAATTACATATCCACAATTGCACAACAAGTCAGAATCTGGCCAGTAAAGGATTCGATCATGAGTTTGTCTTAACATGCATCTGGTCAGCTACTGATGAGTACGTAGCACAGCATTCCATAATTTGATTTGCCATTGCCAAATATATATGCTGTGACTACTTCACTTCACTCCACTCACAGGTTGTGTTTCTCATGCTAGTACTGTTTCTTTGAAAGACTTTCATGAACAAATAGTGTGTGCTAGTTGTCTCTGGTCAGTCTGGTGGGATATAGAGATCCTGATTTTGATCTGCTACTGTACTGCAGACGAGCCTATCGTGGAACTCATCAGCTTTTTGAATTTTCTTTTTAATTTTACCTTCTTTTTTTTTTTTGCTACCCTAAAGAAGTTACACTGATCTTTTTGGATGGTTCTTTTAAGTTTTGATTTTCTCCACTGTCGACTCTCCTACACTACATATGGTCAATCTTGCCAACTAATTTGCTCTAATCTGCATCGTTGTGTTTAACTTCTTTACAAGTTAACTAGGCTGCACATGTACAACAAGAAAACATATTGGTCAGAATCAAGGAAAGGAGACGTTATATATAAAAGCCAACAGACATTATGGTAATTAAGTTACTTTTAAGCTTTTAAGCTAATTATGGTTCAATTCAAGAGTTCACTCAACACTAATTATGGTTCAAGCTTTTAAGCTGTTAAGTTACTCGTGCTTTGGCTTCTCTAATATGTTCCAATTCAAGATTTCACTCAATCCATCTCTTGATTTCTAAACTCGAACCTCCATGGATACCGACATGCGGATACAAATTAGCTCTCTACCTTTACTTCTCCACCATCATCATCACTCATCTAAAAAATGACACATGCACTACCAGAACAAGCACTTTAGCCGACGAAAAATTTTCGTCGGCCTGTTAAAAAAATTCGTCGGCTAAGACCTTACCCGACGAAGGATCGTCGGCTATAGTGTCGTCGGGAAAAGGCCGTCTGTAATGACTTTAGCCGACGAAATTTTTTTTTTCGTCGGCTATAGTCCCACTTTAGCCGACGAAAAATATGTCGTCGGCTATAGTCCCAGACTTTAGCCGACGAAATATTCGTCGGCTAAAGTGTGTAAAAAAATTTAAAAAAATAACTATAGCCGACGAAATATAAAATATTTCGTCGGCTAAACGTTGTAAAAAAATTTAAAAAATAACTATAGCCGACGAAATATAAAATATTTCGTCGGCTAAACGTTGTAAAAAAATTTTAAAAATAACTATAGCCGACGAAATATAAAATATTTCGTCGGCTAAACCTTATAAAAAAATTTAAAAAATAACTATAGCCGACGAAATATTAGGTTATTCGTCGGCTAAACCTTATAAAAAATTAAAAAATAACTATAGCCGACGAACTATTAGGTTATTCGTCGGCTAAACCTTATTAAAAAAATAAAAAATACTATAGCCGACGAATATAGTGTTTGAATATCGTCGGCTAAAGTTGCTGGGTTTTGAAAAAAAAAACTGCAGAAACTTTCGGCTAAACTCATGGTACATGTAATTATAAACCATGATTGATTATTAGGAAGCAATCCAAAGTATTATGATCGCCCAAAACACTATAAATGAAGAAAAAAAATCCAAAGTATAAGCCATGATTGATTATTAGGCATAATCCAAAGTATTATGCCACCCAAATGCAAATGGCGGAGGTTGGTCATGTGAGCCACAGAAACCGGCAACACGCCGGTGAGGTTGTTGTTGTAGAGGTCGAGAACACGGAGGTTAGTGAGGTTGGAGAGCTCCGGCGGGAACGTGCGATTGAAGACGTTGTTGGAGAGGTTGAGGAGGCGAAGAGAGCGGAGATCTCAGGCGGGATGGGACCAGAGAGGTTGTTCTCGGCGAGGGTGAGATTGGAGAGGTAGACAAGGAAGGTTAGTGAGATTGGAGAGGTTTACCATCATCGGCTATATAAAGGACTTTAGCCGACGAAATTCTTTATTTTCGTCGGCTAAACTATTTGGTTGACCGCCAAAAAATTTTGGTTCAAAATTTTGAAATTTTTCGACTTTAGCCGACGACTTTCCATTAATTTCGTCGGCTAAAGTCCTTTGAAAATTTTGGTTGACCGCCAAAAAATTTTGGTTGAAAATTTCGAAAATTTTTCGACTTTAGCCGACGACTTTTCATATATTTTCGTCGGCTAAAGTTCTTTGAAAATTTCGTCGGCTAAAGGTACCAATTTCGTCGGCTAAAACTTGGAAATAGAGAAATTTTAGGGTTTAGCCGACGAATACCCTAACGTATTCGTCGGCTATAGTATGTAATTAAAAAATTAAAAAATAACTATAGCCGACGAAATATTAGGTTATTCGTCGGCAAAAACCATCTTAGCCGACGAATTTTCATATATTTTCGTCGGCTAAAGTCCTTTGAAAATTTTACTCCAACTTCGGTTTACCGCCTAAAAAATTTTGAAATTTTTTGACCTTAGCCGACGACTTTTCATATATTTTCGTCGGCTAAAGTCTATAAATTCACGAAAACGCTCATATCTCCCTCTATATTACGTAGTTTGGTCAAACCTTCCACACGAAAAACTTTCACGTAGATGAGACGCAACCGCCTATATAAAAATTTTGAGACATTTGCCTTCCGACGATAGGGCTCCCCATAGGGAATAATAACGGTAAATAGGGTTGACCGCTACTATCGGCTCTGAGACTTTACCCGATTTACGTGATTTTTGAACCATAGCCGTATTTCACCATTTTGAACACATCTTATTTCACGAGATTTTTAATAATTTTGCTTCCTATGTAGAGTTGGTTCACAAAGTTGTATAACCTACTAAACAAGTTATACAACATTAGTAGACACGTTGTAATTCCGATGACTAAAATTCACAAACCAAAATTCGACCATCAGATATGATCATTATGGCGAAATACGTCTATGGTAAAAAATTCAACTGGATCCGACAACGTTAAGGGCTCGATCGAAACGGTCAACCATAATCCATCGTCACTTATCACACGAAAACGCTCATATCCCCCCTCTATATTACGTAGTTTGGTCAAACCTTCCACACAAAAAACTCTCACGTAGATGAGACGCAACTGCCCATATAAAAATTTTGAGACATTTACCTTCCGACGATAGGGCTCCCCATAAACCCGAATAACGGAAAATAGTAGACACGTTGTGATTCCGATGACTAAAATTCACAAACCAAAATTCGACTGTCAGATATGATCATTATGATGAAATATGTGTATGATTAAAAATTCAACTGGATTCGACAAAGTTAAGGGCTCGATCGAAACGGTCAACTCTAATCGAAAATAAGAAAACTGCATTTTGAAGCCCTAAACGGACTCAGATGGCCAAAAAAGCCTGTACATCATGGCATTAGCAATGAGTTTGACTCGTAGGGCCGTTACGCTTCCGGAAAGGTATCATAATAGTCAATCGGACACCAAAAACCAAATCTGCAGCATAGTGAATAATAAGGGTAAGTCAACTATCGGCACCGAGACTTTACCGGAATACCGTCATTTTTCAACCGTAGACGTATTTCACCATTCTGGTCATATCTTATTTCACGACTTTTTTGCATTTGAAGGTTCTACGTATAATTTTTTTTTCCAGATGAGTTGTTGTCCAAATCTGTAAATATAAGACACTTTAGCCGATGAAATTATATTTTTCGTCGGCTAAACTCTTAAAAATTTCGTCGGCTAAACTTTCGAAAATTTCGTCGGCTAAAGTTCACAGACTATAGCCGACGAAATTATATTTTTCGTCGGCTAAACTTTTAAAAATTTCGTCGGCTAAACTCTTAAAAATTTCGTCGGCTAAACTTTTGAAAATTTCGTCGGCTAAACTTTTGAAAATTTCGTCGGCTAAAGTTCACAAACTATAGCCGACGAAAAAAATTATTCAGCCGACGAAATATTAATTTCGTCGGCTAAAGTGGACTTTAGCCGACGAAAATTTTTAATTAGCCGACGAAGGACAATTTCGTCGGCTAAAGTCCACTTTAGCCGACGAAAAAAAAATTCGTCGGCCTGGTTTTTTTTTTTCGTCGGCTAAACCCTTTCTTCTGGTAGTGATGTCTATTGAGTTAAATCTCTAATCATGGTTAACAACACAAATCTATAATAAATAAATTACACTATTTAATAACAAATTTAAATCAATCTGTTTCAAAAAGAAAACAATTTCGTTAATTTCTCTGTACCAATGACCCCCCTAATGAAGACCACCACCACAACCAGGGGCGGAGCTACCATGAGATGTGAAGGGGTCCGGACCCCCCCCCCCCCCCCCCGAATCTCCATGGATACCAATATCCATATACAAATTTGCTTTCCACCTTTACTTCTTCACCCTCATCCTCACCTATCTAAAAAAATGACACATCTATTGAGTTAAATCTCTAATTATGGTTAACAACACAAATCTATAATAAATAAATTATACTATTTAATAACAAATTTAAATGAATCTAATTCAAAAAAAAAAACAATTGAGCTACCATGAGATGTGAAGGGGTCCAAACCCCCCCCCCCCTTTCCCCCACCAAATATTTCTCTAACCCATGTAATTATGTTAAGCTATTAGAGAAATAGAAGAAAATCTGCTCATTTAACTACATTGGAACCCCCCCAAGTTAATTTCTCTTACCAATGACTCCCCTAATGAAGACCACCACCACAACCAGGGGTGGAGCTACCGTGAGATGTGAAGGGGTCCCCCCCCCCCCCCGGAATCTCCATGGATACCGACATGCAAATACAAATTTGCTCTCCACCTTTACTTCTCCATCCTCATCCTCACTCATCTAAAAAAATGACACATGTCTATTGAGTTAAATCTTTAATCATGGTTAACAACACAAATCTATAATAAATAAATTATACTATTTAATAACAAATTTAAATCAATCTGATTCAAAAAGAAAACAATTTTGTTAATTTCTCTGTACTAATGACTCCCCCAACGAAGACCACCACCACCACAACCAATGACGGAGCTACCATGAGATGTGAAGGGGTCTAGACCCCCCCCCCCCTTCCCCCACCAAATATTTCTTTAACCCATGTAATTATGTTAAGCTATTAGAGAAGTAGAAGAAAATCTGCTCATTTAACTACATTGGAACCCCCCCCTAAGTTAATTTCTCTGTACCAATGACTCCCCTAATGAAGACCACCACCACAACCAGGGGTGGAGCTACCATAAGATGTGAAGGGGTCCGGACCCACCCCCCTGGAATCTCTATGGATACCGACATGCAGATATAAATTTGCTCTCCACCTTTACTTCTCCATCCTCATCCTCACTCATCTAAAAAAATGACACATGTCTATTGAGTTAAATCTTTAATCATGGTTAACAACACAAATCTATAATAAATAAATTATATTATTTAATATCAAATTTAAATCAATCTGATTCAAAAAGAAAACAATTTTGTTAATTTCTCTGTACTAATGACTCCCCCAACGAAGACCACCACCACCACAACCAATGACGGAGCTACCATGAGATGTGAAGGGGTCTAGACCCCCCCCCCCCCTTCCCCCACCAAATATTTCTCTAACTCATGTAATTATGTTAAGCTATTAGAGAAGTAGAAGAAAATCTGCTCATTTAACTACATTGCAACCCCCCCTAAGTTAATTTCTCTGTACCAATGACTCCCCTAATGAAGACCACCACCACAACCAGGGGTGGAGCTACCATGAGATGTGAAGGGGTCCGGACCCACCCCCCTGGAATCTCCATGGATACCGACATGCAGATACAAATTTGCTCTCCACCTTTACTTCTCCATCCTCATCCTCACTCATCTAAAAAAATGACACATGTTTATTGAGTTAAATCTTTAATCATGGTTAACAACACAAATCTATAATAAATAAATTATATTATTTAATAACAAATTTAAATCAATCTGATTCAAAAAGAAAACAATTTTGTTAATTTATCTGTACTAATGACTCCCCCAACGAAGACCACCACCACCACAACCAATGACGGAGCTACCATGAGATGTGAAGGGGTCTAGACCCCCCCCCCCCCCTTCCCCCACCAAATATTTCTCTAACTCATGTAATTATGTTAAGCTATTAGAGAAGTAGAAGAAAATCTGCTCATTTAACTACATTGGAACCCCCCCCCCCCCTAAGTTAATTTCTCTGTACCAATGACTCCCCTAATGAAGACCACCACCACAACCAGGGGTGGAGCTACCATGAGATGTGAAGGGGTCCGGACCCACCCCCCTGGAATCTCCATGGATACCGACATGCAGATACAAATTTGCTCTCCACATTTACTTCTCCATCCTCATCCTTACTCATCTAAAAAAATGACACATGTCTATTGAGTTAAATCTTTAATCATGGTTAACAACACAAATCTATAATAAATAAATTATATTATTTAATAACAAATTTAAATCAATCTGATTCAAAAAGAAAACAATTTTGTTAATTTATCTGTACTAATGACTCCCCCAACGAAGACCACCACCACCACAACCAATGACAGAGCTACCATGAGATGTGAAGGGGTCTAGACCCCCCCCCCCCCCTTCCCCCACCAAATATTTCTCTAACTCATGTAATTATGTTAAGCTATTAGAGAAGTAGAAGAAAATCTGCTCATTTAACTACATTGGAACCCCCCCCCCCCCAAAGTTAATTTCTCTGTACTAATGACTCCCCTAATGAAGACCACCACCACAACCAGGGGTGGAGCTACCATGAGATATGAAGGGGTCTAGACACCCCCACCCCCCCCCCCCCCAACTCCGAACCTCTATGGATACCGACATGCAGATACAAATTTGCTCTCCATCTTTACTTCTCCATCCCCATCCTCATCCTCATCCTCATCCTCATCCATCTAAAAAAATGACACATGTCTATTAAGTTAAATCTCTAATCATAGTTAACAACATAAATCTATAATAAATAAATTATACTATTTAATAACAAATTTAAATCAATCTGTTTCAAAAAATAATATCTTTTGTTAATTTCTCTGTGTCAATGACTTCCTCAATGAAGACCACCACCATGCATTTATAAAACCAAATCCCAATAGTTTAAGAATGAATTACTGACCAACACAAAATCCTAATAATTTAAGAAGAAATTACTAACCAACATTAAAACATAAAAATAATAAAAATAACATACTATTAACAACTTACTTATTATTTATTAATAATATATTTATTCATGATACGATGACTGTGAATCATGTTATATTAAATCCCAACCACTCTCACTTTAAATCCAGCTCTGCCGCTAACCACAACCAACGCCAAGCTATCATCCTCCTCCTCCCCTCTTCCAACTTCTACAAACCCACCACCAATGCCTCCGCAGCTCCCATCGACGGGCCAAGTGGGCACTGGCGGAGCCACACCAAGACCGAGGGGTGCCATGGCACCCCCACACATTTTGATGATGGTCAATTACACCATTGTTGTAGAATTAAATGGTTACAATTGTATAATCTGGCCCCTCTTTTTATGTAATAATATGTCACGTAATAATTACGATTTTGATATTTTGGACTATATAATCTCTTTTTTTGTTGCATCTTGCCATATTCATCACCATAATCGCTTAGTTATTAACTAATCATTTTACATGCATGTAAACTTTCAATATATAATCATTTACATATACATAAATTAAACTATATATACATCAACAAAAACAATAAATTCAATTTTAATTAACATATAATTTTGACAGACAATTTAAAATTTTATATATATTTTTTCATATTTTATATCTCGGCCCCCCTAGACTTATAGTTCTGGCTCCGCCCCTGCAAGTGGGTATTCTCCTTCGTCGCCGGGTTGGATGGCGGCGATTTTCACCGCCAGAGTCACGGAGCAAGAAGGACGGCGGCGATTTTCACCGCCGGAGTCACGGAGCAAGAAGGACGGCGGGGACAAGCCCATGTTTTTTTTAATGATTTTTCAAGTGGAAAGGATTAGTAGCGACGAGATTCTTTGCAGGGAACGTGGTGGAGACTGTGGATTTGTTGGGGCATTTTGTTGGATAACAGGTTTGAGTTTTGTAGAAACTCATCGGCATTACGATCTTCGTCTAAATCATCAGGGAATGAAGACAGTGACGATGATGAAGATGATTAAATTTACATGTTTTATTTTCTTTTAATTTTCTGGAGTCTTGTAAATCTTTCCTTCTGAGAGCAAATTTGCTGGGTTTAAAGAAGTGGGTTTGAAGAAGTGTTTGATTATGCACAAACTGCAGAAAAAATAATAATAATAATAATAAATATTATAGATTTGTGTCGTTAATCATGGTCAAATTTATATACGTGTATGGTCATTTTGTTTTGACGAATTTATCCTTTCATTTTCTGTCTTCGACGTACCTTAATTAGTTTTATTTCACGAATTCAATTATTAGGATTCCTAATAATTATATTACTTTTAGTCCTAAAGGACAAACTTCTATATATATATCCTCGAGAGTGATGATCAGAAACTTAAACTTTGCATATCATTTTCAAGTTCCAGAGCAAACTAGTAATAACTGACGTTACCTTACCAATAACTGACGTTCACGATAACATATAATAACTCATTCTGAGAATACCAGTGTGTTTCCATAAGCTTCGAGACTCCACAGCTTGAAAATATTGGAAGAGACAAGGCCGGGACTTAATTTATATATAGATTCGATTCGGGGAGCAATAGAGAGAAAAGAACCGTGAGGAGGAAAAGGAGGAATGAAACTACTTAAAAATATAAAGAGCGAAAAGAAATAAAGGGATGCGTTGAAACATTGGGCATGGTGAATGCAGAGAGTTGCAGAAGAGATACAGCTAGCTTCGGCATATGCAGCAGAGAAAAGCACTTTGGCTTCTTGTTGTAGCGAATCCACTCCTTGATATCTAGTGCTTAAGTGCCAATTTTGGAACACTTCTCTGCAACACTTTATTCACTTTGGCATGGGTTGTAGACTTGTAGCACTCGTCTGAGATGACCTCTCCATCAGCACTACCAGTGGGTGGGTTCCCTTTTGCCTTGTGCTACTGTCTCTCATTGCTGAAAGAAGTCTTTGAATCACCAAAATAACCAAGAGAATCTCTCAAAATGGTAAATTCCCATATGAATATACTTGCTTGTAAATGAGAAAGGTTCTGTGCTGCAACACATTCAGCAAATTTTCTTAATTATTCAGTTTTCAGTATACCCTATCTGGAAAAGATGAAGTTTTTCTGTTTCTAGCTGTATGAATCTTCAGGAAGAACAGAGAATCCGAGACATTTTTAATTTGCTGTTTCGTTATAAAATAGCATGAAGTGACAGCTAATTCAAGGACCCGGCCCTCATGAGGGATTGTTTTTTTTTTCTTTTATGGCAAAGAACTTTTAAGAAGAACACCATATTTTTTGTTTTGAAGAAGAATAATTCAGCAGGTTTACAGCCAATCAAGAACTGATTCCAAAGAACCGTGCATATTAGAGTATGTTTGGCACATTAATATAGAATTCTTATTTTTCTAAAATAATGTAGCATGCATTAAATATAAAAATTTGAATAGAAAATCTTGTATTTTTTTTTTGTTTATATGTTTCTCTAGCCACAAAATTCATCAGTTGTTCTAGCTATCAATAAATCACCTATATATTGCACTCCGTCATTTTTTTATCAGGTAATTAAATTACAACTGCATAAGTCGAACTTACAACCTCCCACTTATGAAATAGGTGAGGAGACTATGTCACTAGACCAAATAACACTCGGTCGTTTTATCTGTTAATTTATTTGTTGAATATCCAACATCTTAGTTTTCCTGCAGGGCATTTCCTATGTAATTAAATTCCATGTATGACATCTTATCATTCCTTAAGCCTGATCATTTCAGATATCACCCAAAACTTACCTCCTTCATCGTTCATTGTAAGCTAGAGTGAAAACTTCCCCTCGGCAGAGTCATTATCGCCAAAACTTATTTTGAGTCTCAAGTCTTAACCATTCTACATTCATGCAAGAGTACGTCAACATGCATGATCGACGGTTGAAATTGATTCACAGTTTCGGGTAGTACATCTTGTCCCGAAAGAAGAGAACATTTTCCTCAAGAAAAAGCATTAAACCCTTTGCATTGATGTGACATGCACAGAGAGAGAAAGAGAGGACGGGAGGTGCGAGAGACTAGCTAAATTTCTTCTAATGTCCCATGATATTCTATTCATTTATACTCTTCTTCTTCTCTCCCAAAATACTTGTGAGATCTAAAGCAACTAGTTAGCGTACTGCAGATCACTATAAATATAGACCAATACGGGGATTCACTTGCAAGCAAAGGCAAATATTAGAAGTGCTAATCCTTTCCCACAGTTTATCCATCTTTGATTTATCTGTACAACCTTTTCTCTTCTCCCTCTTTCGAGTTCTAACAATGGCAAGAATGTCGGAACCTCTAGCTGTTGGAAGAGTCATAGGAGATGTTCTTGATTCCTTCACCCCAACTACAAAAATGATTGTCACTTACAACACCAAGCTCGTCTGCAATGGACATGAGCTCTTCCCTTCTGCAGTCACCGCCAAACCTAGAGTTGAGATTCAAGGAGGCGACATGAGATCATTCTTCACTCTGGTATACATCATTTTCTTTCTGGCCTCCTTTTCCGCCGTTTGTTTTTTTTATCAGATCTACCAGATCGCTAACTTTAGTTATTTTCACAGGTAATGACAGACCCAGATGTTCCTGGCCCTAGTGATCCTTATTTGAAAGAGCACCTGCACTGGTATATCTTACAGTTAATACTGTCTATATATTATCAAACCTAGAAACGAAGAAACAAAGACGATAACTATTCAGATAATTATTAATAACTTCAATGTTCAAACTAGATATATATGTTGTCATATACTAGAAATTTGCAGTATTGACCGAACACATTGTCCAGGTTAATTTATAGAAAAGATTAGTTATATTAATTATTGTTAATTTATTCTTTCTCCTTTACATGGTCATTCACGTATATATTCAGAATTGTAATCAGAAAATCTTTGGATCTGGAAATAAAAGCTAGTAAAAATTACATATTATGTCACGAACTCTTAGTTATAATGGTGGAGAATATACATGCCACTAAGCTTGGATCTAACAGTTTTGCCTTGAAATTGAACTATACAGGATTGTGACAGACATTCCTGGCACCACAGATGCTACATTTGGTAGGTTAATTCACACTAGTTCATGAGCTACCAGTACGTTATACAGCTAGTGATGATCAGCACTGATATTGTACGTGTATATACTACATTAATTAACAGGAAGAGAAGTGGTGAGCTACGAGATGCCAAGGCCAAACATAGGCATCCACAGGTTTGTGTTTGTTCTCTTCATGCAAAAACGAAGGCAGTCGGTGAACCCGCCTTCCTCACGGGATCACTTCAACACCCGAACCTTCGCAGCCGAAAACGACCTTGGTGTTCCTGTTGCTGCCGTTTACTTCAATGCACAGAGAGAAACGGCAGCAAGAAGACGCTAGCTAGCTAGACACCTTGCAGGGGGGAAGGCCAGATCCCAAAAGATCTCTTGCTATAACCATGAATTACCTAAATAAAATAAAAGAGAAGTGTGTAGTAATGAATTAATGCTCCCTTTGGCTAGGTTATTAGGCTAAAATTACTCGCATCTTACCAGAATAATTTTCCCAAACGGAGCTGTACGTGAGTGTTTGTGTGACTGTCATTAGCTTTTCTTTTTCCTCTCTCTCTCCGGCCTGGAATGTTATGAAGTAATTTTGTTCTTAGTTAATTTGATGTACCGGTAAAGTATCTATTCAATATAGATACATGTCTTTGGTTTTGAATCATCGTTGATCACTGGAAATCTATAAAGGAACACGTGGAACAAACCCATTATCTGTCTATTTCAATTCAAATTCCAATTCTCTTCTTCTGGTTAAGGTTTAGGCATTTATGATGCGATTAGAATTTGTGTTCAAGCTTTGCAATAAGAGATTCTAATTATTATGTAACTAGATGTCCGTACGAGCACTCCAACCTTCAAGCTCTCATAGAGCATTTGTGGCAATTTCAGGGCAACTTGTATGTTTTTTTTCTTTTTAATAGGGGGCAACTTGAATACCTAGATTGTCTGTTTTTAATTATGTTGTGTGCTTTTCATTAGGAAATTTCAAATAATTGTATTTTTTTAATTTCCTAGGCTTGGCCTGTTAATTAAATGTCATGGAATAAAAAAATCAATAATTCATATTGTTTATTTAATAACTATTTATTTACGATTGAACCATTATTCACACTTAAAAACGTTTTTTTAAAATTCAATAAACAGTCACTGTCATTTGACAACAATATCACATTTCAGACGGGTGGAAACTGCTGCCCAGTTACACTAACCCAGAGTGACCCATGCCCTGGTCACTATGTTTAATCTAACCCAACGGCTGAACTTGCTCTTAACGTACATGGGAAATCACTTGGTGGTTATATTAGGATCCATTTGAATAAGAAACCAACTCGAATGAGAAAATAAGAGTGTGGATTACAATTTACGGAATATGAATTTCATTTCCCTATTTATTTGTAATGTATTCCAAATAATAAAATAAGAAATCTTTACGATTTAGGGTTTACAATAAAAGTTCACAAATAAAGCTGTCATTAGGGATGACAATGAGTAGGGTAAGGTAAGGGGATCAAAATACCATACCCATACCCTTTTACATTTCTCATCCCCGTACCCGTCCTCATCCCCGTAATTAGTTAATGAGGATTCCCCGTACCCGTACCCTTTGGAGATTATGTTTCCCTACCCGCCCCGATCCCTGTTAACAATTATGTATTAATTTTTTTTTAAATACGAAATATAGAAATATAAAACTAAAATCAAATAAAAAAATAAATAAGTTTCATACTTCAATCCAAAATAAATAAATACAAGTCTCGCTTAAAATTAAAGAACAATACCGGTAAATGAATGTCTATGCATTTGACAAAAAAATCCACAATGCATGCATGCTTAATGCAACATAACAACTTGTTTATATAACTTTACTTTAAACTAGGGTTTATTCGTATGAGATTTGAGTTTGTTATATGTTACTTTAATAAACAATCTTTTTAGTGTAAACTTTCATTAAGAGAATAAAAAAATATAATAAAAAAGAAGTTCCATTAAATATTTATTAAGAGAATCATTTAATTTTACATAAATATCAATTTATAAATTATATATATATAATAAATTATATAATTATATATAATAATATTTTCATCCATAACGGGTGGGGATGAAGGCAAATATCAAAATACCATACCCGCTTCGTACCCGATTTAAGAATCCGAATATAAGGGATACATATCCTCGTTACCCGTTTATCCTCGTATATCTTTCCCGTTAGGGTCGAATACCCGTGAGTACCCTACCCGCTGGGGATTATTGTCATCCCTAGCTATCATGCATGGAAAAGGAAATGTAGATGACTCCTTTCAACACGTTGTAATTGGACTACCAAATGCCTGCATAAAGCCTATACGATACTAATGGAAAAATGAGAGGAAGAAACTTGCATATAGCATTCCCCGAGTTTTGGGGTACAAACAATTAGCCACCATAGATGGCACTATCCTCACTTACAGAAACAGCATTGAAGGAACTTCTTCCTCTGAATGGCTCAGACCGAGCGTCTAAACACGTTAGGGTCGAATACCCGTGAGTACCCTACCCGCTGGGGATTATTGTCATCCCTAGCTATCATGCATGGAAAAGGAAATGTAGATGACTCCTTTCAACACGTTGTAATTGGACTACCAAATGCCTGCATAAAGCCTATACGATACTAATGGAAAAATGAGAGGAAGAAACTTGCATATAGCATTCCCCGAGTTTTGGGGTACAAACAATTAGCCACCATAGATGGCACTATCCTCACTTACAGAAACAGCATTGAAGGAACTTCTTCCTCTGAATGGCTCAGACCGAGCGTCTAAACGAGTTTCATTTTTCTCAACGAAATCCCATTGCGGTTTAACTGACTTTTGGTGAAGACCAAAAGCCTCCAAGAATGGCAGCCTAAGAAGCTGTCCCAAGGGCACCGGTTCCTGTATCATTACAACATTAGCACCGCTCTTAAATGACAATGCTTCTGAAACTGTCGGAATCGCACGAGAAATATCAGTTACAGGCAGCAGGCAATTGGCCAGAAGAACATCTCCGGCTGCTACGAAATAACTGTCCCAGTTGTACTGTGGAGGAGGAAGACTCTCAACTGCCTCGAGATCAATCTCAAAAAGATCCTCTTCGTCTTCCATGTCTGAGAGAATATGACCTCTGCTCAGCCCTACAAGTGCTGCAGAAGAAGAATTTCCAGGGAGAGAAGCCATGGTGATTCTTTAAGTTCCAAAGATATGGTTTCCTACTACTTATTATATATCTGTCCAGATATTGGGTTTCAGGTGGGTAGGCTTGAGTTCAGGTGGTAAGTAGAACGTCCTCCAACAAATCAACGAAGATAAATAAAGAATGTGGAAGTTGGTCTTTGAAAGCTGCATTTTTCAAGTCCAAACCCCCACGACATACATCTCCTATATCCAATTTTCACATTTTCTTTAGATTGTAAATTTGTAACTCACGCCCAGGAAACAAGAAAATGGAAACTGCTTGCCTAATTAAAATATCCAGACTTCTGTAGTTGGATGACCAGTTTTTTTTTTTTTTTTTAAAAACTTTTTATTAAATAACTCACACACCCTACATATGTCAATGAGATTTGAACCCATGACGTCAAAGTTGTTAGTTAACCACCTTAACCAACCACGTCACGGCTCACCGACAAAGATGACCAGTTAATAACTGAACAATGAAATATATTCTACATCCACAAACTCAAAACAGGCCACCAAAACCACTAAAAAGTCTTGTGCAGTAGACCTAACTACCCCAACAGAACAGAAGATATCCCACACACTTCCTCTAATAACAGAAGCAACATCAGTTAGAGCCGCAAGTCAAAAAAATTCCAGAACACCACATAAACCGGTCTGCGCTATTGACAATTCAACATTTTGTTAGCTTCTTGCACTCCATTGTGCAAAGTATGAGGAGTGTAATGTACTCATGTTAGCGAGACAGGGTAAACGAGTTTAGGGAGTATATATTCTAAACCTTTCAAGCTTCAACAATTGAACAACCACAAGCAATAACCAATAATCTTGAAATTTAACCATGTTGTCAACACTGACTGCGAGTTTGGACACCTACAAACTGACATTCTTGACTTTTTATAACTCGGAAGACATCTTACTCTTGGACTCAACTCTAACGATCAAAACAAGGTTCACATTCGCATTTCATTTGCTTCATGCCTTCAAACTAGAAATGCAGACAAGAGATCTATGATTCATAAAATTATACAGAAGAAGAGTAAGCTCACTATCTTCAGTAAATTTTCTCCTTTATGCATCAGGCAAATTCATATGTTAAGTTTTGAATTTCGTGTGCTTCAGTTACAGAACTCAGCCTAAGCATTGGCGCATTTGGGCCTTTCAAGGGGATTTAATCAAATAGATTGTATAAAAAGGCAACAAGTGTAAATATGAAATCTTGTTCTCTGTAACAACTACTTCAGAATAATCAACTAAGATACGTTGTGCACATCTTTCACCCCCACTATAAGACCATCATACATAAGAATTACCAAAAACCTTCATACCATTTTTTCCCCTAATAGATTAGTCACGATCATCACAATTTTTTCTATTGTAAGAAAACATCATTTCTGTTTGAGAGAAGAATGCCAGTTCTGGGCTCCAAGTACCACACTCTAAAATCAAGCTACTTTTTGAATCTTATGAAGGTGCTTTTGTTTAAAGACTTTGGGGAAAACGTTGATCTATTACAAGAAATATTTAGAGGGACTAATTAACCCCCAATAAACTCCTGATTCAAAAGAGAGTCCTAAAGAGGTTTCAGGCATATGCTATAATTCAAAAACGCAAGATAAATGTAGCTAAACTAAACCAGGTAGCAAAACGACTCGGCTAATTTTTGAAGAGAAGTTCTCATCTAAAGATGGAAAGGAACCGAAGTACCTAACACTTTCTCCCATCACCATGAAGATATAGTGCAAGGCTTTCACCCACTGCACTAGAAGACATATATTAGTTCTAACGAGGAAATTCAACATCCTCCTTTAGGGACACCATAACACAACAAATCCAAAAACAAAAAGAAAAGAACAAAATAAAGACCTTAATCATTTCCAGTAAGGATGAAGGAACACATTTAGTTAAACATGATGCATAAGTTCATTAGACAAATGGTAACATCACCATTTGTCTACAAAGGCAACATTAAGTCATAAAGTCCAATCAAACATCATATTCATCTAAGGGGGAGACAACGGCGAAGCAAATCAAACGCAAAAAGAAAAGGTTCATAAAAAACAGCATATGCGACCTTCTCATTTCCAATAAGAACGAAGAAATACATATACTCTAAACATCATCAATGAGTTTGTAGGAAAAACGGTAACATCACCCATTACCTACCTTTGCAACAAAATTAGATATTCATCTTTCGTAGTTACAACACGTTCACTATGAACAATGCACCAAATTCCAGTACTTAAAATATAACAAGAAGCGAAAAAAGAGTGTAAATCAAGAAACACGCATACGCTATGAGCCCGCGATGCTCGTCACCACCATCAGCAAGAGCAACCATCAGGGCCGTACAAACCCTAGTGGCCCAAAGAACAAAGACTCCGGCCACCACGAACCTGAAAGTCCCGCCTTGCGGCACGAATAGCGAGGCCGCCGATAAAATCACCACCGGTAACAAACAGTAGCCAACCACGCTCGTACACCTGTGCAGGTCGAGGTTCCCGTTCCGGCCGGCCAACATGTTGAAGACAACGTAGAGGAAGATGGAGGAGACGACGATCCAGCCGAGAATCACGCCGAATTGGATCTTCCCGGCGAGAAGTTGGAAGAGGCAGAGGGACATGTAGAGGAGGATCGGGCCGGAAAGATCCGAGTCCTTGTGGACGGCCGGGTTGGCCCGGAAGGGATTGAGGATCGACTTGGTTTTTCTCCATATTTGATCTGGATGGATGCCGAGCTCGTCAAGGAGTGGCTCCTCGTCCTCGAAGCTTGTGCCGCCGGGGACCGAGGCGCCGGAGCCGATGGGGCCGCCGAAGTGGGGGCCGGAGGAGGAGGAGGACGCGGCGGCGGAGCCGATGTCGAAGGACATGAAGGGGATGCTGGAGGTGGAGGATCGGGGAGGTTGGAACGGCGCGGTGGCGACGCGGCGTTGCTGGATGTTGTTGTTGGATCCGGCGCTGGGGTTTCCGCCGGAGGGAAACACCACCGGTGGTACGGCGAACTCCTTCGTCATTGGGATCGGAAAATCGAATGGAGATTTGGGGGATTATTGGGGTGACTTGGTGATGGAGCTGAGTAAAAGTGTGAAGTGGAAGTTTAAGAACGATATCTGTAAGGGCATGTTCGACCTTTTGGCAAATATTGTTTCATTAGTTAACCGTGAGTTCTTCCTCGCGCATCGGCCAGGAGGCCAGATGACGATGTAGCAGGTACGAAAGTACCAAAGAGGGTCAGAATAAAGTTTACTTAGAAAGAATTTTCAAATTAATTTTTTATTAAGAAAAACAAATAACGAACAAATTTACTATATAACACTAGCCTCTTACCCTATGTTACACCCATACTTCACACTTATGGAGTGTCGGCGACACACCTCCCGACACACCGATACCGATACGATACATCAAAATGTGTGTCTGATACGTCACGTGGCGTGTCTAAAAAAGTTGACTTTTTGGACACGTTGACCGACACGCCACGTCAGCGTCCGACACGCCACGTCAGCGTGTATTAAAAAAATAAAAATCTAAAACCTAATTGAATAGGAAGGAAGCCGCATAGAAGAGGAAAAAAGAAGCCGAGGATCGACGAAAAAGGAAGCCGAGGAACAACACTTCCTCCGCCGACGTCGCCTACAGCCGTCGGTGGTCTAAACCCTCTCTCTCTTTCCCTGTTAGTGCGATTGTTCCTCCGCCGTCGCCGCTTTACGAGAACGATGAGAATGGTGTCGCCTTTCTCTGTCACAACGACTCTTCCTCAGCCGACGTCGCCTCCGCCTACATCCACCGGCAGCCTAAACCCTCTATTTGGTTGTAGGATTAGTCTTAATCTCAGGTTTGAAGTGTTTGGTGATTGCAGTCTCATTTGCAGTAATAGAAAAGCATATAAGATTTTAATCATTTTATGATCGTTCTGATACCATACCACTTATAGATTTGTAAGGCAAATAGATTACTCAAAGCAAAAATGAGGAAAGAGAGTTTATGAGAAATGAAGGGTTTTTGTGGTTTTTGGTCACTCATGGATAATCTGGGGAGGGTTTGTGAGAAATGAGGAAAGAGAGTCATATAATGCTATATAAACATTCCACATTTGTTTGGTCTATTTGCAATCGGCGGCTGATTCTATTTTCAAGGGATCAAATATCATGTCCTTGTAGTAGATAGGCTTCTGGGTGCTTATTTTTTAGTTCATTAGTTACTGTTTTGTGTTGTTTCTGCTATTGAAGCATCTGCACTGTGATGTTAAGTGTTTATGTTGCTGTGCTTATGCTGCTGTGTGTCTATGTTGTTGTGTCTATGCTACTGTCTTATGTTGTTTTGCTGGAATATTATGATTAGGATGAGTTCAAGTGCGGCCTCTACTGAACCTAGTGTTGAATCAACTAAGCCTGAAAGATTAGATGCTCCTCTATGGAAGTATGTCACTATTACCAGCGGGTCCGACAAATCTGGAGGTAATGTTGCTTTTACATGCAATTTCTGTGGAGGGAATTTTACAGGTTCATATTCTAGAGTGAAAGGTCATTTGCTTAAAATCAAATGCACTGGGGTGAGGATCTGCCCCACAATCGCTAGAGATCAAATGGCAGAATTGCAAGCACTTTTAGATCATTGTGACTAGCAGTTGAATGCAAAAGCTCAACACAAGGTTAGTTTGCCTCCTTCTTCAAGTATGACTGGAAGTGGTACAAGTTATTTTCCATTGAGAGAGAGGGAGGACGAAGTCAAGAAGAGAAGAGGGTTGAGTCCACAACTGTCCAAGGCTTTTAGGCAAGAAGACAAGAGAGAATGTGATGCTTCCGTTGCAAGACTTTTCTATAGTAGTGGCTTAGCATTCAATGTTGCAAGGAATCCTAACTACCGAAAGTCTTACACTTTAGCTTTAAAGATTCCTGGTTATGTTCCCCCCGGGTACAATGCTTTGAGAACTACACTTCTTGATAACAAGAAACGTCACATTGAACGAACTCTACTACCTATGAAGAAGACATGGAAAGAGACCGGTGTGAGTTTGTGTTCCGATGGGTGGACCGATGGCCAAAAGAGGCCATTAATTAATATGATGGTTGTTGCTAAAGATGGGGCAATGATGCTGAAAGCAATAAATTGTGAAGGTGTGACTAAAAGCAAGGAAGAAATAGGCAGATTGCTTTTGGAATCTATCAATGAGATTGGGCCCGAGAATGTAGTTCAAGTGGTGACCGATAATGCACCCGTGTGCGCTGCTGCCGGTGCTATAGTTGAGATTACACATCCACACATATTTTGGACACCATGTGTGGTCCATACTCTTAACCTTGCTTTAAAGGATTTGTTGAAGGCAAAATCTTATCTTCCTGGTGAGACGGTGGTGGAAGAGTTTGGTTGGCTTATGGAGGTGTATAATGATGTTTGGTTCATTAAGAATTTTATGGTGAACCATAGCATGCGTTTGGCTATGTACCATGAGCATTGTGCTTTGAGGTTGCTCCAAGTTACCCCGACAAGGTTTGTTTCTCATTTTATTGTGCTTAAAAGTTTTAGGGATGTGAAGAGTGGCTTGCAACAAATGGTGATTAGTCCAAGATGTGATTTGTATAAAGAAGATGATGTTTCTAAAGCAAGAACGGTCAAGGAAATGCTATTGAAAGAGAAGTTTTAGGAGCAAGTTGATTTCTTGATTGCACTCATGGGTCCTATATATGAGATGATAAGGATGTCGGATATGGATAGGCCTTGTCTTCACTTAGTTTATGAGTGGTGGAATTCAATGATTGAGAAGGTGAAGAAAGCAGTTTTTAACCCTGAATTTGTGCATGTCATAACGGAGCATTGTGATGTGACATGGTTTTATGATGTGGTCTATCCTATCCTTACTGCTCGGTGGACCAAGAGTTGCACACCACTTCATTGCTTGACACATTCCTTGAATCCAAAGTACTATAACTCTCAATGGCTTGAAGAAGATCCTAATCGGGTTCCTCCACATAGAGATGCCGAGCTCAACAATGAAAGGAGGAAATGTTTTCAAAAGCTCTTTCCGGATTCTCAAGCTCGTAATAAGGTGATGGAAGAATTTGCAAGGTTTTCATTAAACATGGGTGATTTTTCTTCCGCCGATGCTTTGGAGAATAAGTTTTGTTTTGAGCCTTTAACTTGGTGGGTATCCTATGAACCTTCTACACCACTTATCCAAAGTTTGGCTCTCAAGTTGCTTAATCAACCTTGTTCATCATCATGTTGTGAAAGAAATTGGAGCACATATGCTTTCATAGAAGGTTTGAAGAGAAAAAAATTGCAACCAAGAAGAGCCCAAGATTTAGTTTATGTCCATACTAATCTGCGTCTTTTAGCAAGAAAGAGTTCTAGCTATTACAAAGACAAGGACTCAATGTGGGATCTTGGAGGAGATGACCATGACTCCATGGAACAAGGCAATATTGATGTGCTTGAGATGGCGACTTTGTCGCTCGATGTGCCGGTCTTGGAGAGGATGGTAATTGATGATGAGATGGAGACTTGAGGTAAATTTTCAGTTCGTAACATCATGTTATATTAGTTTAATTATTAAATGATTATGAAGTTTAGATTAAGTATGGATGTAAATATAATAATATATTGACTCATCTTCTTGTTTCTTAGGTAGTAAATGCATATGAGTTGTTGGTGTGCCTACTGCCTCCTTTTTCAAAGAATGCTACTGTCTCCTTTTTGGCCTTTTAGAAAATTGTTACTGCCCAAAGTTGATGGATTGCTTCTTTTTAGCTTTTATGTTGTTAATTATGAACTTGAATCATTTTATCTATCAAGGATAAATGATGTCAATGCATGCGTGCCTCAAGTATTGACTCTTTAGATTAAATATTGACTCTTTTTATGTTATTTGTTACAGTTATGCAATTGCTTAAATTTAGAACATTATTTAAGCAATGTGATGAATTTATTCATATTTGAGCATTTTTTTTATTAATTAGAAATATATAAATAAGTAATTATATTTGCCGTGTCCAAGCAGTGTCGAAAATGCAGTTTTTTAGTTTTGTCGTGTCAGTACGTATCGTGTAGCCGTATCCGTACCCGTACCCGTGTCCGTGCAACATAGCTCTTACCCGTGCATTTGCACGCGGATCAAGAAAAAAACAACAACAATTTGGCACTTCATATCTTAGTCCATGTGTGTTCAAATCTATAACCCCTCCTTTTCAAAGCAAATTGATTCATTTGCATGTGTTTTCTTCTCCTTCAAGTGTAAATTTGCAATATTAATAATCGAAAAGAGCTTTAAATTTGAAAAAAGAAGAAGAAAAAAGTCCTGAACAAACCTGCTGTAAATTGTGAACACCTTATCTTTGTGGTTTCCACCTTTGTTCTAACGTCGAATTGCATGTATCGACTTATATTTGCAAATGAGAGAGGTTGAATGACAGTTCTAATTGAACCGCTCCACCATTCATGGGATCAAAGTGCCGCTAACATATCTGATATCACTACATTCTTTATTTTTCTCCAACGTAATCCCATATATTTCTGATTTTAGTTTATTTTTTCTGTTTGTTTTACCGTAGTACCTTTTCAACTTTTTTTTCTTTTTCTTTTTTCTATTTACTGTGTTTCTGCAACAAATGAGTTATTTAGGGAATTCAAAAAATTGGTGAAACCTTCACAACAAAAGGGTGTCTGGCTTTCTAATAGTAGAGATTACTCGGTGGTGGGTGGTACCGTAACTAAAGACTGCGTGAAATTACGGTTAAGCCTTTCTTTTGTGTTTATTACGGTTTCATGGTTGATGTTGCGTGGCGAAGTTGTCTATTGCATGTCTCGGTTGCGTGTCTTCTTTTGTTGTTTTGCTCGCCTTCGTCTCATTCGGCTCCTGCATGTTCCTTGCACTTTCGCTTTCTCTCAATCTTATAGTGCTCTCTTAGTTTTGGAGGGAATGGGTCATTGATTTAAGGTTATCTGTTTTAACTGCCCAAAAGATCATTCATTGCTTTCGAGTAGATGACATATAAAGGATCCAAACTATATTTATATTGCAGATAAGACTACTGAAGTTTAGTGTAATTGCACTGTCTTCCACATATATTACGTTGGTCACAGATATCCCCATTAAAGGTTACCAAGAATATTATATGTTGTTAGAGCATCTCCAACAGCTTCCTCAAAATTTTTCTAAAATGGGAAAACAAAAGCTAAAATCTCTAAAAAAAAATTATGATCAAAATCTAGCAGCTTTTCAATTTTAGAGATTTCGGCATTTAATACAACAATAAAATATAACATATCATCATTAATTATAACAAAAAACATTATATATTTCATTGTAACAATAAACTACCTAATAAAATATTTTATTGTTATCTTAAATTCGTTGGAGCACATGAAGAATTTAATTTTGAAGAATGAAGACTTTGCTGCAAATTTGGGGAATAAAAGCTTATTTTTCTTCTTCATCCCCATTTTGGGAAATGAGATGGAGAAGCTGTTGGACCTAAAAACAGCACTATATTTCCCAAAATTGAGAAATTCAAGAAGTTGTTGGAGATGCTCTTGTAGTCTTAGCTCTCCCAAGAAAGTGTTTAACACAATTGCGGAAGAAAGTAACAATGATGCCTTTGGTAGGGCCCGAGTACCGATAGTTCGGTCATAACTTAAGTATTTTGTGGCAATATCATATTAGTACACTTCGTTCAAGGCAATAGTTGTGGCTGTCACATGGATGTCCCAATAAGTGGAGCCCTTTCTGAGTCTACCTTTGAAATGAATATTACTTGACAAATTGGAACGTCTCTTATTGATGCTGTGTTCGTCTTTGCATAGTTGATGCATATTTTCCAGATTTCAGAGACAGACATCATCGTTCTAGCCACTTGGATAGTTGAAGTTCAACTTAACATGATCAGGATTAGAGGTATTATACATATGTGAACCCTTCGTTCTAGCCACTTGGATAGTTGAAGTTCAATTTAACATGATCAGGATTAAAGGTATTATACATATGTGAACCCTGCATAGTTTTTAAATAATACCTCTAATTCTGACCATGTTAGATTAATCCTCAACTATCCAAGTGACTTAAATGATGATGTAACATTTTTTCGATTTTTGGCAAATATGCATAAGCTATGCAAGGATAAAATCAACAAGGGACGTTCCAATTTGTCACGTAATCCACACTTTAGAGGTAGAATCAGAAAGGGCTGCATTTGGACATCCATGTGACAACCACAAACTAGTGCCTTGAATGAAGTGTACCAATATGGTAAGAAATTACTTAAGATATCACCGAACCACCGGTAACTTGCAGTCCTTGCCGGTAACCCTGGTACAGAATTGGTAAGCATCCTTGATTAGTAGTTGATATTTATTTATCAACAGTTCATATCTCCTGCAATTCATCTCATTAGCCACTGCCCTAAGCTTTAGACTTGGAAGTTTAGCTTCTAGGCGACTAATCACATTTGTCTGAACTTCTGCATGTTCTTTATTATCCTGGGGCTTTAAATAAGAGGCGAACTTTAACATTCCCATTGTAATCCAAAAAATAAAAGGAAAGGAAAGTATTTAACAGAAGGAATATAGATTCGATTAGGAATCGTAGCTTCGGTAAGAAATATATGGCAAGTTTAGTTCATTGAAATGAGATTTCCTTCCTTGTAAATTTAGGATTGGATGAGTGGTGAGGCTGGATACCATCCTTCCCTACTTCTATTATGTAATTTCTTCTTTAAACGGGAATTCGGAAAGAAGGAGGAACTTGAGCTGAAAAATTTAAGGTGTGATTGAGAAAAATCAGTTTTTGTTCTAAGATATTACATATGTGTGTTTTGGTCTTATGTTATCAGGATATGTAGTTAGAATAAGACTATGTATTCTTTATCATTACCATATTGGTACTTTGTAATTCCCTATATAAAGGGTTTTCATGAATGAATAAGACGATAATTCTTTTGTTAGCTTTTTGTCTCTACACTTTATACTTGATCAGTTTTTTTTATGTATGTAATTATTTTTTGTTTTGAGAAAACCAAGTGCACATACGTAAGGTGACTCTTATATAAATGACTCTTATCAATGAATAAGACGATAATTCTCTTGTTATCTTTTTGTCTCTACACTTTATACTTGATCAGTTTTTTTTATATATGTAATTATTTTATGTTTTGAGAAAGCCGAATGCACATACGTACGGTGGCTCCTAATTGAATGTACCCAAGGGTATAAAGTGATAAATATGCACATACTTCTCTATAGCGACTATTTGACGAAGCTAAGGAGGTCACCTTTTTAAGAGAATTAATAATTTTAACACAAATTAGTCCAAAATAATAATTAAAGATAGAAAATGCATTAAACACAATTGAAAATGGGCGATCACGTTCATCCTTTGAGATTTTTTTTTTTTGCAAGTATCAACGACACCTTTAAGAAATTTTATTCACACATACCAAATTTCTTAATGCACATCCTTATTTCTTGATATTTTTTTAATACAATTTTACCCTTCTCATAAAGATGAACAAAAAAAAACTAAACAAACAAACAAATTTCAGTTTGTGATGCTAAGTTTTTAATTTCTATACATATTATTGTAAAGTCTGCAAGCTTCCTAATGATATCAAATTTTCATACTATTTCGACTTATCAAAAATTTTGGAGGTTATTTGAGTGAGAAAATTAATAATAATAAAATATTCTTCAATCAATTTGTTTTCGTTGATTGTTTGTTAAGCTTCAATTTCTTACCAATTAGATTTGAATTTTAGTTGAAGAATTGGTAGTAAAGAGCAGCAACTTGCTTCGAATTGGTTTTGGCTGAAGGAATAAAAAGATAGGTTAAAAGAGTGTGTATTAAGTAAAATAAAAAAGGCATAAGAGGAAGTTTGGCGAAAAAAAATTAGATAAAAAAATTAGAGATGTGTATTAAGTATATAAAGGTGGGTTAGTCCAATCGATCTGTTCGGATGTTGTTTGCAAGATTTTTGATCTTTGTTCATATTCTGGAAGCTCTGGCGGCTGGTGGCGGTCGGGTGGCAGTCGGTAGGTTGGTCAGTGTCGATGGAGTTGGTCAGTCCGGCAAAAAAGGTGGTATGAGGTGGGCGGTGGTGAGGCAAGTCTTTGGGCTTGGGTGAGTAGAGTTGGGTCGGCCCATATGTTCACATTTTCTCGATGAAGGCTCTTGGTAGCAGAAGATGGGCTAGGGTTTGTTTTGGGCCCTAGTTTTGTTTATGTTTATTTTGTTTTATTTACCATTTAGTTTAGGACTGCTTGCAGGTCTAGAGCATTTTCTTAGTTATTGATTGTGGTCTTTAATTATGTTTTTTGATGCTCTAGGGTAGCCTCCTCTATGTAGGGTGGTCCCGGAAGTGATCAATAATGATAGGTTGAGGACTTGTCCCTTCCTTCTTGTGTCTCGGTGGTTGGTTACTTCTCCCGTTTGTTACCACAGAAGATTGATCATAGCGCTTCATCTCATGGTTTGCAACATAGAAATTGCTTAATGTCTATTAGGAAGTTCTACTAGGAAATTTTGCATTATTCAATTTTTTGTAGCTCACAATGTGGGTGGATCGTGTTCACGTTGTTGTATCTACTCTCAAAGTTATGATTAATAAAAATTAACTTCTTTGGATAAAAAAATATATATAAAGATGTGTGAATAAAATTTTTCTACCATTAACCAATAGTTTAAGATATCAACGGATGTTTTTTTTTCTGGGGTAAATTAGTAAATTACTAAAAGCGACCACAAATATCTCTCTTCAACCGGAACAGGAGGTTGCCAAAAAGAGTGTTTTGTAAGTCGTGAATGAAAATTTCAAACTCAGTGAAGTCTCTTCTCTAGGGCACAGTTAATGGAAGACGGAGCTCTCTCAAAACCAGCGGCGGTGCTGGCATGTGCCACCATGGCTTCATTCTACGTCGGGATTCTTTACGCCCCGACTTTGATTCTTCGTCTTCCTCCTCCTTCCTCCCACACTAACTTTTTGATCCGACGGTTCATATGCGCCGGTGTTTCCTCCTTCGTCTCCGTCGTCGTTTCTGCCATACTCCTCCCCGTAAGTCAGTTCCATCCGTGTCTTACTTTATCTCTCCATTTTCAAGTACGGATCTTCAACTCGACTTTGAACAGTGATAGCTCTCTATAGCTAAGTTCCTGTGTATTAGGATTTAACTTTTTCAATATTAGTTTATTGATTGGGTTTCTGATATTAATTGAAAATGAAATTATTTTCATGTTATACTATAATCGATTGATTCTTTGAAATTTTGTAACTGGTAGTGATTAGTAATCTAGTAAAGCTCACTTTGTTCACATTGTTGAGCAATGACAGATTAAAAGCGGAGAAGCATCGCAGTTGATAGGTGCATTTGGCATCCGGATTGATCATATTGTGAGTATTCTCATGCTAAGGTTGAATTTTCGGGATTTGTTTGGTCAATTTTGTTCATATCTGTTTGGTATGCAATTTTGGTTGAAAGCTTGCTGAAATTTGAGTCTGAATTGCAATTTTTATGTGTGAAACAGTGGCAAGCAGTGGTTTTTCCTCTTGCATTGACAGCTCTTATGTATGCCGGATCCTTGACGTTCATGTCTCTATTATTGATGCATTCGTTGGGGGAAGACGTGAATTGTAGGGGAGGCCTTTCGTTTGACTATATTAAAAGTATCTCACAAGAGGCTGTTGCCTCTTTGCGTTCAATTGCTTCCAGTGTTATGCATTGGCGTAATTATGTTGTGGTGAGTTGCCTTCTATGATTTCGTACTGATTTTTGTTTGATTCTTTCATGTAAACAATTATGTGTTTTTGCTTCTCAGTAAGTCATGGATATATAGGGTCCTACCAACACTTTGGTTTCACTAGATGAGCCATAAGGCCTAGTTACTTTGAAAAGGAATTAAATTTCTGGAATTAAATTTCAATTTTACTTTGAACAGGCTCCAGTTACTGAAGAGTTGGTGTTTAGAGCGTGCATGATACCATTGCTTCTCTGTGCAGGATTCCAAAAAAACACTGTCATTTTTTTTATGCCCTGTATTCTTCAGTTTGGGTAAGTTAACAGGTCACTTATGTCCATCATGAATCAAGGTTGGTGATTGAGTAGATTTCTTATAATTAACAATGACAGCATGCTCTCAAATACAAAATGGGAGTTAAACAACTAGAAAGACTCATTCCCTAATCTGAAGGGATCTTCCAGAAGCTCTTTTTTTTGTATTAGTTGTAGATAACATTAGTGGGTCATCTCTTTTGAGTTTGGATGTTGTTGAAGTATCTCCCATGCTTCCTAAGCTTATGGTTGTGGTTTTGAAATTCATGCTTGTCTATTGAAATAGAGTTCAACCAGAACTAATACATGTTTTATTACTGGTATGTAGTTAGATTATACTAATTATTGCAAGTATGTCTTCTGGTTGCTTATGCTGTCTCTGAAATACCAAACTTTTGTTAGTGCAGCTTAGTCACTTCTGTTGGTCCCTCTGTAGTACTCAAGTAATAAGTATTCATAATGGCAGATACATGTTTATAGTTTATGTTGCATTTGTCTGCTGATCTTGGAGAGGAATTAGTCTAATTGTCCATAATTACTGTTTGCAGCTCATTTGAACCATCTAATGGATGTCTATAACAAGCAACAGAATAACTGGACCAGAGCCTGCATGATTATAGGTATTGCTCAACTTTTAATTCACATTGGATTGAAACAGACTTCAACCTGGAGAAATGGTTACTAGGTAGTTTCTTTTTATTCTTACAATAAACATTAAGTCAATGGATGAAACATGCCTTTCTCAGGTCTCCAGCTTGGATATACTGTTGTCTTTGGCTCATACGCCTCTTTTCTCTTCATTCGAACTGGTAGGGGATTCTTGAACTTCTCTATTATTGTTATAATGTCTGTTGTCCATGATATTTCATTCTTTATTACGTGAATTATAAAATAGTACAGTATGAGGTATGCACAGAAGCATTTTCATTCTCTTTTACTTGTTCACTTTTTTTGGTAGTTGATATATGTAATATTTATTCCTTGCAGGACATTTTCTTGCTCCTGTAGTTGCTCACATGTTTTGCAATATTATGGGATTGCCACTCCTAGTTTCACCAGGGAAAGGTATGAGAATAATTAGTAACTAAATGCATAACTACATTTCCAGGAAACAATGCATTCCTAAAAAACCATAGCATGGACTGATAGACACTATCCTAGTGTGATTTTTTTTTTGCATATATGTTGTGCGAGCCTGATAGTTATTAACAAGTCTAGATCCATAGTCATACTATCCATTTTTACCATCATGGAAATAAATTATAACACTTGGGAAGATTGTTAATCTTTTGATTACCATTATGGAAAGCCGATTGTATACATGGTGACAGAAAGACATGAATGATAATTATAAGAGCATCAATCCTGTTTAAATGACAAGCAGAAATATGAGCATCAATCCTGTTTTCCCAGGAGCTGCTTAAGCAGATTTAAGCGAAATCTTTTCCTTCTCATTGGTTACCCTAAACATTCTCATTATGAAAGCTAGGATGCATCAATTAAAGGCCTCTAATGTTTGTGTTCTCCTCACAGATGTTTTTTGTAACCCTGTTGTGTTCAATTCTTGGTGAAAGCTCACTTTATTTACATTATTGTCTCAGGGATAATAAATCTGGCATTTTTAGCTGGAGGGCTAGGATTCCTGTGGTTACTTTTTCCAATTACGAACTCGGGTTTGTATAATGATAGAACAGATAGTTGTAGATGTTGGCAGGGATATTGTTCTGGGAACTAAGCCTGTGAAATCTTCAGAATGATAACTGAAAATATATGCTGAGGCTTCGTCATCAGCAACTTGTGCCGTACTAACATTGTTCATTGTTCATTGTTCCTCAAAACAGAGCCACCAGTTGACCAAGGGTTGTTTCGAATTTATCAGTGTACTAATTAGTGCTGAAATTTGTATAGCTTAATGATGATTCCTAAATGCGTCAGTGGAATTGATATTTTCTCTACTTCTGTCTGCTATTTTTTTTTTCTTCTCTTGAATAAAAACTCTAGAGGCCTAACCGAACTCTTGTAACACCCTTCACTTCTGATGTATTAACCATAGGGCATATATTTTGGTATAAAGGCAAGTTCCTGTGGGCAGTTCTCAGTTTTTCACCTAGTAGCAGCTGATTTGTGAAACGGGATGGCAACAAAGTTGCTCACCGTGTAGCAAAAGAGGCTTCAAAAGCAAGTCATCCTTTGTTTTGCTGCAGTCGGGGCCTCTTTGGCTCCATCCTCCATGAGTCGGTCAATTCGGATTTCACTTGTGAAGTCTAGTGTGGCAAATTCTTATGAATTGTCGTCCCAAAAATCGTTGTAAACAGTTCATTTCGAATGAAATTTCTTATGGTCTTGCACTTACCGAGTGATTTTCATGATCAATTTAGTTGTGCACAATTGTTGTTGAATTTGAATTATGGAGTTGAGATGATGAAGCAGTTCGAATTTGTTGGATGACTTCGATCCATATCAATGCAACTGAGCGAGAATTTATTAAGTAAACATGACTGTGAAACATCAATACTCCTTTATCTTTTGGTTAGAGGAGACAATGCATCAACTCCTTTATCTTGCATTATACTTTGTCATTTTTTCGTATAATTTGGAGTCGGTTTTACATCAACTGAAAAGCATAGAAAAAAAAATACCAGGCAGTTCATAAAATTTGCAGTTTAGATATGTCATGGTTATATCTTTGCTAGTACATCACCATAAACAGCTAAACATCTCCGAGACAAGCTTGAAAACAAATTGTTAATGTTCTTAATGTAAATATATGCACCATGGAACTCATTGTAGACCATTCAAGTTACTAGCTCAACTTTTGAGTTCCTTCTACAACTTACCATTCTTTAAGAGAGAGGGAATAGGCTTTGATTGAATGTTCCATTAAAATGGTGGAACCAATATTTCAATTTCAGGAAGATTTCACAACGTGTAGCAATCGATCCGGTGAAGTAATTCATTCTAAAAAAATCCGGTGAAGTAATTGTAGAGGGGTCTAGTCTTCAAGGACAACATCGATCAGAGACCTGCATTTTTTCACAGAGCTTCTTCTACACTTGGAAGCGTCTTATAAGATATTGCTATGATGATCAGAATCTCAAGGATGACAATGTGAGCCAAGGTCAATGAATGCTGATGGAAATTTTAATAACTACCCAGCACATATAATCCCCATCCAAAACCTTGTGTGGATTCATATATTTGTGTTTTCCAGTTCTCAATAAAATCTGGGTCTGTATTTATGTGTTTTAGTCTTGGTCTTTGATGAGATTTCAGTCATCATAACCCTTTGATCCTTATTTTCAAACCTCAAATTGATTTTGCTGAGCTTGTGATGATGTGGGTATGGTGCCCTCTCAGAGGGTCTTTAATAAGGAACCATGTAGGGCATTTGAGGACCTAGATAGGCACATTGAGTTCTGATTAGACATTTTCTTACTCTTATGTTGTATGATGGTCAACTAAGGACCATGTCACATATTGTCATGTCCGTTATAATACCATGAGTTTGATTTTTGGAGGGTTTTTTTTTCAAACTTGATGAACCCTCATTGACTTTTGTGGTCTGAATCCTTCTGATGTTCGATGACGTTTATCCCTTTGGATTTAGATTCTCCCATCAACTCTCCCCTCAGACAGAGAATCTGAATGAGATGACCCTTTTCTAACGTATATCCTTTCTGTAATATCAATTCTTTCTGGTTTGCATTTGAAGACGGTAAATATTAGATGGAGGATGAATTCTTTGATAAGTCCGTCGAACCAAGCGTTTGTTTGTTTGATCATGCAAGTCGAACGTTGTCGAGTTATGGAGCAGCCACCCGTAACTCCCGTCCAACAAGTGTCAACGAACGCACCATCGGATGGAAAATAAATAGATAGGCGAACCCTATATACCTCCTATTTTGACTGAACGAAAAAGAAGATCGTGTTTTTAGTCGAACGTTGTTTTGTTTTGGAGAGAAGGAACAAAATGGAAAGAGAGGCGTAGATTGAGGCGTAAGGATCCAAAGCTAGCTACCTTATACACTACCACTTAGTAAGAAGTGATGGTATTTTTATCTTCTAGTGATCGAGGGAAACATGTCATATGATACGGTTGTTTTGTTCTGAAATTTCTCTAAATAAACTTACCGGTTTTCCAATTTATAATCTTCTGTCTCTGTGCACCTCCTAAATTGTGAGGAAGTACAAGTGTGAAAATTTTGTGAAATTAAGTTGTGTTCTTTGTAAGTGTATAACAGATAGGTCGACATGTTACAAATTAAGATGGGCACCACAAATTTGAATCTTTTTTTCTTTCCTGCAAAGCGAATTTGATTTCTTAACAAAGTATGATTAATGTGAGAGATAAGAAATCAAATTGCTTCAAGTTTTTGGGTTATGTGATTTTACATGTTTTTGGGTAAAGTTCAAATGTGAAGGGAATAAAATGATTTACTATTTTGGTCATGAAACAAACAAAGACCAAGAAGGTCAAGACCAATCATGCAGAACGATTTGTAATGGTAAGCGAAAGATGTGAAAGATCTTTGACTGTTTCACATGCGTAACAGGCTCCCCAAAGATGTTACCAAGTTTTACAGCAGTCAAAAACCATGTGACTTGCCAACTTTCAAGCACAGGATTTCCAGTTTGCTCATCAGTATGTGTTTCCAACGGGTAAATCTGAGAGTGAGATTATGAGATAAAGGGTGGTGCTTTGACCTATGTCACAAGTTCTAATCCAGAATATGGAACTGGATTTACACAGTATGCATGATTAGGAGTTGTCTTCATCTTTTAACTAATTTTAACTTGGAGTACGTTAATTACAGTAAATTTTTGGGATTGAATGATTGATATACAGTGTGCCAATCAATGTATTATTAAGTAAAATATTAACCAGTGTACAGAGCGCAGAGGGTATTCTATAAGCACAAACTAGATGCTGCCAAGTTTTTACAGTGAATAAAAATGAAAAGATGGGGGGAAGTAAGAACAGTGTGTATATTTCTAAAGGGTTTCAACCATTTTTGAAGCATCACACACCATTGATGAAGCAGCTTTGTATTTTCTGAGGAGTTTGCTAATT